>CM066328.1:100051983-101263650 GCA_033807585.1 Hydrophis major
GCTTTCTTTTGTTGGGTGAGAACCCAGCCCTACCTTACAAATTAGCGCAGGCACTAGAGAAACCTGTCATCCTATCTTAAGTGTAGTACATGGCATTCTTCTGATAAGCAAGGTATATTAGAAATATACCATACAACAAAAAGCATAAATGAAATAAAATGTCTGAGAAAAATTAATTCAGTGCTTCCCAGCCGGGTAATGGAAAAAAATTAACTGTGAGGGGGATCTTGGAGTCCTAGTGAATGATCACTTAAACATGAGCCAGCAGTGTGCAGCAGCAACCAAAAAAGCTAATACAATCCTTGGTTGTATAAACAGAGGCATAGAATCAAGATCACGTGAAGTATTACAAATCCTTACTAAGACCATACCTGGAATACCGCATCCAGTTTTGGTCATCACATTAGAAAAAAGATGTTGAGACCTTGGGAAAAGTGCAAAAAAAGAGCAACTAAGATAATTAAGGGCCTGGAGACAAAAACATATGAAAAACAGTTGCAGGAATTGGGTATGACCAGTCTAGAGAAAGGAAGGATTAGGAGTGACATGATAGTAATATTCCAGTATTTGAAGAGTTTCCACAAAGAAGAAGGCATCAACTTATTTTTCAGAAGGCAAGACAAGAAACAATGAATGAAAACTAATCAAAGGGAGAAGCAACCTAAAACTAAGGAGAAACTTCTTAACAGTGAGTACAATTAACCAATGGAACAGCTTGCCAACTGAAGTTATGGGTGCTTCAGACTGGAGGTTTTTAAGAAAAGACTGGACAGCTACTTATCTGAAAGGGTAAGTAACTCCTTCTTGAGCATGGGGTTGGACTAGAAAACCTTCAAGGTCCCTTCCAGTTCTAGTCAGATTAGTAATCTTTATTCACTTGTTCTCATGTGAATGGCCAGGGAAACACCAAGAAAAGTACCCTTAAAAGCCACAGTTTTGATACAAAGGAAATTCAAAAATCAATAGGATATAAGTGAATGCCCTTTCATCTTAACAGCCAATGAAAAAATGAATTGCTTAATCAGCCTCTGAAAGCAACATTTCTCAACCTAAATTGCTGCTACAGCAGCAAACATCTTCTCTGCCTATTGTGTAAAGCTATTGGTAGGCTTACCAAAAGAAAGATAGATTCAGCAGTACAATAGAGCATTTATATATCAAAAGACTGGAAACAAGTTGTCAAGGTAAAATGTACCATAAACAGAACTGTTAATTTGATTGTTGGCATGGCTTTCTGTTACCTTGTCAGTATCTTCCAAGTAATTTTGTTTGAGTTGGCAACATTATCTTTATTATTATTATTATTATTATTATTATTATTATTATTATTATTATTATTATTATTATTATTATTATCATCATGATCATCATTATTGCACCTGCTGTTTAAATTTGATATATTCATCTTATCAGAGTTGAGCTTAGACCCACTTTTAACTTGCTAGAGTATTTGAAAGTCAAAAAAGAAAAGAAAAGAATGCATATCTAAAACTGTACTCTTTCCTTCGCTGATGTTTTTCCATTTAAGTGCATATAGGAATGTTTTTACATCAGTAGCAAAATTTCATTGCTTTTGGAAGATGAGAGCACTCTGAGATCATAGTATTTGATGTACTTTTCCATACAGCCAAAAATGAAGAAGCCGTTTATGACAGCACAGATACAATACTCAGTAGCTCCAAAAAGAGATTGTGTTATAAAACAAGTGTAAGCAAATTTTGTTTAGAATTTTTTTTTTTGATACGTAACATGAATGCTAGAATCATTAGGAAGGACCATGATGAAAGTGATGACAATATAAGTTAATTGTGGCATTTTAAATAACTTTCCCAATTCCCCAGCTACAAGAAGCATTAGCTTTAAATAGTTGTGTCTCCAGATCTTTAACAGTAAGTACTGGCATTGAAAAATAAATGAAGCAAAACATGAGGAAATAAAGGAGTTTCACTTTCAGGTCAGAAGTCACAAATGGGTCTGTCCCAATGTTTGAATTCAGACCTTAAGAATACAATCAAATATGCACTGAATCAGGAGCAAGTTAGGTTAAAACTACAGAAACTTCTATTTTGCATTCATTGGGCTCCCTTGTGACTCAGAGTAAGATTAATTATTAAGTTCCCACTATTAATAGACTATAGGGACATGGAATCACATTGTTTATTTTTCAATATGTCAGCCTGCTTCTTGGTTGCTGATGTATAACAGTTTAATGAGATTTCATTAATTCATATGAAGTTAGAATAAATAATAAACACATTTCCACTTAAAACTTAAATTCACTTACATATTTTCAAAACATCAAACTTCTTGATGTTCTCATCTTACATATGAAAATGCATCAAGAAATCATTCGAGAAGAAATCAAAACCAACCAGTGGTGGGATTCATAGTTTTTTTTACTACTGGTTCTGTGAGTGTGGTTTGATGGGTGTGGCAGGAGAAGGATACTGTAAAATCTCCAGTCAGAGGTGGTACTTGCTGGTTCTCCAAACTACTCAAAATTTCCACTACCAGTTTTCCAGAACTGGTCAGAACCTGCTGAATACCACCTCTGGAACCAACCCTTCATCCTTATTTCTTTAAATTATATAAATAAGGAATCACAACCACAGCCTGAAGAAGAAGCTTTCAGGGCTAAAGTTGTTACTTCCAAAAGCACCAGTGAGTTTAAATACCAAAATTCTGATATCACAAGTTGTATAGGTTCAAACCCTAATTATATCATTAACAAAACAAATCCAGGAGCACCAGTGGTAAATCTATGGATCATACCAAAGATTCCTTTGTTGCATGACAGATCACAAACATGTCTGAGTACAAGAAAGGAAACAGCAACAATTACAAAGCCATTGCCATAGGAAATCCAGCAAATGCCTCATCCTGATGTGTGTTGGAATACAATTGCCATACACAGAATAAATATTCTCGGAAATGAAAAGCTCTTCCTTTCAACTATCTATTCTTACTTTAGTTACAGCTACAAATAAAGAGAATGTGCCCATAATAGCATTCTTTCCATAAATTCATTTGACAGGATGTCAAGGTCAGAAACAGGCTATGACTGCATCTATGTCATTGCATTGATGACAACATTTTATACATCCATAATGTATAAATATAACCAAACCCACAACTTATCAGTTTAATAATTATAATCAGCCTAAACAGCAGAAGAAAATACATTCCTAGCAGAGAGACAAAAATAAGTAAAACTTTCAAAGATTGCACAACAGGCACACACCAAAATGAAAAGAGTCTCAGAAGCTAAATTTCTCACCAAATGCTATTCCTCAGATATTTTATATATTACATTGTAATTCTGCCAAATAAAAGGCAATTTTAACATAACTAAAAACATCATTGCAAAGAAAATTTAAGAAGGAGAGAAAGTATTAAAATACCAATTAGGCAGATGCTTATCTATCTGTCCACCTGCTTTTATTAATAAAATTTTGTGCAATTGCACCACAATGATATGTAAGAATAACAATATATTTGGTCAAAACCATTAAGACAAATTTGGAGATAATTATGTTGGGTGTACCGGCTTTTCTAACCGCAACATCTTGGCTGATTTTTCCATAACACGAAAGAGTAATGCTACAGTGTTATAAATTAGTTACTCCCTCAAAGGCAATGAAATGAAAGCCTAACATTAAAATAATGAGTGGATTAAAGTAATGAAAATTTGCTAAAAACATAAGAAAAAATGAAACAAGTTGATACTTGGCCATATAAGTATACAACTTGAATTCTCTGCTGGGGCACAAATCTCACACTCCATCCTTTATTCATATCCCTTGATTTCTTTGCAAGTTTACTGAGAAATCAACCTATATATTAACTATCCCCTCATAAGTAATAATGTTTTCCTAGTATCTGAAATAATTTCTCACTAAAATGTTAACCCAAACACTAAACCCTGGAGACAGTATTATATTTGTCTCTTGCTCTACAGCTGGAACAGAATTTAGGAATGTCTTCAAGCTTATAGTAGAAGAGTGATTTACAACCTGATTATCTATTTATATCTGTCTGTCTGTCTATCTATCCATCTATCTAACTATCTATCCATTTATCCAATTTAGATACTCTCCACTCCTGGGCATTTTATAGATAACAGCTTTATTTCCATCTTATTATAAACTGTATGTACACTTTAATTAATACTTATAATTGGTACATTTTACTATACTGTGGTATTACAATATATGTGTTTTGTGTGTGTGTGTGTGTGTGTATGTATGTACACACACGCTTTGCTATTATCATTGTCTTATTCTTACAAACATTTTTCAATTTAAATATTTCTTTCTAGTTAACAAGGTTAACAAAATGCCAATGCATTTTCTCATGTTATCAGTAGCTTTCATGAATTTATTGTCCTAAATAGAAAGCTCTAATTGTAAGTATATTATGATAAGGTTCTGCTATTACATTGAGACACATAGTATCATTGATAATGTAAGTTTGAAAGTTCTTGTTGTAACTTTGTTGTAGCTAGAGACTACACATAAGTTAAGTTGCAGTACTTTTATGCTCATATTAAAAACACAATTTAGGCTATATAAGGGTGTCATTTCCTTAGTAGAATGGCATTCATCAATGGAACATTTTTCTTCCTTTGTCCCTCAACCCCATGTTCTGTAGAACAAATCTGGATACTGTGTAGAACCAACAAGAAGCTTTGTTGCACATGAGTTGGTACTTGCATAATTTGGCAGGCAACTCTTAAATAGTTCCTAAATAGCACATTGAATGGTTTGAGTGAAAATGGCTCTTTATAGACATTGCACAATATTTATATAGAGAACTTAATTTGTCGATTCATTTGCTAATTTCATTTTTAATATGTAATTTTCTATCCAGTAAGACTGATAAACAAATATATAACCTTAATATTCCATATTTTGTACCATGCTGGGATTTAGTTATGGGATGTTTTACTTACTGTACTTAGTACAATATACCACTGTTTCAATTATATTCCTTTCAATTATATTCATACAAATTATACCAAGTTTGCCTAGGTTTCTTTTATAGCTATTAATTGTTCCAAAATTTTACTTCATCAGGGCTTTCACTACTTTTACGAAATACTTAATAATATCATTATGATTCCTCTTCTTTCTTCAAACTAGAGCATGCACCACCACTATGACAGATTAAGAGCTATAACTGAACTATTGTTTAATTTTTATGTCAGATCAGACAAACATAGGGTAAGCCAATAAAGGTCTTATTTAAATGCTGTAATAAAACAGTGACTGATAATTACCTAGGAAAATCACAAATGTCAGGAAACAAATTGCTATATGTTGAAACAGACCATCAACATATGTAGTGTAGTTGTGATCTACAATCAAGAATTAAATTTAGGATCATAACATCCTATGGGTTTTTGATGTTCACATAAAATCCTGTGAGATTTCAGTGTTCTCCCATAAAATTTCCTGAGATTATAACAGCTTACTATAACATTTCAAAAACAAAATTACCAAAACCCCATGAGTTTCAGTGGTCTGGGAAGACACCTGCTATGTTTTAATTTATTAATCAGTTTCATTTTATAGTGCCTAGTTTTGTATCAGTAGCTCTTCAATAAATGCCCATGATCTCTGCTGAAAATGCTTCAGATTGAACCATATATTCTTTTTATGCAAAATAGTATATTGCTGTATAAAAGGCTAGCCCTACATACAATATTTTAATAATTTAATTTTAATAAACTAGGACCTTTTAACTTTAATTTTTATAGATATAGGACAATTAAATATTCCATTCATTAGATCTCACCTATAAAGAAAAATTTGTGCTGCATTATCTTTCCATAGGATTTCTACTTTAATAGAATACTCTAATACTGAAATGTGGTCCCAAGTATCCAATTCAGATTGAAAAGTTGTTACGTTACATATCTTTTTTTCTATGTATATGAAGCTCCTATATGTTGGATTCCACCTCTACCCATGACAGAAGTATGCGTATGATATATCTCATCATTGTAGCCTTTAAGTCTTCAAATGCTGCCATCGTCTATGGGATACATTGACATTAAGCTAAACTGGAAGTTTGGAAGTGAAAAAAAAAACTCCAATCCATATTTATTGTAACGAAAATGTTTTATATGCCAGGATAATAGAATTCAATACAAACTTGATAAAATAAGGAGTCTTAAGAAATGTCTTGTATTCATATAGACAAGTCCTTTCATTTTAAAAGAATTCTAGTTCGTAATGAAACTATTATTAGCGTAGTTAACATCTGTTTTGTATGATGTCAACTTCTATATCTAATTTAATGTTGTTTACTTTGTACTTTTAAATACTGACTACACAAATTGATTACTTAGAGAAAGCTATGTTTGTTGGGAAGTAGAGATATAATTTATCTTAAAATAATTATGTGTTCTATGATCCAATGTCCTATGTGAATTCCCTGTATTTAGACAAAGAAGTCAATTCTTTGTAAAAAGAAAGTTCAGATAGAGTTCACCCTCAATTACAAAGAATAAGAAAAATAATTTTACCAAATGTTTGTGCATCAGTAAGACTATAGAGATACACAGATATCATTGGTTAAGACTCAACACTACAAATCAGTTTAATCACATTGGTTTTCATAATAATTAAGAATGTTGTTTTTCAGAGCAATGCTAGAAATGATTATTCAGAAAAAAAAAATCTATAATAAAATCTATAATAAGACTTAATTCCAAAGAAAATAACCAAAATTATTTTTATCCACCCTGACTTATTTTCATCTACCCTAAGTTATTTTCATCTACCATGTTCAGTCAGTTGAAATAAATTATAATATATTAATAGATAAAACTTTACATCTGGGTATGGAAAATTCAAATTCTACTTCACTTAAAAGGTCTCAAATTGGAGTTCTTTCAAGGATTTTTATACAAAAATACCTTAGATTCCCTCTAAATCTCTTTGAAGGAATGATGAATTAATTCAAGAAGTACAATTACTCTGTCTGTCTGTCTGTCTGTATTAATGGCCCTTTTGTGGATTTGTATAATCCCTTGGATTAAGTAAATTGCAAAAGTAGGAAACCTCACTACATGTCCTCAATTGCAAGGTTTTACAAACAACTAATGGCATAGAGATGAGTTTTTCATGTCACAATAGAAATGGCTTTCTCATTTCACAATCTTATACTGCCACTTTCTGCATATAAAAATTGTAACATATGCAAGGAAATTAGATAGATTATCACCATTTGATCAGCTCTCTATATCCAGCTTTTATATCTATGTTGGAGAACACAAGGAAAGCTCTCTGTCCCAGTAGTTCTAATATTCCTTAGCATTTTTCTATATCTTTTTACAAAAATCTAATTTTTCTTAAGTATATACTTTTGATCATATATAAGGAAAATTCTATTCCCAAGGAGTGTGTGTACATGTGTGTGTGACATTTCTAGAAAATGTGAACTTGCGTTTGTAAATAATTTTATATTTCTACTTCACTGTAGTATCAGCCATCCTTTGTAATGACAATAACATAGTAAAATATTTTAATATTTGAACTACTTTGGGCAATATATAAAATATAATGGAAACATATCTGTTATATGCACTTGTATTGAGTAGTTGTAGGCATTTCTTAACATAAAATGTTTACCTTTTTGCCCTTATAATTAAGAAAAATATAAAGAGAGAACTGTAGAAAGAATAGAAAGAAGAAATAACAACTTATATATACATTATATTTAAAAAAAATTAAAAAGCAAATACTAATTTATTGCAGAGTTTTTCTGTTAGTTTGGCTCAGAAGTGAATCTGATTGCCTGAGTAAACTTCCAACTAAGCGCACATAGGATCTGGGCCAAAGTGGATTGGGGTGGAATGCAATAAGCATTTTTAGCACAAAATAAAATTAACTGGTAACTGACTCTGCTTTCCTTTTTTTAATCATAATAATGTGTAAAAAAAACTATTCAGAAAAGGAATATATTGCCTTCAGATTGATATTGTTGTCAAAGACATTTATCTATCCTGAATTTATGTAGAATTAAAAGCAATATTCCCTTTACTATCTTTTTGATAGAAATTATTTCCTAACTACCAATAAAAAGTATTAGCCTCAGAATTCTGGTTAATATTAAATTTCAGATGAAAATGTTAAACATTGCCTGTTTTACTGCATATCCAGGTTCTACATGTAGACACAGAATATACATTAAATCTCTTTTCATAAATAAGCCAAGTAAAAACTAAAATTGCAGTTATACAATTAGACAATCACCATGGCCAACCTTCTAAAGCAAGTAGGAATTTAAGTGCACAGTTTGTTCCTAAAATACTACAACATACTGTCAAGTTAATTTAAACCATCTCTAATGTTTTGAAATTACTCAGGCAAAAAGAGCAGTGAAAGCCATTGGAAATGGGCATATTTTACAGTATACCAAAATTACATCCTAGTCCCTATTTTGCTGTTATTCTGTTCTGCTAAACTTGAAGTATATAAGGCTATAGAAATAATTAAGAGCATGGAAATGATGGGAAAGCAGCCGGGGTATTTTTCTGGAGACTGGGCAAAAGTTACTAGGAATTTTTTCTTTGACTGAGATCAGACTAGAACAGAAAACATTTTGGTATGCTTTCATGATAAACAGCTATTATTAACCAATTCCAGGGTTGGTGTTGCTATTCATAAACTACCTTTAATATTTCATTAGAGAAGCAAACATACAATTTGGTGCTGATCCATAGTTATGTAAGTTTTTTTTTATATCACTAAAGCTAGCATCTTATATGTTTCAGAAAACTCAGCGCAATGTTGTACTCAACAGATCTGACTTCTGATCTGCTCATAGTTCAAAAATATACCATCAAGGAACATCCAAGAATTCAGTCTATCTAAAAGTTAGTAGCTGCAAACAACTCTTAAGAATTGTCATTTCGCCCCCCCCCTCGATTGTTTTACTTCAGTGACTGAATCAGAGCTGAGCATACAAAAGTCAAGATAAAGAAATTGAAGTATTATTAGCATGTTTACTCCAAATGTGCTCTACTTTTCTACAGGCAAAGCAAAGCGCTACAGCTTGCACATAGTTATGACACTTTAAATTCCCTGATTTCATTGAACTTCAAGCTGCCAAAGAGCAGGATGGCAGCCAAACTCTTTAACAAGCTGAACACAGCTTTTGATCAAAGAATTCCACCTGCATTTCCAGAGCAGAAAGTTTATCATCACCGCTAAACAGTGCCTGTACTTAAGCATTTTTTAAAATTCCAATCCTATTGATGTTTAAAAAAAAGAAAAAAAAAAGAATTGAAGGAGAGACCAAGTTAAAAAGCCCTTACCTCATTTAGCTGCTGATTTTGTTGAGGAAATCCTTTAGTTAGAGAAAAAAGTAAAAAGAGTGGCCAAGGTATGTCAGCTATTAAGTAAACATAGGTGGCAGGCTATCACTTCACTCGTAGCAGTGAAGATAAATGGATGTGTTATTAATTTTAAAACATCTTTTGGAATGCTTACCTGTCCAATTGTGGAATCCCTTAGGTCACTTCCTGTTATTCTGATTGGATCTTCTAAAATTAAACTTAAAAAAAAAAACAGTGCTTGCAAATATTTGCATACAGCCAGCCAACTCACACCTTCACGCACAAACAAAACAAGTCTAACCAGGTTACATTTGTGTCCTGAGAACAAAAGAGAGTCTTTTTAATGATGAGACATTAGTTTCCCTGTGAGAGTGTTTGTGTGTTGTTTGTGCGTGTGTGCATGTATGCGCCTGTGCTTTTCTTTAAAAGACCAATCCATCCCCACTCCCAACCACCCCCACAAGACAGGTTATTTCAGGGAATTGATGCATTTAATTGAAAGAAAGGAAATTATGCTCCAGAAATGTATTTGTAAGTTCAAATCATTTGAAATTAACAGAACAGGGAAAAAGTTTCAACCACAAAGCAAACTGTATGCAACAGATTTTCGTCGGCAGCATGTTCAAACAAATGTTCCTGCCCAGTATTCATTTACCCACAGTAAGTCAGCGTAAGACTGTTTGTGTCTAAAACTTTCCTTTCCACATATTATTCCTTCACAGGCACACAAAACAATACAAAAACTTGGCACAAACTGAAAGCAGCATACCTGCCTAAGGTGTGACCATGGATGTGGCAAT
Source organism: Hydrophis major (assembly GCA_033807585.1). Taxonomy (NCBI): domain Eukaryota; kingdom Metazoa; phylum Chordata; class Lepidosauria; order Squamata; family Elapidae; genus Hydrophis; species Hydrophis major. Next base: position 100,062,130 of record CM066328.1, read on the forward strand.
CTGTATCAAAGGGGACAACTAGAAGGTACTTGCTTCATTCGATTCAATATCGAGGGTGCCTTTAATATTCTAGGAATAAATAAGTGCTCTTTATTTGGGATAATTTCAAGCCAATTTGTGCAGACGGGATAAAAAGACCCTTGAGGTTTGTTGAATTATGGCCATAACATAGAACCCAGAAGGAACTGCACATGAATTGTCCTTCAATTATGTTTACCACTCCAACTGCTTTCAATAGCATAAAGAAGAACAGATACATGATGTTGACTCTTACTTTAACTAAACACAGGTGAGGAAAAAAATATTGTTTCTCTGTATCTAAAACCCTCCTGGACCAAAAGCAAGAACATGACAATGATGTCACTTGAATAGCTGGAACAGCAATATATATAAATCAGCAAGCTGATCTATTTTTCTTTTAGGGCAGCCCTTTAAAAAGTTTATTTGATTAATTTGGTTTGATTGGCATGTTGAACCCAAATTGTTCCAAGTGCTTCAACATGGAAACTTTTTATATCCATTAATAGTAAGTCAATAATAAATGTGCCATTAACATAAATTTGTGAAATAAAAAAACCCCATTCTTTCTTTTCTGCCTCAACATGAATTTCAACATCAACATTAACTCCACATGTGTTTTCTCTGCAGCTCTGTCGGGTTCTGTAGCAAATGGGGTGCAAAGAAGCTGAAAAGATTGTTCAAGGATCTGAAACTCCTTTAGTTTGTGTAACAAACTCTTCCTGTAATATATAAATACTAATTTTTAAAATCTCTTTCAGTTTAGCTTCATTAATGGAATTCAAAGGTGGGACATGGACCAAACAAACATACAAACCAGAGCATACAAAACATTTGCTAGACCAATTCTCGAATACAGCTCATCAGTCTGGAACCCACATTGCATATAGGACATTAACAGAATCGAGAGAGTCCAGAGATATTTCACGAGAAGAGTCCTCCACTCTTCTACTCATAACAGAATACCTTATGCCACCAGACTTGAAATGTTAGGCTTAGACAACTTAGAACTACAACACCTTCAGTCTGACCTAAGCATAGTACATAAAATTATCCATTTCAATGTCCTACCCGTCAATGATTACTTCAATTTCAACCACAGCAATACAGGACCACACAATAGTTACAAACTCAAGGTAATCCACACCAAACTCAATTGCAGGAAATATGACTTCAGCAACAGAATGGTCAATGCCTGGAATACTCTACCTGACTCTGTGGTTTCTTCCACTAATCACAAACAGTTTAACTTCAGACTATCTAGTGTAGACCTCACCCCATTCCTAAGAGGTCTGTAAGGGACATGCATATGCGCATCAATGTGCCTACCATCCCTGTCCCCTTTTATTCATATCCATTTCATGTATTCATAATCATGTTTCTACTTATATCTGGTAACTAGTACAAGCTCGACAAAATAAATAAAGAAACAAACAAACAATTCAATGTCAGCAGAACAATCCTCATTGCTCACCAGACATTAGGTGGTGCAGAACCTGGTAAGCCCATCAGAGTTTTCTGATATCACTTCACTGGGCTTTGTAGGCAAGTAGGCATTTCTGGATTTAAGGTAGATAACAGAAAATGACACGAATGATTGCCCTATAGTCCACAAACCATTGTGACCGTTGGTCTTGATAGTGTGTGCAAAAACGTGACCATAATATTAACTTTGGAGCCCAGTTCGGGATCACTTGCATTCAAGTGACCTACATTCATTTCCTCCTGGTTACATATGGGATTTGCTGCACAAGAAGTCAAGTTGGTTCACAAAGACCAAGCACAATCTTTCTATCACTGACCATCAGTCTGCACATGAAGCTGGAAACTGAATCCCATCTTGGCTACAAATCAGAAACTATGGATTTAGAAGAGAAAGTTTAAGCTAAGGAAGCAAACCTTGGCTCAATACAGACATCTAAATTAAACTATTTCCAACAACAAATTATTATCTGATCTCCATTTGTACATATGTCATAAGGAGGCCCGGAGCTTCCTCTGGATATTTGGTTGTCGACTTGCTCTTAATGTTAACAACATTTTTCTAAAACATTGGGTTGGAATCTGCCTTTCCAAGTTAAATCCAATCTGTCCTGCACTCAAACAACTAAAGATAGCTCTTGACTTTCATTTGAGTGACATCCCTTTCAGGTATTTGAATAAGATGCCATTATATTATTTCTGACTTTCTTTCTTTTTTACATCTCAATTAAGAATTCAAGTTCTTGCTTAGTGCAGAAATTTAAATTAAATAATCCTTGACAGCTGGTGTCTTGTTTCTACTAGACCAGGTCCCATGAAGGTGACTACTATTAGTCTGGGTAGCTGCTTTCTTTGTCCATCAGAATCTATCTTCTGTATCTTAAATCCATCATTCCAAGTTCTGCAGTCTCAGAACACATAATGGAGTGCGACATCCTTTTAGAAATGATTGATATGAGAGCATTCTTCAATCTCCTCTTCAATCATATCCAGCTTCTTGAAACTCTCTCTATAGAATTTGACTTCCCTTTTCTCAGGCATCCATGTTGTCCTTTAAGGAACCAGTTTGTGTTCTTCTTCCTTAAAGATAGGTTCTTCAACTAGATATACTATAGGGCTGCGATGGTGAGCCTATGCCACATGTGCCGGAAGTGGCAATGCCACTTTTCTCTGGGCATGCCAGCTGTCACCCGTTGCTCTTCTGAGTTCTGAGCATGCACATTGGCCAGCTGGTCTTCGCGTGTATGGAAGTGCTGGAAACCAGAAGAGCAGTTCCCAGGAGCACATGCATGCACTTGTATAAATAAATCAAAAAATAAGAAGTGGGAAATCACAAACATTTTTGCTGTGTTAAATCTGGAAGCAAATCTGAATTATGGTCTGTATTAGAAGGAAAATAAATTCCTAATAGGTTGTGGGAATGCTGCAACCAGATGGTCTTTGCACATGCTTGCACACCAGCCAACTGATTTTTGCCTGGGAGCACCAGAAACTGGAAGAGCACCTCCCCAGAGTCCATATGTGTGCCAGCCAGCTGATCTTTGCACACCAGGGAGCACCAGAAACTGGAAAAGCAGCTCACTTTTCCAGTGAGCACACTGGCCAGCTAATCTTCGTGCACATATGTATGTTAGAAACTGGAAGATTAAGTGGCTGGCACACATGCATGCACTGGGATGCTAAGCTTCTAGTTTCTGGCATATGTGTGCATGTGCATGCAGTCTCATTTTGGCACTTGGTGACAAAAAGGTTAGTCCCCTCTGCTATAGGGTGTAGCAGTACAAAGTGGAATCTGTGATTTGGAGACTGCACTTCAGTTGTGTTGTGAATGAATAATACCAATAAATCTTGAGCTTGAAGTCAAGTGCAGGGTTCTGGCCCTGCACTTCTGATTGGCTGTTAATGGCAGGATTGGATTGGTCCATTCAGGAGTATCTGATTGGCCATTAACAGGCCATTCCCATTGGTTAATGGAGCTAGCACTCCAGGTTTGCTATTGGTTGAATAGTTAATAAGTTGCCTATATAAGGAAGGCTATAGCAGCCCTCCAGTTCGAGCTGTCACAATATGTAAATAAAGAGTTTGAAGTTCACTGTTCTATAGGCTCGTCTCCATCATTCGCACCCATGCTCCAGACTTAACACTGGCGACGAAGGTGGGATTGGATGACATCCGAGCCAACTAAGACAACTAAGCACGTGGCTGAAGCGCACAACGGCGGAACCATGTCCGGTGGCGTAGTACCACCCGCTCCGTTCGATCCAGCTCAAGAGGACTGGGAGTCCTACATGGATCGTTTTCAAATGTTTTTGGAAACGAATAATCTGAAGGATGCCACAACCGGGAAGAAACGGGCGGTATTCCTAACGCACTACAGCCCGACGGTATTCAAAATGGCCAAGGCATTAGCGAAACCAGCTGAAGTGAAGGCCATGGACTGGGACGTCCTCGAACCATTGCTAAGGGCCCACTATGCACCAACCGTTCCAACGCTCGTGAGATGACATGAGTTCTATCAAAGGAACCAGCGGAAAGGAGAAAGTGTCGCCGATTTTGTTGCAGATCTCTGGAACTTGGGAGGCCTTTGCGATTTCACTGACCTAGAAGAGGCCTTGAGAGACCGAGTAGTCCTCGGGCTAGACGCTCTAAACGTACAGAGCAAAATAATGGCAAAGGGCGACATCACCCTTAAAGACGCCATAGCTGAAGCTACAGCAGCGGAGGCGACTAAGAAGTCGGCTACCCAACTACGCTGAAATCGCGCTCCAGCACACCCACTGGCCGGCGAAGTTTCACCTAATGCAGAAGGGCAGCTGAAGACGGCCCATCATGAGGACCTCTCTTCGTCGTCAGACAGCGACGAAGAAGAGGTCCATTGCCTGCGGTCCAATCGGGACCAATACCCAAAGTCCCAGCAACCATGCACTGGCTGCGGTGCCAACCATTACCACCCCGATTGCAAATTCTGCGACGTGCTCTGCCACGAGTGCAGGAAACGAGGCCACATCGGACGGGTCTGCCGAAGCCTCCTTGGACCCAGCCAGATCTCGAAAGGAACCAATCTCCACCAATTGATAGGGAATCATCCTGTAAGGCGAGAACCAGTAAACCACTCCTACAGAAACCGACCCGTGAGTCGTCTAGCGAGACGGGAAGAGGCCCACCAAACACTCACTATTGGCCATGCCTCTTCAATAGACGCTAAGAAAATTCGAGTCAACTTGAACATTGAAAATCGGCCTTGCCAAATGGAAGTTGACTCGGGATTGTCTCTTTCAATGGTCTCATGGAAGACCCTCAAGCAACTCATCCCCACTATCCGGCGCCAAGACCTTCAATTCCAACGGCTAGTGTTAAAGGACTACCAAGAGAACCGAATTCCAGTCGCAGGATCCAGTCAAGTCCGGATTGCATTCAAGAACCGCACGGCGTACTTACCCCTGACGATAATCAATAAGGACCGGCCTAGTCTGTTAGGCCTGCAATGGTTCGCACCACTTGGCATTGCAGTGGCTGGCATTAACCGAATCGGCGGCAGTGACTGGGAGGAAGACCTCGCCCACGAATTCAGGGACGTCTTCGAGGAAAAGCTAGGTGAGTACAAGGGGACCCCGATATCCTTTAGCTTTAATCCAAAGATAGCTCCCATCCGCCTTAAGCCTCGTTGAGTTCCGTTTGCTCTAAAACCGAAAATTGATGAGCAGCTTGATAAGTTGATTGCCCAGGGAGTCTTAAAGCCAACTGACCACTCCCCACGGGAAACTCCGATTGTGACACCAATTAAGCCGGAAGGCTCCATTAGAATTTGTGAGGACTACCGAGCCACCCTAAACCACGCCCTGCAACAGAACCCATATCCGGTGCCGGTGGTACAACACCTCCTCTATTCCCTGGGAGGCGGAAAAGTCTTCGCTAAACTAGACTTAGCTCAGGCTTATCAGCAACTGCCGGTTGACGAAAAAACGGAACAGGCACAGACTATCGTAACACACCGAGGTGCCTTTAAGTGCACGTGGCTCCAATTTGGAGTCAGTGTAGCCCCAGGGATCTTTCAGAGCCTAATGGAGAGACTATTGCAGGGGATCAAGGGTGTTGTCCCCTATTTTGATGATGTGCTCATTGCTTCCCCCACTCCAAAAATCTTATGGGAGTGTTTAAGACTGGTATTACGAAAATTCCAGGAAGCAGGCCTGAAAGTCAAAAAAAATAAGTGCAAACTGTGTACCGATCGTGTTGAATTCTTAGGGTACTTAATTGACAGTCAGGGTATTCACTCTACCGATAGCAAATTGAGAGCAATAAAAAACACTCCCAGACCGCAGAACAAGACTGACCTCCAGGCGTTTTTAGGCCTCATCAATTTCTATAATGTATTCTTGCCGCACAAGGCGACTGTCGCTGAACGTTTACATTGCCTATTAGATAAAAAAGCAATTTGGATATGGTGTCACAAAGAAGAGCAGGCATTCCGTAATGTGAAAAAACTACTGACTTCGGACGCCGTACTAATGCAGTATAATGAGACTTTGCTAATAAACATTACATGTGATGCATCGCCCTTTGGAGTGGGCGCCATTTTGAGCCATGTGTTACCTAACGGTAACAAAGCCCCTGTTGCTTACTTCTCAAAGACGCTCTCGAAAACCGAGCGAAATTACAGCCAGATCGATAAAGAAGCCCTGGCGATTGTATCAGCTGTTAAAAGATTTCATGAGTACGTGTACGGCCGGGTTTTCACCATTGTAACTGACCACAAACCATTGCTGGGGATCATCGCTGGGGACAAGCCAACTCCCTACATACTTTCTCCCAGAATGACTTGCTGGTCAGAATTCTTGGCTGCCTACAATTATCGGCTACAATATCGTCCCAGTAAAGCCATTCCCCACGCTGACGCGCTGAGCCGTACACCGCTCCCTGAAACTATCAATGATCCTGCATCAACGATGACAGCGTTGCAGATCAAGACACTCCACACGCCGCCATTAACTGCCCATGACATCGCGAGAGAAACAAAACATGACCCCATCTTGGCGTGAGTCCTCACATGGGTGGAACGTGGATGGCCATTGGACCAAGTACCAGATGACTTTGCACCATTCAAAAGCCATCAAACAGAGTTGTTCTCGCAGAAGGGCTGTGTCATCTGGGGCAATAGAGTCATTATCCCAGAACGACTCCAATAGACACTGCTAAGAACCTTGCACGATGGCCACCCTGGCATTGTGCGCATGAAGGGCCTCGCACGAAGCTACGCGTAGTGGCCAGGCATCGACAGACAAATCGAATCGTGGGTTTAAACTTGCAAGAGATGCCAAGAAGTAAGCAACGCTCCACCAAAGGCAACCCCAACCGAATGGGAAACGCTGCGGGGACCCTGGTCCCACATCCATCTGGACTTTGCTGGGCCAACCAAAGGCCACACATTTTTGCTAACCGTCGACGCCTACTCGAATTGACTCGAGATTCACCGAATGAGCAACACGACCACTGACGCGGTCATCAAAAGACTGGAAAGACTTTTTGCAACCCTCAGATTACCAGACGTTCTGGTATCTGACAATGGGCCCCAATTTACCACGCTGTCTTTTGAGCAGTACCTGGCTGAGCGTGGTATTCGAATGCGCTCACTTCGCCTGCGTACCCTGCTGCCAACTGTAGGGCTGAGCGCATGGTACAATTCATCAAAAAGACTCTCCAAAAGATAGACTACGACAACATTGAAGAGAAAATCAACCGGATCCTTTTCCTGCAGCACATCACACCTCACAGCGTCACCAACAAAACTCCCGCCGAGCTGCCAATGGGACAAAAGCTCCGCTCCCACCTCGATCGGTTACACCCAGCCTACGAACCGGAAAAGCCACTCAGATCCAGCGGCCGATGCCGTACCTTCCAGGTAGGCGATTTAGTATTCGCTAAAAACTTATCGGGCGATGCGCTGTGGGTAGAGGCGACCGTAATCTGCCTAACCGCCCCAAGATCATACCTCGTTCAGTGCCCTGACGACAGCCTTTGGAAGCGCCACATAGATCAACTACGATCGCGGCTACCATCTCGCACTTCTGAACTCCCTTATGACCAAACTGAGGGGGGGGGGAGATACAGAGGAAAGCGAATTACAATTAGAGGGAAACCTTTTCGAAGAGACTGATAATAGAACTGAAACGCAGGAACAGGAACCAGGGACCGGAGTGAGTTCACCTCAGGGAGTGGCCAGTGATATTGGTGACAACAGGAATGCGAACTCGGAACCAGAGGCACCCCTACCGTTAAACAACGATCTACCTCAGCAGAAGTGCAGCCAACCACCAGGCACTTTGTGAAAATCAAAAAGACTAATAAAACAGCCGTCCTACCTGAAGGACTATGTAACCGCGCCCCGTGGGCAGAAGCCGGGGGAAAGGGGTGCTGTGAATGAATAATACCAATAAAGTTATCTTGAGCTTGAAGTCAAGTGCAGGGTTCTGGCCCTGCACTTCTGATTGGCTGTTAATGGCAGGATTGGATTGGTCCATTCAGGAGCATCTGATTGGCCATTAACAGGCCATTGCCATTGGTTAACGGAGCTAGCGCTCCAGGTTTGCTATTGGTTGAATAGTTAATAAGTTGCCTATATAAGGAAGGCTATAGCAGCCCTCTAGTTCGAGCTGTCACAATATGTAAATAAAGAGTTTGAAGTTCACTGTTCTACAGGCTCGTCTCCATCATTCGCATCCATGCTCCAGACTTAACAAGTTGAATGCAGCCTAAAAATATGTCACAGTTCTAAATCAGATTCAATTTATAATCAGTACTATTCCAATTTCTTTCGCTTAAATATATTAGAATACCAGGTACCCTGCAACCTATATCTCATTTTTGAATTTTATTTTCTATATGAATGGGAACATGGCCTCTGTTGAATTTCATGTACATTTTCCATGTTTCATTAATTACATTTTATGTAGCTGATACTTAACTTGCTAATCAGAATGTCATCAGATACACGTGGTTGAAATCTAGATATATCAAAACTGCAGCATTCCCGCAACCTATTAAGAATTTATTTTCCTTCTAATACAGACCATAATTCAGATTTGCTTCCAGATTTAACGCAGCAAAAATGTTTCTGATTTCCCACTTCTTATTTTTTGATTTATTTATACAAGTATGTCTGTTCATTTATGTCAAATGTGCCCCCAAATGGCACAGCATTATATAGCTTTCATCTAACTTTTATGCAGATTAAGAGTTACGGTTTGTAATCTTAGAAAGAAAGAAAAAAATCATAATACTCCTTTAAACATGGGACTTTCCCTGAAACAGGCACCCAAAGATTGCATGGTATATTTGGTAGCATAATATCAAAATCACCTCTAAGGATTATCCACATTGGTAGCCACAGCTTCTTGATCTTTGATCCTCATCTCAGAACCACCTTTTTTCATCTGAATTAATATAGTGGCCAGAATTAAGGTAATGAATACCAATCACAGGCGGCACATGTTGGCTACAGAAGGAGAAGTAGCCATTTCCCATTTTAATAACAGCATAAAGCAACAACAGAAACTTCTACAATGCAGGAAGGGGAACACACTGAAGAGTCTAACAATTCTGGAACTGCCCTTGGTTACAGGAGATAAATATGAGGGAATCATTGAATTTCACACAGAAACTCAGAGAGAGGCAAATTTCCAAATCTCAAGTACTTCTTCATTCATACTCAGCCTTTTGACTACTCTGCTACTTCAGTTGTGACAAGGATTTGTCATTTGTGCCACAAAATCATACATCACTTTTATAAAGCATTGAAACAAAAGTAGCTATAGCATTCTTCAACTCATATATCATGATTTATTTATGTGTTTATTTATAAGATTTATATAGCAGCCCGGTTTACATCAAACTTTGAGTGGCTCAATTGAGTTAAGAATTAAAAACATTTCCCCCCCTTTTGGACACAAAGTTTTCCCCTTCAAACAAGTAGCTGCTAAGATTTCCTTGGAGCATCCCTACTGCAATTACTATGAAATCTTGCCACAGACAAGTCAGTGGCTAGGAAGATAAATGAAGTGCAGCAGCAATCAGAGGAGGAAACGTTGGTTGTTATTTTGAAGTATAATTTCCAGATTGAATAGAAGTCACTATAGAGCACCATCAAGCAAGTCTTCTCTGGGCTAAGCATGATTTGCCCTTGTTAGCCCAAGAATGGGCCTCTAGTACCAGGGCTATAGATTAAAGTAAAAAGCCAACCAAAAAAATATGCAGATGAATAGGATCATATAGGTTGCAAAAATCTAGAAAACCATTGGAAGAAGAAAGCGGCAAGCGAATTCAATACTGTTGTCAAAGAAAATGATAGAACATCTCAATGTCCTTAGCATGAACAGAGTCTTACCAGAAGACCATAATGTAACAAATCAGTCAACAATAAATACAAATGATGAACTTATGAGAAATCAATATAAGGTGAAATTATAAGCTGATCTCCTTCCCTCCCTCCCTCCCTCCCTCTCTCTCTCCTCCTCTCCCCTCCCCCACACACTGTGGGGCCTGTGCTATGAGTGTGACTGGAAAACCAGCATTGTAACGATGCTTTGGGCATGATCTTTAATCTTTAACTATACTGCTGCTATCATACAGACTACAGAGAAGGATGGGTAAGTAAATTGGACATATTTCTAAAATTTTAGATGCCATAATTATAAACACATTGCATAAAATATAAATTTATGATTTTGATTCATATCTTGTAGAGAATACAGAATAAAAGGTTTTTAGGCTTCCAATCAAATATTTCTTTTCTGTTCTGTATCCTGAATGGGAGGTGGCTTAATGATGCTGGACATGGTCTTTGCTCCAAAGGTTCGAACTCTAGAACTATGTGGCGGGGTGAGGCTCCTGTAACTTGCTTCAGCTTCTGCTTTCTAATAGTTCAAAAACATGTTCTATGTGAGCAGATAAATAGGTACCATTTTGCTGGGGAGACGAACTGGTGCTTTGTGCAAGTGATCAGATTCTTGCCAGCTCTGAACCTTCCCAGTTGCAATGTCTGCTTGGAAGGTGGCTCCAGTAGTGGGAAGGAGTCTCAGATGACACTTCAGGAAGAGCCATTTATCTTCTTTCTGATGCAAAGTTAGCTTGCCCTCCTGTGGCATACCTTGGGGGAGCCCATAAGTGTATACCACAACAGAGCTAATAAACTGGCAGCCATACTACTATTCTGCATTAGCAATGTAATCTCCTGGATGATGTAACAATGCTATACAACCACAACCACAGTCACAATCACAACCACCACCACCACCACCACAACAACAATAATAATATATCCTAAAGTGAGCTAGTTTCCATCTCTCATTTATTTCTGGTGGACTGTTGCAATTGAAAAACCTGGTGAGTAAAACTCCATTTATATCCATTTATATTAAGACTTTGTCTTCTTAACCTGCAGCTCTCTAGATCAAATGTTCAGGACAACTCCTGGCTCTGCCATTTTCTGGACAACTCCTGGCTCTGCCATTTTCCAGAACTCCACCCATCATAAACTTACAAATTCCCCTTACAAAATATCAAATTAAACCATTGCATGTTCACACTATGCAAGCATTCAAAAAAGGATTCTCTGAAAAAAGGATTTTTACTAGTATTAGAGTGGTAGAATAAGGAGACCATAATATGCTAGAAAAAAGAATGTCCCGTATTTCAACAATGGATTGCCCCACATTTGCCAATCTATAATTGTACATTTAATCCTAATTTCCAGACACCCAAGATGGAGTTTTTCAAACTATGTTGTTTGGAATTTTTGGACTACAAAGTCAAAAAAAAAAAAAAAACACCAGAAGAAGACAATGATAAACACAGTTTAACTCAAAAGCAGCCAGGGGCATTATAGCAATTTTTTATTCATAAACTCCATCCCTTAAGGGGGTTTATGCTCATGATGACACATTGCTCTCCTTCAAGGATTCCAGAAATTAATTAATTAAAGGAAACTAACTGGTTCCGGAGGCTGGAAAAGTTTGAAAACCCCTTTTCTTGGAAATAAATAAACAAATAAAAAGAAGGTAAATTGTGATGTCATCTGTTCCAGTTTCACTCTCAAGTTTGACAGTGTAATTTGGAACCAGTTCTGCTTCTAGAAGTAGGTCAAAACCCCAGTACCCATACCTTACCAGAAAGCAATAACATTCTGATTCATCCATGCCAGTAAATATGATCAAAGAAATGGTTAAGCCCCATATTGGCTTCCGGGTACCAGAAGTATGAACATGGTGGAGAACAGTATACATATGAGAATGAAATAATAATATTGCACACATAGACAAACATAATCATGCCACGTAACTATGGTTGAATATTCTACAATAAGCTTTTAACTTAACCAGGATTCTCCTTCAGTTCACTAAATTGTAGAATCAACCACACAAGAATAGTGTCCCTTCAAATGTGTATTTACTTGGACTATTAATGATATAGTAAGATACCATTGAAAACACAAAAATGTGGGTGGTTACGCATGAACCCCTCCTTAAATACACCCATTATATGAAGCCGAAAAGGATGATTTTGTTATATCTCAATACCCATCACAACTATATATCCCAGAATCTTCATGTTCAAATTCAGCACAAGGCTATCTGCATACATACAGAAATCTATTGACTAATCCTAATATTGAGGGCAGGCAAATATCACTGCAGGATCATATAATAGCTGCAGGATCATATAATAGCATTGGGCAAAGGACTCTAGGATTAGAAATAACTGTTCTGATTTATAGAATAGAATAACAGAATTGGGAGGGACCTTGGAGGTCTTCTAGTCTAACCCGCTGCTCAATCAGGAAACCCTACACCATTTTAGACAAATGGTTGTCCAATCTCTTCTTAAAAATCTCCAGTGAAGGTGTATTCATAACTTCTGCAGGCAAGTCATTCCACTGATTAATTGCTCTAACTGTCAGGTAATTTCTCCTTAGTTCTAAGTTGCTTCTTTCCTTGATTAGTTTCCACCCATTGTTTCTTGTCCTGCCCTCAGGTGCTTTGGGGAATAGCTTGACTCCCTCTTCTTTATAGCAGCCTCTGAGATATTGAAACACTGCTATCACATCACCCCTAGTCCTTTTCATCAGACTAGACATACCCAGTTCCAGCAACCATTCTTTATATGTTTTACCTCCAGTCCCTTAATCATCTTAGTTCTCTGCACTCTTTCTAGAGCCTCCACATTTTTTTTACATTGTGGCAATTAAAACTGCATGCAGTATTCCAAGTGTGGCTTTACCAAAGCATTATAAAGTGGTATTAAGCTTCATGTGATCTTAGTTCTATCCCTCTGTTTATGCAGCCTAGAACTCTGTTGGCTCTTTGGCAGTTGCAGCACACTGCTGGCTCATATTTAAATGATTTCAGGCATATGTATTTGTTTAATTCTTTAACTAAATACGTTTGTATTCCAAATTGTTCAGTCCTCCCACACTTATGAATACCCCTTTGTCTGCAGCTATCACAGGCAAATACTTTTGAAGCTAGTTCATCCTATGTCCAATATCAACACAAAGTACAGTGGTATTAATATGCAAATATCTGGCTTATATTTAACTGCTTTAAAATTCCGTGAAAGTGTCTTTTTATAAATGTATTTGCTTGCAGCTCAGTGTAAATTCTTAACAAAGAAGACTTGTCAACAATGTAGAGACACAAAAAGTCCTCTGCTATGTGTCAGGAGCATAAGGACAAGAGAGAATAAAAATCTCTGATAGAATTGGCTAGGGATGATGGGAGTTATAGTTCCAGACATGTTGAAAACTGAGGAAGGTTAGCAGGAGTGCTTTAGTGTCATGTATAATTTTCCACTCTCTCCTAGAAATATGCATATCCCATGCATTCATGGTCGCACCTTTTAACCTACTACATCAAATTCCTTTGCAGTTCTATATAATATCAAGTCTGTTGAAGTCAGATGTCGCTGTCTAGGCAAAGGTACTTATGCAGGGGTGGGATTCAAAATTTTTAACAACCGGTTCTGTGGGTGTGGCTTAGGTGGTGGGCATGGCTTGGTGGTCATGTGACTGGGTGGACATGGCTTGGTGGTCATGTTATTGGCTGGGTGTGGCCAACTCAATATCACACACATCGAGGCACGCATCTCCTCGCTTGGCCTCTCATGACTGTGGGGATGCTGCAACAGTTGTAAGTGTGAAAAATGGTCATAAATCACTTTTTTCAGTGCCATTGTAACTTTGAATGGTCACTCCACACAAGTAAAGTACCAGCAAAGGAGGGTCAAAAAACTCCAGAGACGTTCTTGAGACCTGAAGTCTAGTCCTGCTAAAAAAGCTAATAAGGGTTAACAGAAAGGCAGTTTCTGTAAGCAACACCAGAATCTTTCCTTCCTGCATTCCTTATAGGATTAGGCTAATAATTTCTTCTAACAACCAGTTCTCCAAACTGCTTATAATGTTAACAACCGGTTCCAGCGAATAGGTGCAAACTGGAAGAATCCCACCCCTGTACTAATGTCTAATAACCTTATATACCTAATCAGTGTATCATTAGGGGTTCAGCTTTAGTGCCCATGGCAGGCACCCTTGTTTATTATTTTCTGAATTAAAATACATTTTTACCACAGAAATACAGTATATTATTTGAATATATTTTTATATATAGTACTAAACTTTCATTGTTAATTAGAATTTAAGAGACAGATTGAATTTTTCTGTTGTTATATTTGGCGGTTCTATCTATCTATATGTTGTAAGAAAGAAATGCTTAAAGCTAGAGAAAAAAACTTGGATCAGCCATCCAAATCCATTTCTTAGAAGTGATTTGTTAATAAATGATCAACCAGTAAAGTATAACTAATTGAAATCTTTTGCTTTCACTGATCTTGGATATGTTCTATTGGATTAAGAAGTCACTGCAGTGTATGGAAAATATGCTCACTTTTCTTGCAGAACAATCTTACTTAGAATGGTTTGCAACCACTTTCCAGAGCTTGTTGGAAAGGAAGCAGGTGGTATCAGACATTATGCATTTGAATGTTAAGTGGAGAGATCAAAATCCAGAATTGATCATCAGTAAGCTAGAAAAGGTGTATCCAAATTCAAAGTTGAATTTTCCCTATGGGTGCTGTAACTCATTGCAATTAATATTACATCAGATTACAATCTAATTGACCATTGTTATTCGATCTAAATCACCAGTGTCAAACTGTCGGCCAGCAGGCCAGATGCGTTACATGCAGGCCCCACCTATCCCAGCACCGCAAAGGCAAAATACATCATAATATGTCATGTGATGTGATTGAGTTTGACCCCATGGTCTAAATGAATAAGCTCTTGCATATCTGCTCAAGAGCTTACAATCAAGCTATATCTGATGTTTATGCAATAATTAATATGAATTCATGGATTTAAAAAAAATCACGAGTGTACATCTCGTGCAAAAAATATTGCCTAATGCTTTAGAACAAAGGAGTTTTGGTTTACTTTCTCAAAGAACAACACAAGAACTCCTTCTGCATAACCGAGGAAACTGTCCCTTCCAGATACAAATTATATCATGAACATTGCTATTATTTATTCAATTTATTATAATATGGATGTCCATTTTGCTGTTGTGATTTTAGCCAGCTAACATTATTTAAAAAACAATGCAAAAAAACAAAACTACAGCCTGTATGTCAGCTCCATTGGTGGAACAGATCAGAAAATCAACTCCATGGGAAGACTAGAACTATACTTTTATTGAGATAAAAGCCTGCTTTAGCTCCCCTTTTTTCTTACATCCCAATGGATCAAGGAAGCATTTGTTTCAGCTACTTCCAAATATTATCTTGCTTCCCAAGACTTAAATTACATTTCAGCCCTCTTTGGCGTGGGTTTCTGTGAAGATCATATCCTTTATTCTTAACATTCTAAAACAGAGGAGTTTAAAACCATTCTACAGTAAACCTAATACAGGCTTACAGTGGGCACCTAACCCTTATGTTTAGGAATACATATTCAAAACCTGCTGAAAAATCATTTTAGGTACTACAGTATTCCATAGGGCAGGACCTGTAACAGAAATCATATGTGATATATGTGATATCCATTGGATAGTCATATCAGAAAAAATTCCTTATCTAGAGAAAGAGAATAAACAAGGGGGGAAGGAGTTGCAGGACTGGGAACAACTTCTGATTTGCTGTCAGCTTAACTATGGATGACCACCTGTGGCAGCCATTGGTGAGACTTGGTCTCCCAAGGGCTAGGACAGGATTGGTCTATTTGTAGCTAAATGAGGGGCTGTCTAATCCACAACGAGAGGGCAAGGGCAGAACCTGCCTACTGAACCTGAAAGCAATGGCCCAGTAGTTATGGCAGCACTGAAGTGACCACTAATTTGCCAAATTTCAATCCCACAGGAGTCATGGGTCCTAGATTTTGGACACATCCCATAAATTAGTCCACTTGGTTCAAAAATTGTTGCTCTATGATGCATTGTTTCATCCACTTAAAAGTTACAGACACATGAATTTTAGTTATAGATTAACTGTTTTAATAGATTAAAAACAAAAGAGATAATGTTCTCAGTACTAGTACCAGATTCTAGGGCAGCTGGCAACTGACAACTTTTTTTAAACCAGATTTATATTCACCTAAACTTTTCAAATAGAAGGGAATCAGAATCTTATATCTTTGATTATGCATATCCTGGTTCAGTTCTGTTAGATGAAAGCCCATCTTTTGTTGCAAAACCTTGCAGATTTGAAATGATAACAGCTGTATAAACTGGAAACTATTTTTAAGACCATCCAAACTTTTCGATGAAATGTGAGGCTATGGAGAAGATATATACAAGACTTCATTTTCTCAATGCATACATGCATATAGTCACTCGAATCTTTCGTGTATCTTTTGCTACTTTCTTGCATTTCCCCTGACTTTTGGACCTTCTTGATAATTTATTTATTCGGTTTATTTATTTCTTCAGTATAAACTGCCTCAATCAATTCCACGAAATCAGAAAATTTATTGCTGGAAGAAAAAAATGGAGATGCGTCAATCCAAGAATCTGACTGAGCCTATGTCTCTCTAAGTCCTATGCAGTAGCAGAACATTTATTTTGGAAACTGTTGCAGTGCCACAGATCACTCTATCATCTTTCTCACTAACAGTAGACAAAGAATTGTTTGTATGAACACATTAGATGTTTCCTTTTTCCTTATTCAGTTTCATAGTCTTTAGCAATGGGTGGAAATCCTTATGGTGGACATCCTTAACAGGCTAATGGCTGTGCTTAATATTTGGGGAAACTACAAAACAGAAAGAGAGAGTGGAGCCTGTTCTGGTGTGAACACTTGTGCCTTCCAGGTCTTTCTAAAGCTCAAGGAGAAAGGATTGTAAATCTGGTATCTCTACCAGGCAGGGAGTTTGATGCCCATGAATTATTCTGGCATGGTATAAATGCCAAAAGCTTGGCTTCCTGCCTTACTTGGCCAACAGAACAGAACCTCCTGCACATTGCGGTTCAGGTACTTGCTAATCCAGTTCAAGATAATTATCTCAGAGAACCCCAGCTGGAGAGGCTGAGCTCACTCCAGATTGTGATTTAAGCATAAGCTTTCACCTTCCTTTCTGCCAAGAAGATCCAATTACATGCTGAGGTGAATAAACCATAGAGGTGGGCAAGTGAAAAAAAAAATCACTAATATATCCAGTTGAATGCTTGCCTAAAAAGCAACAGCAGGGTTTTTCATAAGAATTTTGGTGAGAATTAAATTTGATTAACAGTATATCTTTGTATAAGGAGGGCTGGTTGGACTGGGCACGTGTTACTGATGGATGATGGATTTAAAATCATTGCTGCCACTTAATTTCAAAATAAATGCCAGTGCAACCAGATTATAATCAAATGCAGCAGCTTTGCATCCAGGTAAAGATCAAAAATAGAATAGAAAACAAGGGTACTTGAGATGGTTTGTAGAAAGGTCCAATAAACACACATTCAGTAAGTTCAGCTGAAGAGGGACAATCAAAATGCAGGCTGCAGAAATTGTTTTTATCTATTCTGTAGCTGCTAGTGAAGAGCTATGCTTTTTATTCTTATATTTTCCCCTTTTCTCTTTTAATTATTACATTTTATATTCATTTTTAAAAGTTGTTTTGAGTTTCTAAAGTAAAGTAGAATATAATATTCTTAATTTAAAGAAGCAATTTGTCAGGCTAATTCTGATACTAAAAAGATTATGACGAATAATAAACTAATCCAGTGTATATTAATTATACTGTGTTACAAAAAAGTGGCTTTTGAAACAGATTTATTCAACCAGGTGCTCTCCAAATATTAAAATGTGGTTGCAGCTTTAAGTGGTCAGTCTCCTGTGTTTATGAATAACTACAAGGAGAAAAGGGAAGGTCCATGCATCAAGATGTTAAATAAAAAATAGTGGAGCATCTTTTTCCATATTATTCTTTTAGCCTGTCATTTTTAAATCCAGTTTCAAATCAGTCTCAGCCGTGTAAAACTAAATTGCTCTTCCATAGCATCCTTTAAATTTGATCTACCTGTTATGTCAGACATTCTTAAAGTTAACTTCTGGGTCCATGGTCTACAAATATCCTTCAACAAATCCACTGTTAAATTATTTTGCTCTATTCTCTATTTGTAAGTCAAATCTAAATGTTCTCCTTTAATTGTACTCTTTTGTTCCTTCTGTTTTCCTCTAGATCTTTCAAAATATTTTTTAGAGGAATGCTTTGGAGGAAAAGTTGAATTGCTTCTTCATTGCCATGACAATCAGCATATTTTTTTTTATAAGACTGTTTTGTATGTACCATAGTTAATAAAGTATGAGCTTGGGGTAAAGTGCAGGGTTCTGGCCCTGCACTTCTGATTGGCTGTTAGGCGGCCAGATCGGATTGATTAGTTCTTAGGAATCCGATTGGCCCTTAACAGAGGATTTTTATTGGTTTAAAGTGCTAGCGTTCATAGCTCGCTATTGGACAATTCTCACAAAGGTTGCCTGTATAAGGCAGGGTTCACTTTTATTGTTTTGAGAAGTCACTATGCAATAAAGAGCTGAAAGTTCACATTCAAAGACTGTCTCCATTTACTCCAACTCATGTCCAAGTACTTAACACTGGCGACGAAGGTGGGATTTGGAGATGTCTGAACCTAAGAAGTCAGGAAGCAATACCGAGCACGTGAAAGACGACGCCAACAACGGAACCATGTCCAGTGACATCGTACCACCCGCTCCTTTCGATCCAAACCAAGAGGATTGGGAATCCCACATGGATCGCTTCCAAATGTTTCTTGAGACGAATAATTTGAAGGACGCCACACCAGCAAAAAAGCGGGCACTGTTCCTGACGCACTGCGGCCCAGCTGTTTTTAAAATGGCAAAAGCACTCGCCAAACCTCGAGAAGTGAAAGCCATGAGCTGGGACGACCTCGAACCCATCCTGAGAGACCATTACGCGCCAACCGTGCCTACACTCATGAGACGCCGCGAGTTTTATCAGAGGAACCAGCGAAAAGGAGAGAGCATGGCCGATTTCATGGCGGACCTCCGGAATTTAGGGGGCCTCTGCAGGTTCGCTGATTTAGAAGAAGCACTAAGAGATCGAGTAATTCTGGGATTAGATGCACTAGGCGTGCAGAGCAAGCTGATGGCGAAAGGCAACATCAGCCTTGCTGATGCCATTGCCGAAGCCACAGCTGCGGAGGCGACCAAAAAGTTGGCTGCACAATTAGGGCGGAGCCGCACTCCAGCAACACAATCGACCGGCGAAATCTCACCCAACTCAGAAGGGCAGCTTCTAACGACGCACCACGAGGACCTCTCTTCGTCGTCAGACAGCGACGAAGAAGGGGTCCATTGACTGCGGTCCGACCGGGATCCTCGCCCTAAGCCCTTACACCCTTGCGCTGGCTGTGGAGCAAATCATTCCAGGGCCGAATGCAAATTCCGCGACGCACTCTGCCATGAGTGCGGGAAACGAGGCCACATCAGCCGGGTCTGCCGCAGCTTACCAGGACCCAGCCAGGCCTCAAAAGGGGCCAATTATCGCCAATCGACAGGAAACCGTCCTGTAAGCTGAGAACCAGTAAACCACTCCTACAGAAATCGAGCTTTGCAAAAAGAAGAGGCTCACCATACTATCACTATAGGTCACGCCTCAGTTTTGGACACTAAGAAAATTCGAGTCACGGTAGCCATCGAGAACAGCCTTGCCACATGGAGGTCGACTCGGGATCGACCCTCTCAATGGTGTCTTGGAAGACACTCAAGCAACTTATCCCCACAATCCAACACCAAGACCTCCAATTTCAACGCCTCATCCTCAAGGACTACCAAGGAAATCGAATCCCTGTGGTCGGGTCCTACCGAGTCCGAGTCTCCTTCAAAAAGCATACAGCGTACTTACCTCTAACGATCATCAACAGAGATAGGCCTAGTCTATTAGGCCTCCAATGGTTCTCACCACTAGGCATCGAGGTGGCCGGCGTGGACCTAGTCGGTGGTTGTGAGTGGGAGGAAGACCTTGTTTCTGAGTTCAGCAACCTCTTCGCGGACCGTTTAAGCGAGTATAAGGGGACCCCAATCTCATTTAGTTTAGATCCAAAAGTAGCCCCAATTCGCTTGAAGCCCCGTCGAGTTTTATTCGCTCTTAAAGCTAAGATCGGCGAACAACTTGACAAGCTAATTGCTCAAGGGGTGTTGAAGCCCATCGATCACTCTCCATGGGAAACCCCTATTGTAACACCCATTAAGCCAGATGGATCAATCCGAATTTGTGGGGACTACCGGGCCACTTTAAACCACGCCCTATAGCAGAATGCGTATCCAGTTCTGGTGGTGCAGCGCCTCCTCCATTCCTTGGGGGGCAGAAAGGTTTTCGCTAAATTAGATTTAGCTCAAGCTTATCAACAACTACCAGTGGATGAAAAGACGGCCCAAGCCCAAACAATTGTAATGCACAGAGGTGCTTTTAAATGTACTCGATTGCAATTTGGGGTTAGTGTGGCCCAGGGATATTCCAAAGCCTCATGGAAAGGTTGTTACAGGGAATCAAGGGCGTGGTTCTGTATTTTGATGATGTATTAATTGCAGCCCCTACCAAAAGAATCTTGCAGGATCGTTTGAAATGTGTTCTTAAAAAATTCCAAGAGGAAGGACTTAAGGTGAAAAAAAATAAATGTCACTTATATACTGACAGTGTTGAGTTTCTAGGGTATCGGATTGATAGCCAGGGCATCCACCCTACCGAAAGTAAATTAAAGACGATAAAAAATGCCCCCAGGGCACGTAACAAGGCCGATCTCCAGACATTCTTAGGCCTCATTAATTTCTATAACGTATTTTTACCACACAAGGCGACTGTTGCTGAACCGTTACACCGGTTATTAGATAAAAAAGCATTGTGAGTATGGGGTTACCGGGAAGAACAAGCGTTCCGGAATGTTAAAAAATTGCTCACATCTGACTCTGTACTTATGCAGTATAACGAGACTTTACCATTAGTTATAACCTGCGATGCCTCGCCCTTCGGGGTGGGCGCCATTTTGAGTCATGTACTGCCTAATGGGAACGAAGCCCCTGTTGCATACTTTTCGAAGACTCTCTCACATGCAGAGCGGAACTATGGACAAATTGATAAAGAAGCTCTCGCAATTGTTTCAGCTGTAAAGAAATTTCATGAATATGTGTATGGAAGGACATTCACCATTATAACTGACCACAAACTGTTGCTAGGGATAATAGCCGGGGACAAGCCAACCCCCTGCATATTATTGCCTAGAATGACCCGATGGTCAGAATTCCTAGCTGCTTATAATTATCGCCTTCAATATCGACCGGGGAAAGCCATTCCCCACGCCAACGCATTAAGCTGAGCACCGCTTCCAGAGACTCTCGACGATCCGGCACCAACGGCAACCACATTGCAGATCGAAACACTCAACTCTCCGCCTATGACCGCCCGAGACATCGCGAGAGAAACCAAACGAGACCACACCCTAGCTTGAGTCCTAGGCTGGGTAGAACGCGGATGGCCATTGGACCAAGTCCCAGATGACTTCGCACCGTTTAAAGCAAGACAGACTGAACTTTTTTCCCCAAAAGGCTGTGTCATCTGGGGCGATAGAGTCGTTGTCCCAGAACGACTCCGGAAGACGCTGCTACAAATTCTGCACAAGGGCCACCCCGGCATCGTGCGGATGAAAGCACTTGCATGAAGCTACGCATGGTGGCCGGGCATGGACCGGCAAATCGAGCAGTGGGTCAAAGCATGTACCAATTGCCAACAAGCCAGCAACGCCCCACCAAAAGCCATGCCTACTGAATGGGAGATGCCACGTGGACCCTGGTCCAGAATCCACCTGGATTTCGCGGGGCCAACCAAAGGATATACCTTCCTGCTGACAGTCGACGCATACTCCAATTGGTTGGAAATTCATCGTATGACGGCCACAACTTCTGAGGCAGTGATTAAGATCCTAAATAGACTCTTTGCAACCCATGGATTGCCTGATGTTCGAGCAGTACCTCGCTGACCGTGGCATCCGCCATGCGCTCACCTCGCCTGCGCACCCTGCGACCAATGGCCGAGCGGAATGCTTGGTCCAATTTGTTAAAAAGACTTTGCAAAAAATGGATTATGACAATATCGATGACAAAGTCAACCAAATTCTCTTTTTGCAACACATAACTCCACATAGCGTCACCGGCAGAACTCCCGCAGAACTACTGATGGGACGAAGACTCCGTTCCCACCTCGACCGGTTGCACCCTGCTTACGAACCGGAAAAGCCAATAGGATCCAGTGGCCGCTGTCGCACTTTCCAGGTAGGATACCGCGTTTACGCACAGAACTTATCAGGCGATCCGTTATGGATAGAGGCAACGGTAGTGCGAGTGACCGGCCCCAAATCCTACGTAGTGAAATGCTGTGACAATAGACTGTGGAAATGGCATATCGACCAATTACGGTCACGACTCACAACGGCCAGTCAACAACTCCCCCATGACCAAACCGAGGGGAGGGAGGTACAGAAGAAGATGACGTTCCAGGGAACCTGCTCGAAGGGAGCGACGAATCAAGTGAGACTCAGGAAATGGAGCAGGAAGGAGAATTGTTTGCACCGTAAGAAATTGCACCTGAGCAAGAAGCAGAGACACTGCCAAACAACAATCTACCTCAACAGGATTGCAATCAACCAGTCCAACGAAAATCCGAAAGACTTAAAAGACAACCGTCCTATTTAAAGGACTATATAACTACACCGTAATTAAGAAGCCAGGGGGAAGGGGTGTTGTGTATGTACCATAGTTAATAAAATATGAGCTTGAGGTAAAGAGCAGGGTTCTGGCCCTGCACTTCTGATTGGCTGTTAGGCGGCCAGATCGGATTGGTTAGCTCTTAGGAATCCGATTGGCCCTTAACAGAGGATTATTATTGGTTTAAAGTGCTAGCGTTCATAGCTCGCTATTGGACAATTCTCACAAAGGTTGCCTATATAAGGCAGGGTTCACTGTTATTGTTTTGAGAAGTCACTATGCAATAAAGAGCTGAAAGTTCACATTCAAAGACTGTCTCCATTTACTCTAACCCATGTCCAAATACTTAATAAAGACCGTGAAAAATACTCAAGACCTTGAAAACAAACCGCTCAGATAAGCCCTCACAAGCAAGCAAGTATAATAAATAGGGAGCCTTTATGAGTCATGAGTTAGTTGGAAAAACGAAAAAGAATCCAATCAATTAAGTGATGTTTGAAACTGATAATAGAGTTGAATGTGGTTTGAAAGCAAAAGGTTTTTTGTTTGTCAAATGATGACTCAAAAGATCAAAAGTTTATAAGAATTTACTGTAAGGCCATTGTACTCTCATAACTGGCTGCCTTGACAGATTTCATAAGAGATGCAATTTTGGTTTTCATATTGTAAATGAATGTTTCTGTGCAAAATATAGAACCATAATATACAAGCATTGGAAGTATCCTGTTGGAAATCTAGGCTAGGACAAAATTGTTTAGTTTGTGACTTTTGTCTTGTATGTGTGAAAAGCAGATATGCTTTTATGATGTTTTAATGTCAATTCCAACCAGAGAAAGTAATCCATCTAATTCATTTGGATAATCTGGACTCCATTCATTTTGTGTAAAGG
Source organism: Hydrophis major (assembly GCA_033807585.1). NCBI lineage: Eukaryota > Metazoa > Chordata > Lepidosauria > Squamata > Elapidae > Hydrophis > Hydrophis major. The sequence continues at coordinate 100,085,777 of CM066328.1, forward strand.
TCTTCAAACTTGGCAAGTTTAAGATTTGTGGACTTCAATTCCCAGAATTCCTGAGCTAACATGACTAGAGAAGGAACTATGGGAATTGAAGTCCACAAGTCTTCAAGCTGTCAAGTTTGAAGACCTCTGAGTTGTTCAAAGTTACAATGGCACTGAAAAAAGTTACCTATGAACATTTTTCATACTTATGACTGTTTCAGCATCCCTATGGTCACATAATCCAAATTCAGATGCTTGTTTCAGCATCTCTATGGTCACATGATCCAAATTCAGATGCTTGACAACTGTATTTATGACAGTTGCTGTGTCCTGGGTTCATGATAGTTGTCAAGCAAAGCCAACGAGGAAACTAGATTTACTTAACAACCATTGCTACTAACTTAACAACAGGTGCCAGTAATGTCATAAAATAGGGCAAAACTCACTTATCAATTGTCTTGTTCAGCAACAGGAATTTTAGACTCGATTTTGATCATACACCTACCTATATAATATTATGTCAATATTTTCAATATAACCCTAACCTATAATTTCTAGCTCTTTAGTTAGAAATATTTTGTGTAGTATGTGAGAGCACAAACAAGAGGATACTCTTGTTATGCTTTTAAAAAGAAAATATTGTAAAAAATTGTCACAGAAATCTGAATTGGACCAAAACTGAAGTTAGAAACAGTTTTTTATTGGTAAGGTTTTTGGAGGGCAGAGGACTGCAAATGAGATGAGTACAGAGGTGGTATTCAACTAGTTCACACCTACTTGGGCGAACTGGTAGCGGTTATTTGGCATGGGTCACCGAACTGGTGGTGACCCCTGGCTGGCCACGCCCCGAACCTGGTCGCCCGGTCGCTTACTTGCGATCGCTCTTCTAGCTTTCCATTCCCCACGTCCTCTTTCTCCCTGGGAAAAGGAAGAAAGGCATGGATGCTGCAAGTATCGCTTTCTCCTTGTGAGTTAAAGTGTCTGGAGTGAGAAGAAGTGTGTTCTGACAGAAGGGATGGGGGTGGGGGAATCCACTCCAGCCTTGGAGAAATTTAAAGGAGTTGCTTCCAAAATGCATGTCTGCTAATGCTTTCTCTCTCTGTGTGTGTGTATATGTGTGTGTGTGTGAGAGAGAGAGAAACACAGAGAGAGAGAGAGAGAAAGAAGAAAGAAAGAAAGAAAGAAAGAAAGAAAGAAAGAAAGAAAGAAAGAAAGAAAGAAAGAAAGAAAGAAAGAGGAAGGGAGAGAAAGAAAGAAAAAAAATAGGAAGAGAGAGAGAGAGAAAAAAACTCTGTGCTATTATTTTTAATTGTTCCATTATTTATCATGTGTTAATATTTTACACTGCCCCTACACTTAGAGTGATTTTTCTGCCTTTCTTTTGCCCAGGGCCACCACATATTTTTCAGGGTTTACATGCATTCAATGTCAATAGTCCAGAACATAAAATACACATGTGTTTAATAAGAGTTGAAAAGGGACCTTGGAGGTCTTCTAGTCCAACCCCCAGCTCAGGCAAGAAAACTCAAGATGCCAAACTCTGAGTAGAAATCCTGGAAAAGGTGTCAGAATAATACTTAGAAGGGACCTTGGGGTGAACCCTATGTCATTTCAGAGAAATGGCTGTCCAGTCTTTTCTCAAAAACTTCCAATGATTGAGCACCCAGAACTTCTGGAGACAGAGAGTTCCACTGGTTAATTGTTCTCACTGTCAGGAAGTTTCTCCTTAATTTTAGGTTGCTTCTCTCTGTTCAGTTTCCATCCATTGCTTCTTGTTTGCATTCTGCTTTTTTGGAAAATACATTGTCCCCCTTTCTTTGTGGCAGCCCCTTAAAAGCCTGTTGCCTATCATACTCTTGAGTAAAGCAGGTTAGCCATTTCCTCCTTTCAGTGGTCCATGAAAGTACATCTATAGTATGCAGATAATAAAGTCAAAAGAGATGAACAACATTTTTACAAAACTATAGATAAGTTGAGGCTGGGTGACAAGGAATGGCTGGGAGGGGAGGGGCCAGGTGAGGCACCCCTTGATGTGAGTGACATCGAGTTGGCCATGCCCACCCAGTCACATGACCACCAAGCACACCCACCCAGTCACATGACCACCAAGCCACACGTATCCAGACACATGACTACCAAGCCACGCCCACCAAATAAGCCACGCCCACAGAACCGGTAGTAAAAAAATTTGAATTCCACCACTGGATGAGTACAAGTAAATTTGAGGGAAACTAGATGTCTGCATAGCAAGGCAGAACACCAAAATATATTTCCCAGAACAAAAAGACATAACTATGTTACATAACTATGAAGGCATTACAAAAGTAATTCAGTAATTGCTATGTATCAAAGGCAAGTTCAATATATGATCATCATTATTCCTTGGATCTTTTTCCTGCTGTATGTAAAAGGCTAGAAATGAAATTACTTTGGATGGTAGTTTCTGTTAAGTTTGAGCATGGGCGAGAAAGAATGGAGACAAATTTCTGAACGGTGAACTTCAGCTCTTTATTTACATCATGACTTGCTCAACTAATATGAGTAAAACCCGCCTTAAATAGGCAACCCTTGTAACGTTTAACCAATAACAAGCTAGGAACGCTAGCTTTTATAACCAATAAGAACTCTCTGTTAAAGGCCAATCGGATTCCCCGAAACGGGCCAATCCGGTCCGGCCACTTAACAGCCAATCAGAAGTGCAGGGCCAGAACCCTGCACTTACTCCAAGCTCACAGTTTATTAATCATATTGCATACACAACACCCCTTCTCCCTGGTTTCTTAGTTCAGGGTGCAGTAACATAGTCCCTTAAATAGGACAGTTGTCTTTTTAGTCTCTTTGATTTTCATTGTATCGGCTGGATGCAATCTCACTGAGGTAGATTGTTATCTGGTAGTGGGGCTGTCTCTGGTTCAGAGTTCACTTCTACGTCGTTGCCCACATTTTCCTCGATTCCCTGAGGTGCAGACGTTTCTGCTTCCAGTTCCACTTCCTGAGTTTCAATTAAATCGTCTTTTCCCTCGAACGGGTTTCCTAGGGCTTCATCTTCTTCCGTACCTCCCCCCCCTCAGTTTGGTCATAGGGGAGTGGTGAATTGGCCAGTGCAAGCCGCGACCGTAATTGGTCGATATGCCGTTTCCAAAGTTTATCGTCAAGGCATTGCACGAGGTAGGATCTAGGGCCGGTTACACGTACTACTGTCGCTTCCACCCACAACGGGTCGCCCGATAAGTTTTTTGCATAAACCAGGTGTCCTACCTGCAAGGTGCGACAGCGACCACTGGATCCTAGTGGTTTCTCTGGTTCATACGCAGGGTGCAACCGGTCAAGGTGGAGCAGAGCTTTCGCCCCATTAGCAGCTCAGCGGGAGTTTTGTTGGTGATGCAAAAAGAGGATTTGGTTGACCTTGTTGTCAATGTTGTCGTAGTCTACCTTTTGCAAGGTTTTCTTCACAAATTGAACCATGCGTTCTGCTCGGCCATTGCTCGCAGGGTGCCCAGGTGAGGTGAGCGCATGGCAGATGCCGCGGTCAGCGAGGTACTGCTCGAACGCTAGTGCAGTAAATTGTGGGCCGTTATCAGATACCAGGACGTCTGGTAATCCGTGGGTTGCAAAGAGTCTTGATGACCGCCTTGGAGATCGTAGTCGTCATGCGATGAATTTCGAGCCAATTCAAGTAGGCATTGATGGTAAGCAGGAAGGTGTGGCCCTTGGTTGGCCCCGCGAAGTCCAAGTGAATTCGGGACCAGGGTCCACGTAGTGTCTCCCACTCAGTAGGCATGGCTTTTGGTGGGGCGTTGCTGACTTCTTGGCATTTGGGACAAGCTTTAACCCACTGTTCGATTTGCTTGTCAATGCCCGGCCACCATGCGTAGCTTCGTGCACGGGCTTTCATTCGCACGATGCCGGGGTGGCCATCGTGCAAAGTTCTCAGCAGCGCTTTTCGGAGCCGTTCTGGAATAACGACTCTATCGCCCCAGATGACACAGCCTTTCTGGGAGAAGAGTTCGGTCTGTCGAGTTTTGAATGGTGTGAAGTCATCTGATAACTGGTCCAATGGCCATCCGCGTTCTACCCAGCCTAGGACGCGTGCTAGGGTGTGGTCGTGCTTGGTTTCTCTCGCGATATCTCGGGCGGTCAGTGGCAGCGAGTTGAGCGCTTCAATTTGCAACGTGGTTACCGTTGGTGCCGGATCGTCGAGAGTCTCTGGAAGCTGTGCTCAGCTCAATGCGTCAGCGTGGGGAATGGCCTTCCCCGGGTGGTATTGCAGCCGATAGTTATAAGCAGTTAAGAATTCTGACCATCGGGTCATCCTAGGGGATAATATGTAGGGAGTTGGCTTATCTCCGGCTATTATCCCCAATAACGGCTTGTGGTCAGTCACAATAGTAAAAACCCTACCATACATGTATTCGTGAAATCTTTTCACAGCTGAGACAATTGCGAGGGCTTCTTTATCAATTTGTCCATAGTTCCGCTCTGTTTTGGATAGAGTCTTTGAAAAATATGCAACAGGGGCTTCGTTCCCATTAGGCAGTACGTGGCTCAAAATGGCGCCCACCCCAAAAGGCGATGCATCACAGGTTATAACTAACGGTAAAGTCTCATTATACTGCATGAGTACAGAGTCAGAAGTGAGTAGTTTTTTAACATTTCAGAACGCCTGTTCTTCATGGTAACCCCATAACCAAATTGCTTTTTTATCTAACAATCGGTGTAACGGTTCAGCGACAGTTGCTTTGTGCGGTAAAAATACATTATAAAAATTGATGAGGCCTAGGAATGCCTGGAGATCGGTCTTGTTTCTTGGCCTGGGAGCATTTTTGATCGCTTTTAATTTACTTTTGGTAGGGTGAATGCCCTGGCTATCAATCAGGTACCCTAAAAACTCAACACTGTCAGTACACAATTTACATTTGTTTTTTTTAACCTTAAGACCAGCCTCTTGGAATTTTTTTAGGACTAATTTCAACCGGTCCTGTAAGATTTTTTTTGTAGGGGCTGCAATTAATACATCGTCAAAATAGGGCCCTTAATCCCTTGCAATAACCTTTCCATAAGGCTCTGAAAAATCCCCGGGGCTACATTTACTCCAAATTGCAGCTGGGTACATTTAAAGGCACCTCGGAGCGTCACAATAGTTTGGGCCTGTGCCGTTTTTTCATCTACTGGTAATTGCTGATATGCTTGAGCTAAATCCAATTTAGCGAAAACTTTCCTGCCCCCCAGGGAATGGAGGAGGTGCTGCACCACCGGAACTGGATATGCGTTCTGCTGCAGGGCGTGGTTCAAAGTGGCCCGGTAGTCCCCACAAATTCAGATTGATCCATCTGGCTTAATGGGTGTTACAATAGGGGTTTCCCACAGGGAGTGATTGATGGGCTCCAACACCCCCTGAGCTATCAGTTTGTCGAGTTGTTCATCGATTTTCGATTTTAAGGCAAACGGAACTCGATGGGGTTTTAGGCGAATGGGAGCTATTTTTGGATCTAAGTTGAATGAGATCAGGGTCCCCTTGTACTCGCCTAAGCTGTCCACGAAGACGTCCCTGAACTCAGAGATAAGGTCTTCCTCCCAGTCACAGCCACCGACTCGGTTTACGCCAACCACTTCAATGCCGAGTGGCGCGAACCATTGGAGGCCCAGTACGCTAGGCCTATCTCTATCGATGACCGTTAAAGATAAGTATGCTGTGTGCTTCTTGAAGGAGACTCAGACTCGATTCCCCTGGTAGTCCTTGCGGATGAGGCGTTGGAAACGGAGATCTTGGTGTTGAATTGTGGGGATGAGTTGCTTGAGTGTTTTCCAGGACACCATCGAGAGGGACGATCCTGAGTCGACCTCCATGTGGCAAGGCTGGTTCTCGATGGCTACCGTGACTCGGATTTTCTTAGTGTCCAAGGCTGAGGCGTGACCGATAGTGATAGTATGGTGAGCCTCTTCTCTCTGCAAGGCTCGATTTCTGCAGGAGTGGTTTACTGGCTCTCGCCTTACAGGACGGTTTCCTGTTGATTGGCGATAGTTAGACTCTTTTGAGGCCTGGCTGGGTCCTGGCAAGCTGCGGCAGACCCATCCGATGTGGCCTTGTTTCCCACACTCATGGCAGAGTGCGTCACGGAATTTGCATTCGGACCTGGCATGGTTGGCTCCACAGCCAGCACAAGGGCGTAAGGGCTTCGGGTGAGGTTCCCAGTCGGACCACAATCGATGGACCCCTTCTTCGTCGCTGTCTGACGATGAAGAGAGGTCCTCGTGGTGCATTGTCGAGAGCTGCCCTTCTGAACTAGGTGGGATTTTGCTGGCCGGTGGTGGTACCGGAGTGCGGTTTTGATGTAGTTGTGCAGCCGAATTCTTGGTTGCTTCTGCCGCGGTAGCATCGGCAATGGCGTCGGCAAGGCTGATGTCGCCTTTCGCCATCAGCTTGCTTTGGACGCCTGGTGCATCCAATCCCAGAACTATGCGGTCTCTTAGTGCTTCTTCTAGATCGGTGAATCCGCAGAGGCCTCCCAAATTTCGGAGGTCTGCTATGAAGTCAGCCACGCTTTCTTCTTTTCGCTGACTTCTTTGATAAAACTCGTGGCGTCTCACGAGCGTAGGCACAGTCAGAGCGTAGTGGTCTCGCAGGATAGGTTCGAGGTCGTCCCAATCCATGGCCTTCACTTCTCGGGGTTTGGCTAGTGCTTTAGCCATTTTAAATACGGTTGGACCGCAATGCATCAGGAACACCGCCTGTTTCTTTCCTGGTGTGGCGTCCTTTAAATTGTTCATCTCTAGGAACATTTGGAAGCGATCCATGTAGGACTCCCAGTCCTCTTGGGTTGGATCGAACGGAGCGGGTGGTACGATGCCGCTGGACATGGTTCCGTTGTTGACGTCGTCTGTCACGTGCTCAGTGTTCTTCGAAATTTCGTTGGTTCAGGTGTCTCCATATCCCATCCTCGTCGCCAGTGTTAAGTTTGAGCATGGGCGAGAAAGAATGGAGACAAGTTTCTGAACGGTGAACTTCAGCTCTTTATTTACATCGTGACTTGCTCAACTAATATTAGTAAAACCCGCCTTATATAGGCAACCCTTGTAACGTTTAACCAATAACAAGCTAGGAACGCTAGCTTTTATAACCAATAAGAACTCTCTGTTAAGGGCCAATCGGATTCCCCGGAACGAGCCAATCCGGTCCAGCCACTTAACAGCCAATCAGAAGTGCAGGGCCAGAACCCTGCACTTACTCCAAGCTCACACTTTATTAATTATATTGCATACACAACAGTTTCTATCTAAACCTTGCTTTAAAAACAGTATAATTTAGCATTGGCTGTTTATATTTGACTGTGTGAGAACTATCTTTTACATTGCAATATTGCTGTTCATTGTTATTTAAATGTGATAAGCCCTTTTGGGGCACGCACTATAGTTTTTAACTATTAAAATGACTGAATACAGTGCCATGAGTCATAGAGGGCTTTTCTCATGCTCTAGGTATTACCTATATGTAATATATTCTTAAATGTGTTTCTATAAATGTTAATAGTGACATGGTTCTTAGAAACTAGAGAATGGCTTCACTCATATTATGTCTTCTCTTGGCAATCATTGTACTAGAAGCCTAGCATCATCAACTCTAGTCTTATAATCTTATAAAATTAAGATTATTTAAGTCACAGGACCATAAAAGTAGGCAGTAGGTAACTGCTAAAATAACTGCTTTTCAACTTCCAATGTAGCAATAATATGTACACAGCTATTGTTATTCTATTATTCTATTGGAGAATGTGACTTTTGGGGGTTGTTTCTAATTTCTGATATTGTGGGGTAATTCCAGGTTGTGTCAGATCTGGAATTACCATTGACTTTGCCAATTTGATGTTTTCCTAAATAAAAGAAATCGTTTTGGAAGATGGACTTTGCTCTTTTCTTTTTAAATGGATTTCATCACTTGGAAGCCTGACACAAAGCTTCTTCCTTTCACCTCAGCCCAAAAGTATATTGCGTGCACTAATAAACAAGGCTGGCAATGCCAGTTCATTGTCCTGTATTTTAGCATTTATTGATTTGATTTTTATCCCACCTTTATTACTTTATAGGTAACTCAAGGTGCTGAACATGCATAATGCAGGTGGTCATCCTGTTTAGTGACTGTTCAAAGTTACAACAGCACTGAAAAAAGTGACTTGGGACCATTTTTCACACTTACGACTGTGGCAGCATTTCCACGATCACATGATCAGAAACCAGATGCTTGGCCATTGGCATGTATTTATGACAATTGCACTATCCCAGGCTCATGTGATCGCCGTTTGTAACCTTCCCAGCCAGCTTCTCACAAGCAAAGTTTACGAGGGAAGCCAGGTTCATTTAATGACCACATGATTCACTTAAAGACTGCAGTGATTTGCTTGCAACTATGGCAGGAAAAGTCATATGGGGCAAAACTCACTTAACAACTGCCTTGCTTAGCAATGGAAATTTTGGGCTCAGTTGTGATTGTAAATCACTCCACCCTCCTCTAACTGAGGTAGCTTCCATAATCTAGAACAGGAGCCCACTTGTACATAGTTTCCTTAGAATAATATCTGGATAGTAAACTACCAAGTCACCAAAAAGAAAGGCTCAACTGCATCTTATCAATTGGGCCACAACTACTTTATCAACTTAAGAGAAAGAAAGAAAGAAAGAAAGAAAGAAAGAAAGAAAGAAAGAAAGAAAGAAAGAAAGAAAGAAAGAAAGAAAGAAAGAAAGAAAGAAAGAAAGAAAGAAAGAAAGAAAGAAAGAACCACACATACCTCAAGGAAATTTTCTTCTCCTAGTGCTATATGATGAATTCTCCCAGGAAGAATAGAACTTTTTTTCCCATATCAGAAACAAATTGAGACAGATTAATCCCAGAATAATCTAGGAAGGCTGATGTGGAGACCTGCAATTGAAGCCTACCTCCAAACCCAGGCTAGATTGTTTCTATGCAACCCATAATGACATCCCTATTTTAATACTACTCCAGTGATACCAGATACAGTATATACCTATAACATTTCTTGACACATTTATGACTTATCTTTATAATTAATACAATGCTTGTTTCAGTTCTATTCTTACATATAACACTATTACTCCAATGCAAATTTCTAGCATTCTCTCACTTCTGCGACGCAGTCATTTTAGCACTTTTCATATACATCAAAAAGAGTAATTTATTTCCATCAAAATCTCTCTGCATTTCCTCCATCTGTTGAATATTAACTGTTCTTTTCTCTCAATACATTCTTTTAGCTATATAAACATTACATTTTTTTCTTATCTTCATTGTTTGTGCATTCTCTTACCATATATATTTTTCCCTTACTACCTTTTCCACTTCATCATTTCATCAAACATTCTTTTTCATACCCCTTTAACACAACTACATGCACTATGTCACTTTACATAATATTTTTCACTCTGTTCCAAAGTTACACATCTACATCTACTTATTCCTTATTTGGGGAGATTACTCTAAATACCAATACTTTTTTAATATATGATTTATGGCATGTAGTATTTTCTCTTCTTGCAGCCTAATTTAGCTAGTTTCTTGTCACTTCCCTTGCCTTCCATGCCTCTTTTTCCTAGGGTCTACAATAAGTTTGTCCTGTGTCACATCTTATTCCTTCTGTAACCTTCACTAATTCCCTAAGCTTTTATCATAAATTGTTTCCTCATATGTTCCTTTCTCATGTGTACAGATGGATAGACTTTTGTTTAAACCAGCTATTGGAACCAAACATTCTTCTGAACAGATATTTTCCATTTTCCATTTCCATTGATAACCTGTATTATTACATAAGCTGAGTGTTTAATAGATAAAAGGCTCAAAAGTATATTTGTTGGGATTCCTAAGCCATTAATACATTTTATAAGAAACTGAAAGAATTTGATTAAACTTGTACTATTTGTAAGGCCTTTGGAATAACTAAAGCATCCTGTTCTTTAAATTTTATTTTGCTTTCCAAATGAGACTAATACAACAATGGAAAAATATTTTTACTGAATATTAGACAGCTTAGAGAATGCTTAATAATGTTTAGCTGCAATTTTTTTGTTATGAAAATGTAATTCAGAACTTGAACAATTGCCCACATGTTTCAGCTTGTTCTGTAATTAGCAATTTGATCTGAAATTGACAGGATTCTGAACATGGCTTTATATCAATTATTGCCAAGAATGGCATAAGCATTCTTGGCAGGCAATAATCATGCATAATGGTTGAAATCAAGACCTCAAAACTATTGATTTTTAATGAAAGCCTTGCAAGGCTTTTAAAAAAATGGTTCTGGAAGTATGATGGTCAGTCTAGTGGTTATGTACAGAGATGATTACCTTAGCTTTGAATTTTGTTTTGATATGGTTTGATTTATTTCTTTTCAATAGTCTGTCCTATTGTATTAGTTTGCTCTTTTCACACATTTTTTAAATTGTGAGCTACACAGAGTCTTTGCATGGAGATGGACAGCTATACGTTGATAAATAAATAAATCCAATCTTATTTAATGTATGAATAGTGCAATCATCATGGAACAGTTACCCATCCACTCTTTAATTTTTATTTCTAATGGAATAAAAATGTGGAGAAGATTAATTCTTATGGAGAAGATTAATTCTTGCTCTTAAGCTTTTCTTCCTAATTAAAATCTGCATCCCCTTTATTTTCTATCACATTTGTGCATAGATAAGCAAGAATCTGATTCACTGAATTTCTCAGCAACCATCTTCAGTAAATTTGGATCCTGAGATATTGACTACAACAAAAGCTATAACTTATTGTTTCAGGCTGGGTTTTTTTGTTCGTTTGTTTGTTTTGCTGCTTTACATTAAGCCAAGCTGATGCAATTGATCCTTCAAGTGTTCTCGAACAAAGTTGAGGTAATGTGAAGTCTGAACATGGTGATCAGTTCCACTTGCCCTTTCTGGATTCTTTCAAAAGACAATGGACCTCTTTTCATGATGTGATGTCCTCCTTTCTCAGACTAAAATAAATTAATGAGAATAACCTGCCATAGTAACTTATGTATGTTGTGGCAGAACCATTCACAAAGTTAATTCATACTTCAAAATAATATCTCTGAGTGCATGTGTTTGTTTGACAATGTAAATATTTCTATAAACTGTGAGTAATGACTATGAAAGAAAAGCATAAAAGATTTGTAACCAACTGACACACTGTATGTATATAAAATGGAAGATGGTTTTGTTTTTATATTTTGTTTGTATATGTTTGTCTTAAAAATAAAAACTTTTATATATAAAAAATAATAATATCTCTGAGTTAACTTCATGACAAAAAGTCCTGTTAGAATTATGAAGAACAAAAAAGATTTCAATGAAAAGTGATTCAAAGCACTGGATGGGAAAAACAAATGTAAAAATGTCAGGATTTAAATATCTACTCCATTCACATGAACTATAGTGTCAGTCATCATAGCATCAGCAGTGGCAAAAAGACATCCTTAACTGATTCAAATAATACTGAATCGATCCATTAAATTCTACTTAATAAGAGCATTTTGCTCAGTGATTTATCTTAAAAACAACAACAATGATTTCTGCAACTCTACTGTTGTACTCAAATTAATCTGTCTGTGACATAACTGTAATGTAAAATCAAATACAGAAGTCATGACAAGTGTCTTTCTCAAAGTGCATATGTGTGTGTGAGAGAGACAGAGAGAGATTCCTATTTGCTTACTTTAGAGTAAGAATTAGGGAATTAAAAACATAATAAGTAAGAAATAAAGGAAATGCTAATGATAAGGATTAATCCTATGATTACATCCTACCCACATTCTCAGTGTATTAAATTTCTATATCATTTATATTGGTTGTATATTGGAAAATCCAATGGCAGCATGAGCACAATATCACTTCATGTCAATATCTAAAATCATAGACAATATTTAAAACAAGTCAATGGCTGGTAGAGTACATAGATTTATTTCCTCTTTTCCCATCATCTCTGGTAAAAGTGGTTTGGCAGGCTTTTAAAACACTACAAAACCTGCAGCTATAGTGAATAGAACATACACTTTTATATAATTTAAAAAATATCTAGATTCTTTCTGGCCCTAAAATATTCAGATTATTTCTTTTATAAGGCATTGAAAGATATCATAGAAAGAAAAAATATAAGAAGCTTAGTATGCTACTGGATTCTATGAAGGGACACAGTGTTGACTATCTGAAAGTGATTTTCAGATTCTGGAAACAAATGAGAAAGGTTCTGCTTCATGATCTCCCTACAAAATTCTCAGAACTATCTCCAAAAGACATCTAGTGATATAGATGTCAAATAATTGATACGGATAGACTCCTCTCTGTTTTCCCATGTTTCTATTTTCTTACCAAGTGGAAGGATAAACTAATGAATAGCTCAGGATGCATACTTAAAGGGCTGTGGATCCACCAATACACATTTCCATTTTTGTGAATGTAATGGCAAAGAAGTTTCTCCATTACTTACAACTTAGGGTCTTTTTTTCTCATTTTGTTTGTAACATTTGGGGACACTCAACCTGTGAGTGACATTATTACATAACAAGCTTTTCTATCTCTGCTCTATTATGATAGATGCTCCTTTCAAGGGTGGAGATGTTTACAACCTGATCAGTCCACACATCCTATCACCAAAATTTCCTAAGTACTGCAATAAGGAAAAAAAAACAAATACGGGGAAAAGAGGTGTGTACATGGCTGACCTGCTACCTTTGTGACATTTACCTTCAGCTTTAATTCATTGGCTTACAATTTTTGAAGTCTTCTAAGTTATTTGAAGAGAATGGGAAAATATGTAGTACAAGCTATCTCCATCAAGTCCTAGGCTGTTTGGTCTTCATGGTTTTTAGGTAGCATCATGCAGGCAAAAAAGATAAAAGACATTTCTACCACTGCAAATCAGAAATGTCAACATTTGAGGATAAACTAGATTAATACTCTGTGAAGAACACTGTTACGAATGTGAGTCACCAAACAGCTATTTGGGATGGAAATATATAAATCAGGATAGACATTTTAATACTGTCTCTTTAGGGGAATGCTAAATTTGTAATTGGGTGTGGTCACTCAAATGGCCATAAAATGGAGCCAGAAACCTGGGTTGTTTTAGTCTCAAGAAGTCTCAGTGAAGTGAGTGAGTCTCTTTTTCCTTTTGTTGAAGAATATTGCCGTTCCTCCTAATGACTGTTACTGAACGTTGATGTAAGTCTGTTACTGAACTGTTTTTTGATACTGGACTTTGATATTGGAATTATCCCTGAAATGAACACTGACTGATTTACCTGTGAATGACTTGGACTGCTTGTGTTGGACTGTGCTTAACCATTTATTTAAAGTAAAAACCTACATTATCTGTACAGTGTATCTGTATGCTGTGTGTGTATTATTCAAACAATTCTCTCACTAGGTCTCCCTGTATGTGCTCATTCTCCTAATGGGGAATTACCTCAACACTGGTTATGGGCCCAGGCCATATCAGGCTCAGATAACTGAGAGTTAGTGTGAACACACAGTACTGTATACAGACAGCTGTTTACTGTTTAATTGTGGTTTACTATCCTGGTAAAGATGGCACAAGAAACTTCAACAAGTCTGTTAAGTCCTGGGCATGGGTGCAAGGAACGGAGAGGAGACATCGAACGGTGAGTTCAACTCTTTATTAACAAGAAAGAACAGAGCAAAATACCTGGGCAGCAGCAGCTCTTTTTATAGAGCTGGCTGCCGTCAAAACAACCAATGAACTGATTCTACCGCTTTCACAAGTGTCCAATCAGGGGGTCCCATTAACAGCCAATCAGACTGGCCAAAAAATGACCAATCACGACTCACTATCTACGGGCCAATGAGAAGTGCAGGATTACAAGCCTGCTGCAAGATGAAGCTATTAAGGGTTATATCGCTGCGTTGGCTTAGTCCATAACACCCCTCCCCCCTCGGTTCCGTCTGAGGGGTGGGGTGACGTATTCTTGCAAGTAGGCAGGTCACTTCACCTGTCTGCTCGACTTGTGCTGTTCCACCGGGTTCATTGGAGGAAAGTTTTGATGATTATGTATCTTCACTGGAAGTCCTGCCCAGAGATAAACTGATATTGACTGACATAACCAGAAGGTTGTTAGAAGAAGCAAGAAGACAGCTGGATAGAGACCAACTAAGGAAGGAACAACCACAAAAAGAGGATTTGTCTTTAACTGCCTATACTGTTAGGAAATGTTTTTCTTGTGGGGCTAGGGGACATATAGCTAGATTCTGTAAGAAAGGAAAACAACAGAATACTAGCAATCACCAGAAGGCTAAGAAGAATGTTAGTTTAGCTATGTCTAGCAATTCAACAGTAAACCATGATTTGTGGGTTGTTGATAGTGGAACATCGCAATGCATTACTAAAGATAGAAAAAGATTTGTAAAGATGTCCACAAGTAAACAGCATGTATCATTGGCAAATGGATGGAAGTTGAAGACATCAGGTGAAGGTACTGCATATTGTTCTTGTATAAATGAACATTTAACTATGTTATATATACCTAAACTGAAATTTAAGTTGTTATCAGTAAGGGCTTTAGTTAATCTTGGTTATGTAGTAACCTTTAGGGGAGATAACTGTATAATAGAGAAAGAGGGTAAAAGTGTTACTGCTACTTTAGAGAATGATTTATATGTGATATATGATGATCAGTTGAAGATGGCTAACTCAGTTTATAACAATGTTAAGCCACATGATGAATGTATACATTTACTACATAGACGTCTAGGGTACATTAATTACAAAATGCTCAAACAAACTGTTGAATTGTCAGAGGGAGTAAAATTGAAAACCTGCAGCAAGTATTTAAACTGTAATCCTTGTAACCAAGAGAAAAGCAAGGTTACTCCTGCAAACAGACTAAATGGGTTTAAGACCAAAGAACCTTTAGAGGTTGTTTTTGCTGACATAATTGGTCCTAAGTGGTCCTAATCTCTGGATCCCATTCCTCTAGGTTTGGTGGATTTTCAATTATGTTCCACAGACCTTCTCTTCGTAGAAGTAGACTACATTTCATAGACCATGATATATAGTTTGTTCCATCCAACTTGGATATTAGGGACAAACTTTGTAAATTGACTTGTGCCATGTTTTCTTTATATGGATATAAAACTATAATTAATAAAACACAGCTGTCTGTTTACTGTAACGTATAACAACACAAACTCTCACTTTTTACATAAATCTGTTTTATCCTAGTTAAACTGACTTTGCAGCCTCTGGGCCCATAACCAGTGTTAAGCCTGTGTTCCCCAACCAGGGTTAAGGAGACAAGCTAAACAGAATGTGCAGCGTTAGTCAGATAGACACACAGATAAATGGGTGAGATAAGCTTGTATGTTTGTTAACATACAGTAAAAATAACAGATATGCTTGTGCTATCAAAATATAGTTTATTCCATTTAGAGTTTATGGCATAGTCAAAATAACAGTCCATTAGTCATGTATCGTTTAGTGATTCCATTCAAGGATATTCAGTTAGCAAAGTCCGTGTAGAATATCCAATGTCAGTTCACTTACAAATCAGTCCTTTCTCTCTTCCTTTCCAGTAGGGGAAAAACTCAGTCTTCAGTCTATCCAGTAATTAGGGATCAAAAAGCCAGAGAGAGCAAGCTGACGTTCCTTGCTTCTTTTATGGTGCTTTCACAACCACTCCCTTAATTACATTCCTACAGTTAAAGTTGCAGACACTTTAACTAATAAACCATGATAACATATTTATTATTTTACCTAAACCAGTTAGGGTAAACAATGTTATCCCTAACACTAAGAAACCAAGTTTAAGGAGGTGCCTGCTATATTTTGAGTATTATGGACCATTACTCAAGATACGGTTTCTGCCCTCTTATGAAAAACAAAACAGAAACATTCCAACATTTCTTTAACTGGCTAAGGTTTGCTGAGAAAAATGAAAAGTAATTACTTTAGTTACTGAGAACAGGACTGAGTTTGTCAACAAAAGATTCCAAACTATGTTGAAATTGGTTGCTGTTGAGCATAAATGTTCTGCACCTTACAGACCACAACAAAACTCATTTGTAGAATGAAGAGGGCAAACATTACAAGCCATGGCTCATACTATGTTATCTGATTCAGGTTTACCTGAAACACTGTGGGGTGAAACCATAATGTGTAGTAACCATGTTTTAAACAATGTAGTTAATACAACAACTGCTATTCACTCGTTGGCATGGCAGAAAGCCAAATTTAAGTTACCTGCACACATTTGGAGCACCAGCATGGGTGCGCATTCCCTCACAAGTAAGACTAAAAGGGCAACATAGAGCTAAGAAGTTATTTTTTGTGGGTTACGAGGCCAATCATAGATCATTTAGATTTTGGGATCAAGGCACAGCTCATGTTTATTGTAGTACTAGTGCAAAATTTCTAGAGCATGTTGGGTGGGATAAACTGGAACAGGAATCCAGCAATGATATTATTATTGACACCCAAATAGTCCCTAAAGATAAAATAAGTAAACCATGAATAGCCATTAAAGAAGAAGAACAGGCACAGGAGGAAGTAGTAGAACAGGCACAGGAGGAGGTAGAAGAACAGGAGCAGGTGGCACAGGAGAGTCCACCAGTTAGCCCTGTATTACCAAGACGTTCAACCTGAGTAACATGACCACCTGATAGATATCAGGCTGGTGTTGTGTGCCAAGTGAATAGAGTTCCAAGTAATTATAGTGAAGTAAAACTGTATCCTGCTAAGGATCAGGCTGTTTGGCAGAAAGCAATGGGTAAGGAACTGGAATCATTAAAAAAACTGGAAGTATACGAAAACGTTAAGTTACCACCAGGTAAACTTGCCATAGGATGTAAATGGATATATAAGCTAAAGACAGATGTAGATGGGACTGTTATCCATAAAGCCAGGTTAGTAGCACAAGGGTTCAATCAGACAGCAAATGACTACGATGAGGTGTTTGCACCTAGTCTGAAGGCTACTACATTAAGGGCAGCATTAGTGTGGGCAGCTAAAGAGAAATACATTGTAAATAATTTGCTTGTAGAAACGGCATATCTGCATGCACTGTTGCAACACACTATATATTTAAAGAAACCTTTAGATCTCAAAAATGATAATACAACTGATTGCTGGAGATTGAAAAAGAGTCTTTATGGCTTGAAGCAATCAGGATTTGAGTGGAACCAGTGTATAGTTAAAGAATTAACTAAGATAGGTTTTGTAGCTGACATGGCTGATCCATGTTTGTTCAAAAAAGAAAATAATGGTATAATTTCATTGTTGCTGTTGTTTACTGATGATATAGCATTAATCACCAAAACTGAACAAAAAGCTACTAAAATAATCTCACTGTTAGAAAAGAAATTTAAGATAAAACAGTTAGGAGAAATCAAACAATATCTTGGTTTAAAGATAGATAGAACTAAGGGAGGATACAAAATCTCACAGGCAGATAAAATTAACCAATTACTAAAAAGTTTTAAAATGGAACTTTGTAAGCCAGCTAAAATACCAATGAGCCAGGAGTTTAGCCATAGTGATGTTCAAAGTCCTATTTTTGGTGAGAACATTTATCAGTCCTTGATTGGTAGTTTATCTTATCTCAGTAATTGGTCAAGGCCAGATGTTGCATACAGTGTTAATCAATTATCGAGATTTAACGCTGAGCTGACTGAAAGTCACTGGCAAGCTGCTAAACATGTGTTAAGATATCTGAAACAGACAATGCATTACGCATTGTATTTGGAGCCTAAAGATGAACTGAATTTAACTGCATATGCTGATGCAAGTTTTGCTACAGACATAAATACACGAAAATCTACATCGGGTACTGTTGTATTATTGGGAAAAGTATTGATTGGATGGAGATCTATTAAGCAGAAACATCTAAGTTTGTCAACAATGGAGGCTGAATTCTCATGTTTGTCTTTACTATGCACAGATTTAGTTTTGTATAAGCAACTATTGATTGACATGGGAATTGATGTAACAGATTCTATTGTTGTTTATGAAGACAACCAATCAGCAATACAGATGGCTTCAAATATTATTGTTAAGACAAGAAT
Source organism: Hydrophis major (assembly GCA_033807585.1). Classification (NCBI taxonomy): domain Eukaryota; kingdom Metazoa; phylum Chordata; class Lepidosauria; order Squamata; family Elapidae; genus Hydrophis; species Hydrophis major. Next base: position 100,103,831 of record CM066328.1, read on the forward strand.
GAAACACACAGATTTAAGATACTTAAATGTGAAACAATGTGTGCAAAGTAAGATGATTAAGCTAGAATACTGTATGTCAGATAACAATATAGCAGATCATTTTACAAAGGCCGAAGGCTCTATAAAGCATAAGGCGTGCTATGAGGATTATGGACTTAGAATGTAAGGTTGTATATATTGTCCTATCCAAAGCAGAGAATGTTAAGAATGTGAGTCACCTAACAGCTATTTGGGATGGAAATATATAAACTAGGATAGACATTTTAATACTATGACTTTAAGAGTACTAAATCTGTAATTGGGTGTGGTTCCGCAAATGGCCATAAGATGGGTTGTTTTGTCTCAGGAAAGTCTCAGTGAGTCTCTGTTCCTTTCTAATAAAAGAGAGTTGCCATTCCTCCTAATGACTGTTACTGATCATTGCTGTAAGTCTGTTATTGAACTGTTTTTGATACTGGAGTTTGATACTTGGATTATCCCTGAACTAAAAACTGACTGCTTTACCTGTGAATGACTTGGATTGCTTATCTTGGACTGTGCTTAAATGTTTTTTGGAAGTAAAAATCTACATTATCTGTACTGTGTATCTGTGTGCTGTGTGTGTATTATTCAAACACTTCTCTCACTATGTCTCCCTGTATGTGCTCATTCTCCTAACAGGGAATTACCTGAACAAACACCATTTATCATCTTAAACCCAAGGCAAAAGTTAGGGGCAAAAGAGATTGGCCTCTTGTGACAATGATGAGATGTAATAAAGGAAGAGATTCAATGTGTTTAAATTAGGTCAAGTTAAATCTAAGCTTCTTGCTAACACGGCAAGATTAAGGAGGAGGAGGCTAATTCTCCCATTTTGGACATTAGCAAGGGTTACCATCTTTTTGCAAAAATGCATATTGTCGGTGTTCTAGCAAACCTCCATTCTAATCAGTATCTCTGAGACTAACATATCTCAAAAGTACCTTTATTAGAATAGCACCTGGCACATCTGAATCTAAAAGTTTTTGAGCTTTCCACAATTTCTCAAACTACAAATCCATCCCCCCCTTAGTCGTCATCACATCACATGGCCCAATCCCAATCAGTCCAAAAGTAAGATCCTTATTTCATCCTGCGTCATACTAAATGTTGTTCATTCAAAAGAATTTTACTTTATCAACTTAGAGCTACTTAATTGAAATCACCCCCCTCCCACTTTCTCAGGCTATGTGGCAGCATGGAATATGGCTTCCAAAGCTGACACATATTTTTTCAGCAAACAAAAGTAAGATGAGCAAATAGATTTTATAATATAAGGTAGAGCATCATTGCTTTTTGAATTATTTGTGAATCAGAATTACTTGAACAGAGAGATTGGCAACAGCTTATAGCTAGATATTTGAGTAGACCCAAGAGCAATAAAACAATGGAGCTTCATATTTTGTCATAGAGAAAAAGAAAGAGCTACACACTGTGGCCCATACAAAAGCAGTGGGAAGAAGAGGAGAGAAGAAATCACAAAGAATAGATACATATTTCTTACCCATTTTAGTGCATAGGACTTCTTCCATCCACAGTCAGTAGTAGAAGTGAGTGAAAAATGTAACACATCTTTGAATATCCTGATTCCAAAATCATTTTAATTCATGTGTCAAGAGCAGGCAACGTTATTTCCAATCTACACATAATTATCTATATTCATGACTTATTGTTTGATATCTAGTCTCTATGTAACAGAAGTATCCAGTTGACTCATCAATTGGAATGAATTTATGCAATCCCTTTTGAACTGTCTGAACTGAGGACCATTGGCACACAGTAGGGTTCCAAGTTCAATGGATGCTATGGGATGTGGTAAGTCTTGAATCTTTGCTTCTAGGAAATGATACAAGGGTTGTCTACTTAATTCTTTTAGGGCCTTATGGTGCCACTTGTTGATCATTTCCTCCACAAATGCACTAAAAATAGATTGATGGGCAAGCTTAGTGCTGATAAACTTCATAGAACAATACTTTAATACTATAACAAAGACAGAACAGGTAGCAGCAGAAAATCAGGGGCAAGTGCAAGGAGAAATATGGAAAGATTAGGAATATGTAATGGCAGGAACAGAAAAAAGGGTCCAATGATGAAATGGCTACAAAAGCCATTTGCTAGTGGTACAGAGCCTGTTGCTTGTGGTACATAGCATACATGAAACTTGTTTTCTCCACACTCCCAGACTCTTCTGCCTCACAGCAGAATGCATGATCAGGAGTGCTAACAAAATGATCCAATGGTTTCAAAACTGAGAATCTTTTATTTTTGAAATGAAATGCTGATCGGTTTTGGGAGAAGGGACTTATTTAGCACTATGAAGCTGAGTGACACACTTTTGATTTCCTTTCAACAAATCAAGTTTTGAATTAAATTCTGGGAGGTATGTTTGTTCTTCAATCTCTTACATTCTTGGCAGTTGCTTCAACTTACTAATAAAATCCAATCCCTAGAAAAGGAATAGATTTTATCTAGGTGCAACTCAGAGCAAGATGTACTTCAAGATGATAAAATGGTCCAGTGAAATATAGTACAAGAATCAGACAACCATGGCAAGTTTTAACATGCATTTGCTAAATAAAATGTTCACGATGCCTTGAAAAAAAAATAGTACAGTTATATGTATAAATGAGCTGCAGAGAACTTCATAGTACAGTTTTGGGATGTTGTAAATTATTAAAGTTCAGCTTTTGTAACTTCACGAACCTTGTTTTGCCAAAAATTTCAAACAAGTTTGAACTATGCCTTTCTCCGTAATTGATCCTCCTTGAGAAGATAATGTCTTATGTTGCCACATTATAAAGGAGGAGAGCCAATTTGGTATTGTGGCCTAGAAATCAGGATACTGGGAGTTCTAGGCCTCCCTTAGGTAAGAAAACCAGCTGGGTTGCTTTGAGGCAGTCATTCTTCCCCAGCCCAAACATCCTCAGAGGACTGTTGTTCTGGAAAAATGGGATAATGCACTCTCTCAAAGGAGGGAGAGGGCATGAAAATCAGCTCAGACTTTCCCCAAATTCAGGTCTCCTCCATCCTCTCTTTCTCTCTCTCTCTCCCTCCCTCCCCCCCTCTCTCTTTCTTTAATCCTTCCTTCTCTTAATAGTTCTCTTCCCTCAAATCCTGAATTTGAGGCATCCTATTTGTGCATCCTTGGGCTCCCTGATATGTTTGACACCTTGAATAAACCAAATATAAAAATTGGAACATCATCATCATCTCTAAATTTTTCACATCAGCTGTATCAGTCATCTAAGAAATCAGGGCAAATCAATGTTTTACTCGAAAGCAAAAACAGCAACCAAGATGTTGCTTTACAATACTGCATTGCTTAAAAAGGGTTTTTAAAAAGTCAGAAGACTTAAGAGACCTAGCAGTTATGTGGGTAATTGTTCCAATGTCAGAACAACATTTTCTGATTTCTGCCAAGGATTCTTTGCACTTTCTCCTCTGTGGGTCTTCTTTGCTGAACTAGCTCTCTAACATGGAAAATAGCCCAGTTCATCTTTTCCCCATGTAAGAGAATGAAAATACCTTCTTCATACAAATGAAACATCCAGCTAGGATCCTAAGTTGTCTTTATAATCAAGAAGAGCTTCTTCATTTCATAGATGATCCTTTGATCCAATGGAAGCTCCTACTGCCATATATGGGGAAGGGCAGTGGTGGGATTCTAATTTTTTTACCACGGTTCTGTGGGCGTGGCTTGGTGGGTGTGGCAAGGAAAGGATACTGTAAAATCTCCAGTCAGAGGTAGTATTTTCCGGTTCTCCAAACTACTCAAAATTTCTGCTACTGGTTCTCCAGAACTGGTCAGAACCTGCTGAATACCACCTCTGGGGAAGGGTAAATAATGGCATAGGAACACAAAAGGTGAACTGGTTGTTTGCTTTTTTAAAAACCAACTCAGCTTTTGGCTTCGTTTGTTATTTCATCTGCTATTCTTGAGAAAGGAGGAAGATCTCCCTAGAGCAAATTTACAAGGTTTTAAAAGAAAAAAGAAAGAATTGATGAATATAACTATTCAACGTATGTATAGGCTGCCATCAGCAACAATATGCTGTGTGTTAAATGTTGCTTACCTGAATTATGGACTAATATTATTTTAATTTCCAAAATCAATCTTTTTACATGTAGATTCCTGAAATTATACCTTTGTTATTTCATTTTTATTCTTCTATGATGGTTAATAATATAATATAACATGATGATTTAATACTATATTACTACACTTGAATGGCTTATCAGTACAAAATTTCTACTCATGGGGAAAAACTAACATATCATTTATACCAATTAGCTAATTTAAATATAAATACTTAATATATGAATATTATTAACTAGTGCTGGCTTCAAAGCAGTGGTGGGATTCAAAAAATTTTTACTACCGATTCTGAGGGTGTGGATTGGTGGGTATGGCAGAGGAAGGATACTGCAAAATTCTCATTCCCTCCTCACCCCACTAACCTGCTTTCCAGCTCCATTCTCCTGTGCAGAGCAACAAAAGAAGACCCAGCCGATCAGCTGGGACTCAGGAGACAGAGAATAGTTGGGCGGGGCCAGTCAAAAATGGTATTTTCTGGTTTTCTGAACTACTCAAAATTTCTGCTACCAGTTCTCCAGAATTGGTCAGAACCGGCTGAATACCACCTCTGCTTCAAGATGATATGGTGGTGCAGCTAGAGAATGCGAATCCCCAACTTGATAACAGTTTGTTTAAAGCTTGCAAATAAAGAGTTCTTGGTGACATTTTTCTTGCCTGCTCTATGTGAGAAAGCATCTTTTAATCTCATTGGTAACATTTGGAATTAACATTTGATTGACCAACAGATCATTTAATTTCCAACTATGTTCATTCTGGAAGGAATACATTGAAATAATGCAAATGTTGTTATCGCTGTGTTTTTTTCTTTTTTCTAGTTTCACAGATTTCGTGCTGGTCAGGAATTCTGTAAAGTTTAGTCTCGATAGATTTTGAGAAAACTACCTTGAGAAAATTTGTTCGCAAGAGTATAGTTTGGTGGTCCTACTCTGAGCAATCTACATGGGCTTCCATTCTCTTGAGTTCTTCTCTTGGCTTTTGCTTAATATTGGCATAAATGGTCATTTGACCAACAGTACCATAATTGATAATTATTTGGGTCCGGTGGTTAAGGGGTTGAATTAGAAGCTGTGACTTCTAGTTCTGGTTTGGCATAAAACCAACTGGGTGATGCCAGGCCATTTATTATCTTTTTATTACATTTTTATGATTTGAATGCTTATTAGTAAACTATGACTATCACTAAGTATTGTATCCTATGATTCTTGATGAATTTATTTTATTTTTTCTTATGTACACTGAGAGCATATGCACTAAAGACAAATTCCTTGTGTGTCCAATCACACTTGGCCAATAAAGAATTCTATTCTATTCTATTCTATTCTATTCTATTCTATTCTATTCTATTCTATTCTTATTGCATAGGAATAAAACAAGGCAGAACTAAAAAGAAAATAGCATGAATCTGTTTCTATTATTGCTAGGATTGAGATTTAAAATTATTTATTTATATCTCCACCCTTTAACCAACTCACAGTGGCAAACATACTTAATACTCCTTCCTCCTCTATTTTCCCCATAATAACTGTTGTGAATGCATAGGCCTTAATAAAGATATCTTAAGCTTGGAGTCAAGTGCAGGGTTCTGGCCCTGCACTTCTAATTGGCTGTTAACGGCAGGATCGGATTGGCCCGTTCCGGGAAATCCGATTGGCCATTAAAGGAGCGTTCTTATTGGTTAAGGGAGCTAGCGCTCCTAGATTGTTATTGGTTAATAGTTATTGGGTTGCCTATATAAGGAGGGCTATAACTGCCATTGAGTTTGAGCAGTCACTATGTAAATAAAGAGTTGAAGTTCACCGTTCCAGAGGCTCGTCTCCATTCTTTCTCGCCCATGCTCCATACGTAACACTGGCGACGAAGGTGGGATATGGAGACGTCTGAGCCGACTGAACTAAGAAGAAACACCGAGCACATGGCTGACAGCGCTACACGACGGAACCATGTCCAGCGTCATCGTACCACCCGCTCCGTTCGATCCAGTGCAAGAGGACTGGGAGTCCTACATGGATCGTTTCCAAATGTTTTTGGAAACTAACAATTTAAAGGATGCCACAGCCGGGAAGAAACGGGCGGTATTCCTAATGCATTGCAGTCCAACCATATTTAAGATGGCTAAAGCACTAGCCAAACCTACCGAAGTGAAGACGATGGACTGGGACGACCTCGAACCCCTACTAAGAGCTCATTACGCACTGACCGTGCCCACGCTCATGAGATGGCACGAGTTCTATCAGAGAAACCGGCGAAAAGGAGAAAGCGTCGCCGACTTCATAGCAGACCTCCGAAACCTGGGAGGCCTCTGCGGATTCACCGATTTGGAAGAGGCACTGAGAGATTGAATAGTTCTGGGATTAGATGCACCAGGCGTGCAGAGCAAGCTGATGGCGAAAGACGACATCAGCCTTGCCGATGCCATCGCCGATGCTACTGCAGCAGAAGCAACCAGGAAGTCAGCTGCACAATTACGCCGCAACCGCGCTCCGGTACACCAACCGACAAGCGAAATTTTACCCAAGTCAGAAGGGCAGCTTTCAATGACACACCACGAGGACCTCTCTTTGTCATCAGACAGCGACGAAGAAGAGGTCCATCGACTGCAGTCCAACCGGGACCACCACCCGAAGTCCCTACGCCCTTGCGCTGGCTGTGGAGCCAACCATGCCAGGTCCGAATGCAAATTCCGTGACGCGCTCTGCCATGAGTGCGGGAAGAGAGGCCACATCGGACGGGTCTGCTGAAGTTTACAAGGACCTGACCAGGCCTCAAAAAGGGCTAACTATCGCCAATCGACAGGAAACCGTCCTGTAAGGCGAGAACCAGTAAACCACTCCTACAGAAACCAAGTTTTGCAGCGAGAAGAGGCTCACCATACTATCACTATCGGTCACGCCTCTGCCTTGGATGCCAAGAAAATCCAAATTACAGTGGCCATCGAGAACCAGCCTTGCCACATGGAAGTCAACTCGGGATCCTCCCTCTCGATGGTGTTCTGGAAGACCCTCAAGCAACTCATCCCCATGATCCAGCGCCAAGACCTCCACTTCCAAAAACTTATTTTTAAGGACTATCAAGGGAATCGAATCCCTGTTGTTGGTTCCTGCCGAGTCCGGGTCTCATTCAAGAAGCACACAGCGTACTTACCGTTAACTGTGATCGACAAAGATTGGCCTAGTCTGCTAGGTCTCCAATGGTTCGCACCACTTGGCATTGAAGTGGCAGGCATAAACCGAGTCAGCAGAAGTGACTGGCAGGAGGACCTCATCCATGAATTCAAGGACGTATTCACGGAAAAATTAGGTGAGTACAAGGGGACCCCAATATCATTCAGCCTTAATCCAAAGATAGCTCCCATCCGCCTTAAGCCTCGTCGAGTTCCGTTTGCCTTAAAGCCGAAAATCGATGATCAACTCGATAAACTAATAGCTCAGGGGGTGCTAGAACCTACCGATCACTCTCCCTGGGAAACCCCAATCGTAACACCCATTAAGCCGGATGGTTCAATCTGAATTTGTGGGGACTACCGGGCCACCCTGAACCACGCCCTACAGCAAAATGCATATCCGGTGCCAGTGGTGCAGCATCTCCTCCATTCCCTGGGGGGAGGAAAAGTCTTCACCAAATTAGACTTAGTTCAGGCATATCAGCAATTACCTGTTGATGAAAAGACTGCACAGGCACAAATGATTGTGATGCACCGAGGTGCTTTTAAATGTACCCGGCTCCAATTTGGAGTCAGTGTAGCCCTGGGGATATTTCAGAGCCTTGTGGAGAGGCTACTACAAGGGATTAAAGGTGTGGTTCCCTACTTTGACTATGTATTAATTGCTGCACCTACAAAAAAAATCTTACGGGATCATTTCAAGTTGGTCCTACAAAAATTCCAAGACGCCGGTCTTAAGGTAAAAAAGAATAAGTGTAAATTGTGTACAGATAGTGTTGAGTTTTTAGGGTACCTAATTGACAGTCAGGGTATTCACCCTACCGACAGTAAATTAAGAGCAATAAAAAACGCTCCCAGGCCTCGGAACAAGGCCGGTCTCCAGGCGTTCCTAGGCCTCATCAACTTTTATAATGTATTTCTACCACATAAAGCAACTGTCGCTGAGCCGTTACATCGTTTGCTAGACAAGAAAGCAAATTGGTTATGGGGTCATAAAGAAGAACAGGCGTTCCGTAATGTAAAAAAACTACTGACTTCTGACTCTGTACTCATGCAGTACAATGAGACTTTGCCGTTAAATATCACATGTAATGCTTTGCCCTTCGGAGTGGGCGCCATTCTGAGCTATGTACTGCCTAATGATAACGAAGCCCCTGTTGCATATTTTTCAAAGACACTTTCAAAAACTGAGCGAAATTATGGCCAAATCGATAAAGAAGCCTCGCAATTTTATCGGCCATTAAAAGATTTCACGAGTATGTGTATGGCCAGGCTTTTACTATCGTGACTGACCATAAACCGTTATTGGGGATAAAAGCTGGAGATAAGCCGACTCCCTACATATTATCCCCCACGATGACTCGTTGGTCAGAATTCTTGGCTGCTTATAATTACCGGCTGCAATACCGCCCGGGGAAAGCCATTCCTCATGCCGACGCATTGAGCCGAGCACCGCTTCCAGAGACTCTCGACGATCCCGCACCAACGGTAACCATGTTACAAATTGAAACACTCCACTCGCCGCCATTAACCGCTCGAGATATCGCGAGAGAAACCAGACGTGACCCCACCTTGGTGCAAGTCCTAGGCTGGGTAGAACGCGGATGGCCATTGGACCAATTATCAGATGACTTCACACCATTCAAGACTCGACAAATGGAGTTTTTATCTCAAAAAGGCTGTGTCATCTGGGGCGATAGAGTCGTTATCCCAGAACGACTCCAAAAAGCAGTACTGAGAACCTTGCATGATGGCCACCCCGGTATCGTGTGGATGAAAGCCCTCGCATGAAGCTACGCATGGTGGCCAGGCATCGACAAGCAAATCAAAAATTGGGTTAAAGCTTGTCATAGATGCCAGGAAGTGAGCAACGCCCCACCAAAAGCCATCCCTACTGAATGGGAGACACCATGGGGACCCTGGTCCCGTATTCACCTGGATTTTGCGGGGCCGACCAAAGGCCACACCTTTCTTCTAACCGTCGATGCCTACTCGAATTGGCTCGAGATTCACCGCATGACGAACACAACCACTGAAGTGGTTATCAAAAAATTGGAAAGACTGTTTGCAACCCATAGATTACCAGACGTTCTGGTATCCGACAACGGGCCCCAATTTACCGTGCTGTCCTTCAAGCAGTACCTGGCTGACCGCGGCATCCGACATGCGCTCACCTCACCTGCGCACTCTGCGACCAATGGCAGGGCTGAGCGCATGGTCCAATTTGTTAAGAAAACCTTGCAGAAATTAGATTACGATAACATCGATGACAAAATCAACCAAATCCTTTTTCTACAACACATCACACCTGATAGCGTCACCAACAAAACTCCAGCCGAACTGTTAATGGGACGAAAACTCCACTCCCACCTCGACCGGTTACACCCAACTTATGAACCAGAAAAACCACTAGGATCCAGCGGCCGATATCATGCCTTCCAGGTAGGCGATTTGGAATACGCAAAAAACCTATCGGGCAATCCGCTGTGGGTAGAGGCGACAGTAGTTCGTGTAACCAGCCCGAGATCCTACCTTGTACAATGCCTTGACGACAGACTATGGAAACGCCATATCGATCAATTACGATCACGGCTCCGGTCAGGCAATTCTGAACTTCCTTATGATGAAACTGAGGGGGGGGAGATACGGAAGAAGACGAATTTCAATTAGAAGAAAACCTGTTCAAAGGGAACGATGGCGGAATAGAGACACAGGAATTGGAACTAGAGAAGGGAATAGATTCATCTCAGGGAGTTGCCGAAGATATTGATGACGACGAAATGTGAACTCTGAACCAGAGGCAACCCCGTCGACAAACAACGATCTACCTCAGCGAGATTGCAGCCAAATGCAAAACACACAGCGAAAATCAAAAAGACTAATAAAGCAACCGTCCTACCTAAAGGACTATGTAACTGCGCCCTGTAAACAGAGGGGAAGGGGTGTTGTGAATGCATAGGCCTTAATAAAGATATCTTAAGCTTGGAGTCAAGTGCAGGGTTCTGGCCCTGCACTTCTGATTGGCTGTTAACGGCAGGATCGGATTGGCCCGTTCCGGGGAATCCGATTGGCCATTAACAGAGCGTTCTCATTGGTTAAGGGAGCTAGCGCTCCTAGATTGTTATTGGTTAATAGTTATTGGGTTGCCTATATAAGGAGGGCTATAACTGCCATTGAGTTTGAGCAGTCACTATGTAAATAAAGAGTTGAAGTTCACCGTTCCAGAGGCTCGTCTCCATTCTTTCTCGCCCATGCTCCATACATAACAATAACAACCCTGTGTTTTGGGTTGGGTTAAGAGATAGTGACTGGCCCAAAACTTGCCAGCTGGTTTTCATGCCTAAGGTAGGATTAAAACTCACCTGATTTCTAACCTGGTGCCTTAACCACTAGGCCAGACTGGCTACAACCCAGCAAATGGACTACTATATTACAAATGGATGAAGGCAACCACAAATGTATTGGTTCTCTAGTAGATAGTAGTAACTTTTCCCCAAATCTCAGAAAAGTACAGTATAATTCCAAGTCTTATGAATCATTGAACTATCTTGAAGGTACCACTAGAGAACTATACTTCATGGTAAACAGCTTGTGCTTGACTGAACTATGTGAGTTTTCCTATAGGCGTTATCTCAATAGTCCATGGAAACACAATGTATTAATATTAATCAAGCAGGAGGAGACAGTCTGTGTCATAACATGAATAGTGCACATGTTAATAACTTGTTCTATGACACAGCTGCCCTGGGGAAAATATCAAGAAGCCACCACCTAGAAGATATACGTTATGTGGAACTGCCTTTTAATCCTATATCCAAGACAAGGAATTCTAGGGTGCAGCAATATTTCTTGCAGCCATTTAAGTTGCTCTGATGCAGCAATTCATTCTTTCTCCTGCTGAATCTTGAGGTCAGAATTTCTTCAGGTCAGAAACCATAAGGTCAGAAGGAGGTTCTGTGGTGGGTTTATGATGTAATAACCCAATAAGCTTCCTGCTGTTTTGGCACACAAACACAAAGTGGCTAATTCCAGGCTTGGAATAACTTGACTTCACGTATAACTTTAAAAAGGGAGTATTTTAATTCATCAGTTAAAACTTTCTTTTAGATCCATTTTTTTTAAAGGCAATACATTTCAAACTGAATTTACAATTAGATGTTAACTAATCTTTCAAAAGGACTAATCAGGGTCACACTTAGTACTTGGATTGTAAAGTACAAAAAAAATTCAGAATTTTGCCACAAGATATAGTTGTCACTTCCAGAGTGGGAAATTTAAAAAAAAACATATTCTGGAATAAGACAATGGCAAACTATTTCTGTGTTCTGCAAGGATGTCTACATGGACATGAAAACATAGTAATCTAGAACCAAGTACAACCACAGCAATAGCACAGAATTTACAGAAGGCTTATAGAGAGAGGGAGGGCTTGTAGAAATATCTGTCTTGGCTAGTAAAATACTAAACTGAACAATTGTTTTCATATCTAAAATTATAAATGATCTATTAATATATTATTCATTATTTGAATTGTCCAATCAGTTAATTCATTACAGGATTGTCTTCAGAAAGCACAAAAGGATTACTCACTTTTATGTATGATCAGTTCCTAAATGTCATACTAAGGTTGCTTAAAGTGGTACAGGTAATTGTATTCTTATTTAAGAATTATTCCTATTTAGCTCTGTGGGATTCTTTCCCTTAATAGAGTTGGACTCTAAGTTTTATGGGACAGCTACCAATGTCTCCAACAGAGATCCCCAAGTAAGGAAAATTGAGAATTCAAAACATACTATTGCACTTTTTTCAATGTCAACGGAGATTCTCATTCATCCAGATCATAGTTGTCCCAAAGGTGGACTTTCTTCATTTTTCTTTGAAAATTTTTCATTCCTAATCCAAGAAGCAAAGAATCTGAACTGAAAAAACTTCTTGGATGTGAAGCAAAAAAAATTCTTCAAAGGAAAAAAAGAAACCCAAATAGAGTTGCCTTTTAAGGATGAAAAAACACCTTTGGGACACTTGTTTCAATATAATAATTATTCCTTATTTTCAGGAACTTCAAACTATTTTAGTCAGATTTCATGTGTGGATAACAAAGCTGAAATAGTCAAGTAACTGTATTCTGAACTACTGACCTCAGGAGTTTATTCTGCAATACATTTCATGCTACTGCAAGTTAGAAAAAAGGCACATGGAGACCAAAATTCTGAATTTATTCCCATTTCTTACATACTATTATTTGCATATATAATATGCAAATATAATAATATGCAAATGTTTACATACTATTATCTTACATATTATTTGCTTGGAATATTACAGCACGCAATGGGTTTCTGATTCCATTCATCAAAGTCTCCCAGCCACAGCCAATCCACTTAAATCAATCACATTGATTCTATTTTGAAAGCTGCATCTACTTTGTTATAGCATTAATCCAAAGAGTTTATGCTTTTGATAGGTATGTCCAACCCACCAATCCTTCCCCTCCCCAACAATCTCCAAACATCCACAAGATTCCTCTAAAGGAATCTAATGGAATATGTGTAACTATAAAATCCACAGGGACAGGAAATAGCACCACCAGGTGGACAGCATCAATGGACAATAGCTTTAGAATGACATTGGCCAGACAGTATCTTTTCTTTGGGACTTAAAAAAGTGTGAATGTAAAATTAATACTTAGTTACGAAAGGCCCAAGGAATTCCAGATATCCAGATTGCCCTAGAACAGGGGTGTCCAACCTTGGCAACTTTAAGACTTGTGGACTTCAACTCCCAGAATTCCTCAGCCAGCTTTGCTGGCTGAGGAATTCTGGGAGTTGAAGTCCACAAGTCTTAAAGTTGTCAAGGTTGGACATCCCTGCCCTAGAAGGAAGCAAACTATAGCCAAGAAATCTACATAGCTGTGTGGAAAAAGAAGGAAGAACTTCAGATTTTTGCTTTTTTTTAAAAAAAAAAATTCAAACATTTGCATGTAATGCATACTTGGTCTTGTCAACTCATTTGTTTTTGAATATTCTTTTAGTCCTGGAGTTGGTTAAAGTCAATACTGCTACGTTAATCTTGTGCACTCCCATTGTTTCTTTTAAAACAACTTCACCCAAATTCAGCCTTTGCCCTTTCACAGATATTTCCATTATGCTGCAAATGAAATCCAGGTTTTATCTTCAAGCAATTGTTGAACACTAGGACTTGAATTATGAAATTTCAAACAACTGGCCAAAATTGAATTTTGAAAATTGAACATAGAATAGCAAAAATGTCAATTAAAAGGAAAAAACCAATTTAGATTTTTGACATAAAAACAGAGAATACTGATTATAGAAAAAGACCCAGTGGTCAATCAAATCTGCCCTTTGAATTTTGGTTTTTAATTTATCTATGTTTCATTTTTATTTTTTTCTAATTTCTGTTGGATTATAGACACATGTTTATCCCAAGCATGTTTAAACTCAGTTACTGTTTAAAGTCACCCTTGTGTTTTTGGATTTCTTTCATACTTAAAAAAGTGCTATACCATTTTGTTAAAAGTTGCATTGTCTTTTTTTTATTATAGCCTAAAATTGGTAGCAAATTACTGCTGTCAAAGTACATGGTGCAAAATTTATTTGAATCCCATAATGTCACATTAGCTAGGAAATGAATTATTTTAGAAAGAAAGGAAAGATTCAAGATACTACTAGCCATCACTGTGATAAAGTAAAAACATATCCATAGTTCCCCATCCCTATTCTCAGTATCAACAATGTCAAATAAAAGAATATAAAATAAAAAAATCATCAAAGCCTTAAAGAATGATATCACTTTTGTTTCATATTTTTTTGATGTGACCCAGCTGCATGCTTGCATTAATTACAGGACTTATATGGCTGCCTATTTCATACAAAAATTCCTGGTAGCTCACAACAAGCTATAAAAACATGGCTAATAACAAAAGTATCCTTCTTTCCATGTGCCAAAAGAAGAACTTCTCCATTGAGAGATTGAATGTCTCCACAGCCATGTGATTATTATTATTTTTTATATATCAAACTTGCTATACTTTTTCATGGATCTATTTTTGTTGAACAAATATACCCTTCATATTCTATGTTCCAGTCATGACCTTTATCTACCAAGTTTCTATGATAGAGATTATATTTGCTTTCCTGCATCAGAATTTCTCATCCCTTGTATGTTACCCCATATACTATGCAACAATGCACAGACAGGGAAGTCTGAGAAAGAACACTTTTGAAAGTTGTGTATATAAAGGAGTGTGCATGTGTATTTGTGCTTACATTGAAACAACAACCTCATGCAGAGATATGACACTTAATAAATTGCATCAAGGAAATTAGCATTGAAAAAGGTATCACAGAGAATTGATAAGCAACAAACATAAGATAAAATTGCATACATAATAGTGGAATGTGTGAAAAGTTGCAAAGAAACACAAAACTTAAAAAAAAAAAATGTTGGTGAAGTATGGACAGCACTAACAAATACAAATACTTACAGTATAAGACCGAAATTATACCTTTGTATCTTTCTGATATAAAGAGCTTTATCAGAGCATTTCACTAGATGATTGTACAGGACACAGTTTAAACTGAGTGATCATTCTAGATAAGTACATCTTTCAGTTGGAGACCCAATGGATTTTAAGAATTAAAATGGAATTAAGTCGAAGTTTACAGTTCAAACATACAAAAATCTTGCAGATTAGCCATCAAGTCAGTAGCCTCCTGTTTCATACAGTAGTCAAACAAATGCCTTTAGGAAGCCCTCTAGCAAAATGTTTCATTTCTAACGATGATCTAGAGACGGACCAAGGATTGTTTCAACAAATGTCCCAAATTGTTTTTTAAAGTGAATAAGTTTGAACTAAAAATGTGGCAGAGGTTCAACCTATTCTATGTGAAGTACCATTCCTTCTGAAAGGTCCACTTGGGACTTTGGAGGTCCTTTTGGAGTTAAAGATAGAGATGACTAGGAATGGCTTTTGTGAGACTTCTGCAATCTCACCACTTATATATTTACATATACTCTGTTTTATAAGCCAACATTATAACCTACATTAATTTTCTCCAATGTCCAACTAATTTCCATATATTTTAGACAACAGGCTTCTATGTACCATCCAGTTTCCTTGTCTCCAGAAGAGAAGCAGAAATGGATGATGTTGTCCTCTATTAATTCTTCACTCACCTTCAGTACAACCACAAGGTAAGTTCCTGTGCTCAGTTTCTAAAACACACATTTCCCTGTCTCCAATGAGCATTCCTGTCTGTTTAGGCTAGAGTGCTTCAGTTTGTTGAAATTTGTTGTCTATTTTGCAAAGGAAAGATTATTCCTTCATCTGAGCCAATGCCTTAGCTTATTAATAGCTCTAGTATATTTTAGATTTTTCCTTTAACCTGACTGTTGCAATAATACAATTGCCATAATTGTCTTGTAAATCAAACATTGCTGGTTTGAAATGCAGGTGAAAGGTGGTATCATCATCACCTCACATAACACCTGTTGGCAATTTCTTAAAGCAGGTACCTGGATACACTCCTGAGAAATGGGTTTAAGGAAGTACTCTGAAGTATTTTTTTTTCATTTAGAACTGAAGCAACGCACAGTGTCTATAAACCCACCAGCTCCAACTACTAGCATAACCAGTGTTCATATAGGATGCAAATTATAGCCAGGTCAAAAGGTTGGCAGAAACTAACTCATTATGTAATGGTGGTTGATGGGATTGCAGAAGCCTTGGTAAATAAATGCTTGGTCACATCAGCCAGCTCCTATGCACTCAAATCCCAAGTACAAAATGGAGTTGACAATAAGCTTGTAAAAATTCAAGAATCTAATTTTAAGGGATGAGGAAACTTAAAAAGAAAGATAAAAAATAATAGAGGCATAGCTAGACCCAGTACTAACCAAGAGCATTCCATGTCACAATGTTTAATATCAAATCCTGTTTTAAACTATATTAAAAGTATTCACCATAGTTCAGAATAAGTACAACGTTCCTGCATAATAATGAACAATATGCTATACATTCCTTTCTTCCTTCTAGGTCAACTTCACACTATTTTTTTCTACCCAAAATTGATGTAGTTTGTTAATCCAATTTTAAAACTGAATCTATATGTCTTTCACAACTACATTTGAAAATAATTAATTTCCCATAAAAGGATCAAATATGTCTGATCTCCTTGACATTTAGAAGCCTGTCAATTTTATTGTGACAAAAGCTACTTGTGTCGTAAACTGAAAGCTGGGACTGAAAAATGAATCCAGAACATCCAGCAGCCATCTTATTTGGCCAATGTCCTTCAAACATTCAAATCAAAGACACAGCATTTTTTTCCATTTTATCCCTGCCCTTACCTATCCCCAGAAAAGTAAAACACTCCTTAGAACTTCAAATGAAATAATGAGAATGCCACTCCTTTCTAGGCATGAAAAAAAGGCATAAATATAAGTAGACAAGTTCTTAAACTTTGACAACTGATAGCTGTCTGGCTCGGACTCTGGAACAGTACGTGCATATTAATGCCTGTCAACTTTTGATGAGGATTTGGAAATGAACTAAGAACTTACATTTTCAGATATGAATATATGGTGCATAGAACAGGAAGGGACTTTGAAGATGAATAATTAAATTCTTTTGGCTTTTCTAAGTCACATGGAATAAGGGCCTGGATCCAGAATTTCCACCCACCAGTGGGAACACTCCCTAGAAAGAAATCTGTTCAGGACACAGTGATAAGTGAAAGGAGACAAAAATACTTTGTTGATTCTCTAGTCTTTGTTCCAGAGAGTTTCCCAATGCTTCAGAGCCAATTTTATGGATAGTAAGAAACTGCAAGAGGTAGAAGTAATTAATAAATATCCTTTTTCCACCTGCAGAAGGCAGAGTCTAGATCCAACCTATTATTAATAATAGTTCTTAATAATTTATTCCAGTCCATTTTAGTAATCTATCATCATCTGCTTTTCATAAAGTCTCCACAAACAAACTACTCACAGAATGTAGAATGCAAGAACTTTCTGTTCTATCGATCACTCTAATCACATGTAGGAAAATGTAAGGGTTATTATGTGGCTGATCATATAATAATGTTTCTGATTGCCTAGAAACCCATGATGTTTCAGTCCAAAAGCCAAATAAATGCTCTTTCAATGTGAAGTCATCATTACTCAAGTGAATGTCATAGAAATGGATTGAAGTGGCAGATCCTACATTTTGCTGCACACATTAGAATTATTAGATGACCTGATTGGAAATTCTGGGATCTGCAGGTTCAAATATCTAAAACAGCATCTAGCGTGACTAAAAAGGCCAATTTGAGAGTAGCAATCTCTTCTACACCGAGGACAGATACAATCAGTCTCCTGTCCAGCCCCTGGATTTCACTGGGACTGCCTCTTGCCTCAGCTTGCCAAACAAGTGTCTCTTTGAATTGAAGAAGGACATGCTGAGTCTTTAGCCTTCAAGCTGAAAGATCAGAGATCAAGGTTTCGCAGCTATTGATGTCCATTCCCAAGGCCTTTAGATCCCTCTTGCAGATATCCTTATATCACAGCGGTGGTCTCCCTCTAGGGCACTTTCCCTGCACTAATTCTCCATACAGGAGATCTTTCAGAATCCAACCATCAGCCATCCTCACGACATGCTGAAGCCAGCATAGATGTCGCTATTTCAATAGTATATATATGCTAGAAATTCTAGCATGTTCCAAGACTGCGCTATTTGGAACTTTGTCATGCCAGGTGATGCTTAGAATACGTCGGAGACAGCGCATATGAAAGGTGTTCAGCTTTCTCTCCTGCCATGCATAAAGGGTCCAAGCCTCACTGCAATACAAGATTGTGCTCAAGACACCGGCTCTATAGACCTGAATCTTTGTATGTCCCGGCAGCTTCTTATTTAGCCATACTCTCTTTGTAAGTCTGAAAAATGTGGTGGCCGCTTTACCAATACATTTATTCAGCTCAGTGTCTAAAGAGAGAGTGACAGAGATAGTTGAGCCAAGGTACACAAAGTCATGGGCGACCTCCAGTTTTTGTGCAAAGATTGTAATACAGGGAGGTGAACCCACATACTCATCCCTGTATATATATGTGTGTGTGTATTTTTCTCAAATAGTATTTCTTTTTAAACCAATTGCTTATTGAAAGTACCTACACCTGAACACACAGTATGGTTTATACATAAGGAGAGCTTGAATGGTTCATGGTTTTTTAGTATATCAGCTCTATGATAAGCTGTTCTGTAAATCAGCTCCAGTCTTGCAAATACCTTTATCCCAAATGGTGCTGTTGTGTCTGGCGCAGCAAGCGGACCAGGACTCAGTGACTTGGTTCAGCTCATTTATTGATCTCGAGAACGGCTCGGGGTCCGAGGGAAAAACTTCAGCTTTTTATTCTCAAGCCGCAGCGGCCGCGGCCAATGGCACTGCTTTGAATCTCCCGCGATTAGTTTCCACCAATCGCGGGAGATTCCTAGCGGGCCAATCAGAGCAGCTCACTCGACCAATCGGATCCCTGCGCGCTTTGACCAATCACAGCGCGGCATTTATGAGAATGCGAATGACCGTACAGAACAGGTGCCTTCCATAATATTGATCAATTCCCATGATTACTTAGTGAGGAAGGTTACCTAATAGGGTTTGTTGCCTGAAAATGACTGATGTTAAGATGACTTTTAAAGCAGCTTGACCTGGAAGCCTAATAAATTATTCTGATGAAAACCAAAGAAGTCCTACATTTGTGCAAAGCCTGAACCCTTCTTCCAAATTGCTTTTTAGACATGCACAACTCTATTACCACGTGCAATTGGATTTCCTGGTCACTGTACAGGATAGTTTTCCATTGTACTAGTCATGCTTTTGAGGGTTTTTTTTTAATGCTTTCATAAAATTGGGTTCTATCTGATTTTTCATAATCTCAAATCACCAGTGGGAATAAATAGTTCAGCCAAAAGATTGGGGTCAGCTACTTATTATTCTTTACATGATATTTTAATGTATCTACCTTCTGTTATGTACATATAACTACTGTTCTGCTCACATTAAGAAGAGTGTGAAAACTATTTCACTGTCATCCTATTTATATTTATTCCACATCAAATCTTGCTGTATACAGAAAGCCATATCTCAATGAATGAACGCAGAGTTCAGACAATTGAAGTTATAAGTGAGATACATTCTTAATTTCATTTATGTATATATTGTAAATTGTTGAACTATAGGAGACATTGAAGAAGAAATGGCATCATAGAGCTTTCTACCATTAGTTGATTCTCTGAATTTGATATAGAAATTAAGAACTCGTTAATAATTCTGTTGTATTCCTTGAATGACTATGATATTAAGGAATAGACTGTCTACTCAACAAATTAACGTTACAGAGAAAAACATAGAAAGTTCACTGTAAACTTTATATATTGTTAAAATTCATCTAAGCTTTTCAAATGTTTTTCTGATAATTTCTGAATAGTAATAAAAATGATGTAGGACGGGGTGTCAAACTTGTGGCGGCAGCTCATGGGCCAGATGCATCATATGCTGGCCATGCCCACCTGATTTAGTGAAGGGGGAAAAAAGTCATGATAATCATGTGATGATGACGTGACGATGCGAGTTTGATACCCCTGATATAGGAGATGATCAGCCTGAAAGAGGAATCAAATGTATCATCAGTCTCTTTGCACCTGCAAGAGTTCTAAGTCCAGCCCACCTTGAATTCCGTTGATTCTTATCTATCATCAACTCATTTTGACCAGTAGTGGTTCAGATTCTTGTAAAGTGCTTTAGCAAAAACTAAACCTATATATTCATATGAAATGCCTAAACTTGTTGTGGTTCACTGGCAGCAGGTGCAGATGGCTGAAATCTCAGAGAGTGAGGATTCAGATGAGGGGTCTGCGTGTGATGCAGGGATGGGGCCAAGACCATCAGGGAGTGGAATGCTGCCTTCGGAGATTGTGGAGGCTGGCAGCAGTGATGAAGAGGTCCCCGAGGAGCCTGTGCCCAGTGCGCATGCATGCAGGACTACTTTAAGGAAAGACCAGCTGCAGCAGCATGGGCGACTCATAAGTAAGGCTGTAAGGTAATGGCCCCTCCCTTAAGAGAGAAAAGCTATCTGAGAAACCGGAATTCTTTGCAGGAAGCAAAGAAGTTTTTGCACTGAAGCCTTGTGGATGTTCAGAATATCTTGGTTGGTGTTTGGAGACTTTGTGTTTGAAATATTTCTTAGTAACTTTATCAAGAGTTCTTGGCAGCCTTGCACAACCTTGGCAAGGGTCCTTCTTATCAGAGACTATTAGTTTGAAACAGCCTTTTAACGATGAAGGAACGGAATTTGTAAAGAATCATGAAAAGGTTTTGCTGTTACCTCTGTTTCATGTTTGTTTCCTTGGAACAAGGTTTGGGTCAGAACAGGACACCTGATTTCATGCGCTTGACAAATGCTGACAAAGTATGTAATGAATAATTTAGTACCATTTTTTCACCTTAACTTCCAAGCTACAAGTGAAACTCGAAAAATTAGAATATCATGCAAAAGTTCATTTATTTCAGTAATGCAACTTAAAAGGTGAAACTAATATATGAGATAGACTCATTAAATGCAAAGCAAGATAGTTCAAGCCATGATGTGGCATAATTGAGATGATTATGGCTTACAGCTCATGAAAACCCCAAATCCACAATCTCAGAAAATTAGAATATTACATGCAAAAAATAAAACAAGGATTGTACAGAGAACAATATCAGACCTCTGAAAAGTATAAGCATGCATATGTACTTAGCACTTGGTTTGGGCCCCTTTTGCAGCAATTACTGCCTCAATGCAGCGTGGCATGGAAGCTATCAGCCTGTGGCACTGCTGAGGTGATATGGAAGACCACAATGCTTCAATAGTGGCCTTCAGCTCTTCTGCATTGTTCGGTCTCATGTCTCTCATCTTTCTCTTGGCAATGGCCCATAGATTCTCTACGGGGTTCAGGTCAGGCGAGTTTGCTGGTCAATCAAGTACAGTAATCCCATATTCATTGAACCAGGTTTGGTGCTTTTGGCAGTGTGGGCAGGGGCCAAGTCCTGCTGGAAAATGAAGTCAGCATTCCCATAAAGCTGGTCTGTCATTTTTGCATGTGTGACATCATGATCTGACCTGCCCTCTTGTGGATTTTAAATCCCTTATAGCAGGGGTGTCAAACTTTCATTGAGGGCTACATCAAGGCTGTGTTTGACCTTGGGGTGGCTAGGGGGTGTGGCCAGGGCGAATGTGGCCAGCTTGACATCACTCATGTCAGGGGTGCCTTTGGTGGCCTGAGCACTCTGCCAGTGAAAATGGGCTTGTGAGCTCCATTTCAGCTGCAATGGCCTCCTGCAACCCTCTGCCAGCAAAAACAGAGCTTGTGAGGGCAGCCCTCCCAAGCTCCGTTTTCACTGGCAGAAGAACTGTGGGCCAGTCCTTCACTGTTGCCAGTGGGCCAGATCTAAGCATCTAGCCTTCAGGCCTTGAGTTTGACACCCCTGTCTTATAAAGGCCACCTATTATACACCCTCTTAAGTGCTATCTAGGCTCAACTCCCTTGTTCCATTTTTTTTTTTTTTGAGCCTGATGAACACTGTTCTAAGACCATATTAAGCATCTCTTCTATGGAACCTGAATCATTTATTAGAGTCAGATAATGCTAACAAAATGTATGGTTTCTAGGACTTAGAGTACAGATAGGTGTTCATTTTCAACCAGTCTATATTTTCTTCTAATTCATGAAATAGCAGACTTATGTTGGTAGCCTTTGTACTACCCATAAAGCCAATCTCTATTCTATCTCAGTCAGATCAATCAGTATTGTGTTTCTTATTGTTTTAATTTGGGACATGCTAAGGAATGTGAATGATGATTTCCCTGGCTTAATTTTCCTTCCATCAAATGTCAACTGCTGGCAGAAAAACAGCCATTTATCACTCTTAATCGAGCAAGTGTAAGAGGTGCTTAGAATGGTGAGTACTACCTGTTAATTAATTGGTTATATGCACGGAGGTGGCCCATGCCTATTATTGTTAATTGGGCTATTTTGGAATATGGATTTAGCATTCTTCTGAAAGAATGTCTAAAAATAATCCACTTGGTGGGTCATACATTTGGACAAAAGGGAAAGTCACAAAGAAATCAGTAATGAGTGGACTCAATCCTTGACTAATGCTGCAAAGGGATGGTAGTGCTGGCATTGAGAATCAGTGCTCAGCAGCACTGAGAAATAGCCTGTGGTAGGCAAAACAATACTTATGATCATACAAACATTGTTGTTGGCAAAAAGCAAATGAAAGTGTTTAACACACTCACTCAGTGGTGACAGAACCATGAAGATATAGCTGACAGAATCCTGGTTTGAACGGACCTTCTGTGCAACCAGAAATAGTATATGCAGCCTCAAGAGAGTACTAGTCCTTAAACGAAGGCCAAGCATTATTTCAAAAGAGTATCAAACCCTTATAGGTAAGGAGCTCAAAAAAGAAATGCACAGGTCAAATGCTACATGGATAAATGCCTCAAGAGAAGCTGGTCTTTCCTGCAACTCAAGCAGCAAAAGTCAGGCCCAACAACTGGAGAGAAGGAAACATATCCACAGTAGCCTAACCAAACATTGTGAGGAAATGTTATAGAAAAAACATTCTGAGGCAGATTCAACCAGAGATTCCTGGGTGTCGTTGGCCATGATCTCTGCCCCTGATTTATGGTCTTCATCCTAATTCTGGCCTTACGTTCGGCAAGTGGGTCTTCAAATCTGGCCCAGCGCAGTCATGAACAGGTCATAATTCATCAGCTGGGGGGCATTATCATTATGCAAAGTCACCATCCACTTTGCAGCTGTTCCCTCAAGAGCCCTGATAACACATCTAACTTGATTGGACAACCATTTATCAGAAATGGTGTAGGGTCTCCTGCTTGGGCTGGGAGTTGGACTAGATGACCTACAAGGTCCCTTCCAACTCTGATTATCTGTTATCTGTTATCTGTTATCTGCTACCATCTGGAGAACATGAAGATGAGGCCATAAGGAAGCTTTCCAAACGTTGAACTTCAATGCTCATCAATACTTGTTGGTCTAGCCAATGATAATAAATGACAGGAATTGCAACCTCTCAATTTCAATTCAATCAGAATAGAACTGGAAGGGACCTTGGAGGTCTTCTAGTCCAACCCCTTACTCAAGCAGGAGACCCCTACCTCATTTCAGACAACTGGCTCTCCAGTCTTTTCTTAAAAACCTCCAGTGATGAAGCACCCACAACTTCTGGAGGCGAGCTGTTCCATTGGTTAATTATTCTCACTGTTAGCAAATTTCTCCTTAATTCCAGGTTGCTTCTCTCCTTGATTAGTTTCCATTCATTCTTTCTTTCTTGTCTTCTGGTGCTTTGAAAAATAAGTTGAGCACCTCCTCTTTGTGGCAGCCCCTTAAGTACTGGAATACTGCTATCATGTCACCCTTTGTCCTTCTTTTCTCTAGATTAGCCATACTCAATTCCTGCAACCCAATTCCTGCAATCGTATGGTTTAGTCTCCAGACCTTTAATCTTCTTAGTTGCTCTTCTCTGCAATTTTTCCAAAGTTCCAACATCTCTTTTGTAATGTGGTGACCAAAATTGGATGCAGTATTCCAGATGTGGTTCTGAAGCATTAGACTTATTCACTGCTGTCTAAACTATGGGTCAGGTTTATAGAATGCCCACCATAATGCAGGTTTCTTTTACACTGGATTTTGGGGACAAAGCTATGCAGGAAGTGGGATAATTATTTGCATAAAACAATAATAAAAGAAGGAAATGTTTGACTATCTTTTATTTGTATGATTTTATGCCACTGATCCATCATAGCTTTGCTATGTATATTATAAGTTAGGACATACCAGTTAGTACTTGTTAAGTTGCACTGTAAATAAAATTTCCTATATTCTAACTGTCAGATTTATGGGTGTGCTGCTTTGGAGTGGGGAACAAGGTTCCACAAAAAAATCTTGGTAGAGACAATATGACACCATTATTTTCCAGTTCTTCAACACTTAGGGCAAAAGTCAAGGGAGGATAAAATAACGGCTGAAAGAATGCACCTGGCAACTTTGGAGTTAAGAATTACCTAGGAAAAAAGTCTGACATTCTTTGGGCTAATATTTGAAGGGATCCCTCAAAAGCAACACCTCCAGAAAGTGTGAAAATTTCAAAAACAAAACACCTATGTAAGAAATGTGAATGCTTTTGAATTAAGAGCATGAATACAACCACAGTGCCTCCTGGTGTTCTGTCCAAATTTGGTATTTGTCCTGCAAGAAAACTGGACTGATCTCACGCCAACATATAATCTGAAATAGATTTACACTGTTAATCTGGATCTTCTAGGATTCTGGTTAAATCAAAGCATGGCTCCATAATACAATATTTTTATGCCCAAATTTAAGGGCATGCTTAAACATTAAAAAACCGTCGATCTTTGCAAAGCATCTGCATCCAATAGTGCATCCAATTGGAAAAACTATAAATATGGCCCAACTTCCTCTTCAGGTAGAGATTTAAGATTGCAGGAAATGCTAACTTTATGGTTAATTAATTCTATGTTATACTTAAAAACTGCATCCCACAGCTTTATCCCCTCCTTAGGAAAAAATGTTAGCACACATGTTTACATCTGAAAATTTGGAAAGGAACTTTTCCCTCTTTGGAAAATTCAATTGTTCCCTTTGTTATCTCCTTAAAACATTAA
This sequence comes from Hydrophis major, assembly GCA_033807585.1. Classification (NCBI taxonomy): domain Eukaryota; kingdom Metazoa; phylum Chordata; class Lepidosauria; order Squamata; family Elapidae; genus Hydrophis; species Hydrophis major. Next base: position 100,128,856 of record CM066328.1, read on the forward strand.
CTTCCAAAACTGTGTTGTGCAGACAGCCAGATACCATTTTATACTACCATTCTAAATATAATATGTGTTATAGCATATGTGCAGTATTAAACATTATACCTATATTATTAGCTATTGCCATTCCACAATAAGCAAACGAAAGAAAAATCCAAGCCCATGAAAACATTTGTTCATAGCTTGTAGATTGACAACAAGCAGATAATTTAGCATGGATATACCTGTTCCATTTCTAATGTGCCATAATTTGCATATTTAGAACCAAGTTTTAGAAAGGATTTATAAGTGTTTGGTGGATGTAATTTTTTTATTTTTGCATCCCTTTCCAAACTTAAGATGCTTATAAATTTCATCAAACCTTTCCTCGGAAGTTGAAAACAATCTGTGATATAAGTTGGTGTGGTGTTTATGTGGCCCATATCTGCTCCCTACTTGAACCCTTTATTGGTTTGTAAAAGCAAATACCTGTAAATATACTTCTTTCCTTTCCTGTACTGAGGACTATTCTTCCACTTGCTCCAGTTTCTTTGGAAAGGGAAGTATTAATACCTTCATCCAAGCTTTCTTTTCTCTCCCTCCCTGACTGATGCAAGACTGCCCTGTTTAACAAAAGACACTAGCCTACAAAATAGCTCCCCAAACGAACCCAGACATGATAGTCCACAGTGAAGTGTTGATGCTGGTTGAGGGGATCATGAGGATGAGTCTTTTCTGTGTGTAAGCTGTGACCTTCTATTTTCCACTATTGCCTAGTATCGTGAGGAAGAATGAAGGCAAAAAGTAGAAGCCTTCATATTGTATTGTGCTCTATTGTCTGGGAATGCATGTCACCATGGTTCATTCTCCTGAGTAAGTACATCTAGCAGGACCAAGAAGAAGGGCCTTCTCCATGGTGTTTCCCTCCTTGTGGAATTCATCTCCATGAAGATAAGATTGGCCACCACTTTGAAATTCTTTCACAAGGCCCTGAAGACTAGTTTTGCCAAGTGGTCTGGAAAATCCAGAGTAGAATAAAGCCCATCCTGTGGTTTACTTAATTGACCGATTGTTGTCACCATGGAAGGGGATTCTTGCTTTCTATTATATTTTATATTTTTATTTATTATGGGTTCTTATCTTTGTAAGCCATTCAGAAGCACTGAGAGTAACTTGGCCAGCCATACAAATGTTCTTAAATAAATAAATCACAACATTCAATAGTATATAAATTAAATTTACAGAGGGTCCTTATAGAGGAAAAGTTTGGGTGAGTTATAAGAGCTGAGAGGCTTGGAGATATAAGTCTCTCTCACTCATAATGGCAGCTGATAAGCTGACTTATGTAAAATGATTCACACTTCTAACTTCTAATAGATAGCCAACCTTTCCAGCTAGGAAATGGTTATGAAGTCAGTAGAAAAATGGAATATGGATAAATTTAATATTCCATGTATTAACAGAGCAAGGATTATATTTGCACAATATTGGAAAAATGAAGAAATACCACGAGATGAGGAGATAATTAGGAAGATACTGAATTGTGCAGAAATGTACAGACCTACATTGAAGATTAAACAGAAAGAAGATACAGAATTTTATCAAACATGGAACTTATTCTACCAGTATTGGGGGAAAAGGTATGGATAATAAGAATATAATCTGTTCTGCTAGGCAAATAAAATAAACCAGACAACATGGTGTTAAGCACTAACAAAATGTATCTACTAGAAAATTAATAACACTTCTTAAAAAGAAAAGAAAAATGGGACATGGGTGATGCGGGAATCCAGGACCTCTGCTGTACCACTATTTTATTTTTTAGTGTAGGTAAAAGTTTTACTATGTAAACTCCACTTCTGGCACAAAAAAACAAATTCTTGGGTTGAGCATGTTCTTAGTAGCCCTTTGTTCCATAACTCTGTGTCCGCCTTTCTGAGTCAGTCTTTTATACCTGGCTTCATAGTTCCAGTGAATAACCAACTGATATGGGTTATGCAATTTTCAATGAGAAAACTGTCAAGAGAAAGATTGGAATATATTTTTTCAATCCTGAGCAAAAAAAAGATCTTTACCAATTGTTCCTTTTTCAACCTGATAACATTGGTCTGCCTTGAGGTGGAAAATAATCGCAAAAAAACAAACAAACAAAAAAAACCAGCTTAAAGGTGAGATTTAAAATCTGCTTAATTTTTTTTTTCTTAGATGGACAACAATGTATGTAAAACAGAGTTTGCATCACAGAGTTTCTAAATGAACCTCAAGTGTTGGCAGAGGTCTGATCTGAATATCTTTGGGTGGAAACTTTTAATTCTATTCAAAAAACATTTGTTAAACAATTCCTTTCTGTTAAAAATCCTTCAAAACAGAGAGTGTTGGAGGGCAGGAGAGAAAGAGAAAGAGAATGTCAGTTTGAATTCACAATGTATGTGAGTAAATCAGATTAATTAAAATCTAGGCAAAATATATTGTCTCTTCTCAGTTGTGAAATCCTTAACTAAGAGTTGAACCAAAACATACTCAGGGTTATGTAAGATAAAGATTACTTTTGTTTTTCCTTTAAACCTCAGAGATTAAGAAACTGAGATTCCAAATCATTTTAGGTCTCCTTTTCACTGAATTCTTTAATCCCTCCAAACCTTGGCACCATTTCTCACCATTTTTTTCATGTTTTCATTCTAGAATTTCTTACCTGACAGTCACATTGACCTTCTACTAAAAGGCAAGGTTGGATATCTGACACCTGATTTACAAATGCTGGTGTTCTGGTTACAAGTTTCAGGCTGCTTCCCATGATCTCAAAACCACTTTCTAGAAGAAGGGTGTTGGTTTTGTAGCAGGCTGAAATATCAGAAATTGCAGTTTTGTAAATTAGGACTGTGAATGCTTGATCTTGATTTCTTAATATGAAACCTACTAATATTTGCTAATATTCAACCATCATGACAAATATTAAAAGTTCTAGTGTAACTCAGTGAAAGTTAATTATTTTCTATTACTTCTTGTGTAGCATTGTTCTAAACTACATTATAAGAATGGTCAATTGAACCCTTTACTTTAAAAAATTCCAATGGGTCTTAAGAATTGAATTTCTTACAGTGTTTTTGAATATAATGTAAATAGTAAAGCTGAACAGGAAAAAAATCAGGATAATAAAAATAAGTACTTCTTCACAAATTGCAGAATTAAACAGTGGACAATTAAAATCTGAAGATATTGTGAAGGTCTTCAGTTTGGGCAATTTAAAAGCAATAAAACAAATTTAAGTGGATAAGTTTATCAATTAATTTTAATCATACAAATGAAATATTATCACTAGGGAGAGAGGCAGTATACTTTAGATCCCTAAGCTTGGCAACTTTAAGACTTGTGGACTTCAACGCCCAGAGTTGAAGTCCACAAGCCTTAAAGTTACCAAGTTTGGAGACCTTTGCTTTAGGCTATTGGAATTGGGAAAATGTATTTGGGATAGGTTTAACTCAGGGGTGGGATCCGACCAGTGTAACTGGTTCAGTGATTTTACATTTTGCTACCCCTGCTTGTGAGTTTCATAAAGGTACCTAGCTGCCTCTGTGACAAAAGAATCATGAAACAAATGCCCCTTTTTATCTGGTCAGGCCCAGTTATATTTTTTACTAGCGGTAATACTTATGTTAGTGTCATTGCCAGGAAACAACACATCAAGTATAGACAAGTTAATTAAAATGATTAAGTATCAAGTGACATGAATATGCTTAATCTGATAAATGCAACCCTTAGGTGGAATGAGAAATACCCAACTTCTGAACATGTAACTTCTTTCACCTAGTGTGCGCGGTTTGAAATATGAAGAAACAAAAATAAATCTCTAACCTAGGGCAAGTATAATATAAATTCACCAAGAGTGCTGGAGTTAGGTGTTTCAGTGTGGTTTGTAAACTGTGGTTTGTTGAATAGCACTCTAGGTGAACAAGGCTACTATAGCTTGTTCAATAAAATATAGTTCACCCAAGCTCCAGTTTAATATGACATACAAATCTTGCCTGTATGTTTTCCTAAAAGTTGTATAATTTTTCTGCAAGCCGTAGTCTGATATTTGTTTGTTTATTAAATTTCTATGCTATCTGTCTCACTCATGCAGCAACTGTGGACGTTTGGAAATATAATAATTAAAGAACAAATTATTGTTTGTTCAACCTATGATCCAATCTTCATTTGGATATAAACATTTTGAAAAAATTATAGCTTTTCACGTTCATCTGCAAAATGAAACTTGCTTAGGAGGAGGTGGGTATTTGTTAGGAAATCATGAACAAAGAAGAGGAAGAGAAGCAAATTGGAATCCATACATCCACCAACTAAGGGTAGCCATTGTCATCACACAACAATTGAAAAGTGATTGCATCACAGTTTCAGAGCCTATTTTTTTAACTATCCTATTTTACAACTTTTTCTAACAAATTAAGGAATCATCCAACTGGCTTGATAATCATTCTCCCTACCTCAGTTTGGAATCCACAGCAATTCATATTATATATAAAATCTATAAAGATAAAATAGTGCAATTCGATATATTAAAATTGAAGACAGTAAACGTAAAACTAAAATTCAGCACCTTAAAAATTGAATGCAGTGGTGGTCTGTTAACAGATAATCAGAGTTGGAAGGGAACTTGTAGGTCATCTAGTCCAACCCCCCCCCCCAAGTGGGAGACCCGACACCATTTCTGACAAATGACAGTCCAAACTCTTGAAAGTCTCAAGTGATGACACTCTCACAACTTCCAAGGGCAAGCTGTTCCATTGGTTGATTGTTCTCACTGTCAGAAAGTTTCTCCTTATTTCCAGGTTAAATCTCTCCTTGTTCAGTTTCCAGCCATTATTCCTTGTCTGGCCTACAGGCACTTTAGAAAATAGCTTGACCCCCTCCTCTCTGTGGCAACCTCTTAAATATTGGAAGACTGTTATCATGTCTCCCCTGGTCCTTCTCCTCATTAGACTAGTCAAGCCCAGTTCCTGTAACTGTTCTTCATATGTTTTAGTCTCCAGGCCCCTAATCATCCTGGTTGCTCTTCTCTGTACTTTTTCTAGAGTGTCAACATCTTTTTTATAATGTGAGCAAAACTAGATGCAGTACTCTAGGTGTGGTCTTACTAAGGCTTTATAGAGTGGTATTAGTACCTCATTTGATCTTGATTATATCCCTGTTTCTGGTTACAGGATGACGGAAGACTGTACCAATAATTTATGTCAAATTTATAATCTAATTGTGATATTTCCAAATCTATTTGTTTGGTTACAATTTGAAACCAAGGACTCGGCTATAATTATAGCTCTACTTCCTTACCAGAGGAAAACAAAATATAGTCAGAATCAGTGAGCTATCTTCTTTGCTCTTCCAGAAAGTAGTAGATTAATAGCAATAGCAATAGTGCTTAGATTTATATATCACTTGACAGTACCTTATAGTCCTGTCCAACCAGTTTACAGAGTCAGCATATTTCCCCCAATAATCTGGGTTCTCATTTTACCAAACTTGGAAGGATGGAAGGCTGAATCAACCTTGAGCCTGGTGAGAACTGAACTGCATTCTAATCACTGCACCGACACAGCTCTTAAATAAATAAATGATCTGACTATTTTAATAATGAAACCCAATTACCTTGAGGTAAATTAATTTTGTCTTGTTAAAAGTCATCAGGTACAAGCTGGATAATTGGTGACTCTAACCAGGGAAAACTTGAGCTATTTTTGAATGCGAGTCTAAACACCACCAGCAGTCTCCTATATGATATCACATGTTCATATCCTCAAGAAATGGTTACTATATCATTATACACAAAGTATACTTTGAAACTAGATATTATGGATGTTCTAAAGTAAACTGTTGAATAGTTCCAGAAATGCATAGCTCAAATCAGTTATTTTGCCCTGAATATTGAAGTATATTTTAGATACTTAAAATATATTGAAAATATATCATTTCCTAACATTGTTACATGTACCTTAAATAGATGGATTGATAGATATGTACATATTAGTGTCAATCATTGGGGGGAGAACTTACTTACCTGGACATGATACTTTCACATTTGTATTTTTTTTTTTTTACAATTTATGTGATTTTTATGAAAAGTCTGAGTAAATTATGTGTGATTCAGGTAGAAATCAATTTTCAAAATTAGTAGGAAAGAATCGCAAGTAAGTTACATTTTGTTCTATTTGGCATAAGCAGCTTTACATTATTTCTGCTTTTCCATAATAACTATGACTTTTTCTGTAATCATGTGTCTGCTTTCTCAGAAGTCAGTATACCTTGGGCTTGACTGAAAAGTAAGTGTGCCAAGAGCTGCATTTTTAATCATGTGAGCCTGTCCTTAAAAGGAAATGTTTGTATCCAAAATCTAGTAAAGCTTAGGAATTTGCTGCCCCAAGAGGTTATCGCAAAGGCAAATAAGAGAGCAAGTCTTAAAGACTGGACCAGCAGAAACAATAACCTTTGCAGTTATGCAACCTGGACTAATGACATAGTAATCAAATGTCATTTTTCATAACTTCAATTGATTGCCTGAAGCAGAATGAGAAGACAGTTGTGTGAGGGCTTTGCAGGTCCACCCCCCTCCCCCCGTGAACAGAATTTCATAAAAGTCCAGGCGCCGTTTGGGGAGTTTCCTGTTCTGTCCCCTCATTAGCATTCTCACTCTGATTGGTTAGGCGAGCCGCGCCGATTGGCTCGCTAAGATTGGCTTCCCCTGACAATCATCGATCGCAACCGCCCAAGCCTACTGGGACTGCAATGGTTCGCCCCGCTCGGCATCACAGTCACGGGAGTCGACCACGTCACCGATGACAGCTGGGAGCAACAACTGGCCCGGGAATTCCAAGAGGTCTTCGACGGAAACCTAGGCAAGTACTGAGGGCCCCTTATATCATTCAGCCTGGACCCAAACGTCCCCCCAAAATGCCTGAAACCAAGGCGGGTGCCATTCGCACTTAAACCCAAGATAGATGAGCAAATTGACAAGCTCGTCAAGCAAGGGGTCCTACAGCCAATAGACCACGTCCGGTGGGAGACCCCCATAGTCACCCCGATCAAGCCTAATGGGTCGGTGAGGATCTGTGGGGACTATAAGGCCACCCTAAATGGCGCGTTGCAACAAAGAGCCTATCCCGTCCCAGTAGTGCAACACCTACTGCACTCACTGGGAGGGGGCAAGGTTTTCACCAAACTCGACCTCGCCCAGGCATACCAACAGTTGCCAATCGATGAGCAAACGGCAGAAGCGCAAACCATAGTCACCCACCGGGGAGTATTTAAATGCAACCGGCTCCAATTCGGAGTCAGCGTGGCACCGGGAATATTCCAAAGCCCAATGGAAAGACTATTACAAGGCATCAAGGGGGTGGTACCTTACTTCGACGACGTCTTAGTGTCGGCAACCAACCAAGCCGAACTAGAGGGTCGCCTAAGGGAGGTCCAAACCAAATTCAAAGAGACCGGGCTCAAAGTAAAAAGGGAGAAATGCCAACTATACACGGAACGGGTTGAATTCCAAGGATACCTCCTAGACTGTCACGGCATTCACCCCACAAACCAAAAAATCAAGGCCATCAAAGAAGCCCCCACACCCAAGTTGAAGACGGAACTACAGGCATTCCTGGGGCTACTTAACTTTTACAATGTTTTCCTGCCCCAAAAGGCGACGGTGGCGGAGCCTTTGCATAGGCTCCTGGACAAGGCGGCGACTTGGACTTGGGGGAAACGCGAGCAAGCCGCCTTCCAAAGAACAAAGGACCTCCTCACTTTGGACGCCATCCTTATACAGTACAACGAGACCCTACCTCTGGCCGTCACATGCGACGCATCACCCTTCGGCATCGGCGCTGTCCTCAGCCATACCCTCCCCGACGGAAAAGAAGCACCCATTGCGTTCTTTTCAAGGACCCTCACCAAACCGGAGCGGAACTATAGCCAGCTGGACAAAGAGGCTCTGGCTATCGTTGCCGCAGTAAAAAGATTCCACGAGTATCTCTACGGCCGGACATTCACCATCATAACCAACCACAAACCGCTGCTGGGAATCCTTGCAGGGAACCGGGCCACCCCGAACATTCTGTCTCCCCAAATGACAAGGTGGTCCGAGTTCCTGGCAGCCTACAACTACGGACTCATACACAGACCGGGTAAGACGATCTCCCATGCAGATGCCTTAAGCCACTCCCCGCTACCGGAACCTGACACCGACCCAGCACCCACGACGACCACCCTCAGTATAGAGACTCAACCTGCCCATAACCGCGTCAGACATTGCCCGAGAGACTAATAAAGACAAACGTCTGGCGTGGGTGTTGCATTGGGTAGAGAAAGGGTGGCCGGAAAGGGACAACGACGAGTCCATCAAGACATTCTGAAACCGGCAAACGGAACTCTCATTATTAAAAGGGTGCATACTATGGGGGGGATAGGGTGGTCATTCCAGAAAAACTACAAGGGAAGGTTCTGGAACTATTACATGAGGGGCACCCTGGCATCGTTAGGACTAAAGCCCTGGCCAGAAGTTACGCTTGGTGGCCAGGGATGGACAAACAAATTGAGACCTGGGTAGCAAGGTGCCAACGATGCCAGGAAACTAGGCCAAGCCCACCCACAGCACCCGTCCTAGAGTGGGAAACCCCAAGGGGACCTTGGTCTAGGATCCACATAGACTTCGCCGGGCCCACAAAAGGACACACCTTCCTTATAACAGTAGACGCTTACTCCAACTGGCTGGAGGTAAGCAACATGAAAACAACAACCACGGAGGCCGTGATCAAGGAACTCGGCAAACTCTTTGCAACGCACGGCCTCCCAGACATCGTCATTTCTGACAACGGGCCCCAATTCACCTCGCTGGAATTTGAAAAATTCCTAGCGGAAAGGGGCATCCGCCACACGCTGACAGCACCGGCGCACCCAGAGGTGAACGGTAGGGCGGAACGGATGGTGCAATTCACTAAGAAGACCATCCGGAAAATAGACCACGGGGAGATCCAGGATAAAATAAACAAATTACTCTTCACCCAACACATAACCCCAAATACCACAACGAACAAGAGCCCAGCCGAACTATTAATGGGGAGGAAATTAAGGTCCCCACTCGACAGATTACACCACACGTATAACCCGGAGAAGCCCCCAGACTCAAACAGCAAACACCAAACTTTCGCACCAGGTGACCCCGTGTACGCAAGAAACCTGACGGGAGACCCATTATGGGTACGGCCGTCATCACACAAATAACAGGCCCACACTCGTACCAGCTACAAACAGCAGACGGACGAGCATGGAAACGCCACATCGACCAATTAAGGTCGAGGACGACCACCCAAGAAACCACCGATGCACAAACAGGCGAAACCAACCCCCACAACACAAACCAAGGGGGGAGGGAATACCCAGGGGACCAAAACCAAAGAAGAATAAACCAACCATACTTACCGGAAAGCAGCCAGCACGACCCCTCGCCAGGAAGAGACAGCCAGGCCAGCTCCACCGACCCGGGGAGACTGAGCGGGAGCGGCGAAACCCGCAGCTCAACCAACCCAGGAGACCCAGGAGGGAGCTACGGAGAGCGGCCCGGCCTGACCGACCAGCCGGTTCCCATGACGGCATCCGGAGGAACAGAGACCCCGACCGAACCGGCCGGGATCCAACCAACGACTGAGCTGCGCAGGTCCAGTAGGCTAAGACGGAGCCCCGCCTACCTACGGGACTACGCGATGTAAGGACTAAACCAAGAGGGGAGGGGTGTTCTGTCCCCTCATTAGCATTCTTGAGATCCCCGCGCTTTGATTGGCCAAAGCACGGGGCACTCTGATTAGTTAGGCGAGCCGCGCCGATTGGCTCACTAAGAATCTCCCGCGATTGGTCTGTTCGAATTGCGGGAGATTCAAAGTGGTGCCATTGGCCGCGGCCGCGGCGGCTAAAGGAATAAAAGCCGCGAACTTTTTCCATAGCCCCAGTTCGGTTCCTACACTAATAAAAGAGCATGATTTGAAGTCACCGACTCCTGGCATCATTTTCGAGGACACAACATTTCCCATCTTCTGAAGCCTCAGGGATACTGTGTTAGGTTCACCTATCCAGTTATTTCTATCAATGGTCACAATTGGTCCATGGAGAAACCCAGAAATACCTCAAAGAACCTAAGCAGTCCTATGACCTCAAGCAGGGATGGACAACCCTGAGCATTATGCCAAGTTTTTATAACTCCAAGTGGTTGTTGTCATTCAAATTTGAGCAACACATCTATGAGGTGATTTCAATAGCTCAGAGTAATTTATCCTCAGACGCTGGAGCGTTCTGTAAAATGGAGAGGGGGGATTTTATTGCAGGAATGAATACAGATAGGCCTCAATGTATGACCACAATTGAGTTCAAAATTTCTATTGCTAAGTGAGACATTTGTTAAGTGAGATTTGCCCCATTTTACAAACTATCTTGCCACCGTTGTTGAGTGAATCATTGCAATTGTCAAGTGTGTCTGGTTTTTCCATTGACTTGGGTTGACAGAAGATTACAAAATGTGATCACATGACCCAGGACACTGCAACTATCATAAATACGAGTCAAATTTTGATCATGTGACCATGGGGACGCTGCAATGGTTGTAAGTGCGGAAAACTGTTATAAGTTACTATTTTCAATGCTGTTGTAACTTTGAACGGTCACTAAATGAACTGTTGTAAGTTGAGGACTACCTGTATTGACTTGAACAGAAGCTGGATTATTTTGTGTTTTCCTTTTAACTGAAAAATGAAGGGAAAAAGATTTTCCACCTTTGATTTCAAGACACTCATTATTACCAAAGAACAATGGTTAATGACATACTGGAAATTAAAAAATAAATCAATTTCTTTCTGCTCTAAAGTTAATGGGTCAGGATGTTAGGGAGTTGTTATAACTAATAGCACAATATTATTCAAGTCTGTTTAACAGTGAATAGAATAGAATAACAGAGTTGGAAGGGATCTTGCTTAGGCAAGAAAACCTACACCACTTCAGACAAATGGTTATCTAACCTCTTCTTAAAAACTTCCAGCATTGGAACATTTACAACTTCTGGAATTAATTGTTCTGTCAGGAAATTTCTCCTTAGTCCTATGTTGCTTCTCTCCTTGATTAGTTTCCACCCATTGCTTCTTGTTCTGTCCTCAGGTGCTTTGGAGAATAGCTTGACTCCCTCTTCTTTGTGGCAGCCCCTGAGATATCTGAACACTGCTATTATGTCACCCTCCCCCTAGTCCTTCTTTTCCTCAAATTAGACATATGCAGTTCCAGCAACTGTTCCTTAAAGCCATTTCAGCAACTGTTCAGTAAAGCCATTTCATTCAGTAGGATTGCTTCAACTATGATACAAGTAAGATTATACAAAGAGTTAATCATAGCTTCAGGAACAAAATCCACAGATAAGGTCTAAAGATGTGTGAACCAGGCTTTAAATGTAATTCTCTCAAGCAGTCTCTTCTTCTCGAAAATACTTGAAAAGTGTTTTTGAAAAGAGATTCAAAACAGATTGTCATATTACTTGAATATCAGCTGTCCAATCCAATAGACTATAAAATAACCTCTCGGTAATTCTAAAAAGCTCTTTGCATCACAATTCTCATTTCCCTCTTCATTTTCAAAAGGGTTGTGGTTTGTTTGTTTTTTTGCAATTTGATAACAGAGATTTTTCCTATCATTTGTTTATTTACTAGATTTATAGGGCCATTCAACTCAGACAATATGACTGGATGGAATACAACAAAACTCAAATAGTAAGCAAACAGAAATAATAGGAAAACATACACAATATATAAATATAAGATACAAAATATGGTACAATAACTAAGCACAATAACAAAACCACCAGAAAGAGACTCTGCTTCATTGGCCCCTAATGCCAGTCAATAAATCCCTCTTGAATCTAGGTAAAGGTTCTCCTTGCACATACGTGCTAGTCATTTCTGGCTCTAAGGGGCAGTGCTCCTCTCTGTTACAAAGCCAAAGAGCCAGTGCTATTCGAAGACATCTCTGTAGTCATGTAACCAGCATGACTAAATGCCGAAGGCGCATAGAACGCTGTTACCTTCTCACATGCTTTCGAACTGCTAGGGTAGCAGAAGCTGGAACAACTAACGGGAACTCATTCTGTTATGTGGTACTAGGGATTCAAACCGCCGAATTGCCGACCTTTCTGATAACAAGCTCAGCATCTTAGCCACTGAGCCACCATATCCTTCTTGAATCTAGACCTCCCCAAATCTCTGCCAAGAAAACAGAAATGTTAGTCAGGATCTGCAATGGACAGTGAGAATAAATATGAGAGGCAGAAGGAAGAGCCCCAGCCTAGGCAATAGGCTAACAAACAAAATTTGACTCTAAAACAGCAATGTAATAAGAGAAAGTAACTCAGAAGGGATCCTTCCTAGTTCTCTGGAACATAAAGGCAAGGAGGAAAGGAATGCTTTCTAGACTTGCAAGATTCTGTATTGTAACCTTACCAAAAAGATAGTGTTATTGTTCTTTGGTCTTTGGTTTCCTGTTCTGGATTACCTTGAAGGACAGACAGGATCCAGGGAGCCAAAGCTCTGAATCAGTTCCCTGAATTCTGAGGTCCAGTGGTAGATTTTCCCCTACCCCCACCTGTTAATCTTAAACCTCTTAATCTTAAAGTCAGGCTGGGGAGAGTTTTTCAGGGGAAAACAGTTGAAAAAGGAAACACAAGTCGTCAATTCATAACCCTGATAATTCTTTTTGAAAGAAGCAAAAACTTCCATTGCTACAATAAAAATAATTTTCCCTAAGCCTGTTTTATCCATTTATTTAAAACATTTACACAGCCCCCAGCCCAACTATCAGGTGACTCTCTGTGGCTTTCAAATAGAAAATAGAGCAAAACCTTTTTTAAAAAAAGGATATAAAACTGTAATGCACATTCAAAGTGACAACAATAAAAAAATAAAACAGTAAGACAAACAGCAGTAACATCATCACCATTCAGTCAGGACTTTGGCACCTCACAACCCAAAGGTCTTGACAGCACTTTTAAAGCTCTACTAGAGGAAGGTCACTCCATAAAACAAAAGAAATACTTTCCGCCTTTCACAAGAAACTACGTTTCAATGAAGGAGTCTGTACTCTGCCTCTGGAATCAGGCAGCCTCTCAACCTAATTCTTTGTTATTAAACAGAGTGGTATTCAGCCAGTCCTGAAAGGTTCTGGAGAACCAGTACAGAAAATTTTGAATAGTTCGGAGAACCGGTAAATACCACCTCTAGTTGGCCCTGCCCCCATCTATTCGCTGCCTCCCGAGTCCCAGCTGATCAGAGTCTCAGCTATTCAGCTGGGTCTTCTTTTGTTGCCCTGCACAGGAGAATGGACCTGGAAAGCAGGTTAGTGGGGCAGGGAGGGGATGGAGATTTTACAGTATCCTTCCCCTGGAGTGGGGTGGAAATGGGGATTTTAAAGTATCCTTCCCCTGCTACATCCACCAAGCCACGGCCATCAAGCCATAGCCACCAAGCCACACCACACCTACCAAGCCATACCATGTCCACCAATCCACACCCACAGAACCGGTAGTAAAAAAAAATGAATACTACCATTGGCTTTAAAGATGATAACACTTGCATTGCACTTGGAAGTCACTTGGAAGCCAGTGTAACCCATGGAGTAGTGGTATAGGGTCATAGTGATTTGTAAAAATAAAAAAATAAAATAAAATAAAATAAAATAAAATAAAATAAAATAAAATAAAATAAAATAAAATAAAATAAAATAAAATAAAATAAAATAAAATAAAATAAAATAAAATAAAATAAAATAAAATAAAATAAAATAAAATAAAATAAAATAAAATAAAATAAAATAAAATAAAATAAAATAAAATAAAATAAAATAAAATAAAATAGGATTTGTAAAAGAATCAATTTTTGGAACATTTTTTCATATCTTTTCATATGTATTAATGAAAAGCATTTAAAATCCCACCTCATTGGGATGATCTCAGATTAAATATAAATTAAATTATTTATTTATTGGTCATGTTTAAATAGGAAATGAACAGACAAATTTTACATTCTATGAAATTAAATTTTAATGACAATTTTAAATTTGCTAAGATAGCACACAGGATCAAACATTTTGCAGATCTAGCAAAATGCCTGCTGGACAATCGCATCTATTAACTAGAACAGACCCAAAAATAAATATGTAATATAAATAACTGCTCACATGTTTTGAAATGGCCTCTGAACTAACAAGTACTGCAAAGTATGTCATTCATGAAAAGAAGACAAAGGGGGAAAGAATAGAAGAAGAAGAAGGCATATACCTCAAAACTGACCAGAAAAGTTTGTTCCCACACATGCTTTTTTACACTTGAGCTGCATGTTCATTGGAATATTATTCATTTGACTAGTAGGTACAATTAAGGGGTGAGGAAATTCTTGCGTCCCAATATTGCAGATCTATAACTGCCAGCTCCCTACTTTTGGTTAAGATGGTTTGATTTGCTGGGATATCCCAATAGAAGAGAATTTATGTAACTCAGGGTTGAATTGTAGTGCTCTTTGAATTCAGTTGCAGACATTTCATTACCCATTCATTTTGTTCTCTGTTTATATACTGTAGTTTGCCTAACCACTGTTGGTGAGGGTGGAGGGTGGTTGTCTCTGGCAGTTCCTTGATCATTTCTTGGTATTGTGTTTTTTTTTTTTTTTTGATTGATTGATTGATTGTCTGGTGTTAATCCATGCTTATCTGGGTGTCGGCTGCTGAAGTTTGAATAGCATGATAAAATCAATATCAAGGTCAATAATATGAGATTAACAAATAACTAGTAATGCAGGCTTCTGCCTTGAAGTTACAGCTAAATAGTGGAATGTGCATCAAAACATCATCATGAAAACACTATAATTTATGTATATGCATCATGCAGCAGAGTGCAAGTACATAAGCTAGCATATGGTTGATGATATCACAAAGTGCATGCCATTTTGGCATCACCATGATGTGTCATAAACACTGCTGGTCTAAAGTTTTTTAGCATTTGTCAAGCTGTATCAACTAAATATTTATAATCAGGTACTTTTTACATTTATCAGATCTTTTTAGAACAGAACGTAATAACACATACATCAGACAACTTACATTTACATGTAGCCTATGACTATCATTAAGTGTTGTACCTTATGATTCTTGACAAATGTATATTTTCTTTTATGTATACTGAGAGTATTTGCACCAAGACAAGTGTGTCCAACCACACTTGGCCAATAAAGAATTCTAGTCTATTCTATTTAGAAAGTGGAATATAAGTTATGGGAAGCTAGTTTTTCATTTCTGGATTAGGAGACCTTAATTCTTTTCCCATGTGCTTTGCTATTCAATCCAGTTGTTTGGAACAGATTTTTGTTAGAGCTCCTAAGCTTGTCAAGGCATATCGTATGAAATATCCTGATAAACCCTGAACTTTAGTATTATGATGTTATATGTATATTATTCTTTCTCTTTTTTAGGACTAACAACTCTTTTTCAGGGGGACCGAATGTCAGCCTTCAAGATTTTCTTCCTTTACTTTGCATCTTTCGGCTGTCATAAGTAACAGGAGGGGGACATGATTATGGGAAGCAAGCTGGAGGTTTTACAAAACGGAATTGTATAGTTGGGGGGGAAGTTCTTGCTTAGGCTTCTATCCTATGCTATGTGCAGCTGCAACCCTTTATCAAAATATGTCAAGGTCAATGGACAGAGGGCTCATCACCACCCGGAGACGCCCACATGATACAGAACTTTTAATTGGATGAGCCAATGGAACTATTGGGGGTGGGAACATTGCCATCACTTTGTATATGTGATTTACGTGCTCATTTTCTCAGATTCAGAATTCTTTTGTTGCTACCACTTGACTTCCAGTAAAACATATCTTTTCTCCAATTCTTTCTTGGATTTTGAATGGAGCACCCTCTGACAGTCTCCCTCACAAAAATAGTAGCATGACTATGTTTTGTTTTATTTTAAAAAAATGAAAGTCTCCTCTTTATATTGGAGATCCCATCTAAATTGACACCATTCCGCCTTATTGTGGGTCCTGTTTAAAAACACTCAACCAAACCAAAGCTATGGTACAGATTTAGGTCCAGTTGAGCCTTTGTGTCTAGATTCTTGTCTTCAAACTCAAGATACCAGGCAAAAAAGGTAAGACAGAGTTGAGCCATTGCCCTTAGATTTCACAATCTGAAGAACATGTCACAGATAAAAAAGGGACTAGAAGACAAAATTAAATTCATCCTCCAGATGAATGATTCACACATGATGGTGATTCTGTAAAGGTCAGCCAGAAGGTCTGTTGTAATCAGTAGTCACTGGCCAAATCGTAGTCATCACTACAGCAAACACACACACACACACACACATCTAGTTAGTTGGTCGGGCTCAAATTTGGGTTGTTATTATTGGTTCACAAACATGTACTAGTGACTGAAAAATCTTCCATTGCAGTATACAAGGGGTAATATAAACAATAATGAATGAATTGAAAAACAGGTATTGAATGAAGTTACAGACTCTGGATGCACATGCTACCTATACTGTAGAATTGTCATGTCTTGTGGCTGGCAAGTTGATGCGAAGAGCTTTTGTTACATGGCACTGAGCATATAAAACAATTCAAGCAGGTTAATACTTGATTTGTTTTTCTAAATGGAAGGGATAGGAGGTATGTACAGATTTATCTATAATCATTATTTTATTTGTTGAAAAACATGAACACTCATGCTCTTGAAGACAAAAATGCAGGGAGAGGTATTTGCTTAAATGGGTGGCCCCTAAAAATTTCTTTAGTGATGCATACAGAAAGCTTAAAAAACACTGTGCAGGAAGATGGTTGTTTGTCAAGTCAAATTTCAGTTCATAGAATAGAATACTTTGGCCAAGTGTGCTTGGACACACAAGGAATTTATCTTGGTGTAAATACTCTCAGTATACATAAAAGAAAAGATCATAAGGTACAATAAGAATCATAAGGTACAATACTTAATAATAGTCATAGGGTACAATCAGCAATCACATTATACCAGGAAACAGTCAATATAAATTGATACAAGCAATTTAATATAAAGGATACAAGCGACAAAGTTATAGTCCTATAATCACAAGTGAGAGGGGATGAGTGATAAGGAGTGATGAGAAGATTAACAGGAATAGTAGTTCAAACTTTGTAATAGTTGAACAATGTTGAGGGAATTATTTGTTTAGCAGAGTGATGGCTTTCAGGGGGAAACTGTTCTTGTATCTAGTTGTTGTGGTATGCAATGCTCTATAGCATCGTTTTGAGGAAAGGAGTTGAAACTATTTACAGACCCCCTCACATCCTGGACAATGTCCAGGATATGAGGGGGTCCGTAAATATTTTCTCAGCCCTCTTTTTGACTTGTGCAGTATACAGGTCCTCGATTGAAGGCAGGTGAGTAGTAATTGTTTTTTCTGCAGTCCTAATTACTCTCTGAAGTCTGTGTCTGTCCTGTTGGGTTGCAGAACCAAACCAGACAGTTATAGAGGTGCAGATGACAGACTCAATAATTCCTCTGTAGAACTGTATCAGCACCTATACATAATGTGATGATTTGTCTTTTTTTTAACTTGCACTAGCTTCATAATTGCCCATTTTGTTTAATAAGGTGCTAATATTTTATTCTATGTATTTTAGCATTGTATTTTACATCTTTTCCCATTGACCTGTTGATATGAAGCAGAGGCTCACTGAACACCAATTATCACAATTGTTTGTATAGGGCTGCCAATAGCCATCTATATATTTTATTTTTAATATTCCCTAATAAAATGGTTAATAAACTGTTATTACCATTATTACAGTTCTCTTATAAATATCTTTTTCTAGAAAAAAATCAGGAAAGTACAATATTACATTCATGTGAAGAAGTATCCATAGTCCTTTCATTTTCTATCTCTAACACAAACACAAAGTTTAGGGAAAATTGTATAGATGCAGATGTCTTCTGCAATGACCACGTTTTTCCATTGGTCATTTGAGATTGCAATTTTCTCTTCCATTCCTATTTTACTTATGTGCATTTTGTGTAATGCAACAAGCAATGTTAGAAAGACCAAAAGTTTTTTTCCAATGTATACTGACAACTATTCTAATCTATACTAAAACCAACATTTATTTCAATGTCTATTGAAGCCTGTGAACTTTGCTTTCCACTCTATACAGTGAAGCAAATGATATACAAAAGATTAGGTGACAGGATCTATGTGACTTGGCAGATAAACTTGGCTGATAAACTTGAAAGGGTTCTGTTCAAACAACAAACCTAATAAAATATTCTGCTCAAAGCAGACATAAATCATTGCAATTGCCTGATTCTAAATCAACAGGTTTGTTCATGTTTCCATGTTTTTAGTAGATAATTTCTGACCCACATCCAAATTAGCCCCAGGCCCTGTTCAGGCCCTGTTAAACCATTATACCTGAACTTTAAGTGGGATCTGAAAATAAAACTGAGCAGGTCTAGCTTTCAGTGTTGCCCACTATACATAGCGCTTTCCATAGATAAGCACATGAAACCTAATTTTACAGTTTATAGTAGTTCTATCTAGATGTGGGCAAAATTAGATGATAAAAATACATTATTAAAGGTGGTTAAAAGGAGATAATGCAAAGCTCTGGAAGAAATCTAGGGGAAATGATTAAAATGATGCTTATGGTTCATCAATGTAAAGAAGCAAAAATGTTAAGAGCTTTGGACTAAAAAAAAAATTTGCATTTACATGGGAGGCAGTTGACCTAATAGTAATTGAACAGGAAGAAATCTTTGAAGTTAACATTTATACATTTCTATTACAATCACAACTGGAATAATATAATAGGTTGGAAACAATGTGTGTAGTTCTGGTCATTGCATCTTGAGAAAGATGCAGTATAATGACATAAGATGCAAAAAATAAAAAATAAAAGAACCACCAGGGCTGGTGAAATGTTCTTTTGGGAAATTATTTCGGAATTTTTACTTATTGTAATAGGTTCCCAGTCTTTCATCCTTTCCAGATGTGATATTGATTTACATTTTTTTTCTATCAACCTCTGAAAATACTGCCTAGTTTTATAAAATCAAATGTAAAATATGAATAAACACATACACACAATTAAACTAATAAAAGCATAACCTACTTTGGCAGCTACCATCCAAGCAATGGTTCTCATACATTAAAAACTCTGCAGAAAGCTTCAGTTCAGCAATTTCCACAAGGTCCACAGAGAAACAGACCTTTAAAGCTTTGGAAGCAGACTGTTCTAAAGGAATGTAGTCATAAGTACATATATTCCACCTAGAAGTAAGGAGAAATATTCTAGCAGTGAGAACAATCAACCAATAGAATAGCTTGCCTTCGGAAGCTGTGGGAGCTTCATCACTGGAGGCTTTCATTTCTGCCATTTGTCAGAAATGGCGTAGGGTCTCTTGCTTGGGCTAGATGACCTACAAGGTCCCTTCCAACTCTGTTAATCTGTTTAATATAGGCTGAAACTCCTTGGGATGAAACCAATTCTATCAGAAGTCAGTCCTGGAAATAATTGAAAACCAAGCCATAAAGGGCTTTATGGATTTTTTTAAAAAAAGAATTTTAAATTGTATTCAGAAATTTACGGTTCAATGTTTAGACCTGCAATGAAAAAAATTTTTTTCTCTTGGCAAGTCTTTATGGAATTCTGTCCATCTGCAGACTATTGTTATAATTTATATAGGACATTTTGTTTGATTTCTTTTTTTTTTTTTTTTTTGAAACAAATTTTATTAATTTTAAAGATAAAACAACACATCATTAACCATTAAATACATAAACACATAAAACCTCTTAATATTATAAATCCTTACAAGTCAAACAAAACAATATTTTTATACAACATAATTCCAATTTATCCCATCCCCATATGGACACGCAAATATCTTTCATCAAGTTTCTCATTATTTCTCTTTACTCCAATTCAATTTCATTTCTCTTCCATATTTATCCATTTTATAATCATCATATTCTTTTCTTTCTGACTTGTTTAAATTATTCTCATCTAACATTCCTCCAAGGTTTTATTGATTCTTTTTTCCTTTTTTTTAATAAAAAACAAATTTTGTTAGTTTTATCATAAGCATAATACACAAACATACAAACACAAAACATAGACAAAACTACAAGATCTTTTCTGAAGGTTGTCTGTTCCCGGGTTAAAAACTCTTTACACAGACACAAATTCAAACATCATATTCAACCTAAGTCTCCTTCTATATCTTATTATCATTTTCTTTTTTATATATGTATATAAAAACCATTTTTATCAGTTTTCTAAAATCAATACACACAAAATCAAGGCATAACAGCTTATAAATTCTTTTCTAAAAAAAATAATAATAATGATAGACCAATAAAACATAACATTTCCAGATTATAATATCAATATTTCATATAATATTAACTTCATATCTTATCCCTACTTCTCTTTTCCATCCAAATTATTTATCAATTAAAATTTTATTGCCTTTTATCAATATACAAAATCAAAAAAAAAGCATATATATCCTTCCATTATTACCATTTTCAACAACATTCTTTGTCTGTTCTATTTCCAAACATCCATTCATCTTTTTTCTTTTACTATACTTCTCCTGTAAACCAATTGGAGTTGCATCTATAACACATTACCTAACTTAAAAATACTACATATAAATCTTTCTTGGGATTCTGTTTAAAAAATTCTTAAAATTACATAATAAATTTTTTATTCTAAATATACATACATATAAAAACACACTCTTAAATACCCTCCAGAATCCCTCTTTTAATCTAAATTAAATTCACCCATTGTCTCTAAATAAACTTTTTTTCTTTAAATCTTGCTTCCCCCCATTAAGGCTTCTCCTCCCCCCTTTTCTCTCTTGCTTATTCTTCTCCTTGCCCTTTCTACCCCTTTGCTTTTTCCCTTCGCTTTTCTTGCTCCTTTTCTTTTGTTTTCTAACCTTGCCTCCATCTCTTCGCTCATTTTTCTCTCTTTTGGTTGTTTTTATAATTCTTAAAAACCCCTTTTTCTTATCCTTTTTCTCCTCCTCTCCGGAAGGAACCCATTGTTCATCAAAGATGGCTTCTTCTTCTTCTTCCTTGTCCCAGTCCTTCTGCTGCGTCAACTTTTCTAAGGAACATAACGCCATTTCTAAGAATTGGAACAAAGCGCCCAAAGTATCTTCTTTTTTATATTTTTGATATTCAATCTCTAGTTCATCCACAGAGAATGCCATTATGAAAAGGGAAACTTTTTCCAAAACAACCACAAGTATTTTTAATCCAAGACAATCAAAAGCAATTAAAAAAAGGAAAAAAAGAAAAAAGTTCCAAAAGTTAATACTTTTCTTCCTTCTTCTCTTTCTCTTTCCAAATTAATTTTTGATCAAAGAGGTCCAATTACCATATATCTTCTTTTGGGATCCACCAAGACGTTCTAGACAGTCTCCTCCTTTTTCAGTTTCTGCTCCAATTTTTCTTTCTCCCTTCCCACTTGCAATAACAATTTTAAATAATCAAAAATCCATACCTCCAGCAGAGATTTTCCAATTTCTTAAATTTTTCAATGTCCAAAAATCCCTTTGTCTCTTAGCTTAGCTTTCAAAGCAATCCACTTTCAGTGTCTAATACATCCAAATATTTCTGCTTTTTCCGTGGGATGAGAGAGTAAAAAAAAAATAAAAAAAAAAAAGTTCCCTTTAACAGCTTCTCCGCCGCTTTCGATCTTCTTAGGGATACAATGTATCCTCCAGCAACAAGCAGCTCAATTCCAGGAGATTTAAAAGTTGTTACTTGACCCGGCTCAGACAGAACTTTCACTTTTCGCACTTCCTCCAGCACAGTTCTTACCCGGTTGCTGGCTTCTTCGTGGCGGCCATTGCTGACCGCCGCTCCACCGCCTTGGGAAAAAGGGGTTTTCCCGGAGAAGGGGGGGGTCTGCGATGCCCCCACCTCCCTAACCGGCTCCCCTCTATCTTCAGCTGTCCCTACAGGGCAGCCATAACCCCCTGACCCATCTGGATCGGGGGTACCTCGGCAGCTAGCCAGCAGGAATCGCGAGCTGTCGCGAATTCCTGCTGCTCCGAAGCCACGCAAACCGGAAACCATCGATTTTTTTTTTTTTTTTTTTTGTATGTTGTTATCCTGAGTGTAAAATCATCTTAGACATTTTATAAAAAGTTGTGTTGTAAAGGTTAACAATGAATAATTGAATTTCCCATTCCAATATGAGATAAATGGTAACTCCCTAATAACTCCCTCTTATGCTCATCTCAGCAGTAAACAATTCAGATTTCAATGAGCTTACTCTTTGATGAGTGTGCGTATAGCATTGCAGTTTAAATCACTGGTACTGTGCCATCTGCTTCTCAGATAAATCTCTCGTTGAGAAAACATGTGGCACCATATAAGAACATGCAAATAAGTGACTGGGATTTAAATGCTGATCCAGACTGACATCATTCTTGCCTTAATCGCTGCCTGACACCACCCAATCCAGAATTGCCATTTAGGATCGGTAGATCATTATGAAGACCTATATCAGCTTCAAGAGAAATGAAGTCAGAAATGTAAGGCATGCCACCAACCTTGTTTAAACATGTTATTAGCCTCATCGTCTTTTATAGGTTTTAGTTCAAGATGACGGTCTTCATCTGGGATAAGGAGATAAAGAAGAGATGATACACAGCACTTGTCTTCTGAAAGGGTGCATAAATATATATCTCAAACATTAATTACTTGAAATTCTTTTTGATCTACACCTGGTTTGGAAGGTGAAGTCTCACTCAGCACTGTTATTATTCCTCTGAAAATTGACATCATGTTGTAATTTCAAAGTAGCAGACAAATCTCATGTTAAAACTTATACTGGAACCACCTCATATTTGGTTGACTTATTCCTCAATCTGGTATGCTCAAAATATGTTAATCTAACAAATCCTAGAATTTAAGCTGTAGGTCATGCTGACTGGAAATTTCCAAAAGATCTGGAAGACACCAGATTGGAGATTGCTGACTTGTTCAGTCGATTTGCTTGTTTATATCCAGCTCAATAGAACAAGAATGTTGCTCAATGCCCAGCATGTTTTGGTTACTTAAAAAAAAAAATACAGATGGCTACAATTAAATACCCACTTTTAGGAAATAATTACAAATTATTTGGAAGTGGAAATGTTTTAAAAAGTAGTTAAAAATCCAAAGTTCCTTGCAACAACTTGTATGACTTTCACATTCATTTTAAAAACACACAGATTTTTCCTTAAGGGATCAGATAATCAGCTTTTTACAACTACTCTATGAATTTTCCAAATCTTCTGATCTGATTAAAAATTTGTACAGCAAAGAAAAATTGCGGCTAACCTAAAACATTATTCTGATGATATGCTAAGATTTTCAGAAATTATTTGATGAAGCCACTGGCTTAAGCTGGCTTGGGTTGATTCTGTGCAGTCTCTTAGAACTTCTCGGAATTTTATTTCATAACATGAGTTGTGAAAGAAAAGGGAGATATATATAATAAACAAATGGTTTACTGGCAGAGATTTCTTTGTTACTTATTTGCTGGGATGAAATCCTTCAAAATTTAGTACAAGTGTCTGCATGAAACAGATGATTCTAACATTCTAACATATTGCTCAAGGTTGCCATTATCTTACCGAAAGTAAGGATGTTGTGGCCTAAATTACATCCACAGATATAAATAGCTAGCCACTGCAGTGCACTGACATATTTTATTGCATTAAAATACAGACAAAACCATGTACAAAAATAAAACATTTTATTTTCTTATTTTCTCAGCTTTTAAAAATGTTCTTAATATTTTAAAATCTTTTGGACATTCATCTGATGTTGGTTACTGAATATTTTATGACCTCAGTAAAGTTGTATTTCATGTAGGATAATCTAAAACAATGGTCCCCAATCTTTGTGGCTTGGCAGCCTGGCTGTAGGGAGGTGAGAAGGGAATTGGGCTGCATAAGCAGTAGGCCAGTGCATACGAACATGCAAGTCAAGCTGAGCATGAATGCAAGCGCGCCATACTACCTTTCACATAAGTTAAGTCACATGTACTTGCATGTGCGCTGGTCCACCACTCACATAGCCCAATTACAAATAGGACATGGCCCAGTATTGGGACACAGCCCAGGGTTTGGAGACCCCTGGTTTAAAATGCAAACAGAACCACTTCTCTAATCAGCTTTTACACTGCAAGGAGTATCCCAAAGTGC
The DNA here is from genome assembly GCA_033807585.1 of Hydrophis major. NCBI lineage: Eukaryota > Metazoa > Chordata > Lepidosauria > Squamata > Elapidae > Hydrophis > Hydrophis major. Next base: position 100,153,128 of record CM066328.1, read on the forward strand.
TTTTCAAAAGGCAACTGGACTTTGTTTTCCTTGAAGACATTTCACTTCTCATCCAAGAAGCTTCTTCAGTTCTGACTGAATGGTGGAGGGTGGAAGGATGTATATTCCTTGCAGACATCTGGTCATTAGCACTGTTAAGGTATTGAAGATTTAATAGCTGATCAGCTGCTGTAAGGCTGCTGTAAATGTGACACAATAAGGATGCGTCAGCAAGGTTATTGCCACTCTAAGACTGAGGATGGGTCAGCAAGGTTATTGCCACAAGTAGCTGTTTATATAAGGGCGGCCATGAGAGGGTGCATCTCTCTCTCCTCGTGTTCTATCTCCATTGTAGTTGTCCGTGTAGAGTTGAAGATCAGTTGATTGCCTGGTATTTGCCTAGCACATGTATGTATGTATATAGTAGTCTTCTATATAAACCACTGTTAAAAGGGTTTCCGGTTTCGCGTGGCTTAGGCGGCAGCAGGAATTCGTGACTCTCCGCGATTCCTGCTGCGTTCACCCGGAAGATGCCCCCGATCCAAATGGGACTGGGGGATATGGCTGCCCTGTAGAGCCAGACGAAGAGAGAGGGTATCCGGACAGGGGTTTGGGGGTGTCGTAGACCCCCTCCCCAGCCGGAAAAAACCCTTTTTCCCAAGGTGGTGGAGTGGCGGTCAGTAATGGCCACCACAAAGAAGCCTGCAGCCGGGTAAGATTTGCACTGGAGGAAGTAGGAGAAGTGAAAGTGCTGGCTGAACTGGGACAATAAGAAACTTTTTACCCTGGAAACTGAATCGCTTAAATTCCTTGAAGGATACATTGTTTCCCAAAGAAGTTGGAAAGCAGCAAAGAAAGCTGTCAAGGGAAAGTTTTTTTTTTCTTCACTCTCCCTCCCCATAGAAACAGCAGACGGAGATCTGGAAAATCTACTTGGGTACTGAAGGTAATCCAATTTGAAATTTAAAGCCAAGGGATAAAGGATTTCTGGAGACTGGATTTAAAAACTTAAAATTCTTTCTAGTTTTTACAAGGGGAAGGGAAGAGATAAAGATTTATTATAAGATTGTACTGAAGGAGACTGCTTTGAGCCTATAAGAACAGGAATAAAAGACATTAAGACCTCTAGAAGATCATCTTGGAACTGTGTATTTGAATTCTACCCTAGGAGGTGAAAATATAGAAAGAAAAAAGTGCTAAATGAAACTGTTTGCTCTGATTTGGTTTGCTTTGTGACTTTGAGATCTTTGTGAACCTTTGTTAAAAAAAACGGCGGGGGACTAAAGACATTAGGGTTGCTTCAAAAAAGAAAGAAAAAAAAATGGCATTATCTTTTGAAGGCCTACAGATGGAATTTCAAAGACTGAAAGAAGAAGATAAGGGCTCTTCTGGATCTATTTTTCACTTTTTAGAAATGGCGATTGCTACCTATCAAGAAATACGACAACGACAGGAAGGCTGGGATGAAGGAGAAGAAGCCATCTTTAATGGACAAACACACTTAGTGGAGGAAGAAAAATGAAAGGGGGGCAAGGAAAAGGTGAACTTAGAACTTAAAAAAGCAACCAAGAAAAAGAAAAATGAGATGAAAAAGCGATATGATGTCAGAAAAGAGAAATACAACAGAGAGGGAAGACTAAGAGAGTGAAATTTGAGAGATGGGGGGGTCAAAAAGCTAGAATGGATAAGAAAGAAAGGGGAAAAGGAAAGAGAAGTCATAAAGGATTTAAACAAAATGTTAAAAAACGATTTTTTTTCAGAGATAAGGGGTAAGACAATTTTATAAAAATGATTCTGCAAAAGTACATAAGAATGTATTGCAGACATTAGTATTTGAAGCTGAGTAGAAAATCAGAATATTATATGATTTAAAAATGTATTAAAGGGAAGCCATGATTTAATTATAGAGTTTACTTTCTTATGAAATATTATTTTTATTGTTTAAGAATTAATAATAGAATCTAATTTCCTATGAAATATTGTTCTTATTATATTATAAATTTTATATTCCTTTTTCTTTTTTTTTTAGTTTTATTATTATTTATTAAATTCAATATTATTTGTTTGTTTTATTATTTTGAAATGTAATACTTAGAATGTACGGAGCAGAATCAGTATGGAAAATATGTATTATTTTAAGTGTTATTTAGGGGAAGGATAAAAAGTTGTCATACTTCAATCTGAGCTTACAGGAGAAATATTGTATTAGATAGAAAGGATAAGTAGGTGATTGAAAGAAAATGGACCAAAGATGCAAATAAAATTATTTAATCGAGATGGAATAAATAAAATAGAATCAAAAGAATGACTAGGAGAGAGAAAATATATGGAAAATAGAGAATGTTAAATAAGTTATGAGATAGTATATTAGGTGAGTATAAACTTTGATTGATGTCTATATAAAAAGAGTTAACCCGGGGTAAGCCACCTTCCAAAAAGAAGTTTTATGTATTTATGTTTTGTGTAATGTTTGTTTAAGTTTGACAGGATGTGGAAGAATACTAATGAAATTATATTCAGTGAGTATATAATTTTAAGGCAGAAGAAGTATGATTAAATAGAAAGAAAGGGAGTAATAAAGAGAAGTTTGGACAAGATATGAAGTTGATTAGATAAGATAAATATACAGAAATGTGATAATTTGGAATTATCTTCTTCTTAAACAAGATGGTTTATCTGTTTCTTTTAGAAAAGATATTTTATGTTACTACATCCTATGTTTTATTTGTGTGTATAAAAAAAAACTAATAAAGTTTGTTCAAAAAAAAAAAAGATAAAGCCTCTGTGTCCTGTGTTTTGCTTCTGGGTTATCTCACAATAGTAGTCACACTGCAAATACTCTGACAAGCAATTTTTCTGAGAGTTGTTGAGGTCACTTGAAGGTTTATCTATGTCTTCAGGGTCACCTGAATAGCGCAAATAGGTGTGGAACCTTTTTGGAGCTGCTGAGAAGAATGTTGTAAACAGGAGATAGGTGGTGTCATATCCCTCCTCCTGAACGGAAGAAGCCTCTTGGATTAGAAGCAAAATGTCTTCAAGGAAAAACAAAGTCCAGTTGCCTTTTGAAAAAGCCCCTTTGGGACAACCAAGCCCTGAATGACTGAGAATTGCTATAGACGCTGCAAAGAGTAGTTTGCAGAAGGGCCCTTGCCATTGCGTTCATCTTTATCAGCAAGACCTAATAAATTACTAACAAACTCCTATCCATTCCCAAAAGCTTTCTTGGGAGTAACCCACCTAAACTCAACAAGATCTACATCAAAGTACAATAAATTAAATACACAAATATAAATAAATAAACAAACAAACAAATGAACACACATGCTTTTATCTTTCTTGGTGACTTCAATCTACCTCATATTAACTGGACCCTTAGCGAATGTACAATGGAACCCACACATGCAACCTTCTACAATGCAGTAACAAAGCTGGGACTAGAACAACTAGTAGCCAACAACACTAGACTTAACAACTACTTCAATCTCATATTCTACAATAGTTTGAATTCAATTTACAGAATACAAATTAAAGAACCCTTTTCCAACAGTGACCACAACATGATTGACTTTTGTCTCAACATACGTCCACACAAAAATCATCACAACAACGGAATCCCCAATTATAACTTCAAACAAGGCAAATATGATCTTATAAACAACGATCTCTCATCCCTTGATTGGCAATTTCTATTCTCTGGATGCAATACTGTAGAAGACCATTACAATATATTTTTATTTGAAGTCAAAAGAGTTATCAAACTATATGTACCATTAACAACTCCCAAAACCAGAAAAAACAAATTACCCAAAACAATAAGGAAGCTTCAATCCAAAAAGAAATCACTTTGGCAGAAAAACAAATCTGGTCATGTTGCCAACTTCAAAAGCCGATACAAAAATTTATGCCACCAGATAAAAACTGAATGCACCAATTATCACATTAAACAAGAAGAAAACCTTCTACACACCAATTTCACCTGTACTTTCTACAATTTTGTAAACAACAAACTAAAAGACTCAAGGTCCATCCCACCCCTGGCAGAACCTAATGGTAAAGACTGCAACAACAACACTAATTTTAAAAAAGTTTTATTGTTTTTAAGACAAACATAAACAAACACAACATAAAAACATAAAAACATCAAACCATCTTCCATATATGTGCATACAGTATGTCGGTTGGTTTATAAATTGTTTTGTGCTTCCACTTCATAGTCTTCAATTACAATTACATTGTATATATTCTCATATTGTCAATCAAATATTCCTAAATACATTAATATCATTGTTAATCAATCATTTGACTATACTATGTTGAAAAAGCACTACACAATCTAAAACCATCTCTATCTATTGGACCAGATGGAATATGTACCTACTTCTTAAAAAAGCTACCCACTGCCATAGCCGAACCTCATAGCATAATCTTTGAAAAATCTTTCAGAACTAGCTCCTTGCCAAAACTATGGTCACAAGCCACAGTCATCCCCATATTCAAAAAGGGAGACCCCAGCCTAGTTGAAAATTACAGACCAATCTCTTTATGCTGCGTCACCTGTAAAGTCATGGAATCAATTATTAACCAATCCATCATCCTCCACTTAGAAACAAGCAACCTACTTGCTAATAAACAATTTGGTTTTAGGAAAAAACTATCATGTAATCTGCAACTCTTGCACTGCAAAAACATATGGACTACACAATTCAATCAGGGCAAAGCAATAGACGCAATTTACATAGACTTCTGTAAAGCCTTTGATTCAGTGGTACACAACAAACTACTCCTAAAACTAAAATCTTATGGTATCTCTGGACACCTGCATCACTGGATGGAAGCATTCCTGTCAAACAGACAACAAATGGTCAAAATTGGGAGTGTCCTATCAGATTCTGTACCTGTCAACAGTGGTGTCCTCCAAGGCAGTGTTCTAGGACCAACTCTTTTCATACTCTACATAAATGACCTCTGTGATCATATCAAGAGCAACTGTGTTCTCTTCGCTGATTATGTAAAGCTATACAACACCACAGACCATACTGCTACCCTTCAAAAAGACCTTGACGATGTATCAGAATGGTCAAACAAATGGCAACTTCAAATCTCAACAAATAAATGCTCTGTCCTACATATTGGCAAAAAAAATCAGAAAATAAAATACAGGCTGAATAGTCATGACCTTGATGATCCAAACTCTGTCAAGGATCTTGGAGTACTCATCTCAAATGACCTAAGTGCTAGAGCCCACTGTAACTACATAGCCAAAAAGGCGTTAAGAGTTGTTAACCTAATCTTACATAGCTTTTTCTCTGGTAATATTACACTAATAACTAGAACATAAAAAACAATAACTGGAGCATACAAATACTCGAATACAGCTCATCAGTCTGGAACCCACATTACGTATCTGATATTAACACAATTGAGAAAGTCCAGAAATATTTCACAAGAATAGTTCTCCGCTCCTCTACTCGTTGCAGAATACCTTATGCCACCAGATTTGAAATTCTAGACCTAGAAATCCTAGAACTACACCACCTTTGCTCTGATCTAAGTATAGTATATAAAATCATACATTGCAATGTCCTACCTGTCAATGAATACTTCAGCTTCAACCAGAACAACACTAGAGCAAACAATAGATACAAACTCAAGGTTAATTGCACCAAACTTGATTGCAGAAAATACGACTTCAGCAACAGAGTGGTCAATGTCTGGAATACTCTACCTGACTCTGTGGTTTCTTCCCCAAACCCCCAAAATTTTAACCTTAGACTGTCTACTATTGACCTCACCCCTTTCCTAAGAGGTCTGTAGGGGGCATGCATAAGCACACCAATGTGCCTACCGTCTCTGTCCTATTGTTTCTTTCATATATATTTTTATTTTTCTTATATGTATCCATGTATTCATAACTTTGTTTTTACTTATACCTATTATCTTGTAAGCAATTGACAAATAAAAAAAAATGTAGGACTTGACCTGCTAAGATTCTTGTTTTGGACAATTGGCTTTGATGCTCTAAAAGTTTTCTAGTTAATTGTATTCCCTACCAACCAACCCTCCACTTCATATCAGGAAGGTTAAAGAAATGTAAGATCATCATGTAATACTGCATACTTTATCTTTAAGCTTACAAATACTCTTCTATTTCATCTGGCAGGTTGGCTAAATAATATTCAGTCTAGGACCTGCAAATCTGTTTAAGCTTCCATTCAATGAGAAATTCAGGATTTAATCCCAGACTCCTAATAAAACACTTAAAATTATTTAAGCACACAGTTGCTACAATCAGCATTATTTTTCTCACTACAGAAGAGCTTGAAATGGATCTCAGCACATGTTGATCACATGAGCTTGATTTTCTTGTTTATGCCTGTTACAGTAAACAAAATAGATTTCAGATATCATTATAACCATCCCTGCCTGTAAAGTATAAGGACTCAAGAACTTCAATTACTTTAGTATTGACCTGGCACTGTTGTGGACATTTTATTCCAAGCATATCAAAATATAATTAAATTCTTACATAATTTACATGAAAAGGAAAAGACAACACTATTTTGAGAAATAACCATTGACAGATAAAAGGTCAATCTTTCTGTATACTCCTAATAATTTGTGCTATAAATTGGACATTTTGTAAGTAATGTAAATATCTACAGGTAATCCTCGACTTATGACCACAATGGAGCCCAAAATTTATGTTGTTAAATGAGACATTTATTAAGTGAGTTTGCTCCATTTCATGATCTTTCTTGGCACAGTTTTAAGTGAACCACTGCAGTTGATAAGTTAGTAACCCGGATATTAAATGAATCTGGCTTCCTCATTGACTTTGCTTGTCAGAAGGTCACTAAAGGTGATCATATGACCTTGGGACAAAGCAACAGTCATAGACATGAATCAGTTGCAAGCATCTGAATTTTAATCATATAATCAAGGGGATTCTGCAAAGGTTGTAACTGTGAAAAACAGTCATAAGCAGGTGTGGGATTCTACCGGTTTGGCCTGGTTCAGCCAAACCAGTAGCTCCGGGGATAATCTGTGAGCATTTGCTCTGACTGTGAGCATCAGCGGTTGGGACTGCCCACCTCCCCTGGCTCTATTCTGACCTTTATTTCCTGGTTTTCAAGCTCACACAGTACAGTGGATTGCCATGCATCAATTGTTTAACACATAGGGAGATTGCAGGATTTCAGGAGGTCAGTAGCAAACCCTCTGCACGTATGCAAAACGTGTGCTCACTGAACCAGTTGTTACATTGGTTGAATCACACCCTTGGTCACAAGTCGCATTTTTCAGTGCCCTTGTAATTTTGAACAGTCACTAAATGAAATGTTGTAAGTCAAGGACTACCTGTATTTTGTTACAGAAAGGGTGAATAGATTGCATACATAATTTACATCATTTTACGGAAATAAAATCAGATCATGAGGGTTGATGTGTATGCAATATTCATATATGTGTGTTTAAAAAGAAGAAAATAACTAAGCATTAAATATCAGAACCAAGAAGTGATGCCATTGATACTTATAATGAACTTCATAACTTTAAAAATTTATATGAATGGAATATCTGCATAGCACTTATAATAGTAATATCCTGTATCTTTTGTCAGCCTCCATACTTACTACTGAATAGAATGTTACAGCAAGTCCCCTATGTGTGAGTTGGGCAACTAAATAAATTTGTTTGATGAATAAATATATAAATCATGGTACATCAGCTCCGGTGGCCTAGAGGTGGAGCTCTCATCTCACAATCAGGAGTTCAATCCTAAGTAGAGGCTAATATTTGCTCGAGCAGGAGCTTGGACTAGATGACCTCCAAGTTCCCTTCCAATTCTGTTATTCTATCCCCATGAAGGCTTGAAAAGTCTGTTATTATACCACAGCCATATGGATGTGGGCAATTATCCTAGGGCTAGGGAGTGCTTGAACTCCGAAACAAACTTCTCCCATTTTAGTAGCAAAATTAATGTTGTAACTCTAATGACTGATAATGCCCAAGTGACAGCAGATTGGCCTTTGAAACTATGTATGATTTAGTATTTCCGAAATGCCCTTTCACTCTTGCATAAGTTATGCAATAGCTGAAATGAATAGCTCTTTGAGTTAGAAATAGCTTCATAAAGAGAAAATGAATGTAAGTATCCTGCATTTCCCACACATACAATATGAACAACATTTCAGCGCTTAGACCCTTTTATTATTAACTTCAAGGTGGCCAGCAGGACAGAAAAGGAATCACAATGATAAATGTTATCCTGAAACAGTTGAGTAGAAAATCATCAAGACCAAACACCGTCAGCTTTTTTTTTTTTTTTTTAAAAAACTGATTTCTTATTGCTCCGTGTTTTGACTAATAAATGCAAAAATGTCTAAGTTACCCCAATAGTTGCTTTGACTTTGGCCACTCTCCAAAATAATTATCTTATTTCACAATCCTCCTTCCACCCCCTCTCTCTCCTTCTCTCTCTCTCTTTCGTCCCCACTATATAATCTTCTCCAAGGAATTTACTTCATACATTTGCTAAAGTGGACTGCAATCTCCAAAAAAAATTATGTTAGTTTTGTTATGTTCTGCACATGGGCGCTAAGAAGGAGACGAACCAGTGAACAGTGAACTTCAAACTCTTTATTAACATGGTGTAACAGCTCAGCTCAGTGGCTGCAACGGCCCCCTTTATATAGGCAAGCTCTTGAGTATTTAACCAATGAAAACACAGGGAGCGCTAGCTCCGTTAACCAATGGGAGAGGCTCATTAATAGCCAATCAGATTCTCCTGAACGGACCAATCCGATGTCGCTATTATCGGCCAATCAGAAGTGCAGGGCCAGAACCCTGCACTTTACTTCAAGCTCTTAATAATCTTTATTCAAGCACTTTTATTAATTCACAACACCCCTTCCCCCCGGGTTCCGTTTAAGGGATGCGGTCACGTAGTCTTTGAGGTAGGCAGGTTGTTTTGATTGTCTATTTGATTTATGTTGTTCTCCCGGTATTTGGCTACATTCCTGTTGGGGTAGGACGTTATCTGGTGAAGAGGGTGCCTCCAGTTCTGTATTCAAATTTTCGTTGCCGCTAATGTTCTCAGCATCTCTTTGAGGCGAGCTCACCCCCATCCCCGATCCTTCTTTGCGTGTTGCCTCTGAGCGGTCATTACTTCCGTTTAAGCTTTCTGCCGTTTCATATTCATCTTCCTCGGTATCTCCTCCCCCCTCAGTTTGGAAGTCAGGGGACTCGGAGATCCCCGACTGTAGGCTTGAACGCAGCTGATCAATATGGTGTTTCCATATTTTATCGTCGCGACATCTCACGCGGTACGATCTGGGACCGGTTACTTGGACTACAGTTGCCTCGACCCACAACGGATCACCCGAAAAGTTCCTAGCGAAAACCAAGTCGCCTACCTGGAAGTTACGGCATTTCCTGCTGGATCCATGTGGTTTTTCAGGTTCATATGATGGGTGCAGACGGTCGAGGTGGGAGTGGAGCTTCCGCCCCATCAATAACTCGGCGGGAGTTTTGTTGGTGACGCTGTGCGGAGTGATATGCTGTAAAAGGAATATCCGGTTAATCTTGTCTTCTATATCACCATAGTTCATTTTATGCAAGGTTTTCTTGACGAATTGTACCATGCGCTCGGCCCTTCCCGTTGGCTGCAGGATGCGCCGGCGAAGTCAGCGCATGGCGAATACCGCGGTCCGCCAGGTACTGTTCAAAGGACAGCGCAGTAAATTGGGGTCCATTGTCGGATACCAGAACGTCTGGTAATCCGTGTGTTACAAATAATCTGTCTAGTTTCCTGATGACTGATTCAGTTGTTGTATTTCTCATCTCATGGATTTCAAGCCAGTTCGAGAAGGCATCCACCGTTAATAAAAATGTGTGTCCTTTGGTAGATCCCGCAAAGTCCAGATGAATACGGGACCATGGTCCCCTCGGTGTTTCCCATTCAGTCGGGGTTGCTTTCGGAGGGGCGTTGCTTACTTCCTGGCATTTGTGACAAGCTTTTACCATGTCTCGATCTGCTTGTCGATACCTGGCCACCACGCATAGCTTCGTGCGAGGGCTTTCATGTGCACGATGCCAGGGTGTCCATCGTGCAAGGTTCTTAGTATCGCTCATCGTAACCGCTCTGGGACAACGACTCTATCACCCCAGATAATGCAGCCCTTCTGGGAAAACAGTTCCATTGTTGATTCTTGAATGGGACGTAGTCATCAGGTATCTGGTCCAATGGCCATCCGCGCTCGACCCAACTGAGGATTCGTGCTAAAATGGGGTCGCATTTCATTCCCATTGTAATATCTCGGGCTGTTACTGGTGGTGTTCAAAATGTCTCGATCTGCAGTGTTGTAACTGTTGGAGCGGGGGTCATCAATGGTCTCCGGAAGTGGTACACGGCTCAATGCGTCGGCATGGGGAATGGCCTTCCCCGGGTGGTGTTGCAACTTGTAATTATATGCAGCCAAGAATTCTGACCAGCGAGTCATTCTAGGAGATAATATATAAGGGGTTGGCCTATCTCCCGCTATTATTCCCAGCAAAGGTTTGTGGTCAGTCACTATAGTAAAGGCTCTGCCATACACATATTCATGAAATCTCTTAACAGCAGACACAATAGCAAAGGCCTCTTTATCAATTTGACTGTAATTGCGTTCTGCTTTTGATAACGTCTTGGAGAAATAGGCAAAAGGGGCTTCACTGCCGTTTGGCAAAATGTGGCTCAAAATGGTGCCCACTCCAAATGGTGATGCATCACATGTGATCGTTAAAGGCAAAGTCTCGTTATACTGCATCAAAACAGCATCAGAAGTCAATAAATTTTTCACATGTCGAAACGCCTGCTCCTCTCTGTGTCCCCATACCCAGGTTGCTTTTTTGTCCAACAAATGATGTAGAGGTTCGGCTAAGGTTGCTTTGTGAGGCAGGAAAACATTATAAAAATTGATAAGGCCTAGAAAAGCCTGGAGGTCGGCCTTATTTCAGGGTTTTGGGGCATTTTTGATTGCCCTAAGTTTGCTATCGGTGGGGTGAATGCTTTGACTATCAATTAAATATCCTAAAAATTCTACACGATCCGTACATAGTTGACACTTGTTTTTTTTTAACTTTGAGACCTGAGTCTTTAAATCTCTGGAGAACCAACCCCAGGCGATCCTTTAGTACTTTTCGAGTCGGGGCTGCGATTAACACATCATCAAAATATGGGACAACGCCTTTTATCCCTTGTAATAGTCTTTCCATCAAACTTTGAAAGATTCCCGGGGCTACGCTTACTCCAAACTGGAGTCTGTTACATTTAAACGCACCTCGGTGCGTATCGATCATTTGGGCCTCTGCCGTTTTTTTGTCTACAGGCAGTTGTTGGTATGCCTGGGCTAAGTCTAGTTTAGCGAGGACTTTTCCGCCCCCCAGGGAATGGAGGAGGTGTTGCACCACCGGTACCAGGTAAGCGTTTTGTTGAAGGGCGTGGTTCAGGGTGGCTTGGTAGTCCCCACAAATTCTTAACGATCCATTCGGCTTGATGGGTGTCACGATTGGGGTTTCCCAGGGAGAGTGATCGGTTGGTTCTAACACACCCTGGGCTATTAATTTATCAAGCTGCTTGTCAATCTTTGGTTTAAGGGCAAATGGAACTCGACGAGGCTTAAGGTGGATGGGAGCTATTTCAGGATTGAGGTTAAATGATATCGGAGTCCCCTTGTACTCGCCTAGTTTTTCTGCAAAGACGTCCTGGAATTCTTGGATGAGGTCCTCTTCCCAGTTGCTGCTGCAGGTTCAGTGAATGCCGGCTACTTCAATTCCGAGTGGAACGAACCATTGGAGGCCTAACAAACTAGGCCGATCCCTGTCAATTACAGTCAGGGGTAGGAATGCTGTACGGTTCTTAAACAATACCCGGACTCAGCTGGATCCAATGACTGGAATTCGATTTCTTTGATAGTCTTTGAGTATGAGTCTTTGGAATCTGAGGTCTTGCCGCCGGACAGTAAGGATGAGCTGCTTGAGGGTCTTCCAGGAAACCATCAAGAGAGACGATCCTGAATCAACTTCCATCATGCAAGGCTGGTTTTCGATAGCCGCTTTCACTTGGATTTTCTTGGCATCAAGAGATGAGGTGTAACTGATCGTGATAGTTTGGTGAGCCTCTTCTCGCTTCGTTGAGTGGGTTAGGGTTTTGTTTCTGTAGGAGTGGTTGTTCCATTGGTGGTTCACGGGTTCTCGCTTTACAGGACGGCTTCCTGTCTGTTGGCGATAGTTAGCCCCCCTCAAGGGCTTGCTGGGTCCTAGCTTGCTTCTATAGACCCGTCCGATATGGCCTCTTTTCCCTCACACATGGCAGAGCGCGTCGAGGAATTTGCATTCTGACCAGGGGTGGCTTGCTCCACAACCAGCACATTCGTACTGTGATCTCTGGCGTTGGTCTCGTTCGGACCGAAGTCAGTGGACCTCTTCCTCATCACTTTCTGATGACGATTCGAGGTCCTCGTGGTGGGCTGTCATAGGCTGTCCTTCTGACTGGGGTGAAATTTCGCGGGCGAGTTGGTGAAACGGGGTATGGGTGCGGCGCATTTGGGCAGCCAACTTCCTGGTTGCTTCTGCCGCAGTAGCTTCAGTAATGGCATCGGCAAGGCTGATGTCGCCTTTCGCCATCAGCTTGCTTTGAGTGTGTGGTGATTCTAATCCCAGAATTATTCGGTCTCTTAGGGCTTCTTCGAGGTCGGCAAACCCGCATAGGCCTCCCAGATTCCGGAGATCCGCTCTGAAATCAGCAACACTTTTGCCCTTCCGCTGACCTCTCTGGTAAAATCCATGCCTTCTAACAAGCGTTGGCACGGTCGGTGCATAGTGGGCCCTCAGCAGGGGTTCGAGGACGTCCCAGTCCATAGACTTTACTTCTGCCGGTTTCACTAGTGCCTTGGCCATCTTGAATACGGTCGGCCCGCAATGAGTTAGGAATATCGCCCGTTTCTTTCCGGTAGTGGCATCCTTCAAATTGTTGGTCTCCAGAAACATCTGGAAATGATCCATATATGAGTCCCAGTCTTCTTGCGCCAGGTTGAATGGAGTGGGTGGTATGATGCCGCCAGACATGGTTCCGCCATTGGTGCACTTCAGCCACGTGCTCTGTTATCGTTCTTCATCGTTCAGTCAGCTCTGACATCTCCACATCCCATCCTTGTCGCCAGTATTATGTTCTGCGCATGGGCGCTAAGAAGGAGACAAACCAGTGAACAGTGAACTTCAAACTCTTTATTAATATGGTGTAATAGCTCAGCTCAATGGCCGCAATGGCCCCCTTTATATAGGCAAGCTCTTGAGTATTTAACCAATGAAAACACAGGGAGCGCTAGCTCCATTAACCAATGGGAAAGGCTCATTAATAGCCAATCAGATTCTCCTGAATTGACCAATCTCATGTCGCTATTATCGGCCAATCAGAAGTGCAGGGCCAGAACCCTGCACTTTACTTCAAGCTTTTAGTAATCTTTATTCAAGCACTTTTATTAATTCACAACAGTTTAGTGTTGCATTCTCTGTTTCAAAGGCCTACATAGCTATCTGTCTAGATTAGATATTGTAATTGCAATGAGCAATGAGTTAGCTTGCAATACTACATTCTAGCCACTGCGCCACAATGGGTCAGTTGTAAGTAAATGTAGGGAAAACATTGCTTGTCACATTTTTTCCCCAGTCCTATTACCAAAATGGCTATAAGGGACATCTGAACATTTCTTTGTATGACACAGTAATGCGTTATTCTTTTATGTATGTTTATCTGCATGTACCGTCTCTCCAGGCACTAATCAGGCCATGTGCTCCTGTTTGTGTGTACACATGAGGTTTAATAAACGTGGGAGCATAAATGTTGTTTGTGTGGATGTATGTGAGATGTTGGGGGGATAATAGTAGTAATTATACTAAAATGAGAAATACATGTGTACTGGTTGTAAAAATAAAAAAATCTCCCTGAGATTCTGTACTGCTGTAGCTGTAGAATGGATATTAAGGTCTGTGTTTCAAGATACATAACATCATCATATAAAAATAAGTACATACATAATTGGTACATTAGATTTATAGTCTTAATGTGAAAGCAAGAACTGTTTTGTTTTGTTTTCTGCTAGCTCACTCCCAGCAATCCTTTTCCTGCTGATCCAATTTCTAAAGATCATTGTGTGCTGGGCAGAAGATCTGACGAAGAAACTTATATTCATTCAGCAGAATAGACCTAGCTTTTTCTGCATACTTGCTGAGATCTTGCAAGATCCACTGGATATTGATAGCCTTCAATATCCCTTGAGGATCTGGTCATTGATACAATCTGTTTTACCTTCTGGAGATCTTAATTCATTTTAAAACAATTACCAGATTTCTGCACAATAGAATAACTGGAATAGTTATTTGGATGAATATAGCTGGAACACCAGTGCGTGGACCTTGCTTGAGTGAAGCACTATCCTGCAATTCCTTAAAATCACCCACTATTTTTAAGGATTTGATACAAGACTGCAAAAACAGATGCCACACTTTTAGGAACTGCATTTTTTTTCTAGCAGCACCAGCCTTTTTTCAGGCTTGTGGGACAGTCCAACAAAGGGGAAGGTGCTCAAAATAATAGCAGAGAGGTAATCAGTTTACGCAAAAGCTCAAACATTTCTTCTGAATCTTTTCAAAGCCTGCCAAGCCCTTGTATGCATGACCTGGGTTTTCCCCTGAGAAACAATCTCTTATGCAGATCTTTCCATGGAAAGCGATTTCTGTAGGAAGTTGGCTCTCACCATAAACCTGCAGTGGAGACAAGAAGTCTTTCTAGACTTATTTCATGAATGAATTTGCGAGGCAATAAAAGGCATCTTGCTGTGCTAATTGTAATAATGTACAATTAAGCACAATTTCTACCTTCTGCGTGTGTTAGAATCTCTCCTGCTGTAGTGAATTAATAAAAGTGCTTGAATAAAGATTATTAAAAGCTTAAAATAAAGTGCAGGGTTCTGGCCCTGCACTTCTGATTGGCCGATAATAGCAACATCGGATTGGTCCGTTCAGGAGAATCTGATTGGCTATTAACGAGCCTTTCTCATTGGTTAAAGGAGCTAACGCTCCCTGTGTTTTCATTGGCTAAGTACTCAAATGCTTCCCTATATAAAGGGGCCGCTGTGGCCGTATTTCTGAGCTGTTACACCATATTAAATAAAGAGTTGAAGTTCACTGTTCACCGACTCGTCTCCACTTCTTGCATCCATGCGCAGAACTTAACACTGGCGACGAGGATGGGATGTGGAGACGTCAGAGCTGACTGAACACTACAGAGCGATAACAGAGCACGTGGCTGAAACGCACCAACGGCGGAACCATGCCCGGCGGCGTCATACCACCCGCTCCATTCGACCCGGCACAAGAAGACTGGGACACATATATGGATCGCTTCCAGATGTTTCTGGAGACCAACAATTTGAAGGATGCCACTACCGGAAAAAACGGGCGGTATTCCTAACTCATTGTGGACCGACCATATTCAAGATGGCCAAGGGGCTAGCGAAACCAGCAGAAGTGAAGTCCATGGATTAGGACGTCCTCGAACCCCTGCTCAGGGCCCACTATGCACCAACTGTACCAACGCTCGTTAGGCATGAATTTTACCAGAGAGATCAGCGGAAGGGAGAAAGTGCTGCTGATTTCACAGCGGATCTCTGGAATCTGGGAGGCCTATGCGGGTTCGCCGACCTCGAAGAAGCCCCGAGAGACCGAATAATTCTGCGATTAGAAACACCACACACACAAAGCAAGTTGATGGCGAAAGGCGACATCAGCCTTGCAGATGCCATTGCTGAAGCGACTGCAGCAGAAGCAACCAGGAAGTCGGCTGCCTGAATGCGCCGCGCCCACGCCCCGCTTCGCCAACTTGCCAGCAAAGCTGCACCTCACTTAGGAGGACAGCCTACGACAGCCCACCACGAGGACCTTGAATCGTCATCGGAAAGCGATGAAGAAGAGGTCAACCGGCTCCGGTCTGAACAAGACCAATGCCAGAGATCGCAGTACCAATGCGGCAAACCACCCCCAATCAGACTGCAAATTCCTCGATGCGCTCTGCCATGTGTGCGGGAAAAGAGGACACATCGGACGGGTCTGTAGAAGCAAACAAGGACCCAGCCAGCCCCCAAGGGGGGCTAACTATCGCCAAACTACAGGAAGCCGTCCTGTAAAGCGAGAACCCATGAACCACCAAAGGAACAACCACTCCTACAGAAACAAACCCCTAACCCACTCAACGAAGTGAGAAGAGGCACACCAAACTATTACGATTGGTCATGCTTCATCACTGGATGCCAAGAATATCCGGGTGAAGGTGGCCATCGAAAACCAGCCTTGCATGATGGAAGTCAATTCAGGATCGTCCCTCTCGATGGTTTCCTGGAAGACCCTCAAGCAACTCATCCCTACCGTCTGGCGACAAGACCTCTGATTCCAAAGAATCATACTCAAAGACTATCAGGGAAATCGAATTCCAGTCATGGGATCCAGCCGAGTCCGTGTCTCATTTAAAAATCGTACCGCATTTCTACCCTTGACTGTAGTCGACAGGGATCGGCCTAGTTTGTTAGGCCTCCAATGGTTCACTCCACTCGGAATTGAAGTAGCCGGCATTCACCGAACCTGCAGCAGCAACTGGGAAGAGGACCTCATCCAAGAATTCCAGGACGTCTTTGCAGATAAACTAGGCGAGTACAAGGGGACCCCGATATCATTTAACCTCAACCCCGAAATAGCTCCCATCCACCTTAAGCCTCGTCGAGTTCCATTTGCCCTTAAACCAAAGATTGACAAGCAGCTTGATAAATTAATAGCCCAGGGTGTGTTAGAACCAACTGACCATTCTCCCTGGAAAACCCCAATCATGACACCCATCAAGCCGGATGGATCGTTAAGAATTTGTGGGGACTACCGAGCCACCCTGAACCACACCCTTCAACAAAATGCTTACCCGGTACCGGCAGAGGCCCAAATGATCGTTACGCACCAAGGTGCGTTTAAATGTAACAGACTCCAATTCGGAGTAAGCGTGGCCCCGGGAATCTTTCAAAGTTTGATGGAAAGACTATTACACGGGATAAAAGACGTTGTTCCCTATTTTGATGACGTTTTAATTGCTGCCCCGACTCGAGAAATACTAAGGGAGCGCCTGGGGTTGGTTCTCCAGAGATTTAAAAACTCGGGGCTCAAAGTTAAAAAAAAACAAGTGTCAACTATGTAGAATTTTTAGGGTACTTAATTGATAAACATGGCATTCACCCCACCGATAGCAGGCTTAGGGCAATCAAAAACGCCCCAAAACTGCTTTAGAGACCCAGCAACAACCTCTTTTAAAAACTTTAGTAGAACCTCCTCCTTATAAAGGAATTGGGTTGTACCCGCCTACCCCAGAATTGGAGTGTGCTTTATCATTTCCACGGCCTATGTCTGTGAATGATAAAATCCAACCAAAAATGGGAAAAGTTCAAGCCATGATGCATCAGGCTTTCAATGAGGGGAAATTAGAACCTGAAGAGATTCACCAGATGAATTTGTTTCCTGTCAATAGGCAAGTGGATGCTCAAGGCAATCTGCAGACTGAATGGGTTCCGTTTCCTTTAGCAGTTCTTAGGGAAATTAAAAAAGCAGTTAAAGATTATGGTATTCAAAGTCCTTTTACAAAGGGACTCCTGACAAGTTTGGCTACCTCACGCATGATTCCTAGTGAGTGGAAAGATTTAATGAGAATGAAATTGAGCTCTACTCAGTATGTGGTTTTTGACTCAGAATACCAAAGGGAAGCTGTCACTAGGGGGAGGAATTCGGGGGGGCTGTATACACCAGACTAAATCTATGGGGCAGGCTTGTTTGAATCCACTGCTGATCAAGCTGCTAATTTGCTTGATCACGTATTTCCAGTGGTTATGGCAGCTGTCCTTGGGGCATTGTCCCGCATCCAGGATGTGGGAACCCCAGCACGGTCTTTTTCTCAAATTAAGCAAACAGCATCTGAGTCTTATAATGATTTTGTGGAAAGGCTACAATTGGCTATTACCAGGCAAATCTCTAATGAGGAAGCTGCAAAAGAACTTTTGCTGAAATTGGCAGTTGAAAATGCAAACGCTGACTGCAAGCGTATCTTACAGCCTTTGGTGGCTAGAGGTGAGGTTATTCTGGCTGATCTGTTAAAGGCATGTGCAGTGGTGGGTTCTCAGGCTTACAACATGGAGACTTTGGCTATGGCATTGCAAAAAGGGATGAAACCTACAGGGAATTGTTTTAATTGTGGAAAGCCTGGCCATTTTAAAGCCCAGTGCCGAGCCCCTGGGGGGTGGGATGGCATTTAACAAAAACAAAATTAAGGACGTCCACCCAAAATCAGTCTGTCCAAAATGCAAAAAAGGGTTTCATTGGGCAAATCAAGGTTGCTCTGATCAGAACCAAAATCTGGGAAACTAAATTTGGGGCGTGCAGCTAGCCCTGCTCCCAAGGCTGTCACAAAAGCATCGCCTGCAATTATTGGGAGTGCAGGTTTGGGTTTAAAAATGTTGAACTCAATTAATGTGACCTTTCCTAATCAAGTGTACATTGAGGACACTCATTTGCATGGGCCACTGCCAGAAAAAACAGTGGGATTAGTACTTCCCATGTCTTCTGCATCAGAAAAAGGGTTTTTTGTTATTCCAGGAGTTATTGATCAAGATTATAAAGGGGTTATTAAGATACAATTGTACACTGATACTCCTGCATCATTAATGGCCGGTGACTCTATTGCCCAGTTATTATTGCTTCCATACATCCCTATAAATCCTTTAATTGGGATCCCACGAACTGGTGGTTTTGGGTCCACTGAAATGGCAAGTTCTCTAGTTGCTTCAGAATGGCTAGCACTGACAAAAAATTTGACTACAGACCAACCAAAAATGACAATTGAAATTCAGGGAAAATCATTTTCTGGCCTTATAGATTCCAGAGCAGATGTCTCTGTGATACACCAAAAGGAATGGCCAAATGAATGGGCGCTTGAAGACTCTCCGGCTGTTCGTGGAGTGGGTGGTATGCAGTTTGCAAGAAGTAGTGTACGTTGGTTGAAGGCATTACATAGAGAAACTGGTGAGACTGCAAGGATTCAACCTCTTGTGTTGCCCCTGCATATAAACTTGTGGGGTAGAGATTTGTTGTCACAATTTCGCACAAAAATTGTTATTGGATAATGGAAAAATTACAATTGTTAACCTCTCAGCCAGTCTGGATTGACCAATGGCCACTTCCAAAAGAAAAGCTTACAGCTTTACATCAATTGGTAGCTGAGCAGCTACAATTAGGACACATTGAGCCAACTTCTAGTCCATATAACACTCCGGTATTTGTTATTAAAAAGAAAAATGGAAAATGGAAATTTTTGCATGATCTGAGAACCATTAGCTCCATCCTTCAACCAATGGGAGTGTTACAATGTGATTTGCCTAACCCTAACCTGATCCCACGAAATTGGGATCTAGTTGTAGTAGATTTACGGGATTGCTTCTTTTCTATCCCTTTGCATGCAGATGACAAGAAATTATTTGCCTTTACCGTACCTGAGTTGAATAACAATGCACCTACCTTTCATTACCAATGGAAGGTTTTGCCACAGGGAATGCTAAACAGTCCAACGATGTGCCAGTCATATGTTCGAATGGCTCTGGCTCCATTCAGAACCTCTCATCCTGGGTGGAAGATTTACCACTACATGAATGATATTTTAATTGCAGCTCCCGGCGCACCGGGAACAGTTAAGGCAGCGTTACCTTGCCTTAAAGAGGTATTATTACAATTTGGACTTCATATTGCCCCAGAAAAAATTCAAAGTCAAACGCCATATGCCTACTTAGGGCATAAGGTCCTTGCAACCTATGCTCATCCGGTCATTCCAGAAATCAAAATTGAGGAAAAGATTTCTCTAGTAAAATTACAACAAATACTAGGAACAATTAACTGGGTTGGACCCTACCTGGGGTTAACTACAGCAGTACTCCAGCCCTTGTTCTTGGCCCTAAAGGGCTCTGCGACACCGGATTCTGCTATAACCTTATCAGCAGAACAAAGGAAGGTACTGACACATGTAAATGCGGCTTTAACGCAGCGTTGGGTTGATTGATGCATTCCCGATACCCCATTTGCATTGGCAATTTTACAAACTCCAGCCTTGCCTACGGCAGCTTTATTTCAATTACATGAGGAGCAAGTTTATATAATTGAATGGTTGCATTTGCAGAATACTCCCCGAAAAACAGTTTCTACTATGGCTATGCTTTATAGTGAGTTAATCATCAAAGGCCGAAATCGCAGTATGCATTTATATGGCATAGATCTAGTTCAGTTATTTTTACCTATCTCCCTCACTCTGTGGGAAACTTGGTATAGTCAATCCATCGAATTGCAAATTGCTCTTGAAAATTGGCCAGGGAAGATTTCTTGCCACACCCCCAGTGACCCTCATTTCCAGTTGCTTCGAAACGTATCTGTAAATTTTAATTCAGTTATTGCTAAGCAGCCAGTTGGGGGAGTGACCGTTTATGCGGACGGTGATATGGTTGCAGTACCTCTATGGCGCTTGTGCATGGAGACAGGAAGGGGTATGGAAAACAAAAATTATCCCTCCTCAGCAATCAGCACAAAGGGCTGAATTAGCTGCTGCTATTTTGGCCTTACAGGAATTTGCACAAGAACCGCTAAATCTTATTGTGGATTCTCTTTACTTTTATCAATTGATACTTAACATTGAAATTGCTTTTCTTTCTCCATCTGTTGATGCTAATCTTATGAGTTTGTTTCTAGCTCTGCAAAGCTGTCTTCATTCTCGCACACATTCTTTACATATCGCACACATTCGCAGCCACCAGCCACTTCCCGGGGAGCTGCAGGAAGGGAATGACGTGGCTGACGTAGCAGCCTCGGCCATGTCCTCTCTCACTTTCTCCTGTTCCTCCATGGGACTCACATAGCTATTTTCATCAAAATGCCAAAGCTCTTTGTAAACAATTTGGTAGCTGCAGCTATTATTCAACAATGTCCTAGTTGCAGTGCTCAATCCACTGCTCTTCCTCAAGGAGTAAATCCTCAGGGGACATCTGCTTGTCAACTATGGCAGATGGATGTCACACAACACCCTCCCTTCAAACCATGGCACCATCTGCATGTCACCATTGATACCTATTCAGGATTTATTATGGCAACACCTCAACGAGGAGAGGCTACAAAACATGTAGTCAACCATTGCCTCCATACCTTCACACATGTGGGGCCACCAATGGAGATCAAAACCGATAATGGCCCTGCTTACATTAGCCCCGCCTTTGCGGAATTTTGTCATCAATGGTCAATTATACATAAATTTGGCATTCCCTACAATTCCACTGGTCAGGCCATTGTGGAATGAGCTCATCAGACGCTAAAACAAGCACTCCTTCACACAAAAACAAAAACGGGGGAAGTGGATGGATATGGCTTGCCTTACATACAAAACATTCTTAATATTACCTTATACACTTTAAATTTTTTAAACATGACAGGATCTCCCACTGCTACGGCAGCCAGTAGGCATTTTGCTTCCTCCCCTTCGGCAGGTAAGCCAAGACCGAAAGTTCGGTATAAGAGACTACCAGATCCAACGTGGAAAGGACCTGTCCCGCTGATAACTTGGGGCCGAGGATACGCTGCTGTTGAAGATGAGGGGACAGTTGTTTGGGTTCCTGCTTGCTGTGTGCGTCCTTATCATCAGCCAAAGGGGCAAGGGGATGGTTTTGAGGGAATTGAAAAGAAATACATTGATCCAGGACATGGGGAAGCCAGCAAACCTTCATAATAAAACTGATTGTTGGATATGTATGCACATGCCAACTCACAAAACATCAGGGCTTCCAATGGTTGCAGTACCTCTGGCCGAAGGTGACTGGTATAAAGGGACAATGCTATGGTTGTTCAGGGATGTGGTCTAACAGTTGGACTACAAGTAACATAAATACATTGCATCTTGGAAGCCAAATCCAAGAGGTGGCGGGTATCTGCTGGACCCACAATGAGACAGTAGAGAATATGACTTACTTGGGAACATATCCATTTTATAACAAAACAATTATTATTGGCAATGGAAGTCGGGTTTATCCAGATGACATGAAAACTAAAAATCTCACTTACTTTGTACATAATATTTCTAAATTTGATATCATATCTTTGATCAATGAAAATGGGTGTCCATTTATCCCTGCCACATGTTGTCCCATCATGATAGAAAACCAGCTGCCCAAATGTGCAAATGGGAAATACGCACCACCGCCCACTTATTTGGCTATGTTAATGGAATCTTTTGCACGATTAATCTATGCTGAACCAAATACGGTTGGCCATCTCCTGGGAGCAATTCTATGGTTGCTGTGTGGACGGATGGCCTATGATTGCATGCCAGCACGATGGATAGGAGTCTGCACCTTTGGGAAAGTAATCCCATCTCATGTCATTTTAAAATTTTTTGGGACTGCTCATATCCGCAATGTGTGTTCCGCAACAGAAGTAAACTCTGTTTTGAATCATGACTACTGTTCACAGATATCAAATGGAGTTATTCCTCCTTTAGGAGTCATGATGAACTATAGAGATTTGCATCGTTTAAACAATTGGACAGTTACTATGTTTAAAGACACCATTAAAACGCTAAAGCTGCTTGAAGAAGAGCAAGGAAAAATCCTTGACTTTGTCCTGCAAACCAGATATGCGGTGGACACTATTTTGGCTGTGCAAGGGGGAGTTTGCGCTGTGATTCATACACATTGTTGCATGTATATCTCTGATTATTCTCCAAACATTACAGCTACCATACAGCATATGGAACAAACACTGAGTGAGAATCCATTACAATCGGAGGACGAGGGACTGGACGTGTGGTCTGCATTTTGGTCCTGGTTGCCAGATGGTTCATGGATTTGTCACCTAATTGTTGGAGTGATATTGCTTTTTATACTTTCTCTTTGTGTATGCTGTTGTATCCAATGTCTCCCTGGGCTTTTAGGAATGTGTCGGGTGAAGCCTACGGAAGGAGAACTGTTGTTGCAGATGGCGAAATGCTACCGAGGCATCCGCGATCATCAAAAAACTAAAACAGGGGAGATGTGGGAATAAACTTTGACTTCAGTATTGGGTAATTATTAGTCTAAGACCTTATACATACATGTCTGCTTAAGGGTCACTGAGATAAGCAAGGAAATTAAAAACAAACACCAGGAACAATTAAGCAGCTCAGACAATTGTAAACAATTCTGTGTACTATATCTAATTATTGTAATCCACAATGTGAATGCTTACTATGTACGAAATTCTCAATAAAAGGGAGCACTAGAATTTGCTCTAGACTCCCATCCCAAGTACACCAGCCTGTGTCTCATTCTTTCCATGGGAGACCACCACAATCATCCATAGTAGATCTGAGGAACTCACTCATTATGCAAAGCAGAGTGGAAAAAGGAAAGCCCTGTTGTTACCTTGGATGTAGTCAGTCTATGGTTTAAGGCTTAAGTGAAACCAGATTGATGTGTCTTTAATGTAACCTATTGTCAGTCTGTGCTCCCTTCAAATCCCAAGAAAGTAATACTTAGACTCCATGGGTAGAGCAAAGTTATCCTTTTACTGGAAAATGAAGTGAAAGCTTCAGATTTAATTCCGAATCTGAGAAATTGGCATGCAGATCACATATACAAAGGAATGGAAATGCTCCCACCCCCCAAAGCCCAAATGACTCTTCCAATTAAAAGTTCTGAATATGATCATGTGGCCATCTCCAGGTGGTGATGAGGCTTCTGTCAGTTGACCTTGACATATTTTGATAAAAGTTCGCAGTTGCGCAAAAGGAGACAGAAGCTAGCCAAGAAATGGAAAGTTAAAGAAAGGAATCCCCCTCCCCTTGCTAACCCAGCAAAGGAATGCAAAACACCTCCAGGCTTCTTCCCCTCCAAATTCCCCCCTCCCTCCATTGCTATTGGCAGCTGAAAGAAATAGATTGGCATAGCATCAGAGAAGCAATAGTTAGAATACAGAATATACATATTATGGAAGATATCTTGAGGCTGACATTCGGACCCCCTAGAAGAAGGACATTAGTCCCTGTAAGAAAAAATAGAATAAACATATGTTAACATTTGCATATATCTCTAAGGTTTATCAGGGTATTTGGCATAAAAGTTCTTGAGCAGTTCAAGAGCCCAATGTCTCTCTCATTAACCCATTCAGCATAGGACGGAGGAAAATGTTTCCAAGCTACAAGATATTGGATACGACCCCTCCATTTCCTAGAATCTAGAATTTCTTTAATCTCAAAATGTTGTTCACCTTCAATCAACAATGGTACGGGGGGATCAGTTTGGGTCGATCTCAAGGTACAGGTATGTTCGGGTTTTAACAAACTGACGTGGAAAACCGGATGAATACGACGAAGAGTCTTTGGTAAAGTCAACTGAACAGTCACAGGATTTACAATCCGCTCAATGGGGAAAGGCCCCACATACTTAGGACCCAACTTCTTCGATTTCTGGGTAGTCTGCAAATATTTAGTCAAGAGGAATACTTTGTCACCCACTTGATACGACATCTGCAGGGCTCGCTTTCTGTCAGCAAATTTCTTATAAGAGTGGTGTGCCTCGTCCAAAGCTTTATGAGTGACCGGCCAATTAAGTTGAAGTTGATATATCCAGTCACCCAACGATTGGATATTGGGGTTTTCATGAGGAAGTTCAGGTATGGGCACAAAATCTTGCCCAATTGCCACTTTGAAAGGAGTAAACCCCGTACTGCTATGGACAGAGTTATTATATGCCACCTCCACAAAAGTCAGTAGATCCGCCCAGTTGTCTTGCTGATAGTTTATGTAACATCTGAGGTATTGCTCTAGCACCCCGTTAGTTCTCTCGCAAGCCTCATTAGTTTGGGGATGATGGACAGAACTTAAGCTCTGGGTGGAGCCTATTAACTTCAAAAATTCCCTCCAAAAGTTCGAGGTAAATTGGACCCCTCAATCAGAAACTACACGCTCAGGAACACCGTGCAACCTGTAGACATGTATAATGAACATTCTGGCCAACAACTTCGCCGATGGGATCTTGGAGCAAGGGATGAACATTCTGGCCAACAACTTCGCCGATGGGATCTTGGAGCAAGGGATGAAATGGGCTTGTTTGGAGAACAAATCAGTCACCACCCAGATGACTATGTGCCCAGCGCTCTCGGGTAGGTCTACTATAAAATCCATGGAAATTTCCCTCCAAGGAGCAATTGGCCTAGCCACATTTTGCAACAGACCTGGTGGTTTACCAGGAGGTCTTTTCGCTGAAGCGCAAACTGGACAGCTCGCCACATAAGTCTCAATGTCCTTTTTCAACGAAGGCTACCAGAACTGCCATTTCACCAGATGTAGGGTCTTCACAAACCCAAAATGACCAGCCACTTTGGAGTCATGAGTTTGTTGTAACACTTGGCTTCTCAGGGTTTGAGGTACATACAATTTCACACCTATCCAGGCTAGACCATCTCGAATGGTGCAGTTATTCGCATTTGCCAGGAACCACTCATCTGTTTTCAAAGCCTCCTTAAATCGTTCCATCAGGTCAGTGGACAGATCCCTCTCCTGGTTCCTCTTTTGTGCTCTGGTAACTACAGGAGCAGCCAGCTGTGTAGCCTTATCACTTTGGCCTTATCACTTCTTTACGGATACTGTTGTATTGAGGCATTCTAGACAAAGCATCTGCCATAAAAAAATTTTCCCCCTGGGATATACTTCAAGGAGAAATTGAATCGCTTGAAAAACTGAGCCCACCTAACTTGCTTAGGGGATAGCTTCCGAGGAGTTTTTAAAGCTTCCAGATTTTTATGGTCAGTCCATACCTCAAATGGGTGCTTCGCTCCTTCCAGAAAATGCTTCCAAGCTAGTAAGGCCCAACGGACTGCAAACGTTTCCTTCTCCCGAACGGCCCATCTCCTTTCAGTGTTCTGGTAACACATCTCACCTTGGCTGCTTCAGAGGTGAACTCCCTTTCAAATTCTGCCATATAGCTCCCGACTTGTACCAGGAAAAAACCCAAATCTCTAGGATTTCCTCCAAACTTCACATCTAACGGGGGCAGGTGGCGTCTTCCAGAAACCACACCCATTGCTGGGGCTCCCTGGGTGGCGGCGGGCGGCTGCGCTGGTGTAGGCTGGGCTACGGGGGTGGGGGTAGCTCGACTTCCCCGGGCTGAACTCGCTTCCCCTTCCCCCTCATACCTTGGAGCCGTGCCAGGGTTCTCAGAAACGTCCATAAGGAATTTCCTGGCTTGATCCAGCCTGCATTCCATCTCCTCCCTCTCTTGCCACAGCCGTTCCCTCGCACCTCTTCGACTTACAGTGATTCCAGGAGGAGGGGGGTCTTCAGGATCTCTCCAACCAACCCCCAATGACCATCTGGGCATTTCAGCTGGGGTTTCTTCCAGAGTCAGGTCGGCCAGCAGGTCAGCAGCCGGCATCTCTGGTAGCAGCATCGACTGCCCCCCCACAGCTCCCTGGTCATCTTCATCACTGGCTGGAGACGACATGAGATGAAACCCCCTCAGAAGAAAAGTTGATATTTTCTCCGGGTGGGTTGATGTGGAGATTCGGAATAATGTCAGTCTGTGCTCCCTTCAAATCCCAAGAAAGAAATACTCAGACTCCATGGATAGAGCAAAGTTATCCTTTTACTGGAAAATGAAGTGAAAGCTTCAGATTTAATTCCGAATCTGAGAAATTGGCATGCAGATCACATATACAAAGGAATGGAAATGCTCCCACCCCCCAAAGCCCAAATGACTCTTCCAATTAAAAGTTCTGAATATGATCATGTGGCCATCTCCAGGTGGTGATGAGGCTTCTATCAGTTGACCTTGACATATTTTGATAAAAGTTCGCAGTTGCGCAAAAGGGGACAGAAGCTAGCCAAGAAATGGAAAGTTAAAGAAAGGAATCCCCCTCCCCTTGCTAACCCAGCAAAGGAATGTAAAACACCTCCAGCTTTCTTCCCCTCCAAGTTCCCCCTTCCCTCCATTGCTATTGGCAGCCGAAATAAATAGATTGGCATAGCATCAGAGAAGCAATAGTTAAAATACAGAATATACATATTATGGAAGATATCTTGAGGCTGACACCTATACTATTTCTGTGTATGCATGTAATATTAATCATTGGAAACTGAACTATATGCATAAAACTGGATCTGCAATGCCCGAGTTTTATCTATCAGGATTTTAACACAATCAGAGTGCCATATTGTGAGCACTGCAACTTTTTAAATCACTTAAACAATAATAAAACTATCAACTGAAAAATCAGCAGTAAAATGTGATTGACATTGAGCATAGCCAATGGCGTTATCTGGATCACCTGCTCCTCAAGGAATCTAGGTGGATTCCCAAATGGTACACCAATTCAGTCCAGGGAGTGCCACCCTGTGCAGAGTCAGATATGAAGTATCATCTTGGTTGGGTTGGGGGCAGGCAAAAACCCAGAGTCTCTCTGGTTGCCAGAATTGATCCAAAGCCAGTATAATCCCATTCAGACCCTTATAGTTTCTAGGCTGTTGGCCAGTACCACCACAGCATCACCAGTTACGTAACTGGGTATCATCAGCATAAGGATGATACTGCACTCCATACAACCAGGCAAACTCCCTCATATAGATATTAAAAAAGAAAGAGGAAGGTTAGATTCCTGAGCACCCCATATTGCAGGAGCATATTGCAGGAGCATATTGCAGGAGCTTAGCATCTGCTCCCCCACTAACCCTGACTAGAATTGGCTGCAGAGGAAGGAAGAGATCTTTCATAATACAACGCTTCCCTAAGCTGGTCCTGAAGCATAACATGGTTGGCAATATCAAATGCCACTAAGAGATCCAGGAGGGCCAGAATGGTTTCACCACCCTCATCCTGAGCTCTCCAAAGGTCATTGACAAGTGCAGCTAATGCTGTTTCAATACAACACCCCAGAATGGACCCAGAATGAAAAGGGTCCAGATAATCTGCTTCACTGTGGGCTCTTTGCAGCTGTGCATCAACCACCCAGTATGAGTAATTTGTTCCTCTACTGAACTGTTCTTTCTATGTTCCTTTAATATTTAGTTAGTACCTATTAAGCCCAGTAGCAGTATAACTGTCAGTAAACATACTGGGGAATACAAATGGAAGGATGATCTCATTTCCTATTATGTCTTCCTACCAACCTGTTTTTGACCACCATGAGAATGAAATATGCATAATATAGTCTAGCAGGGCTTTCCCTAAGTATTTTTAAGCCCAACCAAAGCACTGTTTTGTTCTAAGTTGAGAAAGTATTTATAAAACCAGCATGTTTTCAAAGAAGGAAAAGTGTTTCATATTGATCATGGCTTTCGATATGAAGTGCAAAATTGAGTAGGTAACTCAGCTTAATTGGTCTTCTACACTGGTACATCGGAAGAAGCATGAATGGCAATCTCCAGCCTGCATGTGTGACATCCGCTACCACATGGCCTCTTTTACTCCTCATCATACTGCTGATTTCAAAAGTTTGATTTCATTTTTTTGTTTAAGGCAGGTATCTTTCTGATGTTCCGGAGCAAATCTATATTATAAGGCATCTAATGACTTCTTAATTTTTTTTAACCTTAAGCATGGATTACAGACTATAAACTGCATAACAATAAACTATTTTTTTTAACCTAATATTATGCAGTTTATAGTCTGCAACCCATACTTCATCCAATTGCAGGACTAGCACTAACTGTTGTATCTTACGGTTCTTGATGAATGTATTTCATTTTTTCTTATGTACACTGAGAGCATATGCACCAAAGACAAATTCACTTGGCCAATAAAGAATTCTATTCTATTCTATTCTATTCTATTCTATTCTATTCTATTCTATTCTATTCTATTCTATTCTATTCCATTCCATTCCATTCCATTCCATTCCACTCCTTCTATTCTTCTCCCATAGT
This sequence comes from Hydrophis major, assembly GCA_033807585.1. Classification (NCBI taxonomy): domain Eukaryota; kingdom Metazoa; phylum Chordata; class Lepidosauria; order Squamata; family Elapidae; genus Hydrophis; species Hydrophis major. Next base: position 100,182,145 of record CM066328.1, read on the forward strand.
ATTGATGTTTTTTATTTTAAAAAAATCATATAACAACATTGTTTGAAGGCTTTTTGATGGCTTGTAAATATGACTAATATGATATATTCTGATTTGTGTTTTGGATGAATCAATTCAGGGATCAGGAGGTATGTTGGACATCTGAGTCAGCAATTAGAGAGGTTTCTGCAGACTCTAAAATGTCTCCGCTTTACATGACAACTAATCATGCTCCTCATAAATTAATTAATTTAGAGCAGGGATCACAAACCTTTTGGACCTCAAGGACCACCAAACTCATAATTTTAAATCCCATGAACCAGAGACCCTGGGAAAATTCCAAAAAAAGTCTACAGGAAAATTCCCCACCCCATTTTCCTACCGATCAATCATTCTTTATTTGGGGTTGCAGGATACCGTCTCCAGCTCTGTTCTCCGGGGGGGGAGGGAGGGAGGGAGGGAGAGACTTTTGGCTTCATGCAAGGAAAGCAGCAGAAGCAGCAGAAGTCTTTCTTTCTCTCCCCTAAACTCCACTAGAAATGAGTCTTTTAAGACTTGTTGCACAGCCTCTTGGAGCAGGATGCCTTGCAGGGTCCCAAAGACTCATTGCTAGCAGAGTTTGGGGAAGGAAAGAAAGACTTTTTCTACTTTCTTTGCATGCAGCCAAAAGCATAAGAAAAAAGAATGGAAAGAAGCAGCCCGGTGGCCGGGCAAGACACCTGGGGCGAATGGGGCAAGTTCTCTCTTCTGCCCTTTCCCCCCTCCCCTCACTACCTTGTGTTGTTCACAATGCAAGCGACGCAAGCCTTGTGTTTCTGTGGGCCATGTGAGCGGTACAGCCTTCCTGTGTAGCCTGGTTTAATTGCTTTGGAGGATGCCTTGGGGTGTCATTTCTCTGTGGACCACCAAAATTTTCTCATGGACCACCAGTGGTCCCTGGCCCACTGGTTGGCGACCACTGACTTAGAGAACAACAAGTATAAACCTCAAATTATGAGTGCTAGTCTAAGTTTTTGATCTTTAAGCAAATTGGAGGTCCTGATTTCATTCAATAACAACATCAATTCAGTTTTATCAACAGTTTTGGTAAGTGTTAACAAGAGTACAAAAATAAAATTATCTTATGAATGGTGTTATAATGTTACTTATGTCACCCTGTTGCAAATCTACATCAATTTTGACCACAAAAATAGCATCCATACACCATCATTTACATTTGTTTTTTAGAAGTAAACTATATAAGGTCTCTCAAGCTTAAAAAACCATGTATGAAGGATTGTATAAATAGAAATGTTTAGTTTTATTAATTACAGTCTAATAGTTAAAGCAGTTCAGATTGTACTCATATCACTCCTACTACTCTTAAAACTGAACACCAGAGAATGTTCTACAATGTTCTACAAATACCCCAATGATGTCTTCAGGTTCACAGCTCTAGATGCATTTTCATCATTCCTTGTATTTAGAAGAATTTTCTAGAATTTGATCTATAGAATATACCCAAAAGATAAAATCTACTATTATGTACCCAGTAATTCCATTTTCTTTAGGAAAACACAAAACAAGTATCAGATGATTATGCCTATTTGGAACCCCCAATTTGTATCCAAATTACACAGGGAAGGAAAGAGGGGTTTGTTGGTTTTTTTTAGCAAATGGGTGAATGTTCAAAACTTGAATCTTCTCAATTTTAAGAGCAACTTCTCCTCTTTTCAGCTGTGTCACAGTCTGTATTATCATTGTCATCAAAAGTGGGTGTGTATAAGAACCTGAAAAACCAAACAGACCTGTCTGGAAAGTGTCCATATATCAGAGAACTGCAGGTGGCCCTTCTCACAGTTTACACCTCACTGAGCCGGAAAACCTCTTGGCTTTGAAGATTACTTTCGGATCTAACCTTTCCTTGAGAAGAAAACAAGTGCTCCCAGATGCACGTAAGCTTCATTTACTTCTTCGTAAGGGCTCTGAAGGAAAGTCCCGTGCTGCCAGTGCTGAATGAAGTATGTTGTAGAAGTAAATTGGCACAGTTTTGTATTAGTCCTTAACATTACCCTCTCTCATGGGAAAAATGCAGTCTGCAAATGTGAGTGTGACACTCAATCTAATGTTTAGAGACTTATTAGGTTCCATGGAATATAGTGAGATTTTTCTACCAAAAAACCTTGGGTGCCTTTAGACTATAAACATTCTCTTGACATTGTTTCCTAAAACTATTAGTTGCTGGGTTTGGTTTTTGTTCTTTATATTTCTCAAAAATCAGTAAGATAAAGAATGTCATCAATACCAAAACTGTAAAATAATCTTCTATTCCAACTATTGATTCTAGTAGTAATTTTTTAAAATTTTGGTTATATGAAGAAAAGCTGCTGGGGCTATAGACATACTGTATATTATTATTATTATTATTTCTTTTTTTAAAAAACCCAATTTATGGAGATTTGAGGTGTATACTGCTCAGAATTGTTTATGACTGGAGTAATATATAACCCTACTAAAAATTTTAAAAACTGAAATTAGAAATAAATATAAAGCCATATGAACACTTTTGAGGAATAATATAACACTTATCAGATTAGTGTGCATAGAGGATATTGCTGTATAATATATGTTATACTTCTGAGGCCTCTAGTGGCTTTTGCTATTAAGAAATCTTACTTAAAATCTTTAAATCTTTCTAACAAAATTGTTGCCACCTACTAAATTGGAAGACATTTTATTAGCCAAGTTAATAGAATTAATCATTTGGTAATTGGGTATACACACACACACACACACACACACACAAATTCGGTAATTGTGTGGGTGTGTACATATATACATACATGTGTGTGTGTGTGTGTGGATACCCTTTCTGATGAATGTAATGACTATTTTGAAAATATATGGTTGATTTATTAAAATCAGTAAGAAATTGCAATACTGTGACTGAATTAAGTACAGTTAACATCTGTTAATTCCTTGTCTCATTTTTCTAGTATATAATAAGCTATTAATTATTATACCTTTTAAAATTCTAATTTCTTTTATAACTTTTTCAAAATTAGTTTCTAAAATTCTGCTAAATAAACTCTCACAAAAGAAAAAAATGTCATCAGATAGACATGGGCATAGATATAGCTACAGAGAAGATGACTTCAGTTCATATAAATTAACTCCGTATGTATGTAAGTAATCGGTTTCACTTCTGATCTGATTAACTGTCTTCTTTCTGGGTGGTTTTCCAAGCAATGAATTTAAATAAATACTGAGTGTAAGGCGGAAAAAAACTTGCAGGAAACTTTATGCTTCTTTAGTTCATGGTTAGTAAACCTGTTTTGTCTCTTTTACTCTGAATATGCAGTAGTCATCATTAACTTTTTTTCCAACTACCTCTTTAGAAAGTATTGAGGATCAAGAAGGAAAATCTATATTCCTTTGCTTAGGTTATATATATAATTCAGTTATATATATAATCCTGCCAACCTAGCAGTTTGAAAGCACCTAAAAATGCAAGTAGAAAAATAGTAACCACTGTGGTGGGAAGGTAACAGCACTCCATGCACCTTCGCCATTTAGTCATGCCAGCCACATGACCATGGAGATGTCTTTGGACAGTGCTGCTGGGCTCTTCAGCTTAGAAACGGAGATGAGCACTGCCCCCTAGAGCCGTAAATGACGAGCACGCATATACTGGGGAACCTTTACCTTTACCGATACACACACATATACACAATCAATTACTTCTATTTTGTTCAAATGTCTTGTTACCTGTTATCTTTCTTAGTCATATTTGAGGTATTGTTTACAAAATATTAGGGCTTTGATAATGTACAGGAAAGGATGAGGCTATAATGGAAGATATTTCATTATAATTACACAGTTTCAATGAGTATTTTTTAATGTTTCAGTCACAAACAATTTGTGATGCTGTTCCATGTTTGCATTTTAAAAAGGGAAATAATAATAGTTTGTACCAAGTTTATTCTTATTTACAAAAAAACTTACTGAAATCAATAAGTTTTTGCATTAGTCAAACCGAGTATATGATTATCTGATATAGATGTAGAGAAAGGTTGGGATCCAACATTACAAATGTGGGTATCAGCAAGTTTTCTGCTCTTATTAAATTAATTTCTTTTTTTGTTTATCTAAAAATTATCTGTACATGAAAATTATATCACTATTAAGTGTTTTTAATTTTTCTTCTCCCCACCTTCCTTATTAGCATGTAACAGAAACTTAGAGATTCAGATTTAATTTCATTTTATCCACATAAATAATACCCGCATATGTATCATTTAATTTATTTGTTTAACTTATTAGAGGTTTTTGTCATACGTTTTATGTGTTGATTTCTACTCATGCACTAGAATTTTCACTTTCTAGCAATGGTATTCATCTACAGAAGTTCTCCCTCATTCAAGTTTTTTTTTAGAAGAAAATGAGCAGATATCTTTCATGGATAGTTCAATTAGTTTTCCTGCACTTTGCAGGGGTTGAAACTAGATGCTCTATTCATCCCTTCCAAATCTATAATTTTATGATTCTATTGTTCTCCCACTTCCTGTGGCCAATTAATCCCACAATTTGGTTTTGGGATATTCTCCAGCTATTCAGTACATATTGGATAAAAGCCTGTGGTCAACCACAGGAAAGAAATGACTGATGGATGTCATTCCATCTTTGGGACATGCTTTTAGATTCACAACTATGGACTACCCATATATTCAAACAAACCTTCAGTAGATCAGAATATAATTGACTTTATGATCATTCAGACCACTTTAGTTCTACAGATCACTTAATTAAACTGGGAAGCTGTTTAGTCTAGTGGTTAAGGTAGCTGGCTAGAAAATGGGAAACTGTGAGTTCTTGTCCTGCATTAGTCATTTCTCTCTCTTGGGGTTGTTATTGTGGGGAAAATAGGGGGAAGAAGGTAAGTTGAATATATTCACTGCCTTGAGTTATTTGTAAAAATAATAAAGGTGGGACACAAACAAATAAATAAACAAACCACAGTGTTACTAACATTAACTAAATCGATGAGGATAATAGGATAATGATAAAATACACATTACTGCATACAATTTGGTAGTGAAAATTCCATTCTGATGGCTGCAAACCTTTAAAATGTAAATATTAGATGCTAGCAACAACAGAGAGTTTGTGGAAAAGGAAAGAAAAAGTTGTCACCTTTGTCCTATTCAGCCAGGAGTTATTCAGCTAGGTTTTGTGGATTCATTTTAGCTCACCGTTTTCTGCACAAGTTGTTCCTTTCAAAGCCATCTTAATTTCTGGAATACACAGGTATGTTAATCCTTTAATTACAACAAAATGCCAACTCTACAGAGAATAGCATAATAGCTTATGCCATTTGTGAACGTTTTTTGCCAAGCAGGACTTGATAAAGTCTCCTTGAAAAGACACTCAGATTCTTTTGGTTTGTTAGAAGGTAACAATTATTATTATTAAACTGAGGTTTTTAATTAAATATTAATCTGAGAGACAAAAATCTCTACAAAGGGAATTTAGCATTTCATCTTACATAAAAAAACATTTGGAGAAGTATTAGAGCAGAGAAAGTAGCCATTGAGAAAGAATGCCTCTAAGAGAAAACAGTTCCCTTTTTTGTTGCTATCAATCAAATTTTTGATTGTTTCTATAGTGCCATCAACTGTCCACTGCAGATTGACCAAAGCAACAAAAAGAATTGACAAAAGTCTAGTCCAATCTTACTAAGAATGGATCAATGCATGACTTCTTTGCTCAACGCTACTTACAGTATGATTGTTAAATGTAAAAACTACATTTGGGGGTTTCTGTTTCTGTCACTATTGTTTCTAAGATATGTGTACTATGATATTAAAACATATAATTGAAGGTGAACAAGTGATATGAATATTCGTATATAATATTTTAGGATGATGCTGGACTCTGTTAGCCACAATAACTTCCTGCCAAATACAGTGATGTGTGAATCTTTGACATCATGGTCAGATGTATTTGGAATAGTGGATGAACAATGCTCACTATTTGATCATCAAACAGGTGGGTAGATTAGATATGTCCTAAAAAATAAAATTAATGAAAACTGTAATAAAATAAAGGTCTTCATTTTGTGATATTCTTAGAAAGATTTCCAGATTCATTACAGAATTAGTTGCTTGCTTCCTAACCATTTTTTGTTTACCACTTAATATCTGTCACTTTTACAATTCCGATGCCATTTGTGAATATAAGACAGCCTCAGTGTGTACTAAAATATTTTAGGCCAATTCAGGAATAAGAACACTTTTGGATATGCTTTTCAATTTCTATTACTTGAATCTTTTTCTAAGGATGGGGAAGATATTTATTTAGATGCCTAACTTCCTGCTATTTAGAAAAAAAAGATATCTGTGTAAAAACAGTTAACCTGATTATCTATAAGTCATTAAAATATCGATGGACTCTACTAAAAAACCAAGGGTATAGCATATGATTTTGCATCATAGTAATAAGGAAATGCAAAACGGTATTTCTAAAATTTAAACCTGATGAATATTGTTCACTGGGGAATGACAACACAGTTTATGGGTTACAGTTTAAAAAAACAAAGGTCCAGACCAATTTCTAAAACTTAGTTTCGGTGGCAGCATCCAATATTCCTCAAAATTAATAAATGGTAGAAATATGATCATCTAGCTGATAATACTTGGGTAGCAGATTCTGTTGAAAATCGTAGTTTGGGCATACACATGTTCCATTAGACTCAAATATTAAACCACTATGCAGATGATAAAAATGATGCAACAGAATTCGTTCTCATTATTTCTTTGCAATTCAAGAGTGACCATCCTTTACAGCCCTTTCACTGCTTATAGAACTTCCACTGAATTTCAATAGCAAACTATAAATACATTATTTTGGCAGAAAACAAGTCTGTAGAGCATTTTTTGCACACTTAACAATATACTATCCCTTAAATAAATAAAATTAATAAAAATCCCAGCTGTGTTCAAATTTGAAGTCTCATCCAACCCAAAAAGGTAGTACATCTATGTTGTACAATTTCATTCCATATGGAGAAGCCATTTTCACAACACACTGAGGGTATATTCAAGAGAAGTGTAAAGGAATGGAAGGGAAAAAAATCTATTGTGCAAATCAAGTCTCTTTTTATACTGTTCATTTTAACTCTTTACTATATTTTTTAAATAGATTCTTGTGAGGAAAGGGCCAGCTTAAAAATCCAACAACAACAAAAAGAAAAGCAAAATGAAAAAGCACCTATGTGTTTTCTCTCTCATGACTGCTAAAATTAGTTTAGAAACTAAAGAACATGCTCTCTCTCTCTCTCTCACACACACACACACACTTTCTCTTCTCTATCGGTAGATATTACTGGGTTAATAAATGTTGTTACATAAGAGCATTAAGATTGCACTGTAGATTCAAATACAGATTATTTTGTTTGTTATTTGTCTCCAGCTCTGATGCTGGATAAATAGCTCATGACTTAAGAAGCAGGAATGTGCTTAGTCTTTCAACAGAAGTTTTGATCAAAACATGGAAATCAGGAGAAAGAAGGAAAAAAGAAGACCAATATTGTCATCTGGACAATATTTGAAAGAAGCTCATGTGTAGAATGTGATGGAAACCACTCTCTTACCTTAAATGTACACCAGAAAATTAAGGCAATTATTTGATTGCTCCCAACATTTCATGCAAATATTTTTATCAGAGATTTAGTGTCCATTTGCTAAATTTTCCATGTTTAGCTTTTTTTGTTTTTGTGAGCTGTCTTATGAGCTGTACAACTCAGTAAATAATTTTTAAAGCCTGAAGTATCCATTACTACAAAAGATTGAAAGTTGTACTATCAGAATAGTCTGAAAATATGTAACTGTGCCAGTATTACCTCATTTCTATCTTGTTGCATTTCCTCCACTCTGTATTTCATAACTGTTTGTACAATCCTTGTCTTCCATTTCACACCAACCCAAAGAGAGATATTCCCAGTTTAGGAACAGTCATCCCCCTATCTCATAAATTGGCATTTTATCACGAATAATATACAATAATGTAATAGATGGCATTGTTAGCTTGAACTGACATTAAATAACATTTGGTTGCATGGCTTCCATTCCTAACTACATTGATGGCAAAATGATTAAAAGTCCAATGTGAAGTCACCATGCAAACTCTGTCCTTTCATTCTCATATTGCAATGTTAACGCAATTATTGAGTATGCTTCGCATCATGACATTGTATTGTTATGCATGGGTTTTTTTTCCAGTTGCCTACATTCTTGCAGACATTTATGGCTTCAGAAGTTGACCTGAAGTTCTTCATTAAAGTAAATAATTAAGTTGTTCAAACTTTAACTACTGGATTTTTTTTCATCAATATATTGTGACAGCTTGTGATTCATCCTGGACTTCTATGCATCCAGAATACTGGTCAAGACACAACGTCTGTGAATGGCTACAGTTTTGCTGTGATCAATACAAACTGGATGCTAATTGCATTTCCTTTTCCCACTTCAACATAAATGGTCACCAGCTCTGTTGTATGAACCAAGAAGATTTTTTAAATGCAGCTGGAATTTGTGGTGAATACCTCTACTTCATTCTCCAAAACATCAAGACTCATGGTCAGTGTGCCAAACATTTACTCAAAATATTACTGTTTATTTTTGTTAACGTTCAGCCTTATGCAAAATATTGAATTGGCAGCCAGCAAGACTACCATATGATGCTAAATCACAATCCAGCAGACATATCCAAAGAAAGACCAAATAAGACCAATTAAAAGACCAATTAAAAATAAGATTGAAACAAATTAGAAACTCATTAAATCACATTAATCTTGGCACAATTAGACCAAGAGATAAGATCAGGTGAAAGAGAAATGAAAACCAAAAAAGCAAGATGAGATTAAAATGAGGAAGAAATAGAAAAGAGTAAATTCTGACTCAAGGGTGTAACCAGGAATGTTAATGGGAAAAGGGGAATGTTTAAAAAGTTAAACTTTATTATTTTGACCCCATCTAGAGGCAGCCCTTGGACTAAACAAGATTGAGAGGGTGGTAGCTCATATGGCTTTGAGTCATGTTCTTCCTCAGAACCATAGATCTCATCTCCAGCTAGAGCTGTGATTTTAATAAATACAAGCTGGAGGATCAGTACGTGTGTCTCAGTGTTGGCATTTTGCACCCTTTTTAAGAAGAAATTGAAATGCCAAATTGTAGCACAGAACAATCTGTTCACATCAGAATTTTTGGTTTTTTAAATATTGCAGAAATAAGGCATTTGTATTACATGCAATAACACTGTAATCCATGTTTACTTGTTTTTATAGGCATCTCCTTCTTTCAGGACAATGAAGATACAAAGACATCTGAAAAAGACTGTAAGGAAAACTTCTAAAGTTTGTAATAAACTTGTTATAATAAATGACATATTTTAACTGAGGTTAGAGATTTTCTCAGCAGTAGCATTAATAGTAGTTTACTCTTATTTGTTTTGGCTGCACAAGAACAGTCAGAGCAACATACTCCAAATGATGTCACCATGCAATGCTATGACTGTATAAGTTAAGGGTTTATGTGGAAATGTCATGACACACATATCACAATTTGTCCCAAAGACACCCCTGGTCACAATTAGTGCCATGTTTCCTTGTTTCCTTTCAGAGAAAACAATTATTAGATCATGAGCCATCTTCTGCATTTTTAGAGCAAAATTCCTATTCAAAATCATTATAGAATGTAGAGCCTCAGTAGCTCTTTACAAATAACAACAACAACAACAACAACAACAACAACAACAACAACAATAATAATAATAATAATAATAATAATAATAATAATAATAAACCATAAATCTAAATAAGATCTAGCCTCCTATCAACCATCTAGCCTTGGAGCTTTTGTACTGAGCATGGAGGTTTTGTTTTAGACCAATTGGTAGCAGAACAACATCAAGTATGATTAAGTACTATGTTCCTCCTTAACCGTTTTCAGTTTGGCTTGTAACTGATTTTGGAATGGAAGCACAGTTGATAGTTTTAGGAGATTTCTACAAGGAAAGGAAACTGAAGGAAACTAAAATAGGAAGTGTTTCCTCAATCATCTGATTGAATTCATTACCTCCCAATACTTCTGATGGTGCCATATCCCCTACCCATTGAAAAATTAGAAAGAATGTTGACATGTATTCTCAGATAAATATATTTTCCCTTGATAGGGTGCAAACTTTTTTTCCAAATGGTGTCAGGTAGACTTAGAATTCTCTCCAAAGCTTTTTAATATCTACATTAAATATCTGTAACTGGAGCTTTAGAGAAGAGTACTGTCACAATGCCAAAGAATTTAGATCTATATCTCATAAATTAAAGATCTATGCCTGACAGCTTAGAATTTAAGCAATGTTTGGAAGCTGTGATCAAATAGTCTAAGATAAACAGACAGTTGAAATCAGGAAAAAAAAAAACCTAGGTGTGATTTTAATTGAAAATTCCATAACATAATCAATTGTTTTAGCAAGTTTCTGCCATCAATGCACCTTATGACTTTTCTAATGATTAATAATAAAATGCAAGAAAAAGCCATCCACACAAGTTTACAGTGTTGTTCTTATGTTAGATTCTGCCTTGCTATTAAATGAGTAGTGTGGTAAAAATAACATATTTTTTTTTATAATTAAGTCCTATATTCAAAGATTTATCGCCCTTGAACTTTGTGATTCTAAGTGTATTTTCCATATTAGACTACTGTAATAAATGTTTTATAGCTGAAACTTTTACATGGTTTACATAGAAGCCTATTGACTAAATATAGGTACTGTTTTGAATTCTTTGCATTTAAAAACTGTAAATTAAATGTTCACAACAATAGATTATCATTGTTCAAGTGGGAATTTAACCTTTAAGTCCCCACTATGGTGCTAATAAAAATTGTTCCTCCAGACATGGAATTTGCATTGGAAGAAAAAATTTCACTGTAAATTTTAAGTGTTGCTTCTTCTTATTTCCATTGGATGTCATCTAAATAATTGTCACCTTTCTCTTTCTAATTTCTGCTGTTTCATTTTTTAAAATGTGCACTAGTTTCCTTTTACCTTTCTTCTACATTCGGCCTCTATCTAGGCCAGTGGTGGGAATCAATTTTTTTTTACTACCGGTCTGAAGGCATGGGCTTGGTAGGTGTGATTTTATACTGTAAAATCTCCAGTCAGAGGTAGTATTTGCTGGTTCTCTGAATTACTCAAAATTTCTGCTACCGGTTCTCCAGAACTGGTTAGAACTTGCTGAATACCACCTCTGATCAAGTATCTGCAATCAATTGTCCAAGACATTTGATACTAAAAGCAAAAGATTTATAACCCTATTTTGGAAGCTTATAGAAGTATTTCCTGGTGAAATTGAAGCAGATATTCTTCAATATCTGGATTGATAGGAAATATATTCCTTGGAGAGATTCTCCATAGAATGACTGTTTTTGGGAAGTGATTGATAGCATTTTAAAGGTTTTTTTAAAAATTCTGCTGTTATTGCTTTTTGAAAGTTTGTTTCTTTGCTCTCTTTGTCATTTGTTTTTAGCAGGAAATGATATTTAATAATTAGAGGGGACAATGCTTGCATGTGATTTGCATAGATTTGGTAACATGAAAGTCTGACTCAACTCCAAACTCAGTGTAATTATAAGTCCATTTTGATAGTTTCAGGTTGTGTAAGTCTCCCAGAGGTCAGATGTGTATCTTTACTAAACAGTTGGCTATGTGCAGACTGCAAGACCAAGAAATGCAAGGGAATCAATGCTCTGTCAGTGTTTAACTTAGCTTGGGTACTTAGCAGCAATAAGATCACTGATTAACCAGCCAATTTTGCCCTCATCCATTGAGCTCCTTTGCTTCATATTTATTATGCTCCTTGATTATAGTTTTCCCCTCAGATGATTATGCTCCATGACTGTCATTCTAAAGCAATGTTATAACATGAAGTACTATTTACTTAGAGATGATATCAGGGCACACTGAGTTTTCTGGTAATCATCTTTCAGATCATTCACACTTGGCCAATGATGATCTTTTGAGGACTTTCAGTGGTTATTGATGCCATTTCAGCTAATTATCCAATTTGGGGTTAATCATTCTCTTTTATGATGAAGTTGGGTTTTTAATTCAAAGAAAAGCCTCAGACCCATACTGATTTAGTGTTCTATAGAGTTTCATTCAGAAAACATGAAGACTTCTTTAAATATCACTGAAATTCATTCAGAATTGTTTACATTTTTTTAAAAAAAAATATCTTCCAGATAATGATAAGGCATGTTTGAAAACAGGTGGCATCAAGAGTCAAGAGTTTCAAGGTCACAGTAGAACAAGTAGGTATATTTCTGATATCTAAAATCTTATGTAGATTCAGAGAATAATTCAGAGAATTATTAATACACACACACACAAGCTCCTTCCTGGAGCTTTGTGGATTATGCTGCTTGTCAAATGTGCTATTTTTAAAATTAATTTTGCAATTTAGTCTCAAACTTGTCTATGGTTGGTAGATTTCTCACCTCATTATAACCTCAAGTGATGACTCTGCATTTCTGATCAGACTTTTAAGCAAGTCTGGAAAGTAAAAAGAGGTCAGACAGTATCTGCTCCTTAGATTACCACATCATCCTTACTTCCTGCTACCCCAACCTGTGTGATCTCAGCAAAGGTGATTCAAATACACCCATAGTTCATCTCCTTTCTTAATTGTTTGTTTTCTGGTACCATGTAGGATGGCATGCAGAATTCCTACACAAGAGATGCCCAAACTATCTGAATCCTAGGTGCTATGGGAATATAATTAGTCAAACGGTTATAGGTAACCAACATCTGAGGAAGATGGGTAGTTTAGAAATATATATATAAATAAATAAATAAATTGAATAAATTAAATAAATAAAGCTATTGAGAACCAAGAAGTGAAACCCAATGGGGAAGGGAGGGAGGGAGGGAGGGAGGGAGGGAGGAAGGGAGGAAGGAAGGAAGGAAGGAAGGAAGGAAGGAAGGAAGGAAGGAAGGAAGGAAGGAAGGAAGGAAGGAAGGAAGGAAGGAAAAATAAATATTATCTTTTCACAATAAAAAGATAATCATGCTCAATTTTGGAAGGGGGTAGAATTAAATGTTCTGAAACAAGAATTATTTGATGGGGCTCTTATCATCTTCAGAAACAGCATTACATCAGTCTACCACCAAATATGTCTTCCAGAACAAGAGACTATTTTCAAAGAGAAAGCAGCTTATTATTAGGCAAGAAAAATCAAAAGTACACATATAGACTGGATGAAACCAGGCTTAATAGAAGTAACTGTGAGAGAGATCTTGGAGTCTTAGTGGACAACCAGCAGAATACAATCAAGATCAAGTGAGGTACTAATACCACTCTATAAAGCCTTAGTAAGACCACACCTAGAGTACACTACATCCAGTTTTGTTCACCACATTATTAAAAAAATGTTGAGACTAGAAAAAGTACAGAGAAGAGCAATCAGGATGATTAGGGACTGGAGACTAAGGCATATGAAGAACAGTTACAGGAACTGCGCTTGGCTAGTCTAGTAAAGAGAAGGACTAGGGAGACATGATAGCAGTCTTCAAATATTTGAGGGGCTTCCACAGAGAAGAAGAGGTCAATCTATTTTCTAAAGTGCCTGTAGGCCAGACAAGGAATAATGGATGGAAACTGAACAAGGAGAGATTTAACCTGGAAATAAAGAGAAACTTTCTGACAGTGAGAACAATCAACCAATGGAACAACTTGCCCTCGGAAGTTGTGGGAGCTCCATCACTTGAGACCTTTAAGAAGAGTTTGGACTGCCATTTGTCAGAAATGGTGTAGGGTCTCCCATTTGGGCAGGGGTTGGACTAGATGACCTATAAAGTCCCTTCCAATTCTGATTATCTGTTATCTAAAGCCATTCTTTCTTTTTAGACACATAGACATTAGGCCTACCATTTTTGCCAATCAGGAGATGAAACATTAATTCTCCTGATTGTCTTCATTTGGGATGGCAGGAAGATAACTTTAAAAAATGCATCCAGTGGGATTTGACAGGATTTAAAAATTGCTGGTGACTGACTACCCTGGTCCTAGCTATTATTATTATTATAATTTTTATTTATACATTTTTCTTTAACTTACATAAGTATTCAATAAAACGTGTATTGTCTGGGTACCCTGGTCCTAGTTATGACTGCTGTGCTTATACACTGATGAAAACTGCAGTGCATGTGTGGTGGCTTTTTTTTTCAAAGTTTGGATGCTTGGTACTTTCCTATATTGTAAAGCAAATGTATTTGATATCAGTGTCATCCAATTGGTTCTGTTTCTTGACTATGCATAATCATTGGTGGCAACCTATACTGGACTGTTTTACTGGCATTACTTTCGCCTTAGGTACATCATTGCTCTACAATCCAGATAGCATTTTCTTAACATCTGATCATTCATCACAGAAAAACTTTTCTTACCTCTACTGGCTTTCATTCTTGGAAGGTCTGCAGAGTTCTCACTTGTGGGAATTTGTACGAGATCTTCTCTTGTCCCCTGAAGAGAATTCGGCTATCCTGGAATGGGAAGACAGAGACCAAGGCATCTTTCGTGTAATCAAATCAGATGCTCTGGCAAAGATGTGGGGACAAAGGAAAAAAAATGACAGAATGACCTATGAAAAGCTAAGCAGAGCACTCCGGTAAGTTAAGAAGACATATCTAATGCAGGTAGGAGCTGGGTATTTCGAATATGTTATAATAGTTTTATGCAATCTTCTTTGGTTTCTAGCAGTGGTGGGATGCAAAAAATTTTTACTATGAGTTCTGTGGGTGTGGCTAGGTGGAGTGTGGCCAGGAGGTCATGTGACTGGGTGGGTATGGCTATGTTTTCCCCTCCTTTCGCAGCACCCTGACGCACCCGTTTTTGCTCCCAGAAGGCTTCCCTAAAGCTGAGTAGGCAAAAAACAGGGCACACAGCATCCCCCTAGACCCTGTTTTTTGCCTCCTGGGCCTCAGGAAGCCTCCTGGGTGCTCAATAAAGAAGCAGTATAACAGCGGGGGTTGGGGGGAATCAGCTGTGCCGTGCAATTTAGATTAGCTAGAAAGCAAGAAATCCAATGATTTCCTGCTTTCTAGATAATCTAAATTGCACGGCACGGCTGATCATCAAAAATACCCGTTTGCCCGAACCAGCAACATTTTTTTTTTACTACCAGTTCAGTCGAATACCACTGGTTTCTAGTCATTTCCAGACCCAATTCAAGTGGTTTATTTATTTGTTGTTTGGTTTGTTTATATTTCATATTTCTTAACTGCCCATCTCCCTCAGGTACCTGTATTAGCCTATAAGGAGCTTTCACTATATCTAAAGTATTACTGTTTCCATTGTTTTTATTGTACCCTAAAATCAACTTCAGAGTCTGTTCTTAGCGTCCTCCTAAGCGGAGTGTTAGGCATTGTACATAGTGGTTAGTTGAAGTTCTCATTCTGGCCCTCTCCTGGAAGGGGAAAATACTATCTCCTGATTGGCTATTGGCTGATCAGTTCCTTATAAAAAGAGCTGAGACAGCCAGAGAATTTTTCGTTGCCTCATAGGCAGCATTGAGTAAAGAGTTGTTAGAAATCACTCTGGCCTCACCTACATTCTTCACCTAGAACATAACACGGAATGTTTTTAAGAGTTTTTTTTTATTAAGGTTTATTATAGCATAAAATATAATGAAAATAAAGATTTAAAGGAGGGGAAGTGCTTGAGGAAAAAAAAAAGTGGGAAAAATGTGTTGACTTCCAATTCTTTCCAACATAGTAAAATACTAATTCAATTACAATCTCAACTTTTTACTTTACCAATAATTATTATAAGCCAGTACTATAACTACACAACTATTAAATCGTCAAACTGAATTCTGAATTAGTTTTTTTCGACTTCATGCATAAAAATAAGAAGCAATATTCCAATAGAAACAAGACCAAACACTTTACATCACCATTTTAGCCAAATCCATTTTTTTTCTTTTCCTCCAGTTGTGGGAAGTGATACATAAAGGTAGCTCCCAACTTACAACCACAATTGAGCCCAAAATTTCTGTTGCTAAGCGAGATATTTGTTAAGTGAATTTTGCCCCGTTTACAACCTTCCTTGTCATCATTTTTAAGTGAATCACTGCAGTTATTAGTAACAAGGTTATTAAGTGAATCTGACTTCTCAATTGACCCTAGACACTGCAACTGTCATAAATATGAGTCAGTTGGCAAGCGTGTAAATTTTGATCACATGACCATTGGGATGCTGCAATGGTCGTAAGTATGAAAACAGTCATAAGTCACTTTTTTCAGTGTCACTGTAACTGAATGGTCACTAAATGAACTGTTGTAAGTCGAGGACTATCTGTTATTTCTCTTTACACTTATTAATATTTCTGAACTATCAACATTTATTTTAACAAAAATAACTATACTTTCTCAATGCTTTAACCTTAAAAGAAAATTTCTTTTATATTCATTTTTAAAAATATTCCTCTTTATAAATAAAATCAATTAATTTAATCAATTAAAATCTTTAAGTCATTCCCTACAGCTTGTCTCATAAAATGAAATTTCTTCTTCTTCAGAATGTCTATTAAATATATACACTTCTCTTTTTCTCAAGAGATTCTCCAATATCAGTTTTAAAATAAATATATCAACATTGTCAATTTCTATTTCAATTTTGAAGTGAAGATCCCAAACTTGTTCTCCTTAGGATTATAATTTACTTACACTTTACTTTACTCTTCTTCTTTCAATTGCACTGAGGGACTTATAATTAAACCATCTTCATAGGAGCACTGTTGGTACCAGATTTATATTCCAAAATTGCAGCATTGTCCTTTGTATTGTCAAATATGCATGCAATAACCTGAGTTGTTTGATAACTTTCTTCACATGGTTGTAACTCTGGATCACTCATCTTTCCTCCATTTACTTGAGTAATTTGTTCGTCTTGATCCTCACATGACATCTTTGGAATATACAAGTAGTCCTTGTGTTACAACCCACAACTGACCCTAAAATTTCTGTTGTTAAGTGAGACATTTGTTAAGTGAGTTTTGCTCCATTTTATACCCTCTCTGGCTACAGTTATTAACTGAACCATTGCAGTTGATAAGTTAATAACCTGGTTATTAAGTGAATCTGGCTTCCCCATTGATTTTTCTTGTCAGAAGTTTGCAAAAGGTGATCACATGACCCTGGGACATAGCAATAGTCATAAATATGAATCAGTTGCCAAGCATCTGAATTTTGACCATGGAGATGCTGCAAAGGTCATAGCTGTGAAAAACTGTCATAAGTTACACTTTTCAGTGCCATTGTAACTTTGATGGTCACTAAATGAACTGTTGTAAGTCAAGACTATCTGTAGTTGATTTATAAAGTGAATTGTTTTGTTCAAATACTCTTCCAAAATAATGTGTGCAATCAGTTTGACTTAAATAGTGTACCTTCTATGTTGCTTCATTTTCTTCTGTACTTTAGCTCCCTCTTGTGGTCAGGGAACAAATCGTTTTTTTAAAGCTTTTTACAGATCAAATGTTATCTCCTGGCCAATCAGAATCCTTGATAGGTGGGTAACATCATCAATGCTAAATGCTAGTTTGGGTGATGAAATGTCTGCAAAAAACAACAACCAAGCTCAGAGAGCACCAAGGATCCTTCATTTCAACCCAGAGCTGCAAATATTTTCCTTAATCATAGTTCAAATCCACAACAAACAACCCCAAAGTGCAAATTATAACCCACAACATGAGATAAAGGTGGCAAATTCATACAAATGGCCAAATAAAACTGCAACTTTTTTAATCCTTATGTTTCTCCATCAAAATAAGAAATAAAAAGTACTCCACAAGTCCTTATTTTAGTTCACCTCTGACCACCTTCTTCCTCATTCTTTAGAAATAAAGATGTGCCAAAATGGCACAGATCTTCAAAAAGGAGTAACAGGCTGTGAGAAGAAAGAAAAGAGTGTAATTTAGTTTAGTAAAGATAATAATCAAATAAATTTTAGAAGTTAAGGGCACAACTTATTGTCCATTTAAAAAATAAATTTCAAAATGGCTGGTTTTTCAACAAGAAATAATGGCAATCCCTCCTGTGTGGGGTGATTCTGAGACTCCTACTAACCCAGAGGAGTCATATATACAGTACTTAGGGGATTTAGCTCCCTTGTTTGTAAATTGAAAACACTTTTCCGCATTGTCAGTCAGCCATGTTCCCAAGTGTTTATTGAGGGACAGACCTTCAACGCTAGCTACCCAACTCTGAAAAGCTCTGCTCAACATGTAAGGGTGGGCATCAATTTTCATGGTTTTTTTTTTTGTTTAATTTTGTCTTGGTTTTGCTGTAAAACAGATACAACAATTTATTACTCTTATATTTCATTTTCAGTTACTGTCAGTTGATTTGGGAAAACTTAGTCTTGAGAGACAACATGCACGTTTTAAAAGTAAAAATTATTGTCCAATTTGATATAGGTTAACTGATTCCAAAAATGATCAAACATAAACAGGATTAGGGGTGGGGTAATGCTGCAGCCTGAAGGAGAAAACGAGTAAAAAAAAATTACACATTCATCACTAGAGTGCTAGCTAGTCTAACCCATACATATAAAGCTTAATACCCATGTGTTTCCATTTTGCTTGACGATAACCTGAGAACTTTACTCTGAAAAGAAAAAAAAAGTGTTAGGAAAATAAAATATGGCCAAAGGGTTCTGGATTCCAGAATATCTGGGAAAATTTTAAGTTCTGAGACAATTAACTGACTTTTGCCTATGTGTGTAAAAGTCCCTGCTTTGTCAAAACCAAATGTAGCTAGTTGTCATTCAAATACTTCTAATAGCTAGTTGTCATTCAAATGGTCCATGTAGCATTCAAATTCTAATTTCCATTTTACTGTTATTATTTGCAGGTATTATTATAAAACTGGAATTTTGGAACGAGTTGACAGGAGATTAGTATATAAGTTTGGAAAAAATGCACATGGATGGCAGGAAAGCAACTCATGAGATACCTATATCTTTGGACTCATTATCCAATAAACAATGTGAATGAAGGTCAACTCCAACAGATGGAAGTACTCTGCCGGCTTTTCTAGATTGAGGTGGCCATATATTCTGAATAACTGGATAAAATAACCATTAATAGACAATCTGGATCAGGAAATGTACTGCCTTTGCACTTTTTATGTACCATATAACCTGCATGGCATAAGCACCCATAATATGATTTCAATCTTTCCAGTAATCTGGTGCAATTTTGCTCTGAAAGCCAGGAAGAGTTTGTCATCAGTATTTAAACATAAATTCCAGCATTATAATACTTCCATTTTGAGTTTGATGGAATTTTGAATAGCATATTCTTGATATCATCTTTATGGGTGGGCAACCCATTGCCATCTGGTCTGTATGAGTCTCTGTAATATTTTTTTACAGGCTCAAAGACCTGTAGAAGTAGTGCCTCTAATACTCAGCAGCAGAGTCCAAGAAACCAGTGCAATTTCCTATTGCTTGAATGGAAAATAATGTGTGTGTTTTAAAAAGATGTGTTTAAATAATATTAAAAAGTACTCCAATGTAAAAAAAAAAAAAAAAGATCTGCTTCCCAGCTGGTAAAAGATAGCCCGTGTCTACCATCACACTCGAATAATCATTTTTTTCTATTGTATCAATCTGAAGGCGGATATGTGATCTTCCAGATATAGTTGAATTGGAACTCCCAACAGCCTCAGCAAATATAATCAGTGAAAATGGCACATGGATCTAATTCATGTTTCTCTGCCTTTGCATTCAAAAGCAATTTCATCTTGCCTGCAGCAACATTCTTTGGTACGGTTATGCAGATAGTCACAACAATATTTGTCACAGCATGAATAAAAAAAAATATTTGCGGTACTGTATATGAAGGTTACACTTGAGTCCACACACAGACTTGGGAAAGACTGGTTCTGATTGCATCTGGATAAGGGTTTGCTGCTACTATTCATCTTTTACACATGCGAAAGGAACCAAAACCAATATTTCTGCTTCAGAATTTGTGAAGCTTTTTGTTTCTTCAGGAAGAAAAGCACTGTGTTTTGTGTTCATAACGCCACTTCTGTAATCTGTAAAACATGAAAAGACTTTATCTATCATTTACATCCCCTCACTCAAATCAAGGTTCTACATCAAGAATATAGTCGAATACATGTTTTAAGTTGGCTCCTTAGGACTGCTGGTTCTTTGCCTGGCAATAAGGTTAGTTCATTAACTGACTTATTAGATTTCTATAAAATTGTAACAGTGTAATTTTAACAATCTTTATTATTAATATTTTTAATTAATGGTAATTCCTTCACACTATGTATTCTTTAGCACACACTCTTTTATTAGTTCATGTAATGTTGGCTGGCTGGTTGGGTCTGTCTGTAGATGGATGGATGGATGGAGAGAGAGAGACAGAAAGGCAGACAGGCAGACTGATAGATACTGATGCTTGGTGGAGTGAAATATATCAAGCCTACCACAGATAAAACATAAATACTTGAAATAAATGAACCTACATATGAGTTAACTGATTATATATACATATACTATAATTTAAATAATTTACATTTTGCATACCTTTCTGAAAACAAAATCCTGCACTTTATTAGAGAAGTCATAAAATATTATTTTGTGGAAATCACTAAACTTTATCCTGTAGTCTTCCAAACAAGAAGGCGACTCTATGAGCTCTTAGCAAATCCTAATGAACTTAGCAGAACATACTTCTAAGTAGATTTACTTAACTAAGATGTTTGATATTGACATTAGAAGTAATGCATAATTATTTTTGAAGCAATATATTTGTATTAATAATTAATATATTCTACCTCAGATGATGCTTGATAGTAATAATTGGGGATGTTATGGTCATCATTAAATTAGGAGGCCTCTGCAAACTTCATAGATCTCACTTGCCCTCTTTTATAACTCAGTCTTATTATTTTATATCATAGCAATTGTGAATCCTAACAAATATGGAAAGCTTTAGAATATGCAACTTTTTTCAAACATTAAAAATAAAAGCAATGCTGTTGTTTTAAATTCAGTTTTGGGAAATCAAATCTAATGCCTATTAGAATTACAATTCTCTTACTATTGCCCATTCTGAATAAAACCTCTAGGAAGTAGAGATCAAAACATCTGACAGATCCCACATGATATGTCACAAGTCAGTAAGACCAAAAGTAAAGCAAGTTGACTGTTCTAAGTAACACAAGGATTCTATTCACATTTTTTTCTCAATTTACGTATTTCATTTTGGCTACTGCTCCATTTCTTTTTCCTATTAAAGTCTCTCTTTCTTCCCTGGCCAATAAAGAGTAGGATGGACTTGGCAATCAGACTGATATTGCTCCAGCATTACCCACAGTAGGATGCATGCATCAAAAGGTCAAGATTTTATTTTAACTTTGGAAATAAAATAGAAAAATTACATTTAAAAATAAGATCAAGATGGCAATCTCCAACTGAACCTCTATCCCCCTGCCTTTTTAAATAAGTGTTACCATGTAAAAAGGACAGGACTTCGTGTGATAAAGTTTTTCATTCTAACCTTTTCGAACTCCTTGCTGATGTCTTTGTGCTGGTCAATATTTATTTGTTTGCTTTAAAAAAATTGATAGGCCAAAACTGTGCAGTATAATTCTTAGACTCACTCAATCTTTCAACTGAGTTTATATCACAATTAAAAATCTGGAGAGGAGGAAGCACAAAAAAGTAAACCAACTGGGAGACATGTTTAGTATAAGAGCTTTGCGCTGCTTTTCTGAGATTCTGTAAACTACCAAATTATAGGTAAACAGTTGGATTTCACCCTCTTGCACACAAAAAATGCACATTATCTTAATTTACTTGATCTCCACACATATCTTTTTGCCATTTGTTCCTGGAACTACTTTATTGTTGTATTTATTTTGACAACCAAATGCAAAATATGCCAGCTTAATGACATTCATAGGATGTAGTTACTAGAATACCAATGCAAAACTACATGGTGGTTAATATCTAAATTGAGTTTTAGCAGTCAGCCAATAAGCCTAATTTTTAAAAAAATGTTCTTTTTTACAAAATAATATAACATGACTTTACTGTGTTGCCTCTAAAGTAGCAGTGGAAAACACCCAATGCATGATCTAGAATAAATGTGATGTTTTATTAAATATGTTTGTGAGCAAATGTAAATTCTTATTTTGTAATCGTGCATTTTTGGTTCACTGCAATTTATAAAGAGTGTATATAAAATATTTAATTCTAAACAGCATCTTGTGTTTTGAGTTTGTTTTGATAACTTATATTAGCAGCAGCTACAAATCTGAAAGCTTTACAAATAATGGTATACTGAGAATTCACATATTTTCTGCTTATAGCCGACCCAGTTAGAAATCTTCACTATTCCTTGCTTGTTTTCTGTAATAATTATTAGTTTCACAAGCTTTATGAGTTGACAAACAACTCAACAGTATCATATATAAAGATGTGATAGGTCTGCATTTAATATTTCATCATTTGAGCTAATGATTATTCAATTGCTACATAATTGTGATGCTTATTATGAAAGTCCTAGGGTATGTATTTAGCAAAACTGTTTTTTTTTTTACTTCTTGAAAATGAACAACTGTTGAAGGGTGTCAACTATAAATATTTAATATTTTAAATAGTTGTTGGGTGGTAACCTTTCCCTTCCAACTTTAGATACTCCAGATCTATCCAACTGCCAAATTCTGAGTGCAGTTTAGAAAGGCAAAACATGAACTTCCGGTGGCGTTTCCATCGAAGATGGATCAGAGACTGTGATCATGAGTGGCTTTGATCCGTGTTTACCTTGTTGGAAGAGTCCCTGAGGGATTGGAACCATCTGACACACCTCAGAAGGGTGGGGGAAGAGGGGGAGACTGCCAGCTGGGTTGAGGGGAGCCGCATCTCCCCTCCCTAGCTAGGTATTACTCCCCTGGAAGACAAGGAGAAACAGCAGTTTAATGGCTGCCCTGAAGACAGAAAGCTGCTGGGACCTAAGCTTGCACTGGAGTGGTGAAGTGGTCAGCAACATGTAACCAGATAAAAGAACTTGATTTTCTCTTAATAACCCCAAGAAGCAGAAAGAGCCCTCACTTAAGAGCATCATAGTGGTGAATGGAAAATAAGAGGAAAAGATAAGGTAAACAAAACTGGAGTATAAAAAGCTACAATGGAATTAGAGATTAAACTTTGAATAAGATATATATAATTAGGCATTAATTAGGCATTGGACAAAATGCTGGACTTGCCTGGAATTGACTATCTTTAAGAAAGCTAATAGTGGAAATGGTTGGAAATTAACATTAATACAATTGAAAAGAGAAAAGAAATTTGAAAAGTGGAAAGTGATATCATGCCATCTAATGGTAAAAGACTGTTTTCCTTCATAATTTTATGGAAAATCACTGGTCTTATAATTGTTATGAGATAAAAGACTAATAAAATAGCAAGAACCCTGGAAACTTAATAAAGGGGGGAGAAATTGTACTAAGAGGATATACGAATGTAATTTCCTGGGAGTGTTGGGTGCTGATTGTGATAGATAGGAGGATTAATATGGGAAATAAAGACAAAAGGAGACTTTTGGCAAAGATTGCAACAAAAGGTTTTAAATTTTAATAACTCAACTGATTAACCAAAAAAAATGGAAGAAATAAGCAAAGACTTTAAGTCGGAATTGCAAATTGTGAGAGGAATGTTGAAAGAAAGAAGGGAATTATTGGATATACTGGCAAAAAAAATAATGGTGATGCAAGAAACTGTGATGACCCGGGGCATGGCACAAAGGCAACCCAGTCAAATAAGCAAGAAGAGTCCCTTTATTATCTCTAATTTTGTCCCCATTGTCCATCATCTGGAGAAAATTCAGTCCAAAACAAAATACATACAGACTGTAACTCAAAATCCAAACAAACCAAGCTGCAGTAATTAACTTGATAGGGCAGGAGAAGGAATTTCAAACTTGAAAGCACAGCAAAATTCACACAATTGGGAAGACGCCAGGAACACAGATAAGCCATGATGAAACCAGATAAACTTATGATTTCTCCCAACAGTTTGCTATACGCAGCTTCCCTTTTTAAATACAGTTCCCAGCTGCAGCTAATGAAGCGAATCAGGGCCCTTTCCTCCCCCAGAAGCCATGCAACTCACATTGCTCCCTTGTCCATTCCTCGCTGCGTACCCTAGGATGAAGAGGGGGTGGGCCTGGGCCTTCCTCTGAATTCCCTCTCCCTTGCTCTACCTCTCTCCTGCTCTGCCCAGCCGGATTGTGCCCTTCCCCAGTTTCTTCCACAGCCAACAGAGCCACACTCCCACTCCCTGTCAGCTCTTCAGCCTCCCCCTCCAAATCAGATTCCAACAGGGGCATGACAGAAACAGAACATTCTGATGAGTTTAGAAATCTCCCTGAAATATTGTTTCAGATAGATGCTTTTCTGAATTTTTCTTTGACTTTTAAATATTAAATTACTTAGCTTAAATATGCTAGAAATTAATGAAAATTCAGAAAGAGAGATCTGTCCTCTCTTAGTATAAACTTTCAAATTCCATATATTCAGACATACATGTGAGTACTGTGTGGAAAATGGCAACCTTTTCCATTGCAGAATTTTAAGTCATTTCAATCTTACAACTTTAAGCTGCATGCAGCAATATCTCTGAACACTTTATATATCATTAAAATCAATCACAGTGTTGCAATAAATTTCAATTTTAAATAAAATTGAAAAAAAGGATATAGTTTGCTATCCTGATTCATAAATGCATTCCCTACTCATACTAAAAATGTCATAATTCATCAAAGGAGTGACTGTTCATTTTAAGTTCATTCTCCAAATTTGTTATATGTATCCCTCCCCTCATCGATCTTATATCACAGACTTTAACCAAATATCTAGATGTTGAAACAATATTTTAGGTTTATATACCTTTGAATATTTCTTATGTGCAAACTAAAGTATTAATCAGCACACATGCAAATACTGGAAAGTATATTTCAGCTATGACTTGCTTTTAGAATTGAATATATAATACAAATGTCCTCAACTTACAATAGTTCACTTAGTGATCATTTAGAGTTACAACAGCACTGGAAAAAAGTGACTTATGAACGTCACAGTGTCATGTGATCATTTTTTGTGACCTTCTGACAAGCAAAATCAAAAGAAAAGCCAAATTCACTCCACCATGTTACTAATTTAGCAACTGCAATGATTCACTTAACAAGTATGGTGAGAAAGATCATAAAATGGGGAAAGCTTAATTAACAACTGTCTTGCTTAGCAACAGAAATTTGGAGCTCAGGCTGGTTATAAGTTGAAAACTACTCATAATAAGTTTTCATTTGAGTATTTTTTTTCTTCAAATGCTTACTTCTGTCACCAGAAGATGGAACCAGATTCAAGTCAGAAGCTCAACACAGATGGTAGTGTTAAGATTCAATGCTTATTTTCCTAAAGGTTTTGAATCAAAGATTTGAAGTTCAGTAACTGATACATGAAAGGAACTGGACACTTTTGGCATTTTCAAGTGGAAAAAAAATAGTGGAATCATGCTATCTATGAAATGAATGGTTTTATCCATGCAGAATCTATCAAAGAATTATACTGTGTAACACTAAAACAGAATAGTAGTGTGTGTGTTGATTTGAAATTATTTGCATGATGAATTCATTCCAAATATGCTTTGGCATATATTGGTCTACTGCTTCAGCTGCTTCTCTCCATTCCCAAGTCATTTCCATTATTAGTAAGAATAAGAAAGAAAAAGCATGGTAATTGTAAGAAGATTAAGTTAAATGAGGCAAGACTGAAGCAACTTCTAATAGATGCTGCACTATTAACCATAGCCACTTTTGCTTGTTATGCTATGTTTATATAAATGGTTAACAAAGGTGAACAGATCATAGCAAATTTGGATTATGAGAATCTATAAATTAGTCTTATATTACAGCTTTTTTACTATACTTTTCTGAATAAACGACAATTGAATTTATATAATTCATTAAGCAAAGTCAAACAAGCCACGTTTAGTTTGACCAAGTTAAATAAATCTGATTTACACTGTAGATTGGGCAGACTGCAACCCCAGAGTTACATGGAGCTCATATATGCTGAATATGAATTCCATGGAGCCCTGTCTGAATATACTGCTGAGTTTTAGTCATACAATTGTCAAAACTCCATTCTAAAATGATAAAATTATAAGGGGTGAGGGTAGAAATTATAGCATGGGTCTTCAAAAATGCATTATCAGAAAGAGAACCTCTAAACCTGCTCATTTGTAACTGAACGCCATTTTTAAAATCCTCACTGTAGCCCTATATCAATTTCTTTCTCTCTTGCATGCACGCACGTACATGCTGCAGGTATATCAGCATTGGGGGTTCCCATGATCCATGTTTTCATTTTATGGAACATTGTTTCCTGTAAAATAAGGTTATTTCCACCCCGTTGATATCCCGGAAAGCTCTCAAAACCCTTTATAATATCAGGTCAGGAGTTCTCAGGGAATTAAAGACTTGCTGAAATGGCTCTGTTAGGAATGTAAGTCACCTAATAGTTGGGTTGGAAAATATATAAACCAGGATAGAGATTTTAATACTGTCTCTTTAAGGGAATGCTAAAATAGTAATTGGGTGCGGTTCCTCAAATGGCCATAAGATGGAGCCAGAAACCTGGGTTGTTCTGTTCTGTTGTTGCTGAGAGTGTTGCCATTCCTGCATTTCCCTATTGACTATTCATAGTTCTTCTTGGATTTGATGTAAGTCTGTTACTGAACTGTTTTTGATACTGGACAACAAAGTTAGATTATCCCTGGACTGAAAACTGACTGTTTTAACCGTGAATGACTTGGACTGTGTTTGGACTTTGCTTAACCATTTACTGGAAGTAAAACCTACATTTTACTATAAAGTGTAGCTGTGTGCTGTTTGTGTGTTATTCTTCACCGCTCTCACTACGTCTCCCTATGTGCGTTCATTCTCCTAACGGGGAATTACCTCAACAGGCTCCATTCCTGAGATAGCTAGCTTTATGTTACTTTGTCTAGGGTTTGTATGTCTGTTTTTATATTATTTACCATTTATTTATTTATTTGCATCTGTGGCTTTTATAATGTGGTTTTAGCCATTTATGATGTGACATCCAAAGTCATCTTTGGTGAGATGGGTAGCTATATACATTTGATTAATGAAATAAAAAAATAACTTGTCAGCATTACCAATAACAGATGTGTGTGTGTGTATACAGTATGTATATACGTGTGTATGTATATATATTCTTTCAGTGAATAAATGAAGAATGAATGAGTTGGAAGGGACCTTGAAGGTCTTCTAGTCCAGCCCCTGCTCAACCCTAACCCTATACTATTTCATATAATAGAATCTAGACTCTTCTTAAAAAACTTCAGTGATGGAACGCCCATAATTTCTGGATGCAAGTTCTACTGGTTAATTGTTTTCACTGTTAGAAAGTTTCTCCTTAATTCCAGGTTGCTTCTCTCTTTGATTAGTTGTCAACCATTGTTTCTTGTCCTGCCCTCCAGTGCTTTGGAGAATAATTTGACCCCATCTTCTTTGTGGCAGCCTCTCAAGTACTGGGATACTGCTATCATGTCACCCCTAATTCTTCTTTTCTTTAGACTAGTCAAACACAAATCCTGCAGCCATTCTTCATATGTTTTAGTCACCAGGCCTTTGATCATCTTAGTTCAAGGGTCCTCAAACTTGGCAACTTTAAGACTTGTGGACTTCATCTCCCAGAATTCTCCAGCCAGCATAGCTTAAAGTTGCCAAGTTTGGAGACCTCTGTCTTAGTTGCTCTTCTCTGAACTTTTTCCAAAGTCTTA
This sequence comes from Hydrophis major, assembly GCA_033807585.1. Taxonomy (NCBI): domain Eukaryota; kingdom Metazoa; phylum Chordata; class Lepidosauria; order Squamata; family Elapidae; genus Hydrophis; species Hydrophis major. The sequence goes on from CM066328.1 coordinate 100,210,049, forward strand.
ACATCTTTTTTGTAATGTGGTGATCAAAATTGGTTGCCATATTCCAGCTGTGGTCTTACTAGGGTTTTATAAACGGAGATTTGTTACGTGAATAGAAATCATGTTTTGAGTATTATGCAAAAATAACACAAAATTGTTACACTAATATTTCAACCATGCCATTTCAGAGTTATCGTCAACGCAGATTCAGCCTAAATTATCCATATAGTTTTTTAAAAAAAAGATGTTCAAATTGGAATGCTTTTGTATTGCTGCTAATAGATAAGAATACCATTATATATAAAGCTTTTATAGCACAAATAAGTTTCACATTTAAACATAATTCTCCTTCAAATATGTTACAATAGTTTTTAATTTACTACATGGAGATTATACTGCTATACGAAAGCCAGCACTACCAATTAAAGATATCAATCATAGTAATGTATGCTCTTTTGCTGAATAAATTTATTTTGCTGAATAAATGCAAGTTTACAATCATAAAACATGTTAATACACAAAAATAAACCAAAAATTATTATTCTAATGTATTTCAAAAGTATTGCCAAGGTATATTCAGCATTAAAAATCTATATGATTTTGTTTTTAAAGTGAGAATAACACTTGGTTGTATACTGCAGTTAACAGAATAACAGAGTTAATAGCACAGTTGGCAATTCCATTACATGTAAAGCTTTTCATAGCTCATTTTCCAGATTGAGGGATTTCAGATAAACATTTCCAATGTGACTGCTAATCACAAATCATGTTGTTTACAGATAAGGCTTCTCCTTTCCAGTGAATGAAGTTTGTGTATTACGTATGAACTTAGTCCTAGAAACCATAATTTAAAAAAGAATTAGCATGTATTAATATAAATACATAATTAATTCTAAAGATAGTTATATATGCATACATTTCTTTATATTATATACATTTATATACATGAAATACTAACAGATTCTTTTTATTTATTTATTTATTCAAAGTTTCAAAGAATTTAAAAAAGAGAAACAAGTTCTCACATTTTACAGCAATGTCATCGCAGTGACCATATCCTTTAGTAATAATTAAGTTCATTTGCCATAAGTGTGTCTGTAACTAATTTACTAATTCTTTACTTGTTATATTATTAAAATGCAATACTTATCTACCTACGTTACTTTACATATATACACATATTTGTCATATATCACATTCTTCTTTGCAATTTCATTGGTCTTTTTTACAAAGCATTTTTACTCCACTTCTTTTTTTAACCAGTTATACCATATATTCCATGTTGTGAAAGATTCTTCTTCTTCCCTGTTTTTTAATAACATAGTTAGTCTAATCATTTCTGCACATTGATGTATCTTATTAATCACCATTGTCTGTGGGTATCATAGTTAGTTTCCAGTTTTGAGCTAGAGAGATTCTTGCAGCAGTTATAATGTGTAGTATTAGATGTTGGTGTTTATTATCTAACCATGTCAGTTCTAACATACCTAACAGAAACATTTCTGGTATGAATTTGATTTTTTGTTTTGTTAATTCCTCTAACCATGCTCAAATTTAGAGCCAGTACTTTCGTACTTGGGGACAGGTCCACCACATGTGTTCCCTGGCAGTGGTTGCACTTCCCACATTTGGGTGACAGGTTGGGGAACATTCTGGCTAATCTCGCTAGTGGAAGATGCCACTGATAAAACATTTTGTAGATATTCTCCTTACAGGAGACTGACAGCATTAATTTGTAATTTGTTTGCCATAATCAACTAACAGATTCTTTTTTTTTAACTGTTCCTTTGTACTTTTTGCTCACTATCTGTATTATGACAAAAGCCATGTGATTCTAATATTTATAGATACTATTTAATTCCATTGAAATTGACTATTTTAATATCCCCTGGTAAAATTGAATTCCAGATATTGCAAGTTATATAGAAGAACATAGAGTTTTTCAAGCTCTTCTCATTCCTCCTCTAAATCTATCCACGACCATTTGTGACACCTCTGCCTTAATCTATTTTCAAATTGCTTAATCTTTACTTACTTTCTACAGTAATCTGAATTGATAATGTTTTCTTACCTTTCTTTTTCCTTCAGCATTGTGTTTATCCAGATAGGTTTGAATCGCTGCACCATAATCAGGATGAACATCAGTAAAGTTTTTCACCTAATTCGGCAAAGAGAAGTTGAGGTCATTTGTCTCTTTTGTAATTCCTATTCTTTTGTAATTACTGATGAGGACAAGTCAATTATGCTATGGCACAGAGATCTGAAAGTTCAACACATCAGGAGTGTACTTACTTCAACTACTGATATGGCAAAAGTATTATTTTTCAGCTGAAAAAGCTGAAAATTATTTTACAAGAAAAATACTACTTGTCTTTCTATTTATATAGAATAGAATAGAATTAGAATTAGAATACATTATTTGACCAGTATGATTAGACATGCAAGGAATTGTCTCTGGTGCAGAAATTCTCAGTGTATATGCCAAGCAACAGAATTGTCTGTCATCATCATCTTCTTCATCATCATCATTCTAATAATAGCAGGTAGTAAAGAAGATAATGAAGGATAATAATAATTATATTACAGCCATACTACATGACTAAATATGCATAGACTAAACATTTCTAAATCTAATTTTAAAATGCTTTATCATAAGCTCTTTATTTTCTACCCAAATGAAATATATTTAAAACTAAAGTTAATCTGGACTGGAATATGACAATTTATATTTTTATTAGTTTTCAAATTAAAACGTTAAAAAGGCTCCAAGAGAACAATTGTAAAGATTATTCAGAAGAGAACCAAACAATGCACCTTAAGAAGAAGGAAGTTTAGGATTGCAATCCTAAAGCAACTATTACTGAAGCTATCCAGAAAGATATCGTGGTGGATAGTATCAAAGGCCACCAAAAGGTCAAATGGAGCAAGGATGGATGTATTATGCCATTTCCTCTCCCACCAGAGATCATCAAAAAACATGACCAATGCCATTTCCATCCCATATCCAGGCCCGAACCCTGATTGGAAAGGATCTCGATAATCCCTTTCATCCAGAAACCTCTAGAGCTGCTCAACAGCCTTTCCTGAAAAGGGATGCTTGGAGACAGGTCGGAAATTATCCAATAGAATGGAATTTAATGATGACTTCTTAAAAAGAGTTTCTATTCATTACTCCTTGCCTGGCCTTCGGGTGCCTTGGAAAATAGCTTGACCCCTTCCTTTCTGTGGTAGCCCCTCAAATATTGGAACACTGCTATCATGTCTCCCCTGGTCCTTCTTGTTGTGAATGCATAAAGGTTTAATAAAGTTGTCTTGAGCTTGGAGTCAAGTGCAGGGTTCTGGCCCTGCACTTCTGATTGGCTGTTAATGGCAGGATCAGATTGGCCCGTTCAGGGGAATCTGATTGGCCATTAACGGGGCATTCGTATTGGTTAACGGAGCTAGTGCTCCTGGATTGTTATTGGTTAAATAATTATTGGGTTGCCTATATAAGGAAGGCTATAGCGGCCATCCAGTTTGAGTGTCACACCATGTAAATAAAGAGTTAAAGTTCACCGTTCCACAGGCTCGTCTCCATTCTTTCTCGCCCATGCTCCAAACTTAACACTGGCGATGAGGATGGGATGTGGAGACGTCGGAGCTGACTGAACTAAGAAGAAACACCGAGCACATGACTGACAACGCAACACGATGGAACCATGTCTGGCGTCGTCATACCACCCGCTCCGTTCGACCCAGTGCAAGAGGACTAGGAGTCCTACATGGATCGTTTCCAAATGTTTTTGGAAACTAACAATTTAAAGGATGCCACAACTGGGAATAAACGGGCGGTATTCCTCATGCATTGCGGGCCAACCGTATTTAAGATGGCTAAAGCACTAGCCAAACCTGCAGAAGTAAAGGCGATGGACTGGGACGTCCTCGAACCCCTACTAAGAGCTCATTACGCACCAACCGTGCCCACGCTCATGAGATGGCATGAGTTCTATCAAAGAAACCAGCAAAAAGGAGAAAGCATCGCCGACTTCATAGCAGACCTCCGAAATCTGGGAGGCCTCTGTGGATTCGCCGATTTGGAAGAGGCGTTGAGAGATCGAATAGTTCTGGGATTAGATGCACCAGAGCAAGCTGATGGCGAAAGGCAACATCAGCCTTGCCGATGCCATCGCTGATGCTATTGCAGCAGAAGCAACCAGGAAGTCAGCTGCCCAATTACGCCGCAACCATGCTCCTGTACACCAACCAACAGGCAACATTTTACCCAAGTCAGAAGGGTAGCTATCAACGGCCCACCACGAGGACCTCTCTTCGTCATCAGACAGCGACTGCGGTCTGACCGGGACCCCTACCCAAAGTCCCTACACCCATGCGCCGGCTGTGGGGCCAACCATGCCAGGTCCGAATGCAAATTCCACGACACGCTCTGCCATGAGTACGGGAAAAGAGGCCACATCGGACGGGTCTGCCGAAGTTTCCAAGGACCTGGCCAGGCCTCAAAAGGGGCTAACTATCGCCAATCAACAGGAAACCATCCTGTAAGGCGAGAACCAGTAAACCACTCCTACAGAAACCGAGTTTGGAATCACCCCACGAAGCGAGAAGAGGCTCACCAGACGATCATTATCGGTCACGCCTCTACCTTGGATGCCAAGAAAATCCGAATTACAGTGGCCATCGAAAATCAGCCTTGCCAAGTGGAAGTTGACTCGGGATCGTCTCTCTCGATGGTTTCCTGGAAGACCCTCAAGCAACTCATCCCCACTATCCAGCGCCAAGACCTCCGTTCCCAAAGACTTATTCTTAAGGACTATCAAGGGAATTGAATCCCTGTCACTGGATCCAACTGAGTCCGGGTCTCATTCAAGAATCGCACAGCGTACTTAGCGCTGTGATCGACAAAGATCGGCCTAGCCTGCTAGGCCTCCAATGGTTCGCGCCACTTGGCATTGAAGTGGCAGGCATAAACCGAGTCAGCGGCAGTGACTGGGAGGAGGACCTCGTCCATGAATTCAGGGACGTCTTCGTGGAAAAATTAGGCGAGTACAAGGGGACCCCAATATCGTTCAGCCTTAATCCAAAAATAGCTCCCATTCGCCTTAAGCCCCGTCGAGTTCCGTTTGCCTTAAAGCCGAAAATCGACGAACAGCTCAATAAATTAACAGCTCAGGGGGTGCTAGAGCCAACTGATCACTCTCCCTGGGAGACCCCAATCGTAACACCAATTAAGCCGGATGGTTCAATTCGAATTTGTGGGGACTATCGGGCCACCCTGAACCACGCCCTACAGCAAAATGCATATCCGGTGCCGGTGGTGCAGCACCTCCTCCATTCCCTGGGGGGCGGAAAAGTCTTCGCTAAACTAGACTTAGCTCAGGCATATCAGCAACTACCTGTTGATGAAAAGACGGCACAGGCACAAACGATTGTGACGCACCGAGGTGCCTTTAAATGTACCCGACTCCAATTCGGAGTCAGTGTAGCCCTGGGAATTTTTCAGAGCCTTATGGAGAGGCTACTACAAGGGATTAAAGGCGTAGTCCCCTACTTTGATGATGTATTAATTGCTGCACCTACAAAAAAAATCTTACGGGATCGTTTAAAACTAGTTCTACAGAAATTCCAAGACGCCGGTCTTAAAGTGAAAAAGAATAAGTGTAAACTGTGTACAGATCGTGTCGAGTTTTTAGGGTATCTAATTGACAGTCAGGGTATTCACCCTACCGACAGTAAATTGAGAGCAATAAAAAACGCTCCCAGACCTCGGAACAAGGCCGATCTCCAGGCGTTCCTAGGCCTTATCAACTTTTATAACGTATTTCTGCCTCATAAAGCAACTGTCGCTGAACCATTACATCGTTTACTAGACAAAAAAGCAATTTGGTTATGGGGTCATAAAGAAGAACAGGCGTTCCGTAATGTAAAAAAACTACTGACTTCTGACGCTGTACTTATGCAGTACAATGAGACTTTGCCATTAAATATCATATGTGATGCTTCACCTTTCAGAGTGGGCGCCATTTTGAGCCACGTACTGCCTAATGGTAACAAAGCCCCTGTTGCATATTTTTCAAAGACGCTTTCAAAAACTGAGTGAAATTATAGCCAAATCGATAAAGAAGCCCTCGCAATTGTATCTGCCGTTAAAAGATTTCACAAGTACGTGTATGGCGGGGCTTTTACTATCGTGACTGACCACAAACCATTATTAGGGATAATAGCCGGAGATAAGCCGACTCCCTACATATTATCCCCCAGGATGACTCACTGGTCAGAATTCTTGGCTGCTTATAATTATCGGCTACAATACCGCCCAGGGAAAGCCATTCCCCACGCCGACACATTGAGCCGAGCAACGCTTCCAGAGACTCTTGACGACCCTGCACCAACGGTAACCACGTTACAGATTGAGACACTCCACACACCGCCATTAACCGCCTGAGATATCGCGAGAAAAACCAGATGAGACCCCACCTTAGCGCGAGTCCTAAGCTGGGTAGAACGCGGATGGCCATTGGACCAGTTATCAGATGACTTCGCACCATTGACTTCGACAAACAGAGTTGTTCTCTCAAAAGGGCTGTATCATCTGGGGCGATAGAGTCGTTATCCCAGAACGACTCCAACAAGCAGTACTGAGAACCTTGCACGATGGCCACCCCGGTATCGTGCGAATGAAAGCCCACGCACGAAGCTAGGCATGGTGGCTGGGCATCGACAAGCAAATTGAGAATTGGCACTTCTCTTCACTAGACTAGCCATGCCCAGTTCCTGTAATCATTCTATATATGTTCTCCAGTCCCCTAATCATCCTGGTTGCTCTTCTCTGTACTTTTTCTAGAGTATCAACATCTTTTTTATAGTGTGGGGACCAAAAATGGATGCACTTCTCTAGGTGTGGTCTTACTAAGGCTTTATAGAGTGATATTGGTACCTCATTTGATCTTGATTGTAGCCCTCTATTAATGCAACTTAAGATTGTGGTGGCTTTTTTGGCTGCCTCCCCACACTGCTGGCTCATATTTAACTGGTTGTTCACTTCCACAAGCTAGGAGGAACATGGATCTGAAATACAGATAATTGCACTCATACTCCCTAGGTTCCTGTGCACTTCCTCAGGAGCAACAGGTTAAGCTGTTCCCAGGTAAGAATCTGCCTCAGGTGTCCCCACCAGGACCAGCAACCACATTGGCATCTAATTGGGAATAAAGCTGTTAAATTTTGTCTTCCAGAAAATCAGTAAATTCTTCAGCGCACTTTTTCAGGTGGACCTTTGTATTCTCCTTTCCCAGGACAAGAAGGCTCACCTTTTAAAAGGTCACTGGCTGATTAACTGCAGTTTACTAATCAAGGATCTTTACCAGAAGGATATTCAGGTTCTGACCAGTTCTGGAGAACTGTTAGTGGAAATTTGAGTAGTTCAGAGAACTGGCAAATACCACTTCTGACTGGCCCTGCCCCCATCTATTCTCTGCCTCCCAAGTCCCAGCTGATTGGCTGGGTCTTCTTTTGTTGCCCTGCACAGGAGAACAGAGCTGGAAAGCAGGTTAGTGGGGTGGGGAGGGAATGGGATTTTGCAGTAACCTTCCCCTGTGATGCCCACCAAGCCATGCCCACAGAACTGATAGCAAAAATTTTTGAATCCAACCACTGATCTTTACAGTTTGGTAAAATCATCAAGCATAAGGTTCACTACCACAAATTTTTCTAGGAAAAGAAACTGGCAAATCAAAATCATTCTCTGGGCTACCCATGATATAACAAGGCTTGAGTGGAAGAAGCACACTGGATTTCATAAAAATCAAGATGGATTTTGCAACAACATGCTTTCCAAGTATTTTTTTTTAAGTTTCATTAGCTGTGTTTTGGATTATTTTTCTTCTGGAACACACAATATCTAACAGAGTACAAGAAATATCTATAGTTAAAAGAAAACAAATTCAGCAGCTATCCATATTTAAAGAAACATGATACTGTAGAGCATGCATACATCCATAATCCATAACACTAAATTGAAAAAAGAGATTTAGTTATCACTTATATATAGTTATATATAATTAACTAATACTATACATACACACATACATTAACTAATACTATACATACACACGTATGCATGAATAGAGACAGAGACAGACAGAGTGAGAGAGAAAGAGAGAGTGTCCTTGACTTATGACAATAGTGGGACTAGAAAATCCATCATTAAACAATGCAGATGTTAACTGAGTTATCATGTGATTGCACCCAATTTTTTCTCATGGTTATTTAGCAAATCATCCATGGTCATTAAGCAAGACATCATACAGTCACGACTTGTGACCTCCTGCCAGCTTCTCTGTTGACTCTGTTTGTCAGAACACCTCTGAGAAGATTGCAAATGATGATCACCAGTAGAGAAATGCAACTGGTTCAGCCGGACCAGTAGTAAAGAAAAAGCTCCGACAATCAGCTGAGAAGAATAGAAAAATGGCCCTCCCATCCATCCCTGTGCTTTTCTGTTCTTTATCCTCTCAGCTGATTGGCATAGCAGAGCCTTAGCTGGTGTTTGGAAAGCTGCATGTGCATGACGTGCGCGATCACCAAACCAGTAAGGAAACTGGTAGAATCCCACCACTGGTAATCATGTGACTGCAGGATGCTGCACCTGCCAAGGTCCCAGATCATGGTCATGTGTTCCAAGGGATGCTGAGATGTCATAAGTCCGAAGACAGGTCATATATCACTTTTTTCTGCACCGTACGACTTTGAACAATAATTAAATAAATGGTCATTAAGCAAAGACTACCAAAAGCATTTTTATCCAGAATTGTATGCAAGCAGACGTGTGGGACCAAGAAAAGACACAGCTGATTTAAGGGGTTATCAACAGATAATATCTGTGTGTTCTGCATGCTCCAAAATCTAAAGCCTCTCAACTTGGAATCTCTGCACAACCTTGTGATGTATTACATTGTTACTTACAGCTCTCTTCTGGATGAAAAGCTGAGTGTTCTTAAGATGGTTAGCAATGTTCTCACAAAGCCTCATGCGCTCTTCCTCATTCAATACTTTGACAAAGAAGTCCCGTACCTTTCAATAAATAGTGAAACCAATAGTTATACATAGACCTTCTGTAGACCTAATAGAAATCTTCTACAATTCCTGATGAACAGTATCAACCTCAGCTATTAAATAAATGAGAATGAACTGGTGGCTATTTACAATTATCGTGGAATTCTCTCTGCTGTTTACAATGTGAAAAGTCCTGCCTTCTTTGTACCACACAGACACACACACACACACACACACTCATATGCTATACATAATGCACTGACAACTGACTGCCTCTTTAGCCAAAGCAGCTCTCAAGACCACATCTGCATAAAGCTTAACCTCTTACATCCTCTGATATTCTCTAATTGATTGTATTGATATTGTATTGATATTCTCTAATAAATTGTACTCAATGTACAGTCGGTCACTTAATCTTTTGAAATTATATCAGGCATAGAACCGGTATTTTGAGCCCGTAAAGCATTTTTGGCTATTAGGAAGCATCATACTGCATTTCCATTACGATCACACGACTGTATTTTAGGATCTTGGCAACCATCTTGCCTTTAAAGCTGGTTACATCATCTCATGGTTGTGATTTGTGACATTTGTTACTGGCAAAAAAACACTCATTTTAAAAAATGGGTTCATTTAACAGGTGTGGATGCATTTAATAACCAGTGATTTTCTTAACAACTGCCACCAAAATGATGTAAAATCAGATCCACTCATGAAAGTGCCTTGACTTATGACTGTAAATCCAGTCCGAATTGCATTTGTAAGTCAAGGACTGCTTCCAAATATTTTTTTATAGAAAGGGTGAGAAGGATATTTTTGAATAATCTGTCGTACAGAGGCCTGGCACCTTATAATAATTTTAGCCAAACCAGGAAAATAGTTTACTGGACTGACTCCAAGAGACAGAAAAATCTCACTTTTATATCTGACTTCACTTATGGAGAAAATCGAGTAACAGAAAGTGGGAGCAAACAGGAAACCAAAACTTAATTACTTGAGGATAGAATTATATCAAGCAAGCGCTCTCAATTTTTTGTTTTAAATTGAAGACATACAAAGAGAATGTTGAAGATAAATTTACCTTGCTAATAAAGAAAGAGAAGAAGAAAAAGTGTGCTTACAAAGACAGTTCATTTCCAAAATAAAACACAGGTAGTCCTCAATTTACGACCACAATTGAGCCCAAAATTTATGTTGCTAAGTGAGACAGTTGTTAAGTGAGTTTTGCCCCATTTTATGACCTTTCTTGCCATATTTGTTAAATGAATCACTGTAGTTGTTAAGTTAGGAAGACAGTTGTTAAGGGAATCTGGCTTCCCCATTGACTTTGCTTGTCCAAAGGTCACAAAAGTTGACCACATGACCCAGGGACACTGCGGTTGATCACACGACCCACCGGTTGCCAAGCATCCGAATGTTGATTACATTATTATGGTGGTGATACAACAGTTATAAGTATGCAAAACAGTCAAAAGTAACTTTGAATGGGTACTAAATGAACAGTTGTAAGTTGAGCACAACTTGTAACAGGGCATTTCTAGTTTATTTACTTGAGAAGTGTTATCCTCAACTGAACTATTAAAACGTTGTACATCGCCTGAGATAAATACACAGCTCTTCTTCAAAGCAGGTTGTTCCTCAGGGCCAGTAAAACTATTTGGATAATAGTTTGGGGCACCACCTAAAGAAAAAAATTGCAATATATTAGAAGCAGGACAGTGTATCAGTGTATCAGTTCTGCAAGCACATCATTATGTCTTACAGCCAAAAATGTGTTTTTCCAAGCAAATAGCATTTCTACAATCCCTTTTCAGAGAACTGAATTCCTTCAGGCTAAGTCTATTCTTGACTTCTTCCAATTCCCACAACAAACAAGCAAAAAACTATTTAGGGCTTTGAGTCTTTATTCCTGTAATTATCTTAACAGCAGTAAGAAAAAAAGGTTGAAGGTGAATTGACCCTACATATATATTTCTAATGTTAATTGACTCACAACCACACTGTAATGACTGTATTGTAAATATTGTAATAGGGTTGTGGGTGTATTAAGTTGCTTCAGTAATAATAAAAATAATGGTGGGAAGGCGGAGCTTCGTCTTAGCGATACAGCTGCAATCTTGGGGCTCCGAGATCGCAGCTGATATTTTTGCCCCTGGTCGGTCCTAACGGACCTAAACCGTCCTGTAGAGATGGTGACCGTGAAGGGCACATTCCCTGGATCCCAGGGACATCGCAAAGTCCCTGGTTTGATCCAGGAGAAGTCCTTTTGCTGGCAGCAGAGAGGCAGCCTCCATAGCTGCTGAAGTCGGGACAGCTCCGGAAAGGAAGAGGCTGGAAGTGAAAGTGTGTCGGCTGGGTGAGAAACTTCCTTTTTTTTGTTAACTTGCTGACTTTTGAAAGGACACTCTGAATATAAGAAGAAATATGTGAGTTTTTTTTTTTGACAAAACTGTATGAGCGGCGTTTTTTAAAGGGATGTCAAATTGAGGCTTGGATTTTTTTTCTTTTCCTTACTTTTTTTGGGGGGGACTTCAGCATGACTTTGTAGTTAACCAGACTGAATTTTCTCTTATATATATTCTTATGCTCCTTTTTGGATTTTTTAATTCTTTTTTAGGATAGAGGCTCCCTTTGGCGTGTATGTGTATGTGTATATATATATATATATGTATATATACCATACAGAAGCCTGATGATGGCAGATGAGATTCTGCTGAAACGTTGCTACAACTTTAAAAGCACCACGTGGGAAAATACCCGAACAAAGCTGAATGCCAGACATGTAAGTACCCGCAAAAACTTAAGACAACATATATATATATATATATATATATATATATATATATATATATATATATATATATATATGTATATATATATATGTTTTCTTAAGTTTTCGCAGGTACTTACATGTCTGGCATTCAGCTTTGTTCGGGTATTTTCCCACATCATAATAGTGGTGCTTTTAAAGTTGTAGCAACGTTTCAGCAGAATCTCATCTGCCATCATCAGGAATCTCATCTGCCATCATCAGGCTCGAAGCACCACTATTATGACGTGGGAAAATACCCGAACAAAGCTGAATGCCAGACATGTAAGTACCCGTGAAAACTTAAGAAAACAAATATCAAACCTCTACGGGGAGGGAATAAACAGCCAGATCAAAACCTACGAAAAACTGGAAATTAAAAGAGCAGTAATACTATGTGACCTCCAATTCCTACGCAGCTGCAGAGACAACAATACTACACCATCCTGCTTCAAATTAACATTTCATCAAAGCACAGCAGCCACTAAACGTATCCTGAAAAGAACTGAAATGGCTCTACTAAGGAACGAGCTCCACAGTAAGAGATTCCAATTAGATCAGTTAAACAAAGATTTGCTAGCACTACACCTGGAATTGAGCAGCAAAATCCACCCTCTACTTTGGGACAAGATAAAACAACTTACAACTTGGAGAGCTGAATCTGCAAACATTTACAAACAGGAAAAGCTCTTGAAAAAATTAAAGAAATTAGAACATGACAAGAAAACTCCCAACAACTCACAACAACACCTGAAACAATTAGTGTACAATGTTTCCAACAGAGAACTCACCAAAACAGAAACAGAAGTCCTAACCAAAGGATTCAATTATGCTATAGCACCCCAAAAAATCCCCACAGAATCCATCATATGTGCAGTAGAATCCAGCCTAACTAAATTAAATACAGATGAAGCTGATAAAATAAGACACCAAGTTACCAACATTCTATGCACAAGCAAACCACCAAAAAGCAACTTACAGCAAAATGAAATTAAAGCGCTACAAACCCTGAAAAGAGACAGCAGCATAATCATCCTCCCAGCAGATAAAGGGAATGCCACTGTAGTAATGGACAGAAAAGACTATGAAACTAAATTGATAGACCTACTCCAAGACTCCACATACAAACCCATAAACACAGACCCAACCACATATCTGGAAAAATTAACCAAGAAGAAAATTATAACCAGCCACATAAGCAAAGAGATCCAACACACGATCATACCCAGAGAGAAATCTTCCAGATGCCCCAAACTATACGGCCTCCCAAAAATACACAAAGAAGGCATACCTCTCAGACCCATAGTCAGCTCCAGAGGAGCACCACTACAAAACCTGGCTAAACACCTAGCAAAAGAGCTACAGCCCCATGCTGAAACAGCAGCTTCTCATGTACAAAACTCATATCACTTCTTGGAAATGATCAAAGATCTACATGTGGAGCAAGAAGATCTGCTTGTAAGTTTTGACGTGGTTTCACTATTCACTCAAGTCCCGATAAAAGAGACCCTCGAAATCATCAAAAATAAATACCAACCAGCTAAACACCTCATGGAACTAACAGAACACTGCTTAACCAACACATATTTCATATACAAAGGACAAAGATACAAACAAATTGAAGGAGCCCCCATGGGATCACCACTGTCACCTGTCATTGCAAACCTGTTCATGGAAGAATTCGAATCCAGAGCCCTGGCTAATGCCATACTCAAACCCAAACTATGGTTAAGATATATCGATGACACATTCGTGATTTGGCCCCATGGACAAGAAAACCTAAACAACTTCCTAACACACCTAAACAGCGCACACCCCAAAATCAAGTTCACCATGGAAACAGAAACAAACAAACAACTACCATTCCTAGATGTACTAATCTACAAGAAAACAGATGGCACACTAGGACACACCATATACCAGAAGAAAACACACACCAACCTCTACCTCAACGCCCAATCCTACCACCACCCAGCATAGATAAACTCCGTGGCTAAAACACTAATTACCAAAACCAAACGCCTGGCAGACAAGACACACATTAAGACTGAACTATGCACCCTGACTAAAATATTGACAGCCAACGGCTTCCACAAAAGCAATATCACCAACTTGATCCACAAAAACACACTGAGACATAATAGAGACCCAGAAGATGAACAGACCTGTGGAACAGCTGTCCTGCCCTACATAAGAGGCACTACAGATAAAATTAGTAAGATTCTATACAGACACCACATCAAGACTGCCTTCAAAACAGACAGAAAAATAGCAGCCATCCTCAGGAACCCCAAAGACAAAATTGACCTGGAAAACCAAGGCATATATGAAGTCCCCTGTGCATCATGCCCGGCCACATACATTGGACAGACCAATAGAAGAATAAGCACCCGCCTGGATGAACACAAAAATGCAGTCAAAAAGCTGGAACACACTTCCTCACTCGTCCAACACATGGAAGCCACAGGTCATAACATCAACTTCAATGGCACCAAAACCCTAGCCACTATAGAAAATCCCAGCCACAGAATCATCAGATAAGCCATAGAGATTGAAAAAAGACCAGAAAGCATGAACAGAAGAGATGATTCCACCAGGCTCTCAATCATTTGGAAGCCTGCACTCACAAACAAAAAAATCTCCACACCACAAGCCAGGCAAACACCTGGGCACAAACAGATCCCCCCTGATACCTCCAGCTCAAACACACCCCAACCAGGCACCCAGATGAAACCCAGCTTCCTAACTAATGATAGCCGTCCATTTACCCGAAGCCAAGCTGCACTAAAGGCCTCCAATAAAGTAACACAATGTTGCCAGCCAATCAAGATACAAAAAGAGCCCCCCCCCAAAAAAAAAAAACAGACAGAAGATATTAGTAGCAGAACACAGCACACTCCAAGACCAATAAACACAGACCAAGACTCTCAACCAATCAGGAGGAAGAAAAAACCATTCTGACACAGCAATAGGCTGCCCCAAATTTAAATCTGAAACCACTGTAAAAGTCTGACTCAAGACAAACACCATACAGAAGCCTGATGATGGCAGATGAGATTCTGCTGAAACGTTGCTACAACTTTAAAAGCACCATGTGGGAAAATACCCGAACAAAGCTGAATGAGGCTTGAAAATATTTTATTTGGAGAAGAACTCTGAAAAGACTACTTCTCAAGGACATTTCAATTTGATAAGATAGAGGGAGAGTGCAGCAGAATATTATTACAGGTGCTTTCCTGGACCCTTATCAACATTTCAACACTTGAGACTTGGCTTTGAAGCTTGTGGAGAAGGAGTCATAATAAGAGCCTTGGACAAATAAACAAAGTGCAGTGTGTTTTCTTATCTTTTTTCAGTTGTGCACCCCTACTCACCAGCCTCTCTGTAAACTTTAATTCTAGTAATATTCTTATTTTTGCTTTTTATTTTAAAGAGAAAGCCTCAGAATTTTTTCTTTATTTTTCTTTTCTTCTCCTTTTTCTTTACTGGGTTTTTTTTTTTTTTTTGCTTGCTTTTTCCATATATTTTTGGACCACTCTGCCTTTTTTTTTTTATTGTTGAGATTTCCCAATTGGATTAAGGTGTGAAGAACCTGAAGGAATTTTTTCTTTTTTTCCTTATTTTCTTTTTTCTTCCTAATTATTATTATTATTTTTGGGCTTTTTTCTTCTTTCTATTTTTCATTTTTTATTGTGACCACTTCATATTTGGATTAGGGTCTAGAAGAACCTGAAGATTTTTCTTCTTCTTCTTCTTTTTCTCCTTTTTCCTTTTTGTCATCAGGTTTTTTATTATTGGATTTTTGCCATTTTGGATTATAATTGGCTATTCTACCAGTTGGATGAAAAGCTAAAAAGAATTTGAAGGTCTTGAAGCATCAAAATGAGCAGGAAACCCATATCTTCTGGCGTTTCTACTTCTACCTCTGCCTCCCCACCAGCTGGAGGACAATGTTTAATTCAGACAATGTTGAAGCAAAATAAAGAACAAGAAATAATAACTTTACAGATGATTATGCAAGGAATCCAAGATCTCAAGATAAAATCAGACATCATTGAACAAAGAATAGAGAAGACTGATGAAAAAGTGGAAAATATTAAACAAATGATGGTGAAGTATGATGAGAGATTCAAAAAATTGAGGAAGAAGGTAAACAAAGAGAGGAGAAGATTGGAAATATTGACAGCAGATTAACAGTGGTTGAACAAGACAAAAGTGGGATGTTGAGGTGAGAGATGGAGATGTCAGAATTCTATCTCAGATTTCAAAATATAGAAGAAGAAAAAGGACAAAACTTGGCTGCGATAATGATAGAAATTTTGGCGGATGCTTTGGAAATTACAGAAGAAAAGATGATGGATGAAGTAAATGAGGCATACCGAGTTTTTACAAGATAGGCGATGAGAAATAAATTACCAAGAGAAGTCCATATTAGATTTACCAAAAAAATCCATCAAAACACAAATATTACAAGCTGTAAGAGAGAAGACATTGAAATACAAAGGCAAAGAGATTGTGGTTTTAAAACAAATACCCAGAAGAGTGAGAGAGATGAGAAGAGAAGAGAATATCGATTCCTGACCAAAATGATATTGGAAAAGGAAGTGAATTATAGATGGCTGATTCCAGAAGGATTAATGTTTACGTGGCAAGAACAGAGACATAGAATTGATTCAATTGAGAAAGCAGAACTTTTCCACGCAGAATTTTTTGGAAGGAGAGAAGAAGAGGCAGAGAAAGAGGTCTCATTGATTGAGTTTCAAGAAGAACAACTGGAGACTGAAAAAGAGGAAGGTGCAGTAGGTGGGCAGGTGGATAGTAAAGAACAGTGTGAAGTGAGATCCGTGAGAGCTGTAAGACCTAAATATAAAGCATAATCATGGAAGAAAAAAAAATGATTATAATGAATTTAAATGGACTCAATTCAGCTGTTAAAAGAAGGAAAACCTTTCATAAATTAGAGAAATTAAAATTTGATATAATTTGTCTACAAGAAGTACATATCAAAAAACAACATGAACAATTGTTAGTACAGCCAAAATTAGGGAAAATATTTACTTCTTTGACTCAATGTAAGAAAAGAGGAGTGGTTCTATACATTAAAGAGGCCATCCCAGCAAAATTGATCTATATGGATGAAGATGGAAGAGTATTAATGGTGGAAATAATGGACAACAATATAAAAATACTCTTGATTGCAATTTATGCTCCAAATGATAAACAAGAAGAATTCTATAAAAAACTACTGTTAGGGACACACACCCTAGCAGAACGTGCAATGGCAGTCTAGCAGGCAGGCAGGCAAATGATGTGAGTTAAACTTTGTTGTAGTTTACACTCAGTAAGACAGATACACTGTGCCAGTTAAATAGTTTTTATTCCAGCAAGAGTTATAGCATAGTCAAAACAGTCCATATGTCATACACTAGTTCAGTCCATCCAGGGATTAATCAGTTGCATAGTCCAGTGTTGAAAATAGAGGTCAGTAAACTTACAAATAATCAGTCCAGCAATATATCTCTTTTGCAGTCAGAGATATGAAGAAAATCAAACCCCTTTTCTTCGTTTCAGCAACAGCAGGGAAACACATGCAGTTATCACCATCAATTGTTAGCTATTCAGTAAAAACCAGCAAACAGTGAGCTCTCTTACTCCCTCTTATGGTGATTTTACAACTGTGCACAAAATACATGTTTTGCAGTTAAAGTGATACACAAACTTATACTCACTAACATAGTTTATATATTATTTCTACCCAAACTAAGTTAGGTAACCAATGTTATCCCTAACAACTACACATGAAAATAACTGGACTGGACTATGTTAATATAATTATGATGGGAGACTTTAATGGAATTGTGGACAATAAACTGGACTATATAGCAGCAACAACAAAGCAAAATAGAAAGACTCTCCTTAAATCCTTTTTTAAAATGACAGACGAATTAACTTTAAAAGATATTTGGAGAGAAAGAAATGTTAAAGCTAAACAATATACTTTCTATTCAAATAGACATTTATCATGGTCCAGATTGGATATGATTTGGACCTCAACAGAATTAATATCTAATATTCAAGAAACAAATATTGAAACAAGTACTTGGGCAGATCATAGCCCAATGGCAATTAAATGGAAGGGACAAAAAAAAAGATCAAGATGAACATTAAACAATACTATCTTAAAGGAAAAAGATTTTATACAATGGATGGAGAAAGAATTGGCTTTTTTCTTTAGAGAAAATAAAAAAGAAGACATTTCAACGCAGAATGTTTGGGATACAATGAAGGCATATGCTAGAGGTTTGATAATAGATTACATGAGAAAAAAGAACATTAGGAAAAGGCAAGCTTCTAAGGCCTTGGAAGATGAGTATAAAAGATTTGAAAAAGAATTACAGAAAATGCCACAGAAAAAAGATATTAAATTGAAGTTGGATATAACTAAACATAAAATGGAATTAATAGAGAAAGAAGAATTGGCACAGAAAATTAGAAATGCTAAATAGAATTATTTTGAAGATGCAAATAAACCAGGTAGATGGCTAGCATATAAATTGAGAAAGGAGAAAAAATCAAGAAAAATATTGAAGTTAATAGATGATCAAGGCCAAGTTTGTTATGGTAATAAGGAGAAAAAGGAAATTATTCGAGATTTCTATGGGAAATTATATAATCAAGAGAATATTGATGAGGAAAAAGTCAAACAGTATCTACAGAATGCTAACCTACCGAAGATATCTAAAGAGACTGAAGAAATGCTAGAAAGCAATATAACAATGATGGAATTAACTGAAGCACTTAAGAAACAAAATAATGGGAAAGCACCAGGTCCAGATAGGCTTCCAGCAGAATTCTATAAAACATTTCAAGAATCATTGAGCATTCCATTGTTAGAAGTTATGAATGAAGTTATGTCAAAGAAGATGATACCCAAAACATTGTCAGAGGCTTATATTACACTTATTCCAAAAGAAGAGGCTGATCCACTGCAAATCAAGAACTATAGACCCATTTAATTATTGAATGCAGACTATAAAATTTTTGCTTCAATTTTAGCAGAAAGACTTAAAAAATACTTAAATAATTTCATTCACTCAGATCAAAATGGATTTCTGCCAAAGAGACAAATTAGAGACAATATGAGAGTACTCTTGGACACTTTGGAATACTATGAGGCACATCCTGAAAAGCAAATGGCTTTGATATTCCTAGATGCTCAAAAGGCATTTGACAACGTGAACTGGAGATTTATGTTATTACTATTGGAACAGATGGGTTTTGCCAGAAAATTTATCCAAGCAATAAAAGCCATTTACAATAAACAGATAGCAAAGGTAATGATGGAGGGAGAACTTACAGACTTTATCAATAAAAGAAAAGGCACAAGATAAGGATGTCCCCTATCCCCTTTGCTATTTGTATTGACTTTGGAAGTGTTGAATAGAAATATTAGAAATGATAAAAACATAAAAGGAATGAAAATTAAGAAGGAAGAATTCAAACTGCAAGCCTTTGCTGATGACTTAGCCTTTATTTTGAAAGATCCATTAGAAACAGCTCCAAAGTTTTTGGAAAAGATAGAGATATATGGTGAGGTGGCTGGTTTGAAAATAAATAAAGACAAAACAAAGATTTTGACAAAGAACATGCTACTGAGACAAAGAGAAGAACTGGCAGACCTGTTGAAAATCCAAGTTACGAATAAGTTCAAGTATCTGGGGATACACTTGACAGCAAGATGCAGTACATTAAAAGAGAATAATTATATTAAACTTAAACAACAGATAGCTACAGACTTGAAGAAATGGGAAAACTTGCAGTTGTCATTAATAGGGAGAATTTCAACAATTAAGATGAATGTTTTACCTAGAATCTTATTCTGTTTCAAACAATACCAGTTAGGCTCGGAAAAGACTATTTGGAAGATTTAAATAAAATCATGTTGAAGTTTATATGGCAAGGTAAGAAAGCGAGAATAAAGCTAAAGCTTTTGCAAGATGCTAGAATTAGAGGAGGTTTTGGCCTGCCCAATTGGGAATTGTACTATCAAGCTGCAAGTTTGATGTGGGTCAAGGAATGGATAACATTAAGAAAGACTAGATTGTTGACACTAGAAGGTCATGATTTGCTGTTGGGTTGGCATGCTTTATTATGGTATAAGGGAACTAAAACACAGGGTTTAGAAGATATTATATACGGGAGTCTTTGTGGTTAAACTGGGAGAAGATAAAAAGACAATGTTATTTGAAAATTCCAATTTGGTTATCGACTATTGAAGCATTTTCCTATCCTATAGTTTATAAGAAGGAACAAACAGTTAGATATGGGGAATTATTGGATGAAAAGGGTGAACTTAAATCGATACAAAATTTAGAGGAACAAGGTATAAAGATGAATTGGTTTTCATATGCGCAAATACATTCAAGATATGATGAAGATTCTAAAACAGAGGGATTTTATGATAGACTGATCTAGATAAGATCTTGATGGGTACTGATGAGAAGGTGATTAAAAAATTATATAGTTATTTACTGGGAATTAAATTAGAGGAAGAACAAGTTAAAGAAACAATGATTGTTTGGGGGAAGAATTTTGGATATGGGATTGATTTAGAGAAATAGCAAAAATTGTGGTCTCAAAATTATAAAATGACAATGTCAACAGCATATAAAGAAAACTTGTATAAGATGTTTTACAGGTGGCACTTTCCCCCGACAAAAATAGCAAGAATGTTTAAGAACAAATCTGAAAAATGCTGGAAATGTCATCAGATACCTGGCTCATATTACCATATGTGGTGGACCTGTGAGGACGCTAAAAAATATTGGACTAAAATTCGCATGTGGTTGGAAAAAATGACAAAGAAACATATAGATTTGAAACCGGAGTTTTTTCTATTGGGAATCTTACAAGATGCATACAGTAAAGACTTGAAATATCTGATTGTAAATGTATTAACAGCAGCTAGGATTGTATTTGCTAAAAACTGGAAGAATGAGAAAATACCATCACAGGAAGAAATTATTAAGAAAATATTGTAATGTGCTAAGATGAGTAGATTGACATTTGAAATTAGAGAGCAAGACGATAAACAATTTTATGAAATTTGGGATCTTTTTTATCAATGGCTAGATGACAAAATACGATAATAGAATATTTAGAATGTTAGATAGCAAGGAATATCTTTATTTTTTCTTTTTTGATATTATATTTATAAAGTGTTTCTAGGATAGATTTGGTATGATTATATGATTTGTTATAGAATAAACTATTTAAAGTATTGTTATCTCATAAAGCATGAATGATTAAAAGTATAGTCAAATGTTCTTTTTAATAGCGATATTAGGATATATAAGTTTGGATTGACAATATGAGTTGTTATGTAGCATAACTGTAATTGAGACTACGAAATGAATGCACAAAACTGATGAACCAACCAACACACTGTATGTACATAAGAGAGTTGATGTTTTAATGTTTTGTTTGTCTTGTTTGTTTGTAGAAAATCAATAAAATTGTTTTCAAAAAATAATAATAAAAATAATGAATTTAAAATTAGAATTAGAAGAACTTTATTGTCATTGTACAAGTACAACGAAACTGTGGATGTACCCCAGCAACTGTTCGCATACAATAAAACCAAACCACTTAAAAATGAAGATAAGAAAAATAGAGTACCCACGTCTCCATTTGCAATTAGAGAGTACAATATCTATGAATATACACAAAATATACATCCAACACTGACTGTGATGCTTAGCCGAATATAATATATGAGATGGATTGTCCTGTAATATATTATTATACATCTGAATGGGGTATTAAGATTTCACATCTTTTCACATCTTAATAAGATAGTGACTTCGTGTTTATTTGCGGTTCAGATGGCACAGGGAAAGAAACTATTTGTTAGTCTAGTGGTGTGGGATTTTATTGACCTAAAATGCCGTCCAGACGGCAGCAGATCAAAAAGATAATTGCCAGTGTTAAGTTCTGCGCATGGGCGCACGGAACGGAGACGAGGCAGTGAACACTGAACTTCAACTCTTTATTAATCATTCTGAACAGAGCAAAAACCTAGGGCAGCAGCAGCCCTTTTATAGGGCAGGCTGCTGATCTAGTAACCAATGAGAAACGTGGAGTGTTAACCATTTGAACCAATGAGAGTGGCTTGTTAACAGCCAATCAGATTCTCCTGAACGGACCAATCCGATATCGCTATTATCGGCCAATCAGAAGTGCAGGATTAGAACCCTGCTTTTTCTAAAGGTTTGATAAAACTTTATTTAAGTGTTTTATTAGTTCATAACACCCCTTCCCCCCGGGTTCAATTTAAGGGGTGCGGTGACGTAATCCCTGAGGTATGAAGGTTGTTTTGACTGTCTATTCGATTTACGCTGTCCCACCGGTTCCTGTCTGTAATCCGGTTTCAGCGGGCTGTTTTGGGGCAAATCAGGTACTGGTGGTTCCATATCCTCATTGGATGACTCGGTGCCGCTAATGTTCTCATTGTTGTCCTCCGATCTTTGCGGGCTTGCTTCTGTTGAGGTGTTCCTCTGTGGCAAGGACACTCCCCTTCCTGATTCTTCTTCATTTGTCACGCCCGATTGCTGACTTCTTTTGCTCCTGCTTTCCACCATCTCAATTTCGGTTTCTTCGACATCCCCTCCCCCTTCAGTTTGGGAGTTACCGGAGTTGTGGAAACTGGGTTGTAGCCTCGAACGAAGCTGATCTATATGGCGTTTCCATATTTTTCCGTCGCAGGTTTTCACATGGTACGACCTGGGTCCGGTGGCTTGAATTACGGTTGCCTCAACCCACAATGGTTCGCCGGAAAGGTTTCTGGTGAAAACTAAGTCATCTATCTTGAACTCGCGGCATTTTCCGCTAGATCCACAGGGTTTCTCTGGCTCGTAAGACGGGTGAAGCCGGTTGAGGTGGGAACAGAGTTTGCGTCCCATCAACAGTTCAGCTGGAGTCTTGTTGGTGACGCTGTGCGGAGTGATTTGTTGGAGAAGGAGTTTATTTTATCTTCAATGTCCCCATAGTCCATTTTGTAGAGGGTTTTTTTAACAAATTGTACCATGCGCTCGGCTATTAGCGCATGGTGAATACCCCGGTCCGCTAAGTATTGTTCAAAGGGTAGAGCGGTAAACTGGGGTCCGTTGTCGGAGACCAGAATATCTGGCAGTCCATGTGTCGCGAATAACCTGTTCAATTTCCGGATGATGGACTCGGTTGTAGTACTCTTCATTTCATGGATCTCGAGCCAGTTGGAATAGGCATCCACTGTTAGGAGGAACGTATGTCCCTTAGTAGGTCCCGCAAAGTCAATGTGGGACCACAGTCCCAGGGGTGTTTCCCATTCTGTTGGAATTGCTTTAGGTGGGGCACTGCTAACTTCTTGGCATTTAAAACAAGTCTTTACCCAGGCTTCGATCTGTTTGTTGATGCCTGGCCACCATGCGTAGCTTCGTGCGAGCACTTTCATACGCACGATGCTGGGGTGACCCTCATGCAGTGTTTTTAATACTGCTCATTGTAATCACTCTGGGACAATAACTCTATCCCCCCATAGGATGCAGCCTTTTTGTGAAAAAAGTTCTGTTTGCCAGTTCTTGAAGGGGGTGAAGTCGTCAGGGGTTTGTTCTACTGGCCATCCCCATTCGACCCAGCTAATAACTCACGCTAAGACAGGATTGCGTTTTGTTTCGATCGCAATGTCTCTAGCTGTTAGCGGCGGTGAATGTAGCGTTTCAATCTGGAGTGTCGTAAGGGTTGGAGCTGGGTCATCGACGGTTTCTGGAAGTGGTGAATGGCTCAGTGCGTCAGCGTGGGGAATGGCTTTCCCCGGGTGGTGTTGCAATCTATAGTTGTACACAGCCAAAAAGTCCGACCAGCGAGTCATTCTAGGTGATAATATATAGGGGGTTGGCTTGTCTCCTGCTATAATCCCCAGCAAAGGTTTGTGGTCGGTAACAATAGTAAAAACTCATCCATATACATATTCATGAAACCGTTTCACAGCAGATACAACAGCAAGAGCCTCTTTATCGATTTGAGTATAATTACGTTCAGCCTTTGATAAGGTCCTTGAAAAATAGGCAATAGGGGCTTCACTACCGTTTGGTAACACATGGCTCAAAATGGCTCCTACTCCAAATGGTGATGCATCACGTGTAATTGTTAAAGGCAAAGTCTCGTTTTACTGCATTAAAACAGCATCTGAGGTTAATAAGTTTTTCACTTGTTGGAACGCGTGCTCCTCTCGGTGCCCCCAGACTCAGGTTGCTTTTTTGTTGAGAAATCTATGTAGGGGCTCAGCTACGGTCGCTTTGTGGGGCAGGAAGATGTTGTAAAAATTAATGAGCCCCAGAAAAGCTTGGAGATCAGTCTTATTTCTGGGTCTTGGGGCGTTCTTGATTGCTTTTAGTTTGCTATTGGTGGAGTGAATGCCTTGTTTATCGATTAGGTACCCCAGGAACTCTACTTTATCTGTACACAGTTGACATTTATTCTTTTTAACCTAAAGGCCGGAGTCTTTAAATTTCTGGAGAACCAATTTAAGACGCTTTTCTAGTATTTCTCTATTCGGGGCAGCAATTAAAACATCATCAAAGTATGGTACGACCCCTTTGATCCCCTGCAAGAGTCTCTCCATCAAACTTTGAAAAATCCCTGGGGCTACGCTAACTCCAAATTGGAGTCGGTTGCACTTAAAGGGGCCTTGGTGCGTACCGATCGTTTGGCCTCTGTTGTTTTTTTATCTACAGGCAGTTGTTGGTACTCCTGTGCTAAATCCAATTTAGCGAAGACTTTTCCGCCCGCCAGGGAATGGAGAAGGTGTTGTACCACCGGCACTGGGTAAGTGTTCTGTTGAAGGGCATAATTCAGGGTGGCCCGGTAGTCCCCACAAATCCTTAACGATCCATCCGGTTTGATGGGTGTTATGATTGGGGTTTCCCAAGGAGCGTGGTCTGTTGGTTCTAAAACACCCTGGGCTATTAATTTATCGAGCTGCTCGACGATCTTTGGTTTAAGGGCAAAAGGTACCCGACGAGGCTTAAGGCGGATGGGGGCTACTTCAGGGTTAAGGTTAAATGATATCGGGATCCCCTTGTACTCGCCTAGTTTGTCTGCAAAGACATCCTGGAATTCCTGGACGAGGGCCTCCTCCCAGTCATCACTTCTGGTTTGGTGAATGCCGGCTACCTCGATCCCGAGTGGGGCGAACCATTGAAGGCCTAACAAGCTAGGCCGGTCACGGTTGACGACGGTCAATGGTAAAGATGCAATACGATTTTTGAATGAGACCTGGACTAGGCTGGATCCAATGACCGGAATTCGGTTTCCTTGATAATCCTTGAGTATGATTCGTTGGGTTCTGAGGTCTTGCCGCCGGACGGTAGGGATTAATTGTTTAAAGGTCTTCCAGGAAACCATCAAGAGGGACGATCCTGAATCGACTTCCATCATGCAGGGCTGGTTTTCGATGGCGACCTTCACTCGGATCTTCTTTGCATCTAGTGATGAGGCTTGACCAATTGTAATGGTTTGGTGTGCCTCTTCTCTTTTTGTTGAATTGACCAGTGGTTTATTTCTGTAGGAGTGGTTGTTCCATTGGTGGTTCAAATGTTCCCGACTCACAGGATGATTCCCTGTGGTTTGGCGGTAGTTGGTCCCCCTCTGAAGTGGGCTGGATCCTTGCTTGCTTCTACAGACCTTTCTGATGTGGCCTCTTTTCCCACAAAAGTGGCAGATCGCGTCAAGGAATTTGCAGTCTGATCGCGGGTGGTTTGCCCCACAACCTGCGCATTGATGCTGTAGTCTTTGATTACACTGGTGACGTTGGTCACGTTCAGACCAGAGCCGGTTGACCTCCTCATCACCTCCTCATCACTTTCTGATGACGATTCGAGTTCCTCGTGGTGGGTTGCCGTTGTGTGTCTCTCTAGGCGAGCTGAGGTTTCGCTGGTGAGTTGGCGGAGCAGTGCGTTGGTGCGGCGCATTCGGGCAGCCAACTTCCTGGTTGCTTCTGCTGCAGTAGCGTCAGCGATGATATCTGCAAGGCTGATGTTGCCTTTCGCCATCAGCTTACTTTGCACATGTGGTGCATCTAATCCCAGAACTATTCAGTCTCTCAGAGCTTCTTTGAGGTCGGCAAACCCACAGAGGCCTCCCAGGTTCCGGAGATCCGCGATGAAATCTGCAACACTCTCTCCTTTCCACTGGTCTCTCTGGTAAAATTCATGTCTTCGGACAAGCGTTGGTACGGTAGGTGCATAGTGAGCCCATAGGAGGGGCTTGAGGACGTCCCAGTCCATGGATTTCACCTCAGCCAGTTTCGCCAGTGCCTTGGCCATCTTAAAAACGGCAGGTCTGCAGTGGGTCAGGAATACTGCTTGCTTTTTTCCCGTAGTGGCATCCTTCAAGTTGTTGGTCTCCAGAAACATCTGGAACCAGTCCATGTACGAGTCCCAGTCTTCTTGTGCCAGGTCAAATGGAGCGGGTGGTATGGCGCCGCCAGACATGGTTTCTGCCATTGATGCGCCTTCAGCCACGTGCTCTGTTTGGTGCTCTGTAGTGTTCAGTCAGCTCTGACGTCTCCGCATCCCATCCTCATCGCCAGTGTTAAATTCTGTGCATGGGTGCAAGGAACGGAGACGAGGCAGTGAACACTGAACTTCAACTCTTTATTAATCATTCTGAACAGAGCAAAAACCTAGGGCAGCAGCAGCCCTTTTATAGGGCAGGCTGCTGATCTAGTAACCAATGAGAAACGTGGAGTGTTAACCCCTTGAACTAATGAGAGTGGCTCATTAACAGCCAATCAGATTCTCCTGAATGGACCAATCCGATATCGCTATTATCGGCCAATCAGAAGTGCAGGATTAGAACCCTGCTTTTCCTAAAGGTTTGATAAAACTTTATTTAAGCGTTTTATTAGTTCATAACAACCAGGGTATCAGGAGTCTTCTATGATGGCCTTGATTCTGCAACCAATGATCTTTTGAGCTGTGTTTATCACCTTCTGTACAGTTTTCCTGTCCTCAACAGTGGAGCCTGCATACCACACACCCAGACAATATGTCAGAGTGCTCTCCACAGAGGCTTTATAGAAAGCCAGCAACAGCTTCTTATGCAGATTGTTCTTCCTGAGAACCCGCAAGAAATGCAGCCGCTGCTGAGCCTTCTTCACTATGACCTTGGTGTTAGGGAACCAGGAAATATCAGCTGAAATATGGATGCCAAGGAATCTGATTGTAGGGACAGTTTCCACTCGTTCTCTGTTGATGATGAGTGGTGCATGGTCCTGTCCATGTTTCCTGAAGTCCATAATCAGTTCTTTGGTTTTATGGACATTCAGTGACAGATTTTTCTGTGAACACCAGATAGACAGGTTCTCTACTTCTGCCCTTTATGCCGTCTCATCCATCCGGAGATGAGACCAATCACGGTCGTGTCGTCCGCAAACTTTATGATGGTGTTTGTTGCATGGCTTGGTGAGCAGTCAAAGGTGTACAAAGCATATAGCAGGGGGCTCAAGACACAGCCCTAGGGGGAACCAATACTGAGTGTAATAGTGGAAGAAAGGTCGGGGGCCAAGTCTAACAAACTGTGGTCTCTTTGTCAAAAAGATGGGGTGGGGACCTGCAGATTATACAGTTTGGTTACTAGTATATCTGGGATGATGGTGTTAAATGCAGAGCTGTAGTCCACAAAGAGCATCTTTACATAGCTCTGTTTGTTCTCCAGATGACTCAGCACTCTATGAAGTGTGATGGCCACAGCATCCTCTGTAGATCGGTTTGCTCTATAAGCAAACTGATATTGATCAAAGGAAGGCAGGAGGCAGTCTCTGATGTGCTGTGAAATTAGTCGCTCAAAAACCTTCATAATGGAGCTTGTTAACACTATGGGCCTGTAGTCATTGAGAGTGCTTATATTTGTTTTTTGGGGAACAGGGATGATGGTTGCAGCCTTCAGGCATTATGGGATGATGATATGTGTTAAAGATAGATTGTACAGCTCTGTAAGTATTTCTGCCAACTAGTCAACTAACTTTTGGTTCGTTTTAGAATCATTTGTGGGGTAAACATCAATGGACAGCTCAGATATTGTGCTAAATTGGAGGTGGGGAGGTTTAGGCCCTGAAACCACTTCTGAAGTTCTCTGCCTTTGATATACAACTTCATTTCAGTTATATAACAGTTGAGATGAAAAGCACATAATAAATGTAGTATAAGCCTAAACTTTGTAAATTTCAGTGTCCACCCACTCAACCCCCCAAAATGTGCATGTGTCTATATGTGTGGGTCTGCTCACATGTGGAGGGGGGGGAGAGAAATCCACCTATTTTGGGTCACTGCTGTACCAACCCTAGACCTGCCAACCCTAGACCTGCCAAAAGCTTTTTCCTTGTGTAATTTTTGAATAATTTTGCATGAGATCACATTCTTATACACTCTAGGATAAGCTTGACTTCTCAGAACTTCCTTTTTTTAAAAAAAGTTACTGCTTTGATAGGTAGTCCTCAACTTATCACTGGTTGTTGAACATCTGTCCAAAATCACAACAAATTCAGAACTGATGTTTTATCGCCCACAAAGACTTTCAGCCACTGTAAAATGTTGTGCCATCCCCACCGCCCTGTTATGTCGATTTGGGTGCCTGGCAACCTGTTCACTCTAACAAATAGTTGCCAAGCCCCTGCAATCATGTGATCACCCTTTGGAATCCTGTGCTGGTTTCTCCAGAAAGTCAATGGGGAATCCAGTAGGAAAAGTTGCAAGCTGCTGCCACCTGCTGAGAGGACTCCATTTAGCAGAGTGCAGAAATCAGATTCTGAAGTTCACATAATATTAACCAAATGATCTACATTTTAGTATACTTCAGAAATCCCTAACCTTCTTGAAACAATAGACACATTTGAAATTTTGAGAGCATAACATAAATTTGACAAAATAGTATGATCACAAAACATGTTTCAAGAGCCTATATAAAATGTAAAAGCAGTGTTGAAAAAAGAGTTATGTTTTCTTTGCAGCATACTAGCTTTCCATTAACTGTTATTTGTGTGTTCATAAAATTTTATGTGTGTACATAAAATTTGCGTGTGTGTGTGTGTGTATACATATATACATACATACATACATATATACATACATACATATATACATATATACATATATACATATATACATATATACATATATACATATATACATATATACATATATACATATATACATATATACATATATACATATATACATATATACATACATACATACATACATACATACATACATACATATAATAATCCTGGTGGTCAAGGCAAAGCATGCTTCTAGAGCAGGGGTGTCAAACTCAAGGCCCAGGGACCAGATCCAGCCTGTGGGGTGCTTAGATCTGGACCACAGGGCTGCCCTGGAAACAGTGGAAATCTAGCCCGCAGAACATCTGCCAGTGAAAACAGAGTTTGGGGGGGTTCCATTTTCACTGGCAGAGGACTGCAGGAAACCATCCCTGCCAAAAACAGAGCTTGGGAGCCTGTTTTCACTGGCAGACCACTAGGGCCATAGGTGCCCCCAACATCAGTAACATCAAGCTGGCCACACCCACCCTGGCCACACTCACCCTTTGTCCCCCTGATGTGACCCTCAATGACACGAGTTTGACACCCCTGCTCTAGAGAGTCCTTTATTTCTTTCAACAAATGTTATAGCAAACAGCCTTCTAATGACCAGTAAAGCTCCAGCCCCATACTTCCCTGAAGGCAGCCACCCTCAGTTTCCCAAACAACAGTCCCTAGAGTACAAATAAAGCCCACAGAGTAGGAGCATGCTCACAGGACATGGTCCAGGGTTCCAAGTCCAGTTCACAAGGCAGAGTCCAGTCACAAGACAATGGCAGTCCTCAGGGCAAAGCAAAAGTCCAAGGCAAGAAGCAGTTCCAAAGACACAGTAAAGCAAAGGCCAAAAGTAGTCTAGAAAAGAAGGATTAAATCCAAGACAAAAAAAAGGGCTAGGTCCAAATAAGGCAAACCACAATAGGCACAAATCAAAGCCTGGGAGTATAAGTCAAAGCAAACTCCCCACAGCTTCTCCTTCAGTTACTTCACTCCAGATGTTCCTTGTGAGGTGAGGTAGGCAACCGCCTCCCTGCAGTCCTTTTCTGGACTTGCCTACACTCCACTCTCCTTGCCCTTGGATTGAGTGGAGGTGGAAGATGTTCCTCATCAGAGGAGATCTGCTGCCTATCAACATCACTGCCTGTCAGTAGCCGATCTCCTTGTGTTTGTGTTGGCACACAGCTCTCCGTCTGGTCAACCACATCCCCCAATGCTTGAGGGGCTGGGACAACATTGTTCCCAGCCCCTGGCTTTTCCAAATATGCCAAGGGAGATGTGCCATCCTTTTCGAACAGTCCCAATTCCAATTCCTTCTCTGAACCAGACTCCAATAGGGCCATGGGAATACCTATGTTCTTTGTGTATAAGTATACACAAAGAGCCCTGGTGGTGCAGTGGTTAGTATGGAGTATTATAGGCAAACTCTGTCCACAGTCTGGAGTTTGATCCTGATCAGCTCAAGGTTGACTCAGCCTACCATCCTTCCGAAGCCAGAAAAATGAGGACCCAGATTGTGGGGGATAATATGCTGACTCTGTAAAACTGCTCAGAGAGTGCTGTAAAGCACAATGGGACAGTATACAAGTCTAAGTGCTATAGGTATTGCTATTGCTATGGATGTATGTGCAGTGCAGGGAGTTTGGCTGCTGGACATATTGAACAAGGTATAACACTACATCCCAATCTAAACTTTTTTACATATCCACATAATAAAAATCAGGAAGAAATTGATAAGATAAAATAAAAATGAAAAAAACAACTATCAGCTTAAATAGTTTAAGTAGTTAAACCGAGATGTCAATGTCAATGAAGAAAAAGCACTTGCAAAGGTTATTCTAAATTACTGGCATAACCTAGCTCCCAAATGTTATTTTCATATTTACCCTGATTATCAGAAATGCACATAAGTCCATCTCTCTGGTAATTGGCCACCCTAGTTCGGTATGGACAATTTACAGGAATTTGAAGGTAGTTGGGTCCCAGACGATGTCCATGAGTATCTCGATATGAGAAAAGACGACCCTAAAAAAATATATCATAGGGGTGAAAGTGAAGAAGCGGACAGCTTTTCCATAGGTTTTTCTCATCACTGCCTGTATCATCACTGCTTTTGAAAGACTATTGCTGGTCCTACTCTACAGGAGGGGAAAGTTTTGATTTCAGAGAGCCCAAGAACATGGCCCAGAAATAAACCTGTAGATTCAGATCAAAGGCATCTGTTTAATATAGCAGAAAGTGGCAACAAAATTAGAACAATGACTTTGATGCTTTCTTTAGTATCCCTCAATCTCTTTCTTTTCTTTCTTAAATAAATTATAATCTAAGAAGTCCTCAAATTAATGTGTACTTAAATAATAAATTTAAAATTTTTCATCTCATTAACTATATCTAGAATGGGGGTCTTGTAACCAAACAACTTTATTGTGTCAAGCTGTGCTAGTGCTTAAGTCAGGGGTGCCCAAACTTGGCAATTTTAAGACTTGTGAACTTCAACTCCCAGAATTCTCCAACCAGCCATGCTGGAGAATTCTGGAAGTTGAAATCGACAAATCTTAAAGTTGCCAAGTTTGGAGACCTCTGCTTTAAGGTGCAAATAACCTTTTTTTTTTCAATTGTTTTAATATTCAGAGGCAAGAACAAAAAATCCAACACGACAAAAACTTGAAAAGCATAGGACAAAGAAAAAACTTCTAATCCCAACAGATTGGTGTTAACATGTTTTCATTATTGTAATGGTTATCTAATTGAGAGACTGAGTTGTCTAGTCTCACAATGAAATGAATAGGTATACATACATACATACATACATACATACATACATACATACTTTCATTTATTTATTTTCTGGTTACCTGTAACATTTTATCAGGGCTAGGTTCAATTCCTGGAGGCATGTTGCTTGGGTCAAAGGCCAATTGTTCCACTTCAGCAAAATAATTGTTGGGATTTTGGTTTAAGACAATTCTTCCCACAGGAATGAGAGGATAATCTTTGTGAGGCCAAACCTAGAAATTATGACCAAGATGTTTTGCTATATTCAGCTTCGGCTTCCAAGATATAGAAATTTACCTTTTCTACTTTATGCTGTACACTGGAGAAAAGGTCACAAAAATATACTCACCTTTGTAACATCAAAAGGATTAAATGGAAACCATTCAGCTTGTTCAAATGTCATAACTTGAATATAGAAAGTCCAAGAGGGGAAGTTTCCATTAGCAATTGCATTGTAAAGATCACGCAGGCCATAATCCGGATCTTCAGAAGCCAGTCTTTCTGCGTCTTTGACAGAAAGGTTTTTAATTCCTTGATCAGTCTAAAAATATTAAAATGCTATGTCAATTAGTAATTTGCTACCAAAAATTACTAAATGTAATCATAAATCTATAAAGATATATTATGAAATTATGTGTACAGTACTATGGACGGAAGGAGTAAACTTAGCTACCTATAATTACTAAATGTAGAAATAGTTATTGTTAATATATGCCTCTATCCACTAGATCATCGCATCAAGTCACCCAGACTCTACTCCGAATTAAGGGACTACAAGGTTATTTTAAAAAAATACACACCTCAACCCAGTAATAGCAATCTGCATTAAAAATGTAAACATGCTGTAAGAGAATGTTTATAAAATTGCTATACAAGAAATAAATCTAGGCCCAAGGATATATTGTGAAATTATATGTAGGGAAAACAGTATTATGGGTGGAAGGAGTGAAATGTTCCAATGTTATGAAGGAAAATAGAAGAATTTCATATTAAATGAAAGAACTAAATCGTGCTGTATCACCTTACAACTATTAGAAATGATGATTCTGGAGAAAGAAGTACAACAAGGAGTGCCAGAAGGGGAAGAGCTGATCAAAGAAAAAGAAGCCAGCTTCAATGAACAAAGGGAGCAATAAACACCAAAACGAAGGGAAAAAAGAAAGAGAATTAAAACTTGAAGGCTTGAGGAGACAATTAAAAAGGGAAATGTCTTGAAAGCCAAACGAAGAAAAAGGAAACAGCAGAACAGGGAATTAGAGAAGAGAGTCTTAAAGGGGGAGGGGGATAAAAACTGAAATAAGAAAAGGAAGGAAAAAAATGAAAGGAAAAAGATGTAATAAGAGAAAGAACTGGAAGGATTCTGGTGATGATGTGAGGATGAACAGAGGTGTAGAAGCCCATTTCAGGTCCTTCTAAATCCTTTTTGTGGTTTGGAGCAACGCCTCAGGGTGCACTGTTCCCGTAGAGGACTGGCGCAATGCCTCAGGGTGCACTGCGGGTGTCGGGAAACTCAGGCTGCAGTGAGAGGGGAGGGCAACCCCTCATCACAATGAAGAGAAACCCTGCAGAGGCTAACCAGCAAGAGATCGCCGGCTTGCAATGGCGATCCCATAGTCCGAACTGTCACCTGCGAAAGGAAGAGAGTGAGTGA
Organism: Hydrophis major; assembly: GCA_033807585.1. Classification (NCBI taxonomy): domain Eukaryota; kingdom Metazoa; phylum Chordata; class Lepidosauria; order Squamata; family Elapidae; genus Hydrophis; species Hydrophis major. Next base: position 100,243,442 of record CM066328.1, read on the forward strand.
CAGCCTATGGCGGCTAATGAAGAGGTTTGTGCAGAGATCCTGCGAGAGTGTTCAATTGTTGAATGGTGAAGAGATTTGTTGAGAAGCAACAAGCTGATTGGAGCCTGAAAAGAAGCGGTGAAGAAGAGAAAACACGAAAGTGTTTGAAAGTGAAAGGGCTCGAAAAGAGGAAGTGAAGATTAACAGTTGCGACTTAGAAGAGAAGGAGGCTCGGATCAGAGAGGTTTGCTATATTGTTGCCAGTTGGAGAAAAAAGTTTGACGCACGGAGGTTTGGGGTGCTTTTGGATTATTTTTTGCTTGGAAGGATTGGGTTGGCTACTTTTGAGATCAGGAGAAGACATGAACCTTTGAAGTAGATTAAAGACTTGTGGTTATAGATGATATTAATAACTGATTTAAGACTCCTGGACATGGAACTGGGGTTGCTGGCTGGGGGAGTACTTTAGTGGAGAATTTTGGAAAAAATATTTGCTTGAAACCCAAGATGGAAGGAGGAGTGTGTACTGCTGAGTGCATTGAGATATTAGGAAGCTGTAAATGTTACTCAGCAATTTTTTTTTTATTTTTTTTTGCCTGAATGCAAGGAAGTGAAATCATCTAGCTTCAGAGATGGAGAGCTGGACAATTAATTTAAGACTCTCCCCTTTCTTTAATTTTGGATATTTGGATCAACTATTCTATATTTTATTATCTTTTACCTATGTATTGACTGAAGAAGGAGAGACATTTGATGAGTGTAATTGTGAGGTATTCTGCTGGACCTAGCTGATTTATCAGCAACTTGTCAAGTAACATTGATATTGATAACAATAATAATTTAATATTTATAATATTTACTACATTTATAGTTATAACTGATTAACTACATATTAATATTTGAATATATCTTATTTATTACTTTAAATAATCAATTGACTTTTTCAGGTTAATTTATTTCTAAATTTTTCTACGTGCATTGATGAATTCTTTATAATACTATGATATTGTCTCATAATATATATAGATATATATCTTTATACATATTTGAAACGGTATATACAATAGATAAGATTTGTGTATAATTAGAGAGATAGGAGAAGGTATCTACCTGGATTTCATAATATTGAGAAATAAGCATAGATTTTACATATGCAGATATTTAATTTAGAATTTTAATTTGAAATTATATTGGATAGCTTTTGCACTTACAAGTTTATTGAATATAGTAAAGAATTCAGGAAATTAAGAGATAGATAAACAAATTAGTTAATTAGTTTATCGGTCAATTTAGCTTATTGGTCAACTTTACATATATTATTTAATGTAATTAATATAATACAAAAACAGAAACAAATCTTAGGAGAAATGACTTCCATAACTACTACAACACTCGAAGTTGGAAAGAAGATGACATTAATAACTCCGATGGCAATACCCTCACCGATGTCACAGAAGACAATTGAGGAATCATTAACATTGGAGAAACAGCCTTCTATTACAAATGCCAATATCCATTCGACACTGCTTACTCTACAAGATTCTATGTCAAAGCTACAAGAAATAATGCTCAAAAATCATAGAGACGAGAGCAGGTATAAATGAACTAAAAGAAGAGATGGGGAAATTAAAAGCAGAAATGAATATAGATATTTCTAAATTATATGAAAAAAATTGGAACATTACAGCAAGCATTGGAGAAAAATGAACTGATAATAAAAGAAGTAGAGAAAGGGACAGAACAAACCGAAAAGAAATTGGAAAGAGTGGGTGAACACTTAAAGAGTGTGAGTAAGGAAATGGAAGATTCCCTGGTGTATTTAGAAATGGACAAGGCTGCAACATATCTAAGATTCCAAAATATAGTGGAATCAAAAGAAGAAGACTTAGATCAGGTGATGGCGGAAATCTTGGCAGAGGTACTGGAAAGGGACAAAGATGAGATTTTGAAGGAGTTGGATGAAGTCTACAGAGTAAGTACTAATTATGCAAGATGACACAAATGCCCAAGAGAAGTGCATGTACATTTTGCAAGAAGAAAGGTCCGGGACATTATATATAAAATATCGAAAGATGAAACAATTAAGTATAAGGACAAAGAAATCTCAGTTGTTAAACAAATCTCAAGAAGGGTTAGAGAAGCAAGATGAGATTACAAATCCCTGGCAGCCCAATTAAATTGAAAAGGTATTATGTTTAAATGGCTTGTCCTGGAAGGGATGTTAATTACTTGGGGGGGAAAGAAAAATTAAAGTAGACTCTTTTGAAAAAGCTCAAGATTTCTATGAAAGACTGGTAGGCTCTGAAGAGCAGACCAGCAAAGATGAATCAGAACCAGAATCCCAAGAAGACCAAAAGCATCAAAAGAAGGGACAGAAGACCCCAGAAAACTTGAAAAACAACCAGCAACAACAAGAAGAAAAAGAAGAAAGCAAGGCACAGTATCATCCACAAGTAGAACTTGGAGTAACTACAAGGCAAAGAGCGAGAATTAATTAGACTTAAACTTTCAAGAAGAATAAGACCAATCAAAAATAAAGAAGAAAAACAAGAAGTAAGAAAAATAATCTAGTAACAACAAGAAAGAGAAAGGCACAAAGAGAAACTGGAGCAGTCACAAAGACAGAGCGAAACAAAATTAAGTAATGGAAGAAGAAAGGAAAATATTGTCAATTAACATAAATGGTCTAAACTCTACAATAAAAAGAAAAAAGAAAATAGCCAAATTAATTAAGCAAAACGCTGACATAGTATGCGTACAAGAAACCCATATAAGGAAATCAAATGAAAAATATTTAGAATGCCCAAAATTAGGGAAGCTATTTACCGCATCGGCAGATGTGGGGAAAAAAGAAAGGGATAGCAGTGTATGTGAAAGAGGACATGAAAGCAGAATTAATATGGTTGGATCCTGATGGAAGAACTCTGGTTTTGCAGATCTGGATTAATGCTATTCCAATCCTTTTAGTAGTAATTTATGCCCTGAATGGAGAGCAAAAAGAGTTTTTTAAGTATTTATGTGAAAAATTAGTAGGATTGGAAAAAAGAAATATTTGTCTCATAGGGGACTTGAATGCTCTTGCTGATTACAAAAAAGACCATAGTATTGAGGGGAGAAACATAAAAAAGAGACCTTCCAAAAATACACTGCTCAAAAAAATAAAGGGAACACTTAAACAACACAATGTAACTCCAAGTCAATCACACTTCTGTGAAATCAAACTGTCCACTTAGGTAGCAACACTGATTGACAATCAATTTCACATGCTGTTGTGCAAATGGAATAGACAATAGATGGAAAGCATAGGCAGTTAGCAAAACATCCCCAATAAAGGAGTGGTTCTGCAGGTGGTGACCACAGACCACTTCTCAGTTCCTATGCTTCCTGGCTGATGGTTTGGTCACTTTTGAATGCTGGCGGTGCTTTCACTCTAGTGGTAGCATGAGACGGAATCTACAACCCATACAAGTGGCTCAGATAGTGCAGCTCATCCAGGATGGCACATCAATGCAAGCTGTGGCAAGGTGTCTGTGTCTGTTGTGTCTGTCAGTGTAGTGTCCAGAGCATGGAGGCGCTACCAGGAGAAAGGCCAGTACATCAGGAGATGTGGAGGAGGCTGTAGAGGGCAACAACCCAGCATCAGGACCGCTACCTCCGCCTTTGTGCAAGGAGAAACAGGAGGAGCATTGGCAGAGCCCTACAAAATGACCTCCAGCGGGCCACAAATGTACATGTGGCTGCTCAAATGGTCAGAAACAGACTCCATGAGCGTGGTATGAGGACCCGACATCCACAGGTAGGGGTTGTGTTTATAGCCCAACACCGTGCAAGACGTTTGGCATTTGCCAGGGAACACCAAGATTGGCAAATTTGCCACTGGCACCCTGTGCTCTTCACAGATGAAAGCAGGTTCACACTGAACATATGTGACAGACGTGACAGGGTCTGGAGATGCCATGGAGAACGTTCTGCTGTCTGCAACATCCTCCAGCATGACTGGTATGGCAGTGGGTGGGGTGGCATTTCTTTAGGGGGCCGCACAGCCCTCCATGTGCTCACCAGAGGTATCCTGACTGCCATTAGGTATCGAGATGAGATCCTCAGACCCCTTGTGAGACCATATGCTGGTGTGATTGGCCCTGGGTTCCTCCTAATGCAAGACAATGCTAGACCTCATGTGGCTGGAGTGTGTCAGCAGTTCCTGCAAGACGGAGGCATTGATGCTATGGACTGCCCCCCACCCCCGTTCCCCAGACCTGAATCCAATTGAGCACATCTGAGACATCATGTCTCGCTCCATCCACCAACGCCACATTGCACCACAGACTGTCCAGGAGTTGGGGGATGCTTTAGTCCAGATGTGGAAGGAGATCCCTCAGGAGACCATCCGCCACCTCATCAGGAGCATACCCAGGTGTTGTAGGGAGGTCTTCCAGGCACGTGGAGACCACACACACTACTGAGCCTCATTTTGACTTGTTTTAAGGACATTACATCAAAGTTGGATCAGCCTGTAGTGTTTTTTTCCACTTTAATTTTGAGTGTCCAGACCTCCATGGGTTGCTAAATTTGATTTCCATTGATAACTTTTGTGTGATTTTGTTGTAAGCACATTCAACTAAGAATGAACAAAGTATTTAATAAGAATATTTCATTCATTCAGATCTAGGATGTCTTATTTTTGTGTTCCCTTTATTTTTTTGAGCAATGTATGTATGGAAATGATGAGGGAGTTAAATTTGATTGATATATGGAGAAGATTAAACCCTGAGAAAAAACAATTTACATTCTATTCAAACCCCCACCGAATATGGACATGAATTGACATGGCATGGATAAATGGGGAAATAGCAAATGAAATAAAAGGGATTGAAATTCTACCCAATGAATGGGCAGATCACAATCCAATTCAGATAATCTGGAAAGGTAGAAAGAAATCCAGGAAAAGGTGGACATTAAATACTCAGTTAATTAGAGAAAAAGAATACACAAATAAACTTAAGGAGGAATTAAACTTTTTCTTAAAGAAAAATAACAATGGAGTAACTAGAAACAAAACATTTGGGACACAATGAAGGCAGTAATAAGAGGTATAACAATCTCTTATACTGCCAAGAGGAATGAAGAAAAATATGCCCAGCAAAATAAACTACAACAAAAAATTAAAGAATTAGAAATTCAATTACAAAGTACCCCAAAGGATTCAAGATTGCAATACCAGATACAATAATTAAACACAAATTGAATTTAATTGAACAAGAGAGAATGATTATAAATTTGAATACAACTAGACAAACTTATTTTGAGCACGCTAATAAGCCAGGGAGATGGTTGTCCTATAGACTTAAAAAAGGGAAAGAAAAAAGATTAATTTACCAATTAATAGATGGAAATGGAGATACACAACAGGGGATAGAACAGAAAAAAGAAATTGCCCATAAGTATTTTGAAGATTTATATAAAAAGGAAGAGGTCAATGAGGATAGGATAAGAAACTATCTAGATAAAATGAAGGATAAAGTAATTGGGGAAGAGATGAAAGAATTATTAAACAAAGATATTACTTGGTCTGAATTGAAAACAGCAATAGAGAATCAGAGAAATACTAAATCTCCGGGCCAGATGGGATCCCAGGGGAACAATAGGCAATAGGAGAACTAACAGGACCCCTTATGGTGGAAGTTCTGATGTCCTATTGGCAGCCAGAATGCCGGACTCATGGAGGGGGGCATTGATTTCACTGATCCCGAAGGAAGACTTGGACTCCTGATATATACAAAACTACAGGCCAATTTCCTTGTTAAATACGGACTATAAAATATTCGCTTCTATTATTGCAAACAGATTAAAAAGAATTTTGAATGACCTGATACACCAAAACCAAAATGGATTTCTCGCTAACAGACAAATCAAGAATAATTTAAGAATAATATTAGATGTTCTGGAATTTTATGAAGCCCATCCCGAGAAACAAATAGCCTTTATGTTTTTAGATGCACAGAAGGCCTTCGATAACTTGAATTGGCAATTTTTAATCCAAAGAATTTATAACATGAACTTAGGCAGCAAATTTGAAAATATTATAACCACTATCTATGACACACAACAGGTGAACATTACGATAAATGGGGAATATACCCGCCCAATAAAGATAGAGAAAGAAGTCAGACAGGGTTGCCCACTCTCACCCCTGCTATTCATATTATCATTGGAAACATTACTAACATATATTAGACAGAATCCAGACATAAAAGGATTAAAGGTTAAGAAAGAAGAAGATAAGCTGCAAGCGTTTGCAGATGACATGTTTTTTTTACTGAAGAGCCAATTGAAAGAGGACAGAAACTGATGAATGAATTGGAACAATTCGGAGTAGTTGCAGGATTAAAAATTAATAGAAAGAAAACGAAATTAATGACTAAAAATCTAACCGGAAAACAGAAGTTAGAATTAGAAAAGGTCATGGGATTTCAAGTGATAAAGAAACTTAAATACTTAGGAATATGGCTGACAGCACATTGCAAAACACTAAAGGAAAATAATTAGAAGTAAAGAAGGATTTAGAAACATGGGGTAAACTGCAACTTTCACTATTAGGCAGGATTGCAACAATTAAAATATCTATTCTTCCAAAATTTCTTTATATAGTTCAGATGATACCAATTGAAGTACACAAAAGGTATTTTGAAGAACTTAATAAAATAATCACAAAATTCATTTGGCAAAGGAAAAAACTGAGGATAAATTTAAAAGCAATGCAAGGTATGAAGAGCAGGGGAGGGATGGCCCTTCCAAATTGGGAGTTGTACTACAGTGAGGCCTCCTTAGTATGGTTGAAGGAATGGGTGAACTTAACAAACAAGAGAATATTAGTTTTAGAAGGCCACAGCCTACAGAGGGGGTGGCATGCTTTTCTATGGGATATCGGAAAACCACCCAGAAATACTTTCACAGACACTTAATCAGAGATTCATTCTTGACTAACTGGAAGAAAATAAGGAGAAAACATTATTTAAAGATACCAATCTGGATTTTAACAATGGAAGCAATGTTCCACCCAAATAATTTGGATATTATTAAGATGATTAAATACAAGGTCTTATTGGATGTGCAAGGAAATTTGAAATTGTGGCAAGATCTTCAGGACCAGGGAGTACAAATCGACAGATGGGCATATCTTCAAGTACAGAGTAGATACAAACAGGATAAGAAAGAATTTGAAATCAGTAATAAACTTCAGCAACTAGACAAAATTCTATTAGGCCCAGACAAAAAAAAAATAACAAAATTTTATAATTACCTACTAGAGGAAGAATTAGAGGAAGAAATTGTCAAAGGGAATATGATAGCCTGGAGTAGGAATATAGGACGTAGTATCACTTTAATAGAATGGGAGAAGGTCTGGAGTAGAAATAATAAAATCACAAAATCGGCAGCCTACAAAGAAAATGCCTATAAGATGTTTTACAGATGGTACCTTCCCGCCTCGAGATTAGCAAAAATGCAGCCCAACATGAGTCCGAATTGCTGGAAATGTTTAAAAACGGAGGGAACTTTCTTCCATATGTGGCGTCTTATATAGAGGCACAAAAATATTGGCAGAAAATTAGAAAATGGTTGGAGAAAATGACAATAGAACAGACTGAATTTAAACCAGAACTCTTTCTATTAGGGATCTTTAATAAACAAATCTCAAAAAAAGTGAAGTATACAATAGTACATTGCACAATGTTGGAAGCAACCTCATATTCTATCAGAAGAATTGATTATTCAAAAAATAGCAAATTTTGCAGAGATGGACAAATTAACTTTGGCATTAAAAGGAAAAGATACATCAATGTACTATGACAGCTGGAACTGCTGGTACGAATGGATAGAACAAAGATCGATTAAACAATAAAGGGCAAAAGAAGATATGTTATAATTGTAGTAGATATGTATATGTATATGTACATGTACATGTACATGTATATGTATATGTATATGTGTATAGAAGCCTGATGATGGCAGATGAGATTCTGCTGAAATGTTGCTACAACTTTAAAAGCACAACTATAATGACATGGGAAAATACCCGAACAAAGCTGAATACCATACATGTAAGTACTCATGAAAACTTAAGAAATGTGTGTGTGTGTATGGTATTCAGCTTTGTTCGGGTATATATATATATATATTTGCACAAGGATCAATTGTATAGAGGGTTTAAGATAAGGTTGAAAATAAGGTCCCACAAACTGTTGAGGACAAAAGTGTTTTTAACTGTTTTCTGATCCTTTTTTCTACTTTTCTTTTTTTGTTCTTTTTTCTTTTTCATTTATGTGCATGTTGCTTGTCTGTTTTAATTGTAAAATTAATAAAGTTTTTTTTTAAAAAAAAAAAGAGAGAAAGAAGCATAAAATAAGGAGATGTGAAAACCAAACAAAAATAATAAGAAATTGTTTTGTCAGGAGACATAGAGACAATGGCTAGACAAAGATTAAAGAAAAGGGATTCTGCAAGATAATGTGTTGTAATACATAAGAATGTAGTCTTTAAATGTGAATGAAACTGATATATTTTCTGTTCTCTTCAATTGGTTTTTTATTTAAGGATTGTTGTTAATTTATATATGGATAATAAAACAAAGAATATAGTTAAAATGAATTATGAGGACAGTGAAAAGACTAATACCAGTTTCTATAAATAACTGACTAGGTCAATATATTTGAAATAACAAATGATTTAGAAAGTAATTGAGGGAAAAGAATACCATGCAGAACCTTGCTTAAAATATATATATATGCACATGTGACATATAGTAGTTAGGAGATTATTGTTATTAAACTAGAAAGTGATTATATTATGATACATTTTGATTATGGTTAAAGGTGAATACATTGAGGGATGTATAAGATAAAAGGGTGGCACACTCTGATACTTAAAGTAATAATATGATATAGAATTGAATGTGAAAGAAAAATATGTATTAAGGTCATGTTTGTACTGAAGTGTAAACCTGGAACCACATTTTTCACTGAAAGTTGTTTTTAAAATATAAAAATAATAAAAAATTATTACAAAAAAAAGGAGACAGATGTTTGATGGCTCAACATAGAAGAGAAAATAGTAACAGTAGGCCATAATTACCTTTACATGAAATTTGCAATATACTGCATTGCCGTAAGCATTGACTAGCTTAAATGTATGTGACCCATAGCCATTCATGTGACGGTGCCCATCTGGAATGCCACGATCGCTGAACAGGAATGATACCTACATGCGCCAAAGCAATGTACATAGACATCTTTAATGAGAACACAGAGGCCATTGAACAACTTTTGCTATGATGAAAAGTGTAATTTAATATAGCAGCATAACAAGAATCAGGTCTTTAATTTGTATCTCCTGGTCTCTGTCATTTCCTCTGAGCTCAAGATGAAGAATGAAGGGCTTAAATGAAATAGACTAAAAGAGGGTAAGAGCTTACCTGGTGCAAAGATTCAGGGCAAAGACTCCAGAAGTCCCATGCCATGTTTGGGTCTTTCAGGTGTGTCTGTGGGTTCCTCTTTTGAGTATGGATAAAAGATGGAAACTAACAGAATACAAAAACAAAGAATTAAAATGTTATACACTTAAAGTTAAATCTACAGGGAGTCTTGCTTAACAACTATTTGCATAATGACCATTTGAAATTATAAGTTAGGAGTATGACTCATGTCCAAAGTTATGATTGTTGTGGTGCCCCGGTGATCTTGATAGTGTTATGGGTACTTGGCAACATGTTTGTATTTATGATTGGTTGCCATACATCATGTGATTGCCTTTTGCAGTGTTCCCTGTCAGTTTTCCCCAGAATGACAATGGGGAAGCTAGTAGAGAAGGTTGCAAGCCACTGCTGCTACCTGCCAAGAGGACTTCCTTTATTTTCTTGGGGCCGGCTGAACAATTTATATCTTGAAATGTAAGGTTTTCGGCATGGAGCGTTTGCAGCATGGAATGTTATAGCCAGCCCCCAGAGATAAGAGGACTTCCTCTCATTTCTGAGGGCTGGCTTAAAAAGATCCAACCCAAAATTCAAGCAGGATTTTCAGCCCAGATGATTTATAACCACAGAGCAGGGAAGTACCACAGTAGGTATGGAGGAAAGAGTTGTCAGGGAGGCCTTAGAAGGCTTTGGGAGGCCCAGTCCAGACTGCATAAAAGTGTCTCTCTGCTCAGAGACTAAAAGTCCTGTTCATGTTCGATTCCTGAGTGGAGAGGCAACACAATAAGGTACAGTAAAGAATGTGGAGTGACTTACAGTGTAGGGGAGGCCCGAAACAGATTGTGAATGCCTATTCATTCAGGGGCTGAAAATGCTGCTTGTATCTAAGTGGAGCCACACGTATGCAACCAACACCAGGCACTCCCAGGGCCTGTTCTACTCCAAGACACCCCACTCTCCTTACCTGGAACTCCTTTGAGATGGCTTAATGTCTGCAAATTGAGAGTGCTGAGATTGCAGTCATTGAGCAAAGTGGGCATGTCACATATTGCTTAACAACCACTTTGTTTCACAACCGAGATTCCGGTCCCAATTGGGATCATTAAGTAAGGATTATTTATATCAGGGGTTCCCAAACTTGGCAACTTTAAGACTTGTGGACTTCAACTTCCAGAATTCTCCAGCCAGCTATGCTTGGTTGGAGAATTCTGGGAGTTGAAGTCCACAAGTCTTAAAGTTGTCAAGTTTGGAGATCTCTGATGTGTAGTATGGATTTCCTTCCAGTTATTAAATTATCAGGAATGAAAATAAAATGAACAAAAACCACTGAATTTTCAGGTATAATAATTAAGATTGTAATATTGCTTCTGCTTGCTTACTTCTACTGTGGTCCACCAGCAGCCAGTGGAGCTGGCTAACAGACAATGAAGAAGTTGGGAAGTAACATGGGCCAGTCCTGAAGTCTGGGGAAGGCTCTGATGAGGGCTCTGTGTCAGAGGCAGAGATAGGTCTAGGACTGTCTGACAGTTATCAGCTGCCTTTGGAGTCAGACATCAATGAGGCAGATAAACAGCTGGAGCCTGTTCTTAGTGTGCGCATGCACAGAGTTGCCAGATGAAGGGAACAGCTAAGGAACAAGGGTTGACTTGGGAGTAAAGCCACAGGTGGACAGTGAATGGCCTTTCTCAAAAGGAACAAAAGAGGAGCGAAAGGGGAGGGGTGTTTGCAGGAGACAATCAGTTCATTCCTGCATTCTTGCCAAGTATTGTGGCATCTGAAGGATATCAGCCTGGCCACTCTCCAAGCCTGATAAAGATCTGTAATTGGGAACTATCTTGAAAGACTGTTGGCCGGGACTTTGCTGGAGAGGAATTCATTGTAAATTAAATAAAAGGGGTTTATGCGAATGAGGACTCAGCTTCGTGCTATTGGGGAAACCTAGTCAGAACACTGTCAAGATACTCGTTTTAATAGAACTCTTGTGAAAATATTAATTAAAATAAAGCTTGGTCCTAGCAACATAAATACTATTGAATCATACCATCCCATTAAACATTTTGAAGAATCACATCTATAATTTAAGAATACTACTGAGCCAGCAACAAGTAGTTTAACAATAGACAATTTTCTATTTTGACTGACTTTAAAGCTTTAAACCCATGTAAATTCAGCCATCTCTCTGATTATAAAAAAAAAAAGAGTTGATAATTATTTTTCCGGATACAATTGCAAATGACAGTATTAACATAAAGCAATCTAAATAATCTGAATGCAAGTTAAATAATGGCATACTTTCCCCTTTTATCTCGCATATTCAAGATGGGCAAACTGAAATTCATATTTATTTATTCAACATTTCAACTAAATCAGTCAAACCCAATGAAATAGAAATGTTAAAAAGATCTATGTTCAAATATCAATGTCTAGACTATCTAACCATTGAAGCAAAGCCTTGCTTATATTTAAAAAATCAGATACTGGACCTGTATATGTCCTCAGCTTACAGCCAGTCACAAAGTGATTTATAGTTCGATGTGGGACCCCATGGTCATACTGAAGGGAGGATACTATACCCCATTTATACAGATAGACATGTGAAGTGTGAATCCTATTCAGGATTGTCCATTGCTAATGTGATAGTTCAAAGCCTGTCACCTTTTTTGTAGAGTTACTTATGTGTCTTCCTATGTCTGGGCATTCAGCTTTCCATTGCAAATCGATATTAAAGTTGTTGGGTAGATGTTGTGCAAGTGCCAGTGGGGGCTTCCTGGATTGGAGTCTTCCAACTGCTGGCAGCCAGACTACTCTGTAGACTTTCCTGGCTTTCAAAATACATGAAACCCCTGTTCTTTGCAACATGTGGTATTTCCTATCACCATTACTGCTAAAAAAAAATCTGTGGAACAATTTTATCCTGTTTTGAGACAGGAAACACCTAAACCTTATCACTTACATTCTAAAATAAAGTTTTCTTTTCCATCCCAAACTGAAAATATTAGTTTAATCTCACAAATGATTGCAATGCAGCACTGTTTAATAAGATGTACTGTATTGCTTGCTTGATTTGATTGATGCTCATTGCAATAGAGAACTGTCCAGAAGAAACTATAATGGCAGGTTCCAAAACAATGGCCTCTCTTATTATGTTTAAGGCCTTTGGCAGAAATCTGATTTAAAAAGCACCTTTTTAAAATTTAGAATACAGAACTTCAGATAGCATGACTTTTGGTTTTGCCAAGTTATTTTATTTCCTCTCAGAGGATTATGTTGTCCTGATATTATTTGCAAATATTTAGACCATGGTGCTCAGTTTTGCAAGCTGAATATCTGCAAACTCTTTAGTGCCATCCCATTTTAATAAAATGTTGAAGTAGAACAATTATCAAGAGGAATATTTATTTATAGAATTAATTTCAGGTCCATTAAATTAATGGTTTGAATGTGCTCACATATGTGGCATCACTGTAATTGGAACATTTGAGATAGGATATTCATTTTTTTATTATTATACACATTCAAATGGCATACGAGACCCATCAAGATAACAACAGAGAACCTATAAATCCTAAAAGATACTTGTTAGAAGATGTTGCTTTAGATACACACCATCTTCTTTTTATTTACTTTTCAGGCTCCCACAAATCATAAACATCAACAATGTTCCAATTTACCAGCATAGGATCTCTAATGAAGAAGATGGGAGTGTTGTTCCCTACAAAATCCCAGTTTCCATCTTCAGTGTAGAATTTCATTGCAAAGCCTCGGGGATCACGCACTGTGTCAGCTGAGCCTGATTCTCCAGCTTAAAAAAAAAAATTAAAATTCCCATGATTAAAAATTAAAATTCCCATGATCCTATGCACATGGTCTAATACCCTGACCAACTTTTTCTATGTATTTACTTACTGTGGAATCTATAATTTCTATGGTTGACATTTAAGAGATAACAAGCAGAAACAGAATTGAACAAAAGTAATTTAAAGTTCAGAGGGTTAGCTGGAGGCTGGGAAGGGGTGACTTGAGTAAATGGAAAAATTACTTACAAATTAATTTACAGCATACATTCACTGACTACATGCAGAAAAAGCACTGATGAAATACTTCATAGCTTTACATTTATTGGAGATGCCCATTCATCAGACTCTGGACAGCTTACAAAATATAATACTAGTAGAATAGAATAACAGAAGGGTCCTTGGAGGTCTTTTGGTGCAACCCTGTTCAAGCAGGAAACCATTTCAGACAAATGGTTATCCAATCTCTTCTTAAAACCTTCCATTGTTGGAGAATTCATAACTTCTGGAGGCAAGTTGTTCCACTGGTTAATTGTTCTAACTGTCAGGAAATTTGTCCTTAGTTGTACGTTGCTTCTCTCCTTGATTAGTTTCTATCCATTGCTACTTGTCCTGCCCTCAAGTGCTTTGGAGAATAATAGTAAACCTGATTCAAGCATTTTGGATATATAAAAAACAAAAGATGCTTCCATACCTCTCTTAGCTGTTTCCCCTGGCAGAATAATACTTTCATGCACAAGTTATGTTTATTGATATCAACTTGTGAGAAGCATTAATGCCTATACAGCCGTTAAATTAAAACAGTTAAAAACAAAAATCAGTACAAATAAAAACACAACCATTTAAATCGAACTGTCAAATAAAGTTATAAATTATATGTCATTATTCTTTCAGATACATGCAGACATAAATATCCTTTAGAGAAAGAATATGCCTATATTTTGGGTATTCATAAAACTTGCTCAAGAATGCATGTGTTGATCCTTTCCTGCTGTAGCATATTTAATAATTCTATACTGAAGGTATTATTTCTTAAATAATAAATAATAAGAGCTGTGGTGACACAGTGGTTAGAATGCAGTACTGCAGGTTACTTCTGCTGACTGCCAACTGCCAGAAGTATGGCAGTTTGAATCTCACCAGATTCATGGTCGACTCAGCCTTCCATCCTTTAGAGGTGAGTAAAATGAAGACCCAGATTGTTGAGGGCAATATACTGACTCTGTAAACCACTTAGAGAGGGCTATAAAGCACTGTGAAGCGGTTTATAAGTCTAAGTGTTATTGCTATTGCTAAATGACATTGTCCAGTATCAATTAAAAACAGCATATAAACATCCACTGAAATAGATTAAAATGTTACACACACACACACACACATTAAATGTAACTCTTTTATATATGAAGCAAATAAATAAGATACCTGAATGCCTGAAAAATCCTTACCAACAGTTGAAAATCGAATAGTCATTGGAGTTCTTTTGCCTATGTACTCAAATACCTTTGCCTTGCAGAATGTGGTGATATCATGTGTCACTTCAAAATAGCCAGATGCTCCTGAAAAATTAAAAAGAGTTACCCTGTTAAAATTTAAAAATATTATTCCAAAGTCCATAAAATTGAAAGAATATCACTTACAGTAGAAGAAACATTATCATCGGTGGCTTACATGTACACTTTTATGATATTTTTTTGGAAATGTTGATCGTTACTATAAATATAGCATCTCTTTTAATGAAGAGTGTCTGATTCAACAAAGGATTCTGCTAACAAAAGGGAATAAATCAACTTTCACTATTTTTGTCTTGTTTCCCACCCACCCCTAACATTGATGTAAAGCAAATGAAATAATTATTGGATCTTTTAACAATTATTAGCTATTGCACACAAGAGACTGAGCAATGGTAGTTTCTAAATATTTCTACCTATAGCATATCATTCTTGATTAGACCTGTAATACACCTGAAAGGGTCTATGGCATGCAAGAAAAAAAAAAGAACCTAAATTAAATATTAAAAAATGCATAGTGAAACTATGCTTCGCTCAGTATGAACTTCTGAATCATAAATACATTCCTGGAGCAATAAATGCAAAGACTTTTTTCCTCTGGGCAATACAATATTTCTAGAATTTCTTTTTAAAATTCTGAAAAAGTATTATGAGTCAACTGAAAGTTGACAAGTAAACTACGGTAGGATAATAAGAACTTAGTACAAGTGATACAATTAAGCAAGGATTCAGCAGAATAAATAATGATTTATAAATAATGTAAAGTTACAGAATAAAGTGAAAAAAGGTGATAAAAAGATCTCTTTCTCCAACATTAAAGAGGGTTAATCCGATTCTAATATTTTCTGGTTACCTCTATTCACAAATCTATGAGCCAAACAAGATTAATTAACCACAATTTTAATGTTTCAATCTTTTAAAGAAAAGATGTTAAATTTTATTAAATTTATTTATTTATTTATTTTATTTGTCAATCGCTTACAAAATAACAGGTATAAGTATAAACATAGTTATGAATACATGAGACAACCACAACTGAGAAAAATAAAAAGAAACAATAGGACAGAGATGGTAGGCACGATTGGTGCGCTTATGCACGTCCCCTACAGGCCTCTTAGGAAAGGGGTGAAGTCAATAGTAGACAGTCTAAAGTTAAAGTTTTGGGGTTTTGGGGAAGAAACCACAGATTCAGGTAGAGTATTCCAGACATTGACCACTCTGTTGCTGAAGTCGTATTTTCTGCAATCAAGTTTGGTGCAGTTAACCTTGAGTTTGCATCTATTGTGTGCTCTTGTATTGTTATGGTTGAAGCTGAAGTATTAAGTTAACAACTCTTAATGCCTTTTTGGCTATGTAGTTACAGTGGGCTCTAGCACTTAGATCATTAGAGATGAGTACTCCAAGGTCCTTGACAGAGCTTGGATCCTCAACAAGGTCTTGACTATTCAGCTTGTATTTTCTGATTTTTTTTTTTGTCAATATGTAAGAGAGCATTTATTTGTTGAGATTTGAAGTTGCCATTTGGTAGTGTTATATTATATATATATATATATATGTATATGTATGTATGTAATATAACACTACCAAATATATATATAGTGTTATATCAATTAACAAAATAAAATCAGCAAAGATATATAAAAACAAGATAAAAACATAACTTTAAACTCTCACAGATGAATAAATTATAGATAATTCAAACTCCAATGAAGAAAATCAGTAGCAAAAATATTGCAATGACTAATTATCATTGGTTGCCTCACAGACTAGTGTACAGTTAGGTCCTCAACATACAACCACAACTGAGCACATTTCTGTAGCTAAGTGAAACATTTGTTAAATGAGTTGGCCCGTTTTATGACTTTTCTTGCCAGAGTTAAGTGAATCACAATAGTTTTTAAATTAGACAAGCTTGTTGTTAAGTGAACGGGGAATTACCTCAACATGGCTTCCCCATTGACTTTGCTTGTTAGAAACTCACAAGAGGAGATTGCGTGATCCCAGGACACTGCAACCGTCATAAACATGAATCAATTGCCAAGTGTCTGAATTTTGATCACATGACTATAGGGTTGCTACCATGGTCGTAAGTGTGAAAACTGGTTATAAGTCACTTTTTTAGTGCTACTTTGTAGTAACTTTGATTGGTCACTAAGTGAACTGTTGTAAGTCGAGGACTGCCTGTATAAACTTCACAGAATAAAAAAAGATTCCTGAATAGATTGATTAAAAGCATAAAGAGGCACAGACACCATGCAAATTCAAAGACGAACCGGCTCCTTTGGCATGGACAACTCTCTCAGGAATCCTTTCTCGATCAAAATGTGCTGTCTCATCAGTGAAAACTACATCCTGAACCAAGAGTGGACCTCTTGGACCAACAGTGAGGACATTCAGCTTGTCTGCCACTGGGATTCCAGCTCCTGTGGTTAAGCAATCGGCTTCCTGGGTTCAAAACAAGAAGCAGAGTTAAAGCCTTCTCATCTCCTATGAGTAGATGGGTTCTCTATTGAGTGGCATAAAATATTTATAGAACTTTTGGTGCCAAAACTTTTCTAAGAATATAACAGGATATTGATAAGGGAATTTTATCACCTGCATTTAATCAGGCTTATATTACAGTTATACCAAAAGCTGGTAAAAATTATATTTAGCATTCTAATGATCATGCCATCTCAATGATGAATGTTGATACAAAATTTTAACACAATGTTTAAATAGATTAAAGCAGCGATATGGTTTGTTACTAAAAATGAACAAACAAGATTTACAAAAACTAGATATCAGATTAGTTGTAGATCTGAATAAAAATAAAAATAAATGTGTAATATTATCATTAGATGCTGCAAAAGTCATTGACAAAATACACAAACAGTACATGTATGCTGCACTAAATAGACTTGGATTTCCTTTAGAGTTTATAAAATAAAGATATTATACATCAGGGGTGTCAAACTCAAGACAGATCCGGCCCTTAGGGTGCTTATATCTGGCCTGTGGAGCCGCCCTGGAAATAGTGAAGGACTAGTCCACGGTGCCTCTATTGGCTAAAATGGAGCTGCTGAGCTCCATTTTCACTGGCAGAGGGTTGCAAGAGGCCATTGCAGCCAAAAATGGAGCTGGGGAGTCCGTTTTCTCTGGTAGGGTGCTTGGGCTACCACAGGTACCCCCGACACAAATGATATTGAGCTTGCCATGCCCACCCTAGCCACATCCAATCTGGCTCCCTGAGGTTAAGCACAACCCTAATATGCCCTCAATGAAATCAGGTTTGACACCCCTACCCTACATCTAAAGTGAATGGTATGCTTTCTCCTAGTTTTCCACTACTTAGAGAACCTAAGCAAGATGTCCACATACACTCTTTCTTTTTAATATCTGCATGGAACCCTTGGCTTTGCCATTAGACAATATAGTTTAACTCAAATCGTTTGTATTAGCGTGTGATTTTTTTTTTTGTTTAGTTCTAAACCTCATGCTACTATCCTAGTGTTGATGCAAAAGAAGCTATTGCAGAATACTCTATTAATTGGTCCAAATTGGAATTGATACCTATAGGCAAAAATTTGGCTACCCATCCATTTCAGGAATATCAATTCTGTATTTATTCCAAATCCATTAAATGTTTAGGTACATGGGTACAAAAGGTTACACTCAGCAGCAAGTAATATAAAGAAAATAGAACACTCTCAAAATGAATATTATTCTCAGAATAATTAATATTCTGATATGAATCCCGGTTTATACATCTGGAAAATATTTTCAAAAAATAAATTCTTGATTTAGAAAATTCTTGATTCCAAGAATATCTTTACAGAAAATAAAATTACCAAATAGTGAGGGGGGAAGGTTTAGTTTTCTTAATTTGGAGCTATATTGTAATGTTTACCTATTATCAATTATTCAATAATGGAAGCCAACAACTGGTGTTATTTTTTTTATTTGGGAACTTTGGTTGGATAGACAGTATTAGGATCTCAATATACTAAAATTCTAATATCTCTGGAAACAATTACATCAGAAAATTATGATTGATTCTTTTTCCCATGCTAAATAACTTTATGGGAAAACCAAATTTTAAAAATTGGTGAAAGAATGATGATATGGAAGAATTGAATAGAAGTAAGATATTGATTTCAAATCAATTGATAAATGAAGATAATTTCTAACATGCTCTGTGTTAAGACATCTATCATCTACCAGATGTAACCCAAAGGCAAAATTTACCCTTATAACATTTGTTGACAACATTGATTGGGCCAGATTATGAGACACCTAAAATATTAGGACCTTGTTAAATCCTAGATAATGCCTAGAAGCCTGCACTCTAACAAATCTGCCATTAACAAGCACATAGATTAAACAAACATCTACCACGTATACCCAGATGAATACCAAATTTAACATAGACTAACAATCAAGAAGCAAACAATATCCCAATAAAGGAACTGCCAAACAAGCTAACAGTAAAGAGCACAATTTAAGAACCACCAAGACCACTCCCAACAATACTGGCAGGGCGTGCATGGAGCGCCTACTGTCCCTGTCCTATTGTCCCCAATTATTAGTTCCTATTTCATGCATTTAAACTTATATTTATTCTTATTTCTATTATATTGTTAGCGTTTGACTAAATAAATAAATAAATAGAATATAACCATGATGGCGGACCTATGGCACATGTGCCAGAGGTGGCAAGCAGAGCCCTCTATCTGGGCACGCAAGCCGCCAATCCAGGTCAGCCGTGCATTTGTGTGCGGCTCCCATTGGCCAGGTGGTCTTTGGGTCTCTGCTGCGCATGTACGGTGGGGCACAAGAGTTGTGCACACATGCACAGGGGGCAGGGGGCATGCATGGGGTGTGCACGCATTGCATTTTGGGGATGCACATGTGCACACTTTGGGTACTTGGTATCAAAAAGTTTAGCCATCACTGGAATATAAAATGAGAGCAAATCCCATTCCGTACCAATACTGATGATGCCACCTAGTTTGGATAATGCAAGAAAACAACCAAGTTCAGAAAGTACCAAGAACTCCTCATTTTAACCAGAGGTGGTATTCAGGAGGTTCTGACCAGTTCTGGAGAACTAGTAATGGAAATTTTGAATAGTTCAGAGAACCGGTGGTAACCTTCCCCCTGGAATGTGGTGGGAATGGAGATTTTGCAGTATCTTCCCCAGAGTGAGATGGGAATGGATATTTTACAGTATCTTTCCCGTGCCACTCCCATCAAAACACACCCACCAAGCCATGCCATGCCCACCAAGCCACATCCACAGAACCAGTAGTAAAAAATTTTGAATCCCACCACCGATTTTAACCCAAAGCTACCAATATTTTCCAATGTAAATGGAATCTCTGATTACGTACAAAAGACTGGTGTTGTAGCATAGAAAAATAAATGTATGGTTCTTTACACATAACAAATTGAAAACATAATTGCACTTGCCACTTATGAGCCTATTTGTGTGTGTGTGTGTGTGTGTGTGTATGTGTGTGTATAGCATTCAGCTTTGTTCAGGTATTTTCTCACGTCATTAAAGTTGTGCTTTTAAAGTTGTGGCAACGTTTCAGCAGAATCGCATCTGCCATCATCAGGCTTCTGTATAGTGTTCATCTGTGAGTCAGACTTTCACAGCCGTTTCTGTTTTAAATTTGGTGCTGAGCCTACGCTGTGCCAGAATGGTTTTTTCTTTATCCTGATTGGTTGGGAGTCTTGGTCTGTGTTTATTGGTCTTGGAGTTTGCTGTGTTCTTCTTGGTTGGTGTTTCTAATATCTTCTGTCTGTTTTGTAGCTTTTTTTTTTTGTCTTGATTGGCTGGCAACATTATGTTTCCTGTATTGGAGGCTTTTAGTGCGGCTTGGCTCCAAGTAAATGGACAGCTATCATTTATTAGGAAGCTAGGTTTCATCTGGGTGCCTGGTTGGGATGTGCTTGAACTGGAGATATCACGGGGAGTCAGTTTGTGCCCAGGTGTTTGGTTGGCTTGTGGTATGGAGATTTTTTTGTTTGAGAGTGCAGGCTTCCAGATAATTGAGAGTCTGGTGGAGTCATCTTTTCTGTTCATGCTTTCAGGTCTTTTTTCAATCTCTATGGCTTCTCTGATAATTCTGTAGCTGGGGTTTTCTATAGTGGCTAAGGTTTTGGTACCATTGAAGTTGATGCTATGACCTGTGGCTTTCATGTGGCTTTCATATTTATATATATTTATATTTATATATATATACACGAAATAGGCTCATATCAAGTATGCTCTCACTCAGGGCTGTCAAACTCCTGGCCCGCTGGCTACGCCCACACCCATTTTAGTGAAGGGGAAAATAAGTCACAATATGTCACATGATGCTGTGTGACGACATGAGTTTGACACCCTTTCTCTAACTAATTGAGAGCTCTTTTGAGTGTAGCCATTTGTTTTGTGATGAGTGATTCTGTAATGAATGATAGCCATGTTCAATAGTTTTCATCCAAAGCAGGAAATAGTTGTTGAGTTCAGGAAACATTGCACAAGATACAACTCTCTCTCACTGCCTTATAGCCATGTCCTTTAAACATCTTACCCAAAACACATAAATTCCTGCACTTGAACAGCACTTATGCAAGCAGAAAACTATGTAGTTCCATTATGAGAAACATTTCCCAGATCCTGTGACATAGAAATCTAATAATACCCTTGGGCTGAAAACTTTATTTATTTTATTTTATTTATTTTTATTTGTCAATTGCTTACAAGTTAATAGGTTTAAGTAAAAACATAGTTATGAATACATGGATACATTTAAGAAAAATTAAAAAAAATAAAAGAAACAATAGGACAGGGACGGTAGGCACGTTGGTGTGCTTATGCACGTCCCCTACAGACCTCTTAGGAAAGGGGTGAGGTCAATAGTAGACAGTCTAAGGTTAAAGTTTTTGGGGTTTGGGGAAGAAACCACAGAGTCAGGTAGAGTATTCCAGACATTGACCACTTTGTTGCTGAAGTCATATTTCCTGCAATCAAGTTTGGTGCGATTAACCTTGAGTTTGTATCAATTGTTTGCTCTAGTGTTGTTATGGTTGAAGCTGAAGTATTCTTTGACTGGTAGGACATTGTAATGTATGATTTTATATACTATACTTAGATCAGACCGAAGACAGCGTAATTCAAGGTTTTCTAGGTCTAGAATTTCAAGTCTGGTGGCATAAGGTATTCTGCAACGAGTAGAGGAGCGGAGAACTCTTCTTTTGAAATATTTCTGGACTTTCTCAACTGTGTTAATATCAGATACGTAATGTGGGTTCCAGACTGATGAACTGTATTCAAATATTGGTCTAGCAATAGTTGCTCTAGTTATTAATGTAATATTACCAGATAAAAACCTATGTACAATTAGGTTAACAACTCTTATCTCCTTTTTGGCTATGTAGTTACAGTGGGCTTTAGCACTTAGGTGTTGTAACTATCAGTGCAATTCTGTACCATCCTAGCATTGTATTTAGCTTTCTTGTGTAAACATCAGACTCCTGTCTGCATTGTATCTTTTTGTAAACATTAAGACTCCTATCTCTTCAGTGATCTTTGCCAGGCATGCAAAAGAGAAGAGGAGTTTAAACAGCTGTCAATACAGAATGATGTTTTAATTGACCTGAATTCCTATAAATTACGCTTTCTGATACCCTGTTGTCTTTACTAACCTGAGCTATTATAAATCTTATGTATTTCCTGCTGACCTAAGCTATTATAATTCATGAATGTCTTGTTTACCCTGGGCTTTGAAGAATTTCACCCCCCTGTGAAAAAGCATAATAAAAGAGCCAGTGCCGAGGCATTTGGCGCGCTCATCCAGAGAAAACCTCGTCTCGTGTCGTTTCTCTCTCCCTTGCTCCCTCTCATGAGGCGCCCATCTAATGCGGGATGGCAGATACCGCATTTTGGTGACCCCGACGTGATTCCCTAAGGGGGATACGCAGCGGCGCGCCCATACTTATCAGCTCGGTTGGAGCTGTGCATCGCCAGGCGCCTGAGCGAATTGCACCTCATCGGATCTGAAAGATGGTCTCGACTTTAGTAAGTATGGGTGGAGGCTTTTCTCAACAGCAGAAGGAATTGAGAGAGCTAGTCGCTTCTTCTAAATACTCTGCTAATTTAAAGGGCTTTCCCATAAAAAAGGAAATCTATTGCTACGTTATTGGCTTATGTGTGGCAACATTGTCCCAATTATTCAGAGGAAGGGTCCTTAAAATTTTTCCAATTGGCAAAAAATTGGTGAATATCTCCATTGTCCTCCTCGTGCACCTATTGGCTTTTTGGTCACTTGGAGGAAAATTATGGAGGCTTTAAAAGTCCATCAAAAAATAGAAGCAGGGAGTGTGTTTGAATCTCCCCTGCCAAGTTATGATAACTTTTTAATTTTCTCTAACTCAGGCAGAAGCTGCTACATTCCATTCCCATAGGAGTAAAACCCTAGAGGATTAAAAGCTTGTGAAATTTGGCAAATGGATGTAACTTAGTATCCATCTTTTGCCCCATGGAAATATTTGCAGGTTTCAATAGATACATATTCAGGATTTATTTTGGCTACTCCTCAAAGGGAAGAAGCTGTAAAACAATTATTCAATTCGTACCTTTGCCTCGCTGGGACGTCCAAAAGAAATCAAAGAAGACAATGGATCTGCCTACACAAGTTCTGCTTTTCAGGACTTCTGTAACAGATGGGATGTAATCCACAAGTTTGGGATTCCCTGCAACAGCCTGGGGACAGGCTATTAGGCTAGCTCACTTATCTCTGAAACGTGCTCTTAATTGGTATTCATTGCGGGAAAAACCCCCGAACCTCCCAGCATTGCAAAACTCTCTTAACATTTGTCTTTTTACTCTAAACTTTCTTAAATCTAAATTCCTCCTACTTCTACTGCTTTTTGTCATTTTTCCTCCCTCCTAACAGATTGTCATTATTCTGCTTGGCAGAGTCCTGCTGAGCTTGGGGGAGAGGAAACGCTGCGATCTTACTGCCAGAAAAAACCACTCTCTGAATCCCTGGTCAGGCAGTAAGACCCTATCATGGGAATTTATCTGCTACATCTGTATCTTAAAAATCTTTCCTGATATTCTTGCCTATATCTTCTTTGCAATTTCTACCTTACTTCAACAAAACCTATGCTTCCTGTCAAAAGACTATTCGTGTTAAAATCATTTCATTAACAGAAGGCTATTATACTTGTTCCACGTGGGTATGTCATGAAAATGCTATCCATAAGTTTTCACTCTGTCATTTCTGTTTTATTTTAAAGAACACTCTACCCCTCGCTCTTTTGTTTCTTCTTTACTCTTACTATGGAAAGGAACCTTAAAATCTTTTCCTCTTTTCAATCTAAACATAGGGGGATCTAAATGTCCTTATATTGTATCAAGGGTTTCCCCACCCCACTTAACGTTCTTAATGAATGATCAAGTTAATCTTCATTGTCATTATTGTAATTATTATCCTTTTTCTACTAATTGTATTCCTTCCTCATATCGTAAATGTTCCACAACTAACTTGTCCCTAGCTCTTTCTCCTACCTGTCATGCTTTTATTTACCCAAACTCTGATCCTGTCAACAAACGACGCTTCAAAAGAACTACCCATGATGATCCACAGAAGCCTCATAGAAGATACAATATTACGTGGACTATAACTGACTTTCAAGGTGTTATGTCCTGAATTTGAATACTCGAAATCCCCGCGCCTTGATTGGCTAAGGCGCGGGGATTTCTGATTGGCCAGGCGAGCCGCGCTGATTGGCCCGATTGAAGTCTCCCACGATTGGTTCAAACCAAGAGCGGGAGACTTGAATCGCTGCCATTGGCTGCGGCCGCCGCAGCAAAAGGTATAAAAGCCGCGGGCTTTTTGCCTTTCGCCGGTTCGGTTCGGTTCTCCCATTGTAAATAAAGAGCTTTGAATGAAAGTCACCGACTCTGAGCATCTTTTTGCGGACACAACACTGGCGACGAAGGTGGGATCTCGCCCCTGAACCGAACCCCGTGTCCACCCAAGAACCAGCTCCAGCGCAGAGATGGCGAAGATAGCACCGCCCGCCCCCTTCAACCCCGCCGCCGAGG
Source organism: Hydrophis major (assembly GCA_033807585.1). NCBI lineage: Eukaryota > Metazoa > Chordata > Lepidosauria > Squamata > Elapidae > Hydrophis > Hydrophis major. The sequence continues at coordinate 100,268,273 of CM066328.1, forward strand.
ACTGGGAATCGTACTCGGATCGGTTCCGTATGTACCTGGAATGCGCCGGAATGAAGGACGCCCCGGGCCCGCTAAAACGCGCCGTCTTCCTTACTCACTGCGGACCAGAGGTCTTCCAGATGGCCAAAGCATTGGCCAAGCCAGCAGACGCAACCGCCATGGACTGGGACGTCCTCGAACCTATACTGCGGCGCCATTACGCCCCCGAAGTCCCCATCCTGATACGGCGCAACGAGTTCTACCGCCGAAACCAGAAACCAGACGAAAAATTGAGCGACTTCTTCGCAGAGCTACGGCGCCTAGGAGGACTCTGCGAGTTTGAAGGTCTGAACAGTCTCATAAGAGACCGCTTCGTACGCGGCTTATGGGATCCTACACTCCAGAGCCGACTTATGGCCAAGGGCGACATCAGCCTAGCTGATGCCCTTACCGCAGCCGCAGCCGCAGAAGCAACCCGCACGTCAGCGGACAGCATGCGAAGATCTGACGCGAAGGGCGGAAACAACAACCCGGCAAGGTCGGCCGACACAAGAAACGAAGCAACCGCACACTACGGTGAATACCAGTCAACCTCCAGCACGTCGGAAGACGAGGAGGACATACATCGCGTGCAGACGGGACGCGGCGACCAACGAAGTCGAAAAGGTCGTAGGTCGAGGACCAACTGCACCGGGTGCGGCGGCGACCACCCCAGGTCAGAATGCCGATTCTTTGACTCTATCTGTAGGCATTGTGAACGACGGGGTCACATCGCTCGAGTTTGCCGCCAAAAGAAGACCCGCAGCCCGCCCAAATGGGAACAGCACGACAGAAGGAGAGAAAGCTCCCCGCCCAGAGCCAGAGAGCGCCAGCCAGACGGTCGGTGGGACCGTACTCAACGATCTCAAAGAAGCGGCGACGGTCGGCGAAAAGAAGAGACCCACCAGACGGTGACCATCGGCCACGCCATCTCCGACGGCGCCAGAAAGGTACACGTAGAAGTCCATATCGAAGGCCAGCCATGCAAAATGGAAGTGGACTCCGGGTCCTACCTTTCCATGATTGCATGGCGCGAAATCAAAAGACTAGTGCCTACACTACAAAAAAGAAACGTGCATGCCCAAAAGATCATCATAAAAGACTACCAAGGGAATCGCGTCCCGGTAGTGGGCACCAAGAACTTTAATATAACTTACAAAGGCCACACCGAACAACTGCCACTCACGATCATCGATCGCGACCGCCCAAGCCTACTGGGTTTACAATGGTTCGCCCCGCTTAACATCGCGCTGACAGGTGTCAACCACGTCACCATCGAAGCTTGGGAACAGCGGCTAGCCCAGGAGTTCCAGGAGGTCTTCGATGGAGGCTTGGGCAAGTACCAGGGGCCCCTTATCTCGTTTGACCTAGACCCAAGGGTTCCCCCTAAGCGGCTTAAACCTAGAAGGGTACCATTCGCCTTAAAGCCTAAAATTGACGAGCAGATCGACAAGCTCGTCAAACAAGGGGTATTGCAACCGATAGACCATGCCAGATGGGAGACCCCTATAGTGACCCCAGTAAAGCCAGACGGGTCCGTGAGAATCTGCGGGGACTATAAGGCCACCCTAAATGGCGCGTTGCAACAAAGCGCCTACCCAGTCCCAATAGTGCAACATTTACTGCACTCACTGGGAGGGGGCAAAGTCTTTGCCAAGCTCGACCTCGCCCAGGCATATCAGCAGCTACCTGTGGACGAGAAAATGGCGGAAGCCCAAACAATCGTGACCCATCGGGGGGCCTTCAAGTGTAACCGACTCCAATTTGGAGTCAGCGTGGCACCAGGCATCTTTCAGAGCCTGATGGAATGTTTGCTACAGGGCATCAAGGGGGTGGTGCCCTATTTCGATGACGTATTAGTGGCGGCGCCAAACGAAGCCGAATTAGAAAACCGACTCAGACAAGTCTTAACAAAATTTAAAGAAACAGGACTTAAAGTCAAACGAGAAAAATGCCAACTATGTACAAAGCAAGTAGAGTTTTTGGGCTATCTCCTAGACCGGCATGGCATTCACCCTACGACTAAAAAAGTGAAAGCCATCAAGGAAGCCCCCACCCCAAAGTCCAAAACGGAACTACAAGCGTTCCTAGGCTTACTAAATTTTTATAATGTTTTCCTACCTCAAAAGGCAACGGCGGCGGAACCTTTACATAGACTCCTAGACAAGAAGGCAGCCTGGACTTGGGGGAGATGAGAGCAAGCCGCCTTTCAAAAAACCAAAGACCTCCTCACCTCCGACGCCGTCCTGATGCAATTCAGCGAAACCTTGCCCTTAGCTGTCACTTGTGACGCATCACCTTTCGGCGTCGGCGCTGTCCTCAGCCACACCCTCCCAGACCAGAGAGAAGCACCCATCGCTTTTTTCTCCAGGACTCTGACTAAACCGGAACGGAACTATAGCCAGCTGGACAAAGAAGCTTTGGCTATAGTTGCCGCCGTTAAGCGTTTCCACGAATACCTGTACGGCCGCCCGTTCACCATCGTGACGGATCATAAGCCATTGCTGGGCATCCTCGCTGGAAACCGAGCCACGCCGAACATCTTGTCACCCCGGATGACAAGATGGTCCGAATTCCTGGCAGCCTACAGTTACGAACTGCTACACAAGCCAGGTAAGAAAATTTCGCACGCGGACGCTTTAAGCCGCTCGCCTTTACCTGACTCTGAACCTGACCCAGCACCAACAACAAACACCCTAAGTATCGAGAGTTTACCTATTACCGCATCAGACATTGCCAGAGAAACCGTTAAGGACAGGCGTCTGGCGCGAATCTTACACTGGTTAGAAAAAGGCTGGCCGGAGAAAGACAATGACGAGACTTTTAAAACATTCCGTCAGCGCCAGACTGAACTTTCACTACTGAGAGGATGTATTCTGTGGGGTGACCGGGTGGTAATTCCGGACAGATTGCAAGAGAGGGTATTAGAGATGCTACATGAGGGTCATCCTGGCATCGTCAGGACTAAAGCCCTGGCCAGGAGTTACGCTTGGTGGCCAGGGATGGACAAGCAAATTGAAGCATGGGTCGCCAAATGCCACCGGTGCCAGGAGACCAGATCCAGCCCACCCATAGCACCTATCCGGGACTGGGAAACACCACGGGGGCCCTGGTCCAGAATCCATCTAGACTTTGCTGGCCCCACAAATGGGCATACTTTTCTAATCACAGTTGACGCGTACTCCAATTGGTTGGAGGTAAGCGACATGAAATCCACTACCACAGAGGCCGTCGTTAAAGAACTGTGTAAACTGTTTTCCACACACGGCCTCCCAGACGTCGTCGTCTCAGACAACGGGCCCCAGTTCACTTCCATCAATTTCGAACGGTTCCTGGTGGAGAGGGGTATCCGCCACGCATTAACAGCACCGGCGCATCCGGCGGCGAACGGTAGGGCGGAATGGATGGTCCAGTTTATGAAGAAGACCCTCCGGAAAATGGACCACGGGGAGATCAGCGACAAAATCAACAAACTGCTCTTCATACAGCACATCACTCCCAATACCACAACTAACAAGAGCCCTGCAGAACTTCTAATGGGCAGAAAGCTGAGGTCCCCACTCGACAGATTACACCCGACCTATAACCCGGAGCAGCCCCCAGACTCCAGCTCCAGGTACCGGACATTTGACCCAGGTGACTTAGTCTATGCAAAGAACATGACGGGGGACCCCCTATGGATCCCAGCCGTCATAACTCAAGTCACTGGGCCACGGTCGTACCGGCTCCAAACCATCGATGGGCGAGCCTGGAAACGACATATCGACCAGCTCAGGTCACGAACAGCGACTGACCTCAACCCCCAAGACACGAACCAAGGGGGGAGGGAATACCCGGATAGACAATCGCAGGAAAAAATAAACCAAAAATACTCACCGGAACACAGCCATCGCGAGTCCCCTCCGGAGAAGAACCACCTGGCCAGCTCTACCGACTCGGAGAAGCCAAGCGGGAGCGGCGAAATCCGTAGCTCAACCGACCCGGTAGGCCCAGGCGGGAGCCACGGCGAAAGAACCGGCCCGATCATCCAGCCGGTTCGCACAGAGGCAGGAGCAGCCAAAAAGATGACCGCTCCGGCCGAGTTACAGCATGCAAGTGAGTTGCGCAGGTCAACTAGGACTCGACGGAGCCCCGCCTACCTGCGTGACTACACCACGTGATGGACCATACCAAGAGGGGAGGGGTGTTATGTCCTGAATTTGAATACTCGAAATCCCCGCGCCTTGATTGGCTAAGGTGCGGGGATTTCTGATTGGCCAGGCGAGCCGCGCTGATTGGCCCGATTGAAGTCTCCCATGATTGGTTCAAACCAAGAGCGGGAGACTTGAATTGCTGCCATTGGCCGCGGCCGCTGCAGCGAAAGGTATAAAAGCCACGGGCTTTTTGCCTTTCGCCGGTTCGGTTCGGTTCTCCCATTGTAAATAAAGAGCTTTGAATGAAAGTCACCGACTCTGAGCATCTTTTTGCGGACACGACACAAGGCGTTCGTTTAAACTTCACAACCAATTTCTCTCGCATAGAAGACTTTTACCCACCACTTCAATTCGATTTGGCAGAAATGCTTGTAGGCTCCATCAATTACAATTCACCCTCTCATACAACGGAGCCTAATTATAGATTTGTGAAAAAAAAATAGGTTTTATGTATGCCCTGGACAGCCTGTTTCTAACACTCAGTCCCCTGCTCAACGACTTTCTGGCTGCGGGGGGTTATCAGATTACTTTTGCAAAGACTGGTCGTGTGTTTCAACTGGACACATTTATTGGGATCCGGGCACTAAGGGTGATCTCATTACTGTCACTCGCACCACACGGAATATTCCATGTAGTGATAGAAAATGGCCCAGATGCAACCCAGTAACCATATGGTTCACAGACAAAGGCAAGGAAAGTACTTTATGGGACACTGGCTTGAAATAGGGTGCTCGCTTAAAATTACCTTGGCCAGGAGAGCATTATGGAAATATTTTTTACATTCAACGTCACATTGAACTCCCTCGCTTTGACCCAGTGGGACCACATGAAAAGACTATTAAATCCCCTTTTCTGCAACCCATAGCACAAGAAGTTAACCCATTGATTCCATTGATCAAAGCTTCCTATGCCTTGTTGAACTCCTCAAACTCATTCATTGCCTCCACATGTTGGCTTTGTGCTTCTGCCTCTCCACCTTTTTACGAAGCCATCGCTTCCCAAGAACCCATCGTTAATTCCACATCAGATGAACTTTGCCGTTGGAGAAACTCCACTATTACTGTTTCTTCCATCACTGGGGTTGGTTGTTGTTTGGGAAATATTCCATCCAATTACTCACAATATTGTCATAATGTTTCTAATGGCTATCATTGTAATTTATATCTTCCTAAGCATCGCCTTGGCCGCTACCACACCGTTGGGGGATATGCTCCAGTCTACACCTCTTCAGGAGGAAATTTAACATCACGCCTAAAAGGAATGTATTTTATCCCTGGCAAAAATTCTGTCTGGGCTTGTAACACCGGTCTCACAGCATGTGTCTATGGGGATGAACTTGTTAAATCCAAATCATTTTGTATTCAAGTATGGCTTGTACCAAAAATTAATGTGTATAACTCTGATGATTTTATATCCTTACAGGCACCCATGGAATACCCCCTCAGAGCAAAACGGGAAATTATTAGTACTCTCACTTTAGGTCTACTGCTTGCTCTCGGCGCCACGGGCGCAGCCACGGGCATTGCAGGACTAGCTGTTTCTGACAAAAGAATTACAGCTCTGGGTTCAGCCATTGATGATGATTTATTACGTATTGAAAAATCAATTGTAGCTTTGCAAAACTCCTTGACATCCCTCTCAGAAGTAGTCTTGCAAAATCGTAGAGGTATAGATTTGTTATTTTTAAAACAAGGGGGATTGTGTGCTGCGCTTAAAGAAGAATGTTGTTTTTATGCTGATAGTAGGGGGGGGATTTAAAGGAGAATGTTGTCTTTATGCTGATAGCAGGGGGGGTGGTTTAAAGAAGAATGTTGTTTCTATGCTGATAGCAGTGGAGTCGTGCTGGATTCTATGAATGAATTAGAAAAACGCTTAAAAGATAGAGAATACGAAAGATCAAACATGTATAATTGGTATCAAGGTTCGTTTTCTATTTCACCATGGCTTACAACCCTTTTAACTGCGTTGGCAGGACCATTAATAATCATTATATTGATATGTATTATAGGACCTTGTTGTTTTAATAGAATATTGCAATTTTTTAAAAATCAATTATCTTCCATGACTACTGATGCTGATGTGTTATTGCAAGCTCATGTTATGTCTTTAACATCGGATGAAGAAATATCATTGCTGAGTTACTGCTCCTTGGACAACTCTGATGCTGACGGGTCGCACGCCTGCCTAGATGACGGGGACGGAGAACATTTCAGAAAAGTAGTTCCTGTTTTCTTGGACAAGGAAGAAGACTCGTCATAAAAAAATAAAAACAGAGGAGATGTTGTAACTATCAGTGCAATTCTGTACCATCCTAGCATTGTATTTAGCTTTCTTGTGTAAACATCAGACTCCTGTCTGCATTGTATCTTTTTGTAAACATTAAGACTCCTATCTCTTCAGTGATCTTTGCCAGGCATGCAAAAGAGAAGAGGAGTTTAAACAGCTGTCAATACAGAATGATGTTTTAATTGACCTGAATTCCTATAAATTACGCTTTCTGATACCCTGTTGTCTTTACTAACCTGAGCTATTATAAATCTTATGTATTTCCTGCTGACCTAAGCTATTATAATTCATGAATGTCTTGTTTACCCTGGGCTTTGAAGAATTTCACCCCCCTGTGAAAAAGCATAATAAAAGAGCCAGTGCCGAGGCATTTGGTGCACTCATCCAGAGAAAACCTCGTCTCGTGTCGTTTCTCTCTCCCTTGCTCCCTCTCATGAGGCGCCCATCTAATGCGGGATGGCAGATACCGCACTTAGGCCATTAGACATGAGTACTCCAAGATCCTTCACAGAGTTTGGATCATATTATGAAATGCTTTTGAAAAAGCTGTCATCTTAGAATTGTGGTTATTTCATTTGCTGACTTTAAAGTCTGAAAGAAACATCTGTCTATGGAGGGGGGGAAATCCTTTGATGTCAGCATAGCTTAATTTAAAAATAGCTTTTTTCTTTTTAAAAAATATTTTATTGTTTTAAAATAGATTTTAAAAACCCACAAATATAAAAATGCATGCATGGTCAAAAAATGAAAAAACATAAAGTGCTTTTTTAAAAAATAAAGAAAAACACAACAACAAAAAAATGGTATATATTATTTTATATGTAAATAATTAAAACTCTATATTAATATATCTATGTATTATCTAATGCAATTAGTCAAATACATATATATTTATAATACATTTATAATAATTATCATTTTTAATCTAGTTTATATAAATAAGTTCCATATCTCATTTGAGTATGTATGTATGTATGTTATTCAGCTTTATTTGGGTATTTTCCCATGTCATTATAGTTGTGCTTTTAAAGTTGTTAGCGACGTTTCAGCAGAAGCTCATCTGCCATCATCAGGTTTGTGCATTGATATATACAAGCCTGATGATGGCAGATGAGATTCTGCTGAAACGTCACTACAACTTTTAAAGCACAACTATAATGACGTGGGAAAATACCTGAATACCATACATATAAATACCCAAGAAAACTTAAGAAAACAAATATTAGACCTCTACGGGGAGGAAATAAACAGCCAGACCAAAACACACTTGCCCTATAAAATAACATTATGGAATTTCAAATGAGAATTTTTCATTTGGTTTCATATCTTTCATCACTCATGCAACCTTTGTGATTCATGGTTGACTAGGGTGGCATTTAGCAACTGCTGATTTATCTAGGTATTCATTCCATCGTGTCAAACAGGACAATCCAATGCATCCCACTCAAAAGGCAAGGTAAAAAACAGGATCATGTCAATGAATCATGTAGGAATTACTGGCAAACTGGGCCCTACTTTTTCATCTCAAGGAATTATTCAAAAATTTACACAGTTCAGGGGAGAAGGCAGAACTTCGTTTCGGCGATACAGCTGCGATCTCGGGGCTCTGAGATCACAGCCGATATTTTCGCCCCTGGTCGGTCCCAACGGACCTAAACCGTCCCATAGAGACGGGGATAGAGAAGGGTACTGTCCCAGGATCCCAGAGATATCGCAAAATCTCTGGTTTGATCCGGGAGAAGCCCTTTTGCTGGCGGCAGAGAGGCAGCCTCCATAGCTGGTGAAGTCGGGACAGCTCCGGAAAGAAAGTGGCTGGAAAGAAGTGTGACGGTTGGGTGAGAAAAACTCTTTTGTGTTGTAAATTCGCTGAGGTTGGAAAGGGCATCCTGAACAAAGAAGAAATCTGTGAGACTTTTTTTTTTGACTGAAACTGTCTGAGCGGCATTTTTTAAAGTGATGTCAAATTGAGGCTTGGGGGTTTTTTTTTCTTTTTCCTATATTTTTTGGGGGAGACTTTAGTGTGACTTTGTAGGTAACCAGATTGAATTTTCTCTTATATATATTTTTATCCTCCCTTTGATTTTTTAACTTTCTTTCAGATAGAGGCTCCCTTTGGCTATTTTTTTTTCTTCTTTTTTTCTGTATATATTACTCCTTTTTTTTGGCTGGGGGGGAGGAAGAGCATTAAGAAACTTTGCAACACTGCCAACTAGAGGCTTGAAAGTATTTTATTTGAATTGGAGAGAATTGCAAAAAGACCTCTTCTCAAGGACATCTTAAGGTGATAAGATAGAGGGAGAGCACAGCAAAATATTATTGCAGGTGCTTTCCTGGACTGTTATCAATATTTCAACACTTGAGGTTTGGCTTTGAAGCTGCTGGAGAAGAGAGTCATAACAAGAGCCTTGGATAAATAAATAAAGTGCAGTGTGCTTTCTTATATATATATATATATATATATATATATATATATATATATATATATATATATATACATATATACATATATACATATATACATATATACATATATACATATATACATATATACATATATACATATATACATATATACATATATACATATATACATATATACATATATATATATATATATATATATATATATATATATATATATATCCCATTCGCCAGCCTTTTTCTAAATTTCAATTCTAGTAATATTCTTATTTCTGCCTTTTATTTTAAAGGGAAAGCCTCAGAGTTTTTTCTTTATTTTTCTTGTTTTTCTTTTTCTTTTTATTGGGACTTTTTTGCTTTTTCTATCCATGTTTTTGGACCACTTTGTTTTTCTTTTTTGATTATTGAGACTTTTCAACTGGATTAAGGTGTGAAGAACCTGAAGGAACTTTTTGTTTTTCCTCTTTTTGCTTTTTTTTTGCTCTTAATCAATATTATTATTTTTGGGTTTGTTTGTTTTTCTCCTTTTTATTTTTTCTTTTTTATGGTGGACTACTTCGTAATTGGATTAGGGTCTAGAAGAACCTGAAGATCTTTCTTCTTCCTTTTTTCCTGTTTCTTTTTTGGTTTCGTGCCTTTTACTATTGGAGTTTTCCATTTTAGATTATAATTGGCTGCTCTACCAGTTGGATTAAAAGTCAAAAAAAAATTGAAGCTTTGGAAGCATTGAAATGAGCAGGAAACCAATACCATCTGGCATTTCTATTTCTACCTTTGCTTCCCCACCAGCTGGAGGACAACGTTTAATTCAGACAATGTTGAAGCAAGATAAGGAACAAGAAAGAGTAACTTTACAGATGATTATGCAAGGAATCCAAGATCTCAAGACAAAATCAGACATCATTGAACAAAGAACAGAAAATATTGAACAAAGAATAGATAAGACTGATGAAAAAGTGGAAAACATTAAACAAATGATGGTCAAGTATGAGGAGAGATTCCAAAAAATTGAGGAAGAAGGAAAACAAAGAGAGAAGAAGATTGGAAATATTGACAGTAGATTAACAGCGGTTGAACAAGAAAAAATTGGGATGTTGAGGTGGGAGATGGAAAGGTCAGAATTTTATCTCAGATTTCAAAATATAGAAGAGGAAAAAGGAGAAAATTTGGCAGCGATAATGATAGAAATTTTGGCAGATGCTTTGGAAATTACAGAGGAAAAGATGATGGATGGAATAAATGAGGTATATCGAGTCTATACAAGGTATGGGATGAGAAATAAATTTCCCAAGGAAGTCCATATTAGATTTACCAAAAAATCCATTAAAACGCAAATATTACAAGTAGTAAGAGAGAAAACATTGAAATACAAAGGTAAAGAGGTTGTGGTTTTAAAACAAATACCCAGAAGAGTGAGAGAGATGAGAAGAGAATTTTGATTTCTGACCAAAATGCAACTGGAAAACGAAGTGAATTATAGATGGCTGATTCCAGAAGGACTAATGTTTAGGTGGCAAGAGCAGAGACATAGAATTGATTCAATTGAGAAAGCAGAACTTTTCCATGCAGAATTTTTTGGAGGAAGAAGAGAGGAGGCAGAGAAAGAGGTCTCATTAATTGAGTTTCAAGAGGAACAACTGGAGACTGAAAGAGAAAGGAGCAGTAGGGGGACAGGTGGATAGCAAAGAACAGCGTGAAGTGAGATCCACGAGAGCGGTTAGACCTAAATTTAAAGCATAATCATGGAAGAAAAAAAACTGATTACAATGAATATAAATGGACTTAATTCAGCTGTTAAAAGAAGGAAAACTTTTCATAAATTAGAGAAATTAAAATTTGATATAATTTGTCTACAAGAAGTTCATATTAAAAAACAACATGAACAATTGTTAGTACAGCCAAAATTGGGGAAAATATTTACTTCTTTGACTCAATGTAAGAAAAGAGGAGCGGTTCTATACATTAAAGAGGCTATCCCAGCAAAATTGATTTACACGGATGAAGATGGAAGAGTATTAATGGTAGAAATAATGGACAATAATATAAAAATACTCTTGATTGCAATTTATGCTCCGAATGATAAACAAGAAGAGTTTTATAAAAAGCTACACATGAAAATAATTGGACTGGACTATGTTAATATAATTATGATGGGAGATTTTAATGGAATTGTGGACAATAAATTGGACTATATAGCAACAACAACAAAGCAAAATAGAAAGGCTCTCCCTAAGTCTTTTTTTAAAATGACAGATGAATTAACTTTAAAAGATATTTGGAGAGGAAGAAATGTTAAAGCTAAACAATATACTTTTTATTCAAATAGACATTTATCATGGTCCAGATTAGATATGATTTGGATCTCAACAGAATTAATATCCAATATTCAAGAAACAAATATTGAAACAAGTACTTGGGCAGATCATAGCCCAATGACAATTAAATGGAAGGGACAAAAAAATAGATTGAGATGAACATTAAATAATACTATTTTAAAGGAGAAAGATTTTATACAATGGATGGAGAAGGAATTGGCTTTTTTCTTCAGAGAAAATAAAAAAGAAGATACTTCAACGCAGAATGTGTGGGATACAATGAAGGCCTATGCTAGAGGTTTGATAATAGATTATACAAGAAAAAAGAATATTAGGAAAAGGCAAGCTTATAAGGCCTTGGAAGACAAGTATAAAAGTCTTGAAAAAGAATTGCAGAAAATGCCACAGAAAAAGGATATTAAATTGAAGCTGGATGTAATCAAACATAAAATGGAATTAATAGAGAAAGAAGAACTGGCACAGAAAATCAGAAACTCTAAACAGAATTATTTTGAAGATGCAAATAAACCAGTAGATGGCTAGCATATAAATTGAGAAAAGAGAAGGAATCAAGAAAAATATTGAAGTTAATAGATGAACAAGGCCAAGTTTGTTATGGGAATAAGGAGAAAAAAGAAAATATTCGAGATTTTTATCGGCAACTATATAAGCAAGAGAATATTGATGAGAAAAAGTTAAACAGTATTTACAGGAAGCTAATTTACCGAAGATACCTAAAGAGACTGAAGAAATGCTAGAAAGCAATATAACAATGATGGAACTAAATGAAGCATTTAAGAGACAAAATAATGGGAAAGCACCGGGTCCAGATGGGCTTCCGGCAGAATTCTATAAAACATTTCAAGAATCATTGAGCATCCCATTGTTAGAAGTTATGAATGAAGTTATGTTAAAAAAGATGATACCCAAAACATGGTCAGAGGCTTATATTACACTTATACCGAAAGAAGAGACTGACCCACTGCAAATTAAGAATTATAGACCTATTTCTTTATTGAATGCAGACTATAAAATCTTTGCTTCAATTTTAGCAGAAAGACTTAAAAAATATTTAAATAATTTTATTCACCCAGATCAAAATGGATTTCTGCCAAAGAGACAAATTAGAGACAATATGAGAGTAATCTTGGACAATTTGGAATACTATGAGGCTCATCCTGAAAAGCAAATGGCTTTGATATTCCTAGATGCTCAAAAGGCATTTGACAACGTGAACTGGAGATTTATGTTGTTACTATTGGAGCAGATGGGTTTTGCTAAAAAATTTATTCAAGCAATAGAAGCCATATATAATAAACAGACAGCAAGGGTAATGATGGAGGGGGAACTTTCAGATTTTATTAATATAAGCAAAGGCACAAGACAAGAATGTCCCCTATCTCCTTTGCTATTTGTGTTGACCTTGGAAGTGTTGAATAGAAATATTAGGGATGATAAAAGCATAAAAGGAATGAAAATTAAGAAGAAAGAATTTAAGCTACAAGCTTTTGCTGATGATTTGGCTTTTATTCTGGAAGACCCGCTAGAAACAGCTCCAAAGTTATTGGAAAGGATAGAGACATATGGAGAGGTGGCTGGTTTGAAAATAAATAAAGATAAAACAAAGATTTTGACAAAGAACATGCTATTGAGACAGAGAGAAGAACTGGCAGATCTTTTGAAAATTCAAGTTACAAATAAGGTTAAGTATCTGGGGATATATTTGACAACAAGATGTAGCACATTAAAGGAGAATAATTATACTAAACTTAAACAATAGATAACTACAGATTTGAAGAAGTGGGAAAACTTGCAATTGTCATTAATACGGAGAATTTCAACAATTAAGATGAATATTTTACCTAGAATTTTATTTTTGTTTCAAACAATACCAATTAGGCTTGGAAAAGACTATTTTGAAGATTTAAATAAAATTATGTTGAAGTTTATATGGCAAGGGAAAAAAGCGAGAATAAAGCTAAAGCTTTTGCAAGATGCTAGAATTAGAGGAGGTTTTGGCCTGCCTAATTGGGAATTGTATTATCAAGCTGCAAATTTGATGTGGGTCAAAGAATGGATAACATTAAGAAAACATAGGTTGTTGACATTACAAGGGCATGATTTGCTGTTGGGCTGGCATGCTTTTTTATGGTATAAGGGAACTAAAACACAGAGTTATTTTAGAAGACATTATGTACGGGAGTCTTTGTGGTTAAATTGGGAGAAGATAAAAAGACAATGTTATTTGAAAATTCCAGTTTGGTTATCGACTATTGAAGCATTTTCCTATCCTATAATTTTCAAGAAGGAACAAACAGTTAGATATGGAGAACTTTTGGATGAAAAGGGTGAACTTAAATCGATTCAAAACTTAGAGGAACAAGGTATAAGGATGAATTGGTTTTCATATGCACAAATACATTCAAGGTATGATGAAGATTTTAAAACGGGGGGATTCTATGATAAGCAGACTGATTTAGATAAGATCTTGATGGGTACTGATGAGAAGGTGATTAAAAAATTATATGGTTATTTACTGGGAATGAAATTAGAGGAAGAACAAGTCAAAGAAATTATGATTGTTTGGGGGAAGAATTTTGGATATGGGATTGATCTAGAGAAATGGCAGAAATTGTGGTCTCAAAATTATAAAATGACAATGTCAACAGCATATAAAGAAAACTTGTATAAGATGTTTTACAGGTGGCACTTTGCTCCGACAAGAATAGCAAGAATGTTTAAGAACAAATCTGAAAAATGCTGGAAATGTCATCAGATACCCGGCTCGTATTACCATATGTGGTGGACTTGTGAGGATGCTAGAAAATATTGGACTAAAATTCGCATGTGGTTGGAAAAAATGACAAAGAATCATATATACTAGAAACCAGAGATCTCCTTATTGGGAATTTTACCTGATATATATAGTAAATATTTGAAATACCTGATTGTAAATGTATTAACAGCGGCCAGGATTGTATTTGCTAAAAATTGGAAGAATGAGAAAATACCATTACAGGAAGAAATTATTTAGAAAATATTGGAATGTGCTGAGATGAGCAGATTGACATTTGAAATTAGAGAGCAAGAGGATAAACAATTTTATGAAATTTGGGATCTTTTTTACAAATTTGAAATAAACAATTTTATGAAATTTGGGATCGTTTTTACAAATGGCTAGATGATAAAATACGATAATAGAATATTTAGAATGCTAGATAGTAAGAAATATCTTTCTTTTGCTATTTTGCTATTATTTTGTTATTTGATATTATATTTATAAAGAGTTTTTTAGGATTGATTTGGTATGATTATATGATTTGTTGAATAATCTGGTTAAAGTATTGTTAGCTCATAAAGCAGGAATGATTAAAAGTATAGTCAAAAATTTCTCTTTTTTTAGTGATATTAGGATATTTAAGTTTGGATTTATGATATGAGTTGTTATGTAACATAATTGTAACTAGGACTACAGAATGAATGCACAAAAATGATGAACCAACTGACACACTGGAGGTACATACGAGAGTTGAATGTTTTAATGTTTTGTTTGTCTTGTTTGTTTGTAGAAAATTAATAAAATCTTTTTTAAAAGAAAAATTTACACAGTTCAGAAACAATATGGATAAAGTATCTGGGTAACTTTAAGTAAGAAACTAAAGTAGTGGGTTTTTTTAATAGAGGCCAGAGACAGATACCAATTTAAGTGATGCTTTATTTTTGTTTGGTGACAACAAGTTGAGGATTTTTTGACATTAATAAAATAACTATGTGCAACAAGATTCTGGGATGATATATCCAAGTTTTGCTATATTGTAGCAGTGTGCAAATTAAAAGTGTGTCACGTCAAATGTACAAGAGAATATCTATAAATACATTTGTCTAGTTGAATGCTTCAGGGAAGTTTCATTTGAGACCTCATAAAACAGAAAATATTCCCACACATCCAAAACTCTTGATAAATCTGGTTTTTTTACTACCGTTGTTAGGAATAACATTGATTATCTAACTTAGTTTGGGTAAAATAATACATATAAACTATGTCAGTGAGTTTTAGTGTGTGTATCACTTTAACTGTTAAAACATGTATTTTGGGTGTGGTTGTAAAATCACCATTAGAGGGAGCAAGAGAGATCACTGTTTGCTGGCTTTTAATGGGTTGCTGACAATGATGAATTGATGGTGATAACTGCGTGTTTTTCCCTGCTATTGCTGAGAGAAGAAAAGAGGTTTGATTTTTCTTCATATCTCTAACTGCAAAAGAGATATATTACTGGACTGATTATTTGTAAGTTTACTGACCTCTTTTTCGACACTGGACTTTGCAACTGATTAATCCCCGGATGGACTGAACTAGTGTATGATATATGGACTGTTTGACTATGCTATAACTCTTGCTGGAATAAAAAACTATTTAACTGGCACAGTGTATCTGTTTTACTGAGTGTAAGTTACAACAACGTTTATCTCACATATTTGCCTGCCTGCTAGACTGCCGTTGCACGTTCTGCTAGGGTGTGTATCCCTAACAACCGTGCTACATGGATAAGAAAGCCATTAAATCACCTTCCAAGGTGGCCCCAAGGTACCACACAATATCAGAAATCTTTAAGTTCTGTTATTAAATTGTAATTCTTAAATATGAAAATTATGGAAAATAACCATAGCATATCAATGCAGTAATCAAATTAAGTACCTTCAAATTTAATTAAGTTTAAAAATGTTAATGTAACAATAATGTAATATAACAATAATAATTTGATTTATTATGTGCCTATAAGAAAAGATAGCACTTCTTTATGACAAAACAACAAATCTAACAAAATCCGTTTTGTCCAGACCCTACTTACTAAATTTGTATTAATGCATTTATCCAATTCTGGGTTTCAGAGCAGTTTCATTTCCAGACTGTACAAAAAGTAGAAATATTCCTATTCTGTCCTCTATAATTACTGACTAAATGTATAAAGGCAGATAGATAACTCCACAAAGCATCCATATAAAGTCTTTTTATTGGTTCATCAGGCATCCTCAGTATAACTTACAGTTACATCGAGATACATCTCAATTTCCAACTCTTTGCACAGTTGACTTTCTGATGTAAAAGGATAGTTCTCCTTTCATTCCGATAATAGCGGAGCAAGCGGGTGAAGCAGCAGCATGATGCTGGGTTCAGGCAAGAGTGAAGGAACCTCCCCCAACCCACCAACGGTCAATTCAGTGACCAATCAGGATTACAGATGTGACCACATGACATGGACTACATTTCCCAGGATACCTTAACTACAATTACCATGATGCATTCCCTTAAGGGAACAGCTCCCAATTCCTAACTAAATATACCAATTCCCCATTAACTATATACTGTCTGGACATCACAATTCCAACACTGCAAAGTGTTTATCTTTCATTTCTTTGCTATAAGTACCTGCATAGACATTATTCTATACCTTGGTTATTACTTATACTAATGAGGTGCTGAAATCTTCATGTTGGATTTCTTTGTTGCTTTGTTCATTTATATAAAGTTGTAATAAAGTATTTAGAGAGGATAAGGATAAGGATAAGAATAAGAGATGTCTGCATATTAATTTATTAAGCCAGGATTTGATTTGGGAACATGGCCAAAATATTTAATTCAATGGCTTGCAAAATACCTTTGGGGTGGTATAAGATAAATTATGCTTTTTAATTATCTGAACCCATATGATAGCATTGTTTATACACCCATTTAAGTTACCAGTATTTTCTAAGAGGTATATGCTACAGGCAACCAGTCACACCTTGAATATCAACTTATTTTACCATGTTTGCGTTTTTTTTTTAATCTATATAATTTACAAGCACTTCCTTGTGCAATGGAATCTCATAATTAAATTAAATAGGATTGAATAGAGATAGGAAATTTTAATGTGCGCTTACACTGCAGGGCAATAGCCCAATGCGAATGAATTTAATTTACATGCAATCACTTTATTTCAGTTGCAATTAAGGTATTCAGTACAATTTTAAATTTAAATTGTCTTTTCTATTTAAAAATATATTCTTTAATTATAATAAAATATACTGCTTTAAAACCAAATATATCAAGAATTTGAAGCCCACCAGAAACTCATAGTAATAGCACTCTGTGTGCTATTTTTTTCTAATAAAATCAAAAAGATTAATTACAAAATTCATCTCTCATTGTTCATTCCATACACATGGCAAGATACTAAACAGAGTACAATTCTGTAATATTACAGAGTAATATTCATTCTATTAATCAGGTTTAATATTTGATTCATAATAACTCAAGTTTCATTTTAAATCAAGTTTTATATCTCCAAAAGCCTTTTATACTTACTTTTCATTAAAAATGAATTTATGAACTACAAACTCTGACACTATAATGTTAATGCTACTTGGAAAAACCAGTAATCAGGATGCTATTGTGAGCATGATCAGTTATACAACTTCCATATTGATAGTCCTTGCTTAAAAATGGTAACTGGGACTGAAATTTCTGATTCTAAGCAAGGTAGTAATGGAATCATATGACAATTAGTAATGGAAATACACCCTTCCATTGCTGTTGTTATGCAAGGAACAAAGCTTGTTAAGTGAGAATATCCATGCAACTTCCTACTGGCTTCCAACAAGCAAAGTCAATGGCAAAGGTGGCAGGAAGTATCAGGTGTCTTACAAGCAGGCCAATGGATAGGTAAATGGCTGCCATGGAGTGGGAACTGGGGTTGTTTGCATGTCTCCAACATGGCTTGAGGAAGTTGCTGCTGCTGAGTGCGGGATGGTATGTAGGTGGTTGGTGTGGCTGGGCTGGAAATGGCTGCTGCCAGGTGCAGAACAGTATGAGAGGTACTACAGTGCTTCTGCAAAAGCATGGCCAAGCCAGGTACTGTGGAGTGCACAAGCAACTTACAAAAGCAATTTGCAACTTTCTCTGCCATTGAGTTTGAATTTGCTTGTGGGAAGTTGCCAGAGGTTAGAAATGGGAACCATGTGACTGCAGGACACTATAAATATCAAAAGTGTGGGCTGCTTGTCATATATCCAGATAATATACGTGTGCATGCTGGCTGGAACTTTGAGAACATGTCATAAGTTCCACTTGTTCAGTGCCATTGTCTGAATGGTTGCTGAATGAGTGGTTGTTAACTAAGAAATATCTCTATATTTAAAGGAAAACTGGTGACACCATATCTCATTATCTCCTCTAATAGGCAAAGGGTATATTTCCAAGTACGAATTTGGGGCAATAAATATTCAATTGCAATAGCAGAAAGAGATAGGAAAGGCTTTCTTCATTTATGTCACCCTCCCATTCTAACTGCTATAACAATTTTCCCTGGTATTTCAAAAGGAGTTTGAAGCGTCTGTGGCAGATTTTCTGATAAGAAAGAGATGAGACATGGAATTAATCCCTTGAAGTTGCCTAGCTACCTTTTCTATCATTTATCACAGAATATAGATAGGTGTGTGAGCAAGCAGGGCAAAGGTGTGAATCATATTAATGGATTTCAGCACAATGTATAATCTTTATAATGAACTCACATTTAATAAGTTCTATGTTCTAAAACAATTACTATACTTTTACTGGAAGCAACACTTCCATCCAGTAAAAAAAAAAAAAAAAATCTTAAAAAAGAATTGAAACCTTTAATAATACAGTATCGAATTACTTTCATCTATTTAAAATGATACCTTCAGCTCATTGAACAATCCTCCCAACCTCTACTTGTTGCACATACTCCAGATCTGCTTTGCAGGTTGCAGGTTAGGAAGGGAGCAAAGGAGAGAACAGCAAAAGAAACTTATCCTACAAACAGAAGATCAACCATGTACTGCTATACACAGCACTATATCTTTTGTACAATATAGCTAGAATTATAAAAACACCAAAAATATTTCAGCTGAAGAATCACCTGCTTGTATCCTGATGAAATCTATTAAATTTTACATCAAAATCTTAAAAGGTCCTTTAAAAGATGCTGACGGGAATATAAATTTCAACTTTGTAAACAAATACATTTGATTGATAAGAGGAATCAACTTTAATGCTTTTCATTCTATTTCAGAACATTCAATCAAAATAGCCTAAAATAATTAAAGATCCCATAAACAGAACAAAATTGACTATCATAGTGTTGACTTTTCCTTAGATTTGTTTATGCTTGCAGAGTTTTGTTTCTTTCATTCAGTCAGGTCAGATTCTCAGAGACTGTGCGACCAGTCCCTAAAGTTTTCTGAAATATGGTTGTTTGCCATTGCCTGATTCCTAGGGATGAGACTGACCGACTAGCCCAAGGTCTCCCAGCTGGCTCTGTGCCCAAGGCAAGACTCACACTCTCCCAATTTCCAGCCTGATGCCTTAACCATTGCACCAAACTTACTTTCTTGCAGTTTATTATGTTGTATTAAAGTACCATATATACTCGAGTATAAGTCGACCCAAATATAAGCCAAGGCACCTAATTTTACCACAAAAAACTGGGAAAACTTATTGACTCGAGTATAAGTCGGGGGTGGGAAATGCAGCAGCTACTGGTAAATTTCAAAAATAAAAATAGATACCAATAAAAACTTTCATTAGGACAGTTGAGAATAAGTTTGATGTTCACAATTTCCTCTTTGAAAGAGACCAGTAAATAGGGAACAAGAAGATGAAGAAAAAGAAGTGTGTTTTTTCACACTTTTCACACTGCAGTGGACAAAAATGGCATCATAGGAACAGACTTATTCTCAGTCCAAAGATTTGTTTCTGATTTCTTCCCTGATTTAAGGGAAATTTGGGAAACGATCTCAC
Source organism: Hydrophis major (assembly GCA_033807585.1). Classification (NCBI taxonomy): domain Eukaryota; kingdom Metazoa; phylum Chordata; class Lepidosauria; order Squamata; family Elapidae; genus Hydrophis; species Hydrophis major. The sequence continues at coordinate 100,288,309 of CM066328.1, forward strand.
TATCATGAAAGGTTTAATTGATTCACTAACCCAAAAGAAGATGATGATGACAGTGGGAGGCAGGAGTCACTCTCTCCCTTGCAAGAAAAAAGCAAGAGCCGTTCTCAGGATCTCTCTCTCTCTCTCTCCCCCGTAATACAGTCAAGCCCTTTCCAGCACGCGCGATCCGCCGCCGCCGCTTTGCACCTTGAAAATGCAAAATCCCGGGTTTTTGCATTTGCAAGGTGCAAAGCTGCAAAGCGGCGGGGGCGGTTCGCGCATGCTGAAAGGGCTTGACTGTATTCCCGGGGGAGAGAGAGAGAGAGAGAGAGAGAGATCATAAGAATGGCTCTTGCTTTTTTCTTGCAAGGGAGAGAGTGACTCCTGCCTCCCACTGTCATCAACATCTTCTTCTTTTGGGTTAGTGAATCAATTAATTTGGGAAATGATCTCACTATCATGAAAGTCAGTGTTCTTTGCCTGTGGGGCATTTGGAAGAAAACGCCCCACGGCATATCCACGCGCATGTAAGGGGAATCAGAAATCCCCGCGTTCAATGCCTAGCACGGCAGAAGAGAAAACGCAGCTGTGAGCAAATACTGGGAAAACCTGATTGATCAGAAGGAAGGAGGCAAAAGAGGGAGGAGGTGGTGGTGGTGGCTTGCGTTGTTTTCTGAGCTCTAAGCTCGTGGGCTCAGAAAACAATGCGAGGTGAGGTCGTTTCGGCTCCGCTCAGCTTCGTTTCCTCAGCCCTAGCTGCTTTCAGTCCATTCAGGAGGAGGGGGAGGAGGGGGAGGAGATGGTGGCAGCGGCTTGCGTTGTTTTCTGAGCTCTAGGCTCGCGGGTTCAGAAAACAACGCAAGCCGCCACCACCACCTCCCCCTCCTCCCGAGTGGACTGAAAGCAGCTGGAGCTGAGGAAACGAAGCTGAGTGGAGCCAAAGCGACCTCGCCTCGCATTGTTTTCTGAGCCCGCAAGCCTACAGCCTTGAGCTCACCTTATTCTTCTCTTTTTGGGCTGTTTTTCCAGATATCAAAGACCTTTTTTCCTTTTTCTCTTGCTTTTTCCCTTCTCCAGTCAAAGTCACTTGTTCATCAAAGATGGCTCCTTCTTCTTCTTTGTCCCCATCATCCTCATTCTGCTTCACATAAATATAAACCGCAATTTCTAAGTATTGAAAAATAGTGCCAAGACCATCTTCCCCTCCTTGTTTTTCTCTTTCATATTTTTAATATATAAGTTTCAATTCATCCATAGATGATGCCATTGCGTAGAGAAAAAGTTTTCCCAAACAACCACCCAGATGATTTAATCAGAAGTAATTTCCAAAGGTTCCAAAATCACCAAAACAATCCAAACAGACTGTTTCTTTTAGATACCTTCTTCTTCTTCACTTTCTCTTTCTGGGGTTAAAGTAGTCACAAATCCTTTTCAAATATATTTTTTGGAAGTTTTTAAACTCTGCAATTCTAGGCAATCTTCTCCTTATTTTCAAATTTGGCTCTTATTTTTTTCACTCTCCCTTCCCACTCACAGCCAAAAGGTTTTTTCTTTCTTTTTTTTTTTCCCACTGTCACTTTAGGAAGGAGAGTAGAACAAGGAAAAAACTTTCCCTTTTAGAGTATTCGCAGCTTATAACTCTCACAAGGAAAATATATACTTAGCAGCCTTCGAGGTTCCAAGTCACTTTCTCCCGTCTTGTCCCGGTTAGAAGCAGCTTTCACTTTTCTTCTAGCTTTCTCCCTCCTGCACCTGCTTACCCAGCTGCAGCTTTCTTCGTGGCGGCCATTGCTGACCGCCATTCCTCCGTCTCGGGAAAAGGGGGTTTAGCCAGCTGGGGAGGGGGTTTGCGACACCCCCAAACCCCTTGCTGGATCCCTCCTGTCTTCAGCTGCCTCTACGGGGCAGCTATATCTCCCAAATCCAGATGGATCGGGGGAACCTTGGCGACGAACGCAGCAGGGATCGCACAGTCACGAATCCCTGCCACCACCAAAAGCTTGCAAACCGGAAGTCCCTTTGAACTTTTTATAAACTAATAAAAGCAGGACTAAAACAAGGAAAAAAGAAAAAAGACTTGTGGACATCAACTTCCAGAATCCCACAGCCAGTTAAGTCAAGAAGTTTTAAAATTTCCAAGTTTAGAGACCCTGGTCTAGTCTAGTGGTTAAGGCATTTTGCTAGAAACCAGGAGACCAGCCAGGAATTCTAGTCTCTCCTTAAGCATGAAAACCAGCCAGATGACTTTTTGTTAACCTATCTCACCTCATAGGTTTGTTGTGGGGAAAATAGGAGGAGGAAGGAGTGTTCAGTATTATTATCATTATTTAAATTTTCCACCTGGGGCTACTCTAGTCAGCAGCTTATGATAATAAAAAGGAAGAAAATGAAAGGATTCTAAATAGTAAAATAGAACAATAAAATAAGGGGGGAATTCACTTAGAATACATCAATACCATAACCAAAAAGATGGACAGATGGGGTGCAGAGTGCAAGGGGGAAAATTGAAACTGCCATGAATCCAGCATTCACCTTTCAGTGAAGCTCTTCCATTTGGTCCTCAGACCAACTGGCAGAGCCAGATTGTATGCTTGTCCCTTTGTATGCTTGTCCCTTTGAACTTTTTATAAACTAATAAAAGCGGGACTAAAACAAGGAAAAAAGAAAAAAAATTACTTTGTTCAACCTTTATCTACTTGATATTTTTAGTTGCATTATACTTTACAAGCAAGGAACACATCGCTTAGCTATGGCAAAAAGAAAAAGGAAGATGTAGAGCATCCAAACCAGATCAAATCTTATTTCTGAAACTATTCCTTAGTCTACTCTCTTCCCCGTGACTAAACCTACTGCAGTTCCCTCTTCCCAATTAACCACATATTTCCACTCCGTTTTGCTGCTATCTGTTGTCCCATCACAAAATACAGCACACGCTTCTCCTCGGCTCCAGTAACAATATACTGTTACTACATCACGCTATTCCAGGTTGATCTCTTCGCTCCCTCCCCGGATGGGCTGCCTGAGAGATTGTCCCGGGCACGCAAACGCGCGCCAGAAACAAAGACTCTGCCGGGACTGGGGGGGGAGGTGCCCGTCGGTACCTGCGAGCCCCGCTGCTCTTGCCAACACGTCAGCTGCTCCTCAGCGTAATCCCGATTGCCGGCCATTTTTGAGAGACTCGAAGACCCGCGATCCGAAAGAGAGATGGGATGCTGTCGGCTGGGGAAGCGCTTATGCCAAAGATCTTTTTTGCGAAAAGGGGAGCGCGAGTCCCCAAAGCTGCACCGCTCGCAACCACCATCGTTAACACCCGGCTCCAACCGCTTTATATAAACCAGCTGCTGAAAATTCAACGCCCCCGCGGCCCCGCCTCTTATTTCCTCATTAGTCACCAAGTTTCTTCTCTTATGCTTATTGGGTGAAGAGTGAAATAACTGATATTTTGGATGCTTGCAAAGACAGGGTAGTTGACCAGCTTGCGGACCTGAGAAAAAAAACGTTTGGAAGGAAGGAAGAAGGGGCTGCAAAGGGACCGGTCGAGTGGGGCCGCCTTATTATTTACATTTGGCAGGTAAATGTGCACATCACCATAGCTGCAGCCTAACAGCAATTCCACTTGCTGCAGCCACAACTTCGCCAAATTTAATTCCCTCAGGAATCAGGAGTCCCAGATTTTGGTTATATTCTAGAAGTTAATCCATTTGAGCACTCTGGTTCAAAAATTGTTGCCCTATGATGCACCATTTCACCCAGTTGAAGGTCCTGACAAAAGCTTTAGTAGTATGTAAATAGGAATCGTCCCCTCACATACTGTAGGTCCTATTATTACAATCAAATGATTGCATCTTACTCTTAATATAGGCACCATTAATTATAAGTACCATTTATTCACACACACACACACACACACACAATTATCTACCTAATATATAAACTTTTGGTGGCTAACAAATAAAACAAGTATAGCTAGTCTTTGTGTCTATGGAGATTTCCAGTCATCCAGGCCATGGTTGTCCCAAAGATGCTTTTTTCAAGAGGCAACTGGATTTTCTGGATTTTCTTTGAAGGCGTTTCACTTCTCATCCAAGAAGCTTCTTCAGCACCTTTGGGACAGCTAGTCTTTACTTATTGACCATTCCTTCAGTGACCATTCAAAGTTGTGACAGTGCTTAACACATGATCAAGAAGTTCCAACCATTACAACATCCTTGCAGTCACATGAGCACCATTTGTGATCTTTCCTGCCAGCTTCACACAAGCAGTCAATGGGGAAGTCAGCAAGGAAGGTTGCAAGATATTCTGATATATCTTCCCCTTTCCTGCATGCTGCACCATACCTTCATAGGCCTTCCTGAACTTGCATTCACCTCACAACTACACCCTGTACCTTCCTTGTTCAAGTTTGTAGGCCATACGGTTCTGGTGATTTTGTGATGATGCATGAGTGGTATTTCACCTTTATATATATATATAGATTAATTATTAAGAGGGAGTTAAAGGGCATTTGCATCTCCTATGACAGAATTGTTATGTATAGAATTCTATTTTATTGGTGGGATTGCATTCTAATACTTCAAGCATACAGTTCTTCCTCATATTTGCAACTAAATTTTTGTATATTGGAATACAGTCTTTTCATGTTTTACTGCCATTATGTTTTCCATTTGTTTTCATTTTAATTTAAATTGGTTGTTGTAATGATTTTTACATAGTCTTCATTATTGCTATGTAGACCAACTAGAGTCACTATATGACATAAGTGGGTATATAAATGTAAATAAAATAAATGAGTACACCCTCAATTCATCAGACCTCAGTTTAGCAGACTTCAGGTGCAACCAACAAAACCTGTTTGCTATTTCTGCATGTATAATCCTATATATTGCAATTAAAAACATGTGACTTAAAAATAAAATTAATGTGATTGTATGATTATAATGTGAAGAACTTGAATATCTTGGAGAAGGCGGAGCTTTGTTTCGGCGATACAGCTGTGATCTTGGGGCTCTGAGATCGCAGCCGATATTTTCGCCCCTGGAGAACTAGTAATGGAAATTTTGAATAGTTCAGAGAACCGGTGGTAACCTTCCCCCTGGAATGTGGTGGGAATGGAGATTTTGCAGTATCTTCCCCAGAGTGAGATGGGAATGGATATTTTACAGTATCTTTCCCGTGCCACTCCCATCAAGACACACCCACCAAGCCATGCCATGCCCACCAAGCCACATTCACAGAACCAGTAGTAAAAAATTTTGAATCCCACCACCGATTTTAACCCTAAGCTACCAATATTTTCCAATGTAAATGGAATCTCTGATTACGTACAAAAGACTGGTGTTGTAGCATAGAAAAATAAATGTATGGTTCTTTACACATAACAAATTGAAAACATAATTGCACTTGCCACTTATGAGCCTATTTTTTTGTGTGTGTGTGTATGTGTGTGTATAGCATTCAGCTTTGTTCAGGCATTTTCTCATATCATTAAAGTTGTGCTTTTAAAGTTGTGGCAACGTTTCAGCAGAATCGCATCTGCCATCATCAAGCTTCTGTATAGTGTTCATCTGTGAGTCAGACTTTCACAGCCGTTTCTGTTTTAAATTTGGTGCTGAGCCTACGCTGTGCCAGAATGGTTTTTTCTTTATCCTGATTGGTTGGGAGTCTTGGTCTGTGTTTATTGGTCTTGGAGTTTGCTGTGTTCTGCTTGGTTGGTGTTTCTAATATCTTCTGTCTGTTTTGTAGCTTTTTTTTTTGTCTTGATTGGCTGGCAACATTGTGTTTCCTGTATTGGAGGCTTTTAGTGCAGCTTGGCTCCAAGTAAATGGACAGCTATCATTTATTAGGAAGCTAGGTTTCATCTGGGTGCCTGGTTGGGATGTGCTTGAACTGGAGATATCACGGGGAGTCAGTTTGTGCCAAGGTGTTTGGTTGGCTTGTGGTATGGAGATTTTTTTGTTTGAGAGTGCAGGCTTCCAGATAATTGAGAGTCTGGTGGAGTCATCTCTTCTGTTCATGCTTTCAGGTCTTTTTTCAATCTCTATGACTTCTCTGATAATTCTGTAGCTGGGGTTTTCTATAGTGGCTAGGGTTTTGGTACCATTGAAGTTGATGCTATGACCTGTGGCTTTCATGTGGCTTTCATATTTATATATATTTATATTTATATATATATATATACACGAAATAGGCTCATATCAAGTATGCTCTCACTCAGGGCTGTCAAACTCCTGGCCCGCTGGCTACGCCCACACCCATTTTAGTGAAGGGGAAAATAAGTCACAATATGTCACATGATGCTGTGTGACGACATGAGTTTGATACCCTTTCTCTAACTAATTGAGAGCTCTTTTGAGTGTAGCCATTTGTTTTGTGATGAGTGATTCTGTAATGAATGATAGCCATGTTCAATAGTTTTCATCCAAAGCAGGAAATAGTTGTTGAGTTCAGGAAACATTGCACAAGATACAACTCTCTCTCACTGCCTTATAGCCATGTCCTTTAAACATCTTACCCAAAACACATAAATTCCTGCACTTGAACAGCACTTATGCAAGCAGAAAACTATGTAGTTCCATTATGAGAAACATTTCCCAGATCCTGTGACATAGAAATCTAATAATACCCTTGGGCTGAAAACTTTATTTATTTTATTTTATTTATTTTTATTTGTCAATTGCTTACAAGTTAATAGGTTTAAGTAAAAACATAGTTATGAATACATGGATACATTTAAGAAAAATTAAAAAAAATAAAAGAAACAATAGGACAGGGACGGTAGGCACGTTGGTGTGCTTATGCACGTCCCCTACAGACCTCTTAGGAAAGGGGTGAGGTCAATAGTAGACAGTCTAAGGTTAAAGTTTTTGGGGTTTGGGGAAGAAACCACAGAGTCAGGTAGAGTATTCCAGACATTGACCACTTTGTTGCTGAAGTCATATTTCCTGCAATCAAGTTTGGTGCGATTAACCTTGAGTTTGTATCAATTGTTTGCTCTAGTGTTGTTATGGTTGAAGCTGAAGTATTCTTTGACTGGTAGGACATTGTAATGTATGATTTTATATACTATACTTAGATCAGACCGAAGACAGCGTAATTCAAGGTTTTCTAGGTCTAGAATTTCAAGTCTGGTGGCATAAGGTATTCTGCAACGAGTAGAGGAGCGGAGACCTCTTCTTGTGAAATATTTCTGGACTTTCTCAACTGTGTTAATATCAGATACGTAATGTGGGTTCCAGACTGATGAACTGTATTCAAGTATTGGTCTAGCAATAGTTGCTCTAGTTATTAATGTAATATTACCAGATAAAAACCTATGTACAATTAGGTTAACAACTCTTATCTCCTTTTTGGCTATGTAGTTACAGTGGGCTTTAGCACTTAGGCCATTAGACATGAGTACTCCAAGATCCTTCACAGAGTTTGGATCATATTATGAAATGCTTTTGAAAAAGCTGTCATCTTAGAATTGTGGTTATTTCATTTGCTGACTTTAAAGTCTGAAAGAAACATCTGTCTATGGAGGGGGGGAAATCCTTTAATGTCAGCATAGCTTAATTTAAAAATAGCTTTTTTCTTTTTAAAAAATATTTTATTGTTTTAAAATAGATTTTAAAAACCCACAAATATAAAAATGCATGCATGGTCAAAAAATGAAAAAACATAAAGTGCTTTTTTAAAAAATAAAGAAAAACACATCAACAAAAAAATGGTATATATTATTTTATATGTAAATAATTAAAACTCTATATTAATATATCTATGTATTATCTAATGCAATTAGTCAAATACATATATATTTATAATACATTTATAATAATTATCATTTTTAATCTAGTTTATATAAATAAGTTCCATATCTCATTTGAGTATGTATGTATGCATGTTATTCAGCTTTATTTGGGTATTTTCCCATGTCATTATAGTTGTGCTTTTAAAATTGTTAGCGACGTTTCAACAGAAGCTCATCTGCCATCATCAGGTTTGTGCATTGATATATACAAGCCTGATGATGGCAGATGAGATTCTGCCGAAACGTCACTACAACTTTTAAAGCACAACTATAATGACGTGGGAAAATACCTGAATACCATACATATAAATACCCAAGAAAACTTAAGAAAACAAATATTAGACCTCTACGGGGAGGAAATAAACAGCCAGACCAAAACACACTTGCCCTATAAAATAACATTATGGAATTTCAAATGAGAATTTTTCATTTGGTTTCATATCTTTCATCACTCATGCAACCTTTGTGATTCATGGTTGACTAGGGTGGCATTTAGCAACTGCTGATTTATATAGGTATTCATTCCATCGTGTCAAACAGGACAACCCAATGCATCCCACTCAAAAGGCAAGGTAAAAAACAGGATCATGCCAATGAATCATGTAGGAATTACTGGCAAACTGGGCCCTACTTTTTCATCTCAAGGAATTATTCAAAAATTTACACAGTTCAGGGGAGAAAGCAGAGCTTTGTTTCGGCGATACAGCTGCGATCTCGGGGCTCTGAGATCGCAGCCGATATTTTCGCCCCTGGTCGGTCCCAACGGACCTAAACTGTCCCGTAGAGACGGGGATTGAGAAGGGTACTTGTCGTGTCCGGAAATAAGCGCAGAGTCGGTGACTTCAATTAAAAGCTCTTTATTTGTAACAAGTGAACCGAACCGGCGAAAGGCAAAAAGCCCGCGGCTTTTATACCTTTCGCAAGGCTGCCGCGGCCAACGGCAGCGATTCAAGTCTCCCGCTCTTGGTTTGCACCAATCGCGGGAGACCTAAATCGGCCAATCAGAAATCCCCGTGCCTTGGCCAATCAAGGCTCGGGGATTTCGAGTATACCATTTTCAATACATAACACCCCTCCCCCCTTGGTACGGTCCGTCAGGTGGTGTAGTCACGCAGGTAGGCGGGGCTCCGTCGAGTCCAAGTTGACCTGCGCAACTCACTTTCCTGTTGTATCTCGGCCGGAGCGGTCGTTCCTTTGGCTGCTCCTGCCTCTTCGCGAACCGGCTGGATGGTCGGGCCGGTTCTTTCGCCGTGGCTCCCGCCTGGGCCTACCGGGTCGGTTGAGCTGCGGATTTCGCCGCTCCCGCTTGGCTTCTCCGAGTCGGTAGAGCTGGCCAGACGGTTCTTCTCTGGAGGGGACTCGCGATGGCTGTTTTCTGGTGAGTATTTTTGGTTTATTTTATTTTGCGATTGTCTTTCCGGGTATTCCCTCCCCCCTTGGTTCGCTTCTTGGGGGTTGAGGTCAGTTGCCGTTCTGGACCTTAACTGGTCAATATGCCGTTTCCAGGCTCGCCCGTCCGTGGTTTGGAGCCGGTACGACTTTGGACCAGTGATTTGTGTTATGACGGCTGGGATCCATAGGGGGTCCCCCGTCATGTTTTTTGCGTAAACCAGGTCGCCTGGGTTAAATGTCCGGAACCTGGAGCTGGAGTCTGGGGGCTGCTCCGGGTTGTAGGTCGGGTGCAGTCTGTCAAGTGGAGACCTCAGCTTCCTGCCCATTAATAGCTCTGCCGGACTCTTGTTGGTTGTAGTGTTGGGAGTGATGTGTTGTATGAAGAGTAGGCGGTTGATTTTGTCGTTGATCTCTGCGTGGTCCATTTTCCTGAGTGTTTTTTTTGTAAATTGGACCATCCGTTCCGCCCTACCATTCGCCGCCGGATGCGCCGGTGCTGTCAACGCGTGGCGGATGCCCTTCTCTGCCAGGAACCGTTCGAATTCGATGGAGGTGAATTGGGGCCCGTTGTCCGAGACGATGACGTCTGGGAGGCCGTGTGTGGAGAACAGTTTGCTCAGTTCTTTTATGACAGCCTCTGTGGTGGTGGATTTCATGTCAGCCACCTCTAGCCAATTTGAGTATGCGTCGACTGTGATTAAGAATGTATGTCCGTTTGTGGGGCCCGCAAAGTCGAGATGGATTCTGGACCAGGGCCCTCGTGGTGTTTCCCAATCCCGGATGGGTGCTGTGGGTGGGCTGGATCTGGTCTCCTGGCATCGGTGGCATTTGGCGACCCATGCCTCAATTTGCTTGTCCATCCCTGGTCACCAAGCGTAGCTTCTGGCCAGGGCTTTAGTCCTGACGATGCCAGGATGACCCTCATGTAGCATCCTCAAAACTTTTTCTTGCAATCTATCTGGAATTACCACCCGGTCACCCCATAGAATGCATCCCTTCAGTAGTGACAGTTCGGTCTGGCGCTGGCGGAATGTTTTAAAAGTCTCGTCACAGTCTTTTTCTGGCCAGCCCTTTTCTAACCAGTGTAAGATTCGCGCCAGACGCCTGTCCTTAATGGTTTCCCTGGCAATGTCGGATGCAGTAATAGGTAAACTTTCTATGCTCAGGGTATTTGTGGTAGGTGCTGGGTCAGGTTCAGAGTTAGGTAAGGGCGAGCGGCTTAAAGCGTCTGCGTGCGAGATTTTCTTACCTGGCTTGTGTAACAGTTCGTAATTGTAGGCTGCCAGGAATTCCGACCATCTTGTCATTCGGGGTGACAAGATGTTGGGCGTGGCTCGGTCTCCCGGGAGGATGCCCAACAGAGGCTTGTGATCCGTCACGATGGTGAACGGGCGGCCGTACAAGTATTCATGAAAACGTTTAACGGCGGCAACTATAGCCAAAGCTTCCTTGTCCAGCTGGCTATAGTTGCGCTCTGGTTTGGTCAGAGTCCTGGAGAAAAAGGCGATGGGTGCTTCTCTCTGGTCTGGGAGGGTGTGGCTGAGGACAGCGCCGACGCCGAAGGGTGATGCGTCGCAAGTGACAGCTAGTGGTAAAGTCTCACTAAATTGCATCAGGACAGCATCGGAGGTGAGGAGGTCTTTGGTCTTTTGAAAAGCGGTTTGTTCTCGCCTCCCCCAAGTCCAGGCTGCCTTCTTGTCTAGGAGTCTATGTAAGGGCTCCGCCGCCGTTGCCTTTTGAGGTAGGAAAACATTATAGAAATTTAGTAATCCTAGGAATGCTTGTAATTCCGTTTTGGATCTTGGGGTGGGGGCTTCCTTGATGGCTTTTATTTTTTTAGTTGTAGGGTGAATGCCCTTTTGGTCTAGGAGATAGCCCAAAAACTCTACTTGCTTTGTACATAGATTGCATTTCTCTCGCTTAACCTTAGGTCCTGTCTCTTTAAATTTTGTTAAGACTTGTCTGAGTCGCGTCTCTAACTCGGCTTCATTTGGCGCCGCTATTAGTACGTCATCAAAATAGGGCACCACCCCTTTAATGCCCTGCAACAAACGTTCCATCAGGCTTTGAAAAATGCCTGGTGCCACGCTGACTCCGAATTGGAGTCGGTTACACCTGAAGGCCCCCCGATGGGTCACTATTGTTTGGGCTTCCGCCGTTTTCTCGTCTACCGGCAGCTGCTGATATGCCTGAGCAAGGTCGAGTTTTGCAAAGACTTTGCCCCCTCCTAGCGAGTGTAGTAAATGTTGTACTATAGGGACTGGGTAGGCGCTTTGTTGTAATGCGCCATTTAGGGTGGCCTTATAGTCCCCGCAAATTCTCACTGACCCGTCCGGTTTTACTGGGGTCACTATAGGGGTTTCCCACCTGGCGTGGTCTATCGGTTGTAATACCCCCTGTTTGACGAGTTTGTCAAGCTGCTCGTCAATTTTTGGTTTTAATGCAAACGGTACCCTTCTAGGCTTAAGTCTCTTAGGGGGAACCCTTGGGTCTAAGTCAAATGAGATAAGGGGCCCCTGGTACTTGCCCAAGCCTCCATCGAACACCTCCTGGAACTCCTGGGTTAGCCGCTGTTCCCAAGCTTCGATGGTGACTTGGTTGACACCTGTCAGTGCGATGTTAAGCGGGGCGAACCATTGTAGACCCAGTAGGCTTGGGCGGTCGCGATCGACGATTGTGAGTGGTAGTTGTTCGGTGTGGCCTTTGTAGGTTATGTTGAAACTCTTGGTGCCTACTACCGGGACACGGTTCCCTTGGTAGTCTTTAATGATGATTTTTTGTGTCTGCACGTTTCTCTTTTGTAGAGTGGGCACCAGTCTTTTGATTTCACGCCATGCAATCATGGAAAGGTAGGACCCAGAGTCCACTTCCATCTTGCATGGCTGGCCTTCTATATATACCTCTACATGTATTTTTCTGGCGCCGTCGGAGGTGGCGTGGCCGATGGTCACCGTCTGATGGGTTTCTTCTTTCCGTCGACCGTCGCCGCTTCTTTGAGATCGTTGAGCGCGGTCCCATCGACCGTCTGGCTGTCGTTCTCTGGTTCTGGGCGGGGAGTTTTCTCTCCGTCTGTCGTGCTGCTCCCATTTGGGCGGGCTGCGAGTCTTCTTTTGGCGGCAAACTCGGGCGATGTGACCCCTTCGTTCACAATGCCTACAGATAGAGTCAAAAAATCGGCATTCTGACCTGGGGTGGTCGCCGCCGCACCCGGCGCAACTGGTCCTCGACTTACGGCCTTTTCGACTTCGTTGATCGCCGCGTCCCGTCTGTACTCGGTGAATGTCCTCCTCGTCTTCGGACGTGCTGGAGTTCGACTGGTATTCACCGTAGTGTGCGGTCGCTTCACTTCTTGCGTCGGCCGACCTTGCCGGGTTGTTGTTCCCGCCCTTCGCGTCAGATCTTCGCATGCTGTCTGCCGACGTGCGTGTTGCTTCAGCGGCTGCGGCGGCTGTAAGGGCATCGGCTAGGCTGATGTCGCCCTTGGCCATAAGTCGGCTCTGCAGTGTAGGATCCCATAACCCGAGTACGAAGCGGTCTCTTATGAGACTGTTGAGACCCTCGAACTCACAGAGTCCTCCCAGGCGCCGCAGTTCTGCGACGAAATCGCTCGATTTTTCGTCGGGCTTCTGGTTTCGGCGGTAGAACTCGTTGCGCCGTATTAGGATGGGGACCTCGGGGGCATAATGGCGCCGCAGTATTGGTTCTAGGACGTCCCAGTCCATGGCGGTTGCGTCTGCCGGCTTGGCTAATGCCTTAGCCATCTGGAAGACTTCTGGTCCGCAGTGTGTAAGGAAGACAGCGCGTTTCAGCGGGCCCGGGGCGTCCTTCATGCCGGCGCATTCTAGGTACATTCGGAACCGATCCGAATACGATTCCCAATCTTCGGCGGCAGGGTTGAAAGGGGCGGGCGGTGCTATCTTCGCCATTTTAGTGCTGTCGCTGGTTCTTAGGTGGACACGGGGTTCGGTTCAGGGGCGAGATCCCATCCTCGTCGCCAGTGTCGTGTCCGGAAATAAGCGCAGAGTCGGTGACTTCAATTAAAAGCTCTTTATTTGTAACAAGTGAACCGAACCGGCGAAAGGCAAAAAGCCCGCGGCTTTTATACCTTTCGCAAGGCTGCCGCGGCCAACGGCAGCGATTCAAGTCTCCCGCTCTTGGTTTGCACCAATCGCGGGAGACCTAAATCGGCCAATCAGAAATCCCCGTGCCTTGGCCAATCAAGGCTCGGGGATTTCGAGTATACCATTTTCAATACATAACAGTACTGTCCCAGGATCCCAGAGATATCGCAAAATCTCTGGTTTGATCCGGGAGGAGCCCTTTTGCTGGCGGCGGAGAGGCAGCCTCCATAGCTGCTGAAGTCGGGACAGCTCCGGAAAGAAAGTGGCTGGAAAGAAGTGTGACGGTTGGGTGAGAAAAACTCTTTTGTGTTGTAAATTCGCTGAGGTTGGAAAGGGCATCCTGAACAAAGAAGAAATCTGTGAGACTTTTTTTTTTTGACTGAAACTGTCTGAGCGGCGTTTTTTAAAATGATGTCAAATTGAGGTTTGGGGTTTTTTTTTTCTTTTTCCTATATTTTTTGGGGGAGACTTTAGTGTGACTTTGTAGGTAACCAGATTGAATTTTCTCTTATATATATTTTTATGCTCCCTTTGATTTTTTAACTTTCTTTCAGATAGAGGCTCCCTTTGGCTATTTTTTTCTTCTTCTTTTTTTCTGTATATATTACTCCCTTTTTTTGGCTGGGGGGGAGGAAGAACATTAAGAAACTTTGCAACACTACCAACTAGAGGCTTGAAAGTATTTTATTTGAATTGGAGAGAATTGCAAAAAGACCTCTTCTCAAGGACATCTTAACCTGATAAGATAGAGGGAGAGCACAGCAAAACATTATTGCAGGTGCTTTCCTGGACTGTTATCAATATTTCAACACTTGAGGTTTGGCTTTGAAGCTGCTGGAGAAGAGAGTCATAACAAGAGCCTTGGATAAATAAATAAAGTGCAGTGTGCTTTCATATATATATATATATATATATATGGATCTTTGGTTATTCAGGTTTTCTCCCGCGTAAGATTGGAAGTATCTAGGCAACGTTTCGATGAAGTCTCATTCATCATCTTCAGGCTTGGTCTTCAGCTCTGTGCTTCTCAGAGTGATGTGAGCTTGCAGCTGCTTCTTCCTTTTAACTGCTCCTGGGGGTGTGACTTGATTGGCTGGGGGCTTGGCTGTGTTCTGATTGGATGGGGGTGTGTTCTCATTGGTTGGGGGTTTGGCTGTGTTCTGATTGGTTGGGGGCGTGTTCTGTTCAGGTGGGGGCTTGATTGTGCTCAGGTTAGTCTTAGTTGCTGGAGGGTTTGAGCTGGTGAGCTGTGATCTTGCTATTTGGCTTCGAGTTCGTGGTCGTGCTGCATCTTCATGGTGGGGGTCAGTTCGCTTCATGTATGGCTCAGAGGGGTTTGAGGTGGGTAGTGATGCAGCTGCAGTGCGGCTTCTGATCCGTGGTCGTGTTTCATCTTCTGTGTGGGTGTGAGTCTGCTTTCTACGTGGAAGTGTGGTGGTGGCATCTTGTGTGGCTCTCAGGGGTGTGGGTCTGGTGTCATTCTTCATGTTAGGTATGCGTCTGTTCATGAGGGCGGGTTTCCAAATGGCTGGTAGGCGGGAGGCATCATCTCGTTTATTCATGCTGTGTGGGCGTTTTTCTATCTCTATGGCTTCTCTGATGATTCTGCTGCTGAAGTGTTCGGTTTTGGCGATAGTTCTGGTATTTTTAAAGTCAATCTCATGTCCTGTGGCTTTGAGGTGTTGGACCAGAGAAGAGGTCGGTTCTTCCTTTTTGATTGAGTTCTTATGTTCTTCAATGCGTGCACCTATTCTTCTGTTAGTCTGTCCAATGTTTGTGGTGGGGCAGGCAGTGCAAGGGATTTCGTATACTCCTTGATTTTCTAACTCGATTCTGTCCTTAGGGTTTCTTAGGATGGTGGATATCTTTCTGTTTGTGCAGAATGCTGTCTTAATGTTGTGTTTTTGGAGGATCTTGCTGATTTTGTCCGTAGTGCCTTTTATATATGGGAGGAGGGCTTTGTCATTCTCTTGTTCTTTGTCTTGGATTTTGGCTGGGGTTTCTTTTTGGATTAGGTGGGTGATCTTCTTTCTTTGGAATCCATTGGCTGTCAGCACGCCGGTGAGAGTGTGTAGTTCAGTCTCTAGGTGTTGTTCATCGGCTAAGCATTTTGTTCTGGAGATGAGTGTCTCAGCTACGGAATTGATCTGTGCTGGGTGGTGGTGTGAGAGTGCGTGTAGATAGCGGTTTGTATGTGTTTTCTTCTGGCAGTTAAAAGGAAGAAGCAACTGCAAGCTCACATCACTCTGAGAAGCACAGAGCTGAAGACCAAGCCTGAAGATGATGAATGAGACTTCATCGAAACGTTGCCTAGATACTTCCAATCTTACGCGGGAGAAAACCCGAATAACCAAAGATCCACATACAAATACCCGCGAGAACCTCAGAAAATATATATATATATATATATATATATATATATATATATATATATATATCCCATTCGCCAGCCTTTTTCTAAATTTCAATTCTAGTAATATTCTTATTTCTGCCTTTTATTTTAAAGGGAAAGCCTCAGAGTTTTTTCTTTATTTTTCTTTTTTTTTCTCTTTATTTTTATTGGGACTTTTTTGCTTTTTCTATACATGTTTTTGGACCACTTTGTTTTTCTTTTTTGATTATTGAGACTTTTCAACTGGATTAAGGTGTGAAGAACCTGAAGGAACTTTTTGTTTTTTCTCTTTTTGCTTTTTTTTTGCTCTTAATCAATATTATTATTTTTGGGTTTGTTTGTTTTTCTCCTTTCTATTTTTTCTTTTTTATGGTGGACTACTTCGTAATTGGATTAGGGTCTAGAAGAACCTGAAGATCTTTCTTCTTCCTTTTTTCCTGTTTCTTTTTTGGTTTCGTGCCTTTTACTATTGGAGTTTTCCATTTTGGATTATAATTGGCTGCTCTACCAGTTGGATTAAAAGTCAAAAAAATTTGAAGCTTTGGAAGCATTGAAATGAGCAGGAAACCAATACCATCTGGCATTTCTATTTCTACCTCTGCTTCCCCACCAGCTTGAGGACAAAGTTTAATTCAGACAATGTTGAAGCAAGATAAGGAACAAGAAAGAGTAACTTTACAGATGATTATGCAAGGAATCCAAGATCTCAAGACAAAATCAGACATTATTGAACAAAGAACAGAAAATATTGAACAAAGAATAGATAAGACTGATGAAAAAGTGGAAAACATTAAACAAATGATGGTCAAGTATGAGGAGAGATTCCAAAAAATTGAGGAAGAAGGAAAACAAAGAGAGAAGAAGATTGGAAATATTGACAGTAGATTAACAGCGGTTGAACAAGAAAAAAGTGGGATGTTGAGGTAGGAGATGGAAAGGTCAGAATTTTATCTCAGATTTCAAAATATAGAAGAGGAAAAAGGAGAAAATTTGGCAGCGATAATGATAGAAATTTTGGCAGATGCTTTGGAAATTATAGAGGAAAAGATGATGGATGGAGTAGATGAGGTATATCGAGTTTATACAAGATATGCGATGAGAAATAAATTACCCAAGGAAGTCCATATTAGATTTACCAAAAAATCCATCAAAACACAAATATTACAAGTGGTAAGAGAGAAAACATTGAAATACAAAGGTAAAGAGAGTGTGGTTTTAAACAAATACCCAGAAGAGCGAGAGAGATGAGAAGAGAATATCTATTTCTGACCAAAATGCTACTGGAAAACGAAGTGAATTATAGATGGCTGAATCCAGAAGGATTAATGTTTACGTGGCAAGAGCAGAGACATAGAATTGATTCAATTGAGAAAGCAGAACTTTTCCATGCAGAATTTTTTGGAAGAAGAAGAGAGGAGGCAGAGAAAGAGGTCTCATTAATTGAGTTTCAAGAGGAACAACTGGAGACTGAAAAAGAGAAAGGAGCTGTACTGGACAGGTGGACAGTAAAGAACAGCATGAAGTGAGATCCATGAGAGCTGTTAGACCTAAATATAAAGCATAATCATGGAAGAAAGAAAACTGATTACAATGAATATAAATGGACTTAATTCAGCTGTTAAAAGAAGGAAAACTTTTTATAAATTAGAGAAATTAAAATTTGATATAATTTGTCTACAAGAAGTTCATATTAAAAAACAACATGAACAATTGTTAGTACAGCCAAAATTGGGGAAAATATTTGCTTCTTTGACTCAATGTAAGAAAAGGGGAGTGGTTCTATACATTAAAGAGGCTATTCCAGCAAAACTGATCTACATTGATGAAGATGGAAGAGTATTAATGGTGGAAATAATGGACAATAATATAAAAATACTCTTGATTGCAATTTATGCTCCGAATGAAAAACAAGAAGAGTTTTATAAAAAGCTACACATGAAAATAACTGGACTGGACTATGTTAATATAATTATGATGGGAGACTTTAATGGAATTGTGGACAATAAATTGGACTATATAGCAACAACAACCAAGCAAAATAGAAAGGCTCTCCCTAAATCTTTTTTTAAAATGACAGACGAACTATCTTTAAAAGATATTTGGAGAGAAAGAAATGTTAAAGCTAAACAATATACTTTTTATTCAAATAGACATTTATCATGGTCCAGATTAGATATGATTTGGATATCAACAGAATTAATATCCAATATTCAAGAAACAAATATTGAAACAAGTACTTGGGCAGATCATAGCCCAATGACAATTAAATGGAAGGGACAAAAAAAAAAAGATCGAGATGGACATTAAATAATACTATCTTAAAGGAGAAAGATTTTATACAATGGATGGAGAAGGAATTGGCTTTTTTTTTCAGATAAAATAAAAAAGAAGATACTTCAACGCAGAATGTTTGGGATACAATGAAGGCATATGCTAGAGGTCTGATAATAGATTATACAAGAAAAAAGAATATTAGGAAAAGGCAAGCTTCTAAGGCCTTGGAAGATGAGTATAAAAGACTTGAAAAAGAATTACAGAAAATGCCACCGAAAAAAGATATTAAATTGAAGCTGGATGTAATTAAACATAAAATAGAATTAATAGAGAAAGAAGAATTGGCACAGAAAATCAGAAATTCTAAACAGAATTACTTTGAAGATGCGAATAAACCAGGTTGATGGCTAGCATATAAATTGAGAAAGGAGAAGGAATCAAGAAAAATATTGAAGTTAATAGATGATCAAGGCCAAGTTTGTTATGGTAATAAGGAGAAAAAGGAAATTAGAGATTTTTATGGGCAACTATATAAACAAGAGAATATTGATGAGGAAAAAGTCAAACAATATTTACAGAATGCTAATTTACCGAAGATACCTAAAGAGACTGAAGAAATGTTAGAAAACAATATAACAATGATGGAATTAAATGAAGCATTTAAGAGACAAAATAATGGGAAAGCACCAGGTCCAGATGGGCTTCCAGCAGAATTCTATAAAACATTTCAAGAATCATTGAGTATCCCATTGTTAGAAGTCATGAATGAAGTTATGTTAAAGAAGATGATACCCAAAACATGGTCAGAGGCTTATATCACACTTATTCCAAAAGAAGAGGCTGACCCACTGCAAATTAAGAACTATAGACCTGTCTCCTTATTGAATGCAGACTATAAAATCTTTGCTTCAATTTTAGCAGAAAGACTTAAAAAATATTTAAATAATTTTGTTCACCCAGATCAAAATGGATTTCTGCCAAAGAGACAAATCAGAGACAATATGAGAGTAATCTTGGATACTTTGGAATACAGTGAGGCTCATCCTGAAAAGCAAATGGCTTTGATATTTTTAGATGCTCAAAAGGCATTTGACAACGTGAACTGGAGATTTATGTTATTACTATTGGAACAGATAGGTTTTGCTAAAAAATTTATTCAAGCAATCGAAGCCATATATAATAAACAGACAGCAAAGGTAATGATGGAGGGGAAACTTACAGATTTTATTAATATAAGAAAAGGCACAAGACAAGGGTGTCCCCTATCTCCTTTGCTATTTGTGTTGATCTTGGAAGTATTGAACAGAAATATTAGGGATGATAAAAGCATAAAAGGAATGAAAATTAAGAAGGAAGAATTTAAACTACAAGCTTTTGCTGATGATTTAGCTTTTATTCTGGAAGACCCGTTAGAAACAGCTCCAAGGTTATTGGAAAAGATAGAGACATATGGAGAGGTGGCTGGTTTGAAAATAAATAAAGATAAAACAAAGATTTTGACAAAGAACATACTTTTGAGACAAAGAGAAGAACTGACAGATCTTTTGAAAATCCAAATTACAAATAAGGTTAAGTATCTGGGGATATATTTGACAGCAAGATGTAGCACATTAAAGGAGAATAATTATATTAAACTCAAACAACAGATAGCTACAGATTTGAAGAAGTGGGAAAACTTGCAATTGTCATTAATAGGGAGAATTTCAACAATCAAGATGAATATTTTACCCAGAATTTTATTTTTGTTCCAAACAATACCAATTAGGCTTGGAAAAGACTATTTTGAAGATTTAAATAAAATCATGTTGAAGTTTATATGGCAAGGTAAAAAAGCGAGAATAAAGCTAAAGCTTTTGCAAGACACTAGAATTAGAGGAGGTTTTGGCCTGCCTAATTGGGAATTGTATTATCAAGCTGCAAGTTTGATGTGGGTCAAAGAATGGATAACATTAAGAAAACATAGGTTGTTGACATTAGAAGGGCATGATTTGCTGTTGGGCTGGCATGCTTTTTTATGGTATAAGGGAACTAAAACACAGGGTTATTTTAGAAGACATTATATGCGGGAGTCTTTGTGGTTAAACTGGGAGAAGATAAAAAGACAATGTTATTTGAAAATTCCAGTTTGGTTATCGACTATTGAAGCATTTTCCTATCCTATAATTTATAAGAAGGAACAAACAGTTAGATATGGGGAACTCTTGGATGAAAAGGGTGAACTTAAATCGATACGAAACTTAGAGGAACAAGGTATAAGGATGAATTGGTTTTCATATGCACAAATACATTCAAGGTATGACGAAGATTCTAAAACGGAGGGATTCTATGATAAGCAGACTGATTTAGATAAGATCTTGATGGGTACTGATGAGAAGGTGATTAAAAAATTATATGGTTATTTACTGGGAATGAAATTAGAGGAAGAACAAGTCAAAGAAACTATGATTGTTTGGGGGAAGAATTTTGGATATGGGATTGATCTAGAGAAATGGCAGAAATCGTGGTCTCAAAATTATAAAATGACAATGTCAACAGCATATAAAGAAAACTTGTATAAGATGTTTTACAGGTGGCACTTTCCCCCGACAAGAATAGCAAGAATGTTTAAGAACAAATCTGAAAAATGCTGGAAATGTCATCAGATACCCGGCTTGTATTACCATATGTGGTGGACTTGTGAGGATGCTGGAAAATATTGGACTATAATTCGCATGTGGTTGGAAAAAATGACAAAGAAACACATAGACTTGAAACCAGAGATCTTCTTATTGGGAATTTTACCTGATATATATCGTAAAGATTTGAAGTACCTGATTGTAAATGTATTAACAGCGGCCAGGATTGTATTTGCTAAAAATTGGAAGAATGGGAAAATTCCATTACAGGAAGAAATTATTAAGAAAATATTGGAATGTGCTGAGATGAGTAGATTGACATTTGAAATTAGAGAGCAAGAGGATAAACAATTTTATGAAATTTGGGATCTTTTTTATCAATGGCTAGATGATAAAATACGATAATAAAATATTTAGAATGCTAGACAGTAAGGAATATCTTTATTTTGCTATTATTTTGTTATTTGACATTATATTTATAAAGGGTTTTTTAGGATTGATTTGATATGATTGTATGATTTGTTATCGAATAAACTGGTTTAAAGTATTGTTAGCTCATAAAGCATGAATGATTAAAAATATAGTCAAAAACTTCTTTTTTTAGTGATATTAGGTTATATAAGTTTGGATTGACAATATGAGTTGTTATGTAACGTAATTGTAATTGAGACTACAGAATGAATGCACAAAAATGATGAACCAACTGACACACTGGATGTACATATGAGAGTTGATGTTTTTATGTTTTGTTTGTCTTGTTTGTTTGTAGAAAATTAATAAAATCTTTTTCAAAAAAAAAAAGAACTTGAATATCTCAACGATGTGAGCCAATAACAAAATGATATGTTTGCATATTCTAACATGGTATAATATAGATTTACAATATTATAAAATTATCTCATATTTCTCATATAAGTATCTTTAAATATTTGATTTGCATTCCTCTCCCAATCTGTGCTTGTGAGTGACTAGTTTGTTACCAAATTCATGCCTTTAAGCAAAGGGAAAAGATTTGAGGTAATATCCAGCTGTATTTCCATATTGCTCTGTTCCACGATCAAATATTGTACATGAACTTATTAGAATAAGTAGTAAAGCAGCAATCAAAATCATTTATCAAAACTATGAGGTTGCTTTTTGAGGAGAAGTGTTCTCACATATCCCTTTTTCTTGTTGTCCTGAATTCTTGCCAGTTGTAAATTAAATATTTCCCAATTAAGATCTTTTATTAATGCATATGAATACAGTGCATGCATTGTCTTTGATCTATATTTTACATACATTTGATCTTATTTATTTATTTAATCATATTTATATGCTCACTGTCCTGAATGATCCTGGGCAGCTTACAATAGAGTAAAAGCATACATTTCAAAACATTAAAAATGTTAAGATTAACAATAGTTAAACAACAAGTTAAAATCAAGAGCAGATAGCATGGAGATGGACTTTTGTCTATCATTTCATCAACCACCACCAGCATAAAACACCCTATTGGGGCCCCAAACCAACAGGCAAAGCCAGATTTTAATGCTCCTCTGGAAGGTCAGAAGCGTGGAGGCAGGTTTCACCTCCAGAGACCTTTCCATACAAAATGTGCTCTATTGAGCCATAGTTCTTGCATCTAGATATATAATTATCTCTTTTGTCGTGTCGTCGGAAATGATGCCAGGAGTCGGTGACTTAGTATCAAGCTCTTTTATTGAGTTAGGAACCGAACTGGGCTAAAAGGCAAAACTCGCGGCTTTTTATTTCCGAGCCGCAGCGGCCGCGGCCAATGGCACCGCTTTGAATCTCCCACGATCCGAATGGACCAATTGCGGGAGATTCCTAGCGAGCCAATCGGCGCGGCTCGCCTAGCCAATCAGAGTGCCCCGCGCTTTGGCCAATCAAAGCGCAGGGATCTCAAGAATGCTAATAAGGGGACAGAACACCCCTCCCCTCTTGGTTCAGTCCTTACGTAGCGTAGTCCCGTAGGTAGGCGGGGCTCCATCTCAGCCTACTGGACCTGCGCAGGTCAGTCGTTGGTTGGATCCCGGCCGGTTCGGTTGGGGTCTCCGCTTCTCTGGATGCCGTCGTGGGAACTGCCTGGTCGGTCGGGCCAGGCCGCTCTCCGCAGCTCCCTCCTGGGCTTCCCGGGTTGGTTGAGCTGCGGGTTTCGCCGCTCCCACTCGGTCTTCCCGGGTTGGTTGAGCTGGCCGGGCTGTCTCTTTCTGGCGAGGTTTCATGCTGGCTGCTTCCAGGTGAGTATGGCTGGTTTATTCTTTCTTGGTTTTGGTTCCCTGGGTATTCCCTCCCCTCTTGGTTTGTGTTGTGGGGGTTGGTTTTGCTTGGTTGCGCGTCGGTGGTCTCTTGGGTGGTCGTCCTCGATCTTAACTGGTCGATGTGGCGTTTCCACGCTTGTCCGTCTGTTGTTTGTAGCCGGTATGAGTGTGGGCCTGTTAGTGGTGTTATGACGGCCGGTACCCATAATGGGTCTCCCGTTAGGTTTTTCACGTAGACGGCGTCGCCTGGTGCGAAGGTTCGGTGTTTGCTGGTTGAGTCTGGGGGTTTCTCTGGGTTGTACGTGGGGTGTAATCTATCGAGTGGGGACCTTATTTTCCTCCCCATTAGCAGTTTGGCTGGGCTTTTATTTGTTGTGGTATTTGGGGTTATGTGTTGGATGAAAAGTAATTTATTAATTTTTTCCTGGATCTCCCCGTGGTCTATTTTCTGGATGGTTTTCTTTGTGAATTGAACCATCCGTTCCGCCCTACCGTTCGCCGCCGGATGCGCCGGTGCTGTCAGCGCGTGTCGTATGCCCCTTTCCGCTAGGAATTTTTCGAATTCTAGCGAGGTGAATTGGGGCCCATTGTCGGAAATAAGGACATCTGGGAGGCCGTGTGTTGCAAAAAGTTTGCCGAGTTCTTTGGTCACGGCCTCCGTGGTGGTTGTTCTCATTTTGCTTACCTCCAGCCAGTTGGAGTAAGCGTCTACGGTTATTAGGAAAGTGTGTCCTTTTGTGGGCCCGGCGAAATCTATGTGGATCCTAGACCAAGGTCCCCTTGGGGTTTCCCACTCTAGGATGAGTGCTGCGAGTGGGCTTGACCTAGTTTCCTGGCATCGTTGGCACCTTGTTACCCAGGCCTCGATCTGTTTGTCCATCCCTGGCCACCAAGCGTAACTTCTGGCCAGGGCTTTTGTCCTAACGATGCCCGGGTGCCCCTCGTATAACAGTTCCAAAACCTTCCCTTGTAGTTTTTCCGGGATGACCACCCGATCCCCCCATAGTATGCACCCTTTTAGTAACGAGAGTTCCATTTGCCGGTTCCAGAATGTCCTGACGGACTCGTCGTTGTCCCTTTCCGGCCACCCTTTCTCTACCCAATGCAACACCCGCGCCAGACGTTTGTCTTTATTAGTTTCTCGGGCAATGTCTGACGCGGTTATGGGTAGGTTGGGTAGAGTCTCTATCCTGAGGGTGGTCGCCGGGGGTGCTGGGTCGGTGTCAGGTTCCGGTAACGGTGAGCGGCTTAAGGCGTCCGCATGGGAGATCACCTTACCTGGTCTGTGTGTGAGTCCGTAATTGTAGGCAGCCAGGAACTCGGACCACCTTGTCATTCGGGGATTCCCAGCAGCGGTTTGTGGTCGGTGATGATGGTAAATGTCCGGCCGTAGAGGTATTCGTGAAATCTCTTTACTGCGGCGACGATAGCCAGAGCCTCTTTGTCCAGCTGGCTGAAGTTCCGCTCCGGTTTGGTGAGGGTCCTTGAAAAGAACGCGATGGGTGCTTCTTTTCCGTCGGGGAGAGTGTGGCTGAGGACAGCGCCGATGCCGAAGGGTGATGCGTCGCATGTGACAGCTAGTGGTAGGGTCTCGTTGTACTGGATAAGGACGGCATCCGAAGTGAGGAGGTCCTTTGTTTTCTTGAAGGTGGCTTCCTCACGTTTCCCCCACATCCAGGTTGCCACCTTGTCCAAAAGCCGCCATCGCCTTTTGGGGCAGGAAGACATTATAAAAGTTAAGCAGCCCCAGAAACGCCTGCAGCTCTGTCTTCGGCTTGGGTGTGGGGGCTTCTTTGATGGCTTTGATCTTTTGGTTGGTGGGGTGAATGCCGTGACGGTCTAGGAGATATCCTAGAAATTCAACCCGTTCCGTGTATAATTGGCATTTTTCCCTCTTTACTTTGAGCCCGGTCTCTTTGAATTTGGTTAGGACCTCCCTTAGGCGACTCTCTAGTTCAGCTTGGTTGGTTGCTGACACTAAGACGTCGTTGAAGTAAGGTACCACCCCCTTGATGCCTTGTAACAGCCTTTCCATTAGGCTTTGGAATATTCCAGGTGCCACGCTGACTCCGAATTGGAGCCGGTTACATTTAAAGGCTCCCCGGTGGGTGACTATGGTTTGCGCTTCTGCCATTTCCTCGTCGACCGGCAATTGTTGGTATGCCTGGGCGAGGTCGAGTTTAGCGAAAACCTTGCCCCCTCCCAGTGAATGTAGTAGGTGTTGCACTGCTGGGACGGGGTAAGCGCTTTGTTGCAAGGCTCCATTTAGGGTGGCCATCTTAAACACTGCGGTCCCACAGTGGGTCAGGAAGACGGCTCGCTTCTTTGGGCCGGTGGCGTCCTTCAGGTCGCTGCACTCGAAGAACATGCGGAATCTGTCAGAGTACGATTCCCAGTCCTCGCTGGCGGGGTTGAAGGGTGCGGGGGGCGCGATGTTCGCCATCGTGGAGTTTACAAGTGTAAGAAAAGTGCTTAGAAATATTCAGAAGAAGCAGATTTTTGTAAGACAATCCGCAAATAAAGGAAACACAAGTACTATAAAATCTGACTACTGGTATTTAACTTCAGCAATATCTACACAAGCAGTTGCCAGAAAAACCAACACAATCTTAGGCTACAATAACAAAGAGATAGAATCAAGGTCACATGAAATGTTAGTACCACTTTATAATGCCTTGGTGAGACCACACTTGGAATATTGCATCTAGTTTTGGTTGCTACAATATAAAGATGTTGAGACTCTAGAAAAAAATGCAGAGAAGAGCAACAAAGATGATTAGAAGACTGAGGCTAAAACATACAAAGATAGCCACAAGAATTTGGTATGTCTAGTTTAATGAAAAGAAGGACTGGGGATGACATGAAAGCAGTGTTCCAATATCAAAGGGGTTGCCACAAAGAAGAGAGGCTCAATCTATTCTCCAAAGAACCTAAAGGCAAGACAAGATGCAATGGATGGAAAGTAATCAAGGAGAGAATCAACCTAGAATTAATTAGAATTAGAAATGTCCTGACAGTGGGAACAATTAATCAGTGAAATGACTTGCCTTCAGAAGTTTTGAGTGCTCCAACATTGGCAGTTTTAAAGAAGAAATTGGATAACCATTTATCTGAAATGGCACAGGATTTCTCTCCTTGAGTAGAGGCTTGGACTAGAAGGCCAAGGTTCCTTCCAACTCTGTTGTTCTGTTATTCAAGTGCATAAGCTTATGAACTCATTGATTTCTGAAGTCTATTCAGAATAAACAAGGGATATTTTTAGGCAATCCAATGTGCCAAGCAATGCATTTGGAACAGAGATGGTAATCTACTGGTTCAGCCCAGTTCTGCCGAGCCGGTAGCAGCAATGAGCAGCGGAGACTCAACTGGTTCTCTCCACTGTTCTGCTGTTGGGCCCACCTGCCCACCCGAGCTCCATACTCACCTTTATCTTCTGAATTTGAAGCACAGCTGCTTTGCGCAGCACAGAAGAGTGCCGTGTGGCAGCTGCTGAAGTGACCAGGATTGTGCAGGCTTGCAGGAGGTGAGATAGAATGCGTCTGCACCTGCGCAAATGCCTCTGCAGCTATGCAAAGCACACCCACCAAGCCACGCCCACTAAACCAGTGGTAAAAATATTTGAATCCCACCACTGATTTGGAATAGCCCTTGTGTGTGCTCTCATAAAATGATTGTCATAGATCAGGGGTGTCAAACTTGCATCGTCACGTCGGCATCATGTGACGTATCGTGACGTTTTCCCTTTCACTAAACCAGGCTTGGCTGTGGCCAGCATGTGACGTACCTGGCTTGCAGGCCAATGGTTTGACAGCCTTGTCATAGATGGTATCAGAGTTTATTTATTTTAATTTTAAAAAATCTAAATAAATCATATGGAGCAATTTTAAAAGAAATATACATGTATTGGTATTGTTCAGGACAATACTGCCGATCTCTGAAGTACATCAACAATACATTGCGACTTCCGGTGGTAAGGCAAGAACGAGCAGAGGTGCAGAAGCCCACCCGTAGTTTCAGTTAACCTCTTTTTGCGGTTGGCGCGATCCTTTGAGGGTGTGTGAGTCCCGGAGAGATCCATGCCGGTGTGGTGGAGACTTGATCTCCAGTGCGGGGAAGGCAACCCCCCTCCAATGAAAAGGAGCCCTCCAGAGCCCAACAAGCAAGAAACAGCCACTCATTAATGGCAGCTCCAAAGTCTGGACTGCCACTGATGTAAAGAAGCGAGTGAGTGACAGTTTGTGGGATCATTGATGAAGAGTGTGGCAGAGAAAATTAGCGGCGGAGAGGAGGATTGGAATGCTGTAGATTTTTATAAGGTTGCTACAAGAGTCTGTCTGGAGCCCTAAAAGGAAGTGGCCAAAAGCGGATGTGAGGCAAGTGAAAGTGAAGGGGCTTGGCAGACAGAAGAAAGATAGAGGACAAGAACAAGTAAATAGAGAACTTACGAGGTCAGGAGATATACCACACCAATATTAATAGAAGGGAATCTAGTGGCTGGAAGATGTGGGGGATTCGAACTATTTCATTCGATTTTTACTCTGAAAGATTTTATTAAATCGGAGATGGGAAGAAGATTGGAGCCGGCAGAATAGGGACAGTGCAGCGCCACAGGTGATATTTAGAAATCCTGAAGTTATTGTAACAATATAACTGATGTAAACCACATAACTGCCCTTCAGGGAGTATATTGATTTAATTGAGGAGGTGGTTCCATCTGAAGAAAATCAGGAAAATTGAACTTAGGAACGCTAAGATGAAAAGGAAAAGTGGAAGCTTCTGAATATGTGGAGATACCGTGTAATTACAGTTACTACTCAGCAGTTCTTACCTCCCCACTTCCAGTGCATTTGGAACTTAAAACTTAAGACACAGAAAGTTAAAAACTTACTTTAAAACTCCTTTCCCCCTTCTTTATTCCCTCTTGCCTGTATACAGCTGATCATTTTTCTTTACTCCTCCCACCCTCCAGCACTATGATGAACTATCTCTCTTTCAATCTCTCTTTAAAATGTTCATAAATACACTGCTCAAAAAAATAAAGAGAACACTTAAACAACACAATGTAACTCCAAGTCAATCACACTTCTGTGAAATCAAACCGTCCACTTAGGTAGCAACACTGATTGACAATCAATTTCACATGCTGTTGTGCAAATGGAATAGACAACAGGTGGAAAGCATAGGCAGTTAGCAAGACATTAGCAATAAAGAAGTGTTCTGCAGGTGGTGACCACAGACCACTTCTCAGTTTCTATGCTTTCTGGCTGATGGTTTGGTCACTTTTGAATGCTGGTGGTGCTTTCACTCTAGTGGTAGCATGAGACGGAGTCTACAACCCACACAAGTTGCTCAGGTAGTGCAGCTCATCCAGGATGGCATATCAATGCAAGCTGTGGCAAGAAGGTTTGCTGTGTGTCAGTGTAGTGTCCAGAGCATGGAGGCGCTACCAGGAGAAAGGCCAGTACATCAGGAGACATGGAGGAGGCCCTAGGAGGGCAACAACCCAGCATCCGGATCGCTACTCCGCCTTTGCGCAAGGAGGGACAGGAGGAGCACTGCCAGAGCCCTGCAAAATGACCTCCAGCGGGCCACAAATGTACATGTGGCTGCTCAAACAGTCAGAAACAGACTCCATGAGGGTGATATATGGGCCTGACATCCACAGGTGGGGGTTGTGCTTACAGCCCAACACCGTGCAGAATGTTTGGCATTTGCCAGAGAACACCAAGATTGGCAAATTCACCACTGGTGCCCTGTGCTCTTCACAGATGAAAGCAGGTTCACACTGAGCACATGTGACAGACGTGACAACGTCTGGAGACACTGTGGAGAACGTTCTGCTGCCTGCAACATCCTCCAGCATGACTGGTTTGGCAGTGGGTCACTAATGGTGTGGGGTGGCATTTCTTTAGGGGGCCACACAGCCCTCCATGTGCTCGCCAGAGTTAGTCTGACTGCCATTAGGTACCGAGATGAGATCCTGAGATCCCTTGTGAGACCATATGCTGGTGCGATTGGCCCTGGGTTCCTCCTAATGCAAGACAATGCTAGACCTCATGTGGCTGGAGTGTGTCAGCAGTTCCTGCAAGATGAAGGCATTGATGCTATGGACTGGCCCACCCATTCCCCAGACCTGAATCCAATCGAGCACATCTGAGACATCATGTCTTGCTCCATCCACCAATGCCACATTGCACCACAGACTGTCCAGGAGTTGGGGGATGCTTTAGTCCAGGTGTGGGAGGAGATCCCTCAGGAGACCATCCGCCACCTCATTAGGAGCATACCCAGGTGTTGTAGGGAGGTCTTCCAGGCACGTGGAGACCACACACACTACTGAGCCTCATTTTGACTTGTTTTAAGGACATCACATCAAAGTTGGATCAGCCTGTAGTGTTTTTTTCCACTTTAATTTTGAGTGTAACTTGTATTGTAAAGCTTGTAACATGATAACACCTCGAATGACAATATCCAATCGATTCTGCTTACTTTACAGGAATCGATGATGAAGCTGCAAGAAACAATGATGAAAAACCATAATGAGACAAGAGCAGATATAAATGAATTAAAAGAGGAGATGGGGAAACTAAAAGCAGAAATGAAAGCGGACATCTCCAAAGTTGAGGACAAAGTTGGATTATTATAGCAGGCCTTGGAGAAAAATGAAGCAACAATAAAAGAGATAGAGAAAAGGACAGAACGAACTGAAAGAAAATTAGAAATGGTAGATGAACAATTAAAGAATGTGAGTAAAGAAATGGAGGACTCACTGGTCTACCTAGAGATGGATAAGGCTGCTATATACTTGAGATTCCAGAATATAGTGGAATCAAAAGAAGACCTGGAACAACTAATGGCAGGAATATTGGTGGGACTATTGGAAAATGATAAAGATGACATCTTGAGGGAGTTTGATGAAGTTTACAGGGTTAGCACTAATTATGCAAGAGGCCACAAATGCCCAAGAGAAGTCCATATACGATTTGCGAGAAGGAGTGTCCGGGACATCCTATATAGGATGTCAAGACATGAATCAATCACGTATAAAGGCAAAGAAGTCTTGGTTCTCAAACAAATACAAAGAAGAGTAAGAGAACAAAGACAAGATTATAAATTTTTAGCGACTTACCTAAATCAGAAAAGAATTGTATTTAAATGGCTAATCCCTGAGGGGATGTTAATTTTGTAGGATGAGAGGAAAATAAAATAGACTCCATGGAAAAGGCCCAGGAATTTTATGAACGGTTGGTAGGCCCAGAAGATCAGAGCAGTAAGAAATGAACTCCCAGGAAGATCAAGGCTATCATAAGAACAGAGACAGAACTTTAGGAAATCAAGAAAATACTCTATTACAACAGGAGAGAGAAGAAAGTAGGACACATCTTCAGGCACAAGGAGAGACCAGAGCAGTCATAAGACAAAGAGTGAAACAGAACTAATTAAATGGAAGAAGAAAAGAAACTACTATCAATTAATATGAATGGTTTAAACTTGATAATAAAAAGGAAAAGGATAATAGCCAAATCAATCAAACAAAATGCTGATATAGTATGTCTACAAGAAACTCATATAAAGAAATCAGATGAAAAATAGTTAGAATGCCTGAAATTAGGGAAGCTATTCACCGCACTAGCAGATGTGGGGAAAAAGAAAGGGATTGCAGTGTATGTTAAAGAGGATATGAAAGCAGATTTGATATGGTCGGATCCTGAGGGAAGAACTCTGGTTCTGCAGATCTGGATTAATGCCATCCCAATTCTCTTAGTGGTAATCTACGCCCCGAATAGAGATCAAAAAGAGCTTTTTAAGCATCTTTATGGAAAAATAGTAGGATTGGAAAAAATAAATACTTGTATTTTAGGGGACTTTAATTCTATTGCTGATTATCAAAAAGACCACAGTAATGGGGGAAGGAATAAAGGGAAAAAGAGAGAGCTTCCCAAAATATGCATGGCAATGATGAAGGAGTTAAATTTGATTGATATATCGAGAAGATTAAATCCTAAGAAAAAATCATTTACATTCTATTCAAATCCTCATCAAATATGGACACGAATTGATATGGCATGGATGAATGGGGAAATAGCAAATGAGATAAAAGGGATTGAAATCCTACCCAACGAATGGGCAGATCACAATCCAATTCAGATAATATGGAAGGGTAGGGAAAACCCCAAGTTTCTAATTCCTTAATTATTTGTTGTAATTAGTTTTGCTGGGCGTATTTTTCTTTGTTCTTCTTGGCGTTATAAGAGATTGTTATACCTCTTATTACTGCCTTCATTGTATCCCAAATGTTTTGCTTCGTAGTTGCTCCATTATTATTTTCTTTTTAAAACCAGTTTAATTCCTCCTTGAGTTTGTTAGTATATGGACGTTAAATACTCAGTTAATAAGAGAAAAAGAATATACTAACAAACTCAAGGAGGAATTAAACTGGTTTTAAAAAGAAAATAATAATGGAGCAACTACGAAGCAAAACATTTGGGATACAATGAAGGCAGTAATAAGAGGTATAACAATCTCTTATAACGCCAAGAGGAACAAGGAAAAATACGCCCAGCAAAACTAATTACAACAAATAATTAAGGAATTAGAAACTCAATTCGAGAGTACTTCAAATGATTCAAAATTGAAAAATCAGATAACAATAATTAAACATAAATTGAATTGAATCAAATGAGAATGATAATAAATCTGAATACAACCAGACAAATTCATTTTGAGCATGCCAACAAGCCAGGGAGATGGCTATCATGTAGACTTAAAAAAAAGGAAAGAAAAAAGATTGATTTATCAGCTAATAGATGGAAAGGGGGATATACAACAAGGGATAGAACAAAAAAAAAAATTGCCCATAAATATTTTGAAGAGTTATATAAAAAGGAAGAAGTTAATTAAGATAGGATAAGAAACTATTTAGATGAAATGAAGGATAAAGCAATTGGGAAAGAAATGGAAGAATTATTAAACAAAGAAATTACTTGGTTCGAATTGAAATCAGCAATAGAGAATCAGAAAAACAACAAATCCCCGGGACCAGATGGGATCCCAGGGGAGCTGTACAAGGCAACAGCAGAACAAATAGGACCTCTTATGGTGGAAGTTTTTAATGACGTCTTATTGGCAGCCAGGATGCCGGACTCATGGAGGGGGGCATTGATTTTGCTGATCCCAAAGGAGGATTCAGATCCCCGATATATACATAATTATAGGCCGATTTCACTGTTAAATACTGATTACAAAATATTCACTTCTATTATAGCAAGTAGACTAAAAAGAATTTTAAATGAACATATACATGAAGACCAAAATGGATTTCTCTCGTCCAGACAAATCAGGAATAATTTAAGAATGGTATTAGATCTTTTAGGATTTTACGAAGCCCACCCCGAAAAACAAATAGCACTTATGTTTTTAGATGCAGAGAACTTCAATAACTTAAATTGGCAATTTTTAATCCAAAAAAATTATAATATGAATTTAGGTACGAAATTTGAAAATATTATAACCACCATTTATGTTACACAACAGGTGAATATTATAATAAACGGGGAATATACCCGCCCAATAAAAATAGAAAAAGGAGTCAGACAGGGCTGCCCACTCTCACCCCTGCTCTTCATATTATCACTAGAAGCATTATTAACACGAATTAGACAGAACCCAGACATAAAAGGATTAAAGGTTAAGAAAAAAGAATATAAGTTGCAAGCGTTTGCAGATGATATGATTTTTTTCATTGAGGAACCAATAGAAAGAGGACAAAAACTGATGAATTAAAACAATTTGGAGCAGTAGCAGAACTAAAAATTAATAGGAAGAAAACAAAATTAATGACTAAAAATTGAACAGGAAAACAGAAATTAGAACTAGAAGAAGTTATGGGACTACAAGTGATAAAGAAAGTTAAATATTTAGAAATATGGTTGACACCACATTGTAAGACACTAAAGGAAAACAATTATGACAAATTAATGCAACAGGTAAAGAAGGCTTTAGAAACATGGGGCAAACTGCAACTTTCACTATTCGGCAGGATTGCTGCTATTAAAATGAATATTCTTCCAAAATTCCTCTATATATTTCAGATGATTCTAATTAAAGTACACAAAAAGTTTTTTGAAGAACTTAACAAAATAACTGCAAAATGCATCTGGCAAGGGAAAAAACCTAGAATAAACTTAAAGGCAATGCAGGATATGAAGAGCAGGGGAGGGCTGGCACTCCCAAATTGGGAGTTGTATTATAGTGCAGCCTCTTTAGTATGGTTGAAGAAATGGGTGAATTTAACCAATAAGAGAATATTAGTCTTAGAAGGCTATGACTTACAGAGGTGGGGGGGGGGTGGCATGCTTTTTTATGAGATATTGGGAAAACTAGCCAGAAATATTTTCACAGACACCTAATCAGAGATTCATTATTGACTGATTGGAAGAAAATACGGAAAAAACACTACTTAAAGATACCAATCTGGATCCCAACAATGGAGGCGAAGATCCACCCAAATAATCTGGATATTACTAAAATGATTAAATATAAGGACCTATTGGATACGCAAGGAAATCTGAAATCGTGGCAATACCTTGAAGATCAGGAATTAAAAATTGATTGGTGGGCATATCTTCAGATTCAAAGTAGATACAGACAGGACAAGAAAGAAATTGGAATTAATAGATTAATAGCAATTAATCTATTAATTAGATAAAATGTTATTAGGATTAGGCAAAAAAAATAACATTTTATAATTATTTATTAGAGGTAGAATTAGAGGAAGAAATTGTTAAAGGGAACATGATAGCCTGGAGTAGGAATATAGGATGTAGTATCACCTTAACAGAATGGGAAAAGGTCTGGGATAGAAATAATAAAATCACAAAATCGGTGGCATACAAAGAAAATGCCTATAAAATGTTTTACAGCTGGCACCTTCCTCCTTCGAGATTAGCGAAGATGCAACCCAATATGAGTCCAAACTGCTGGAAATGCAAAAAAAAAAAAAAAAGGGGGGGGGGACTTTCTTCCATATGTGGTGGTCTTGTACAGGAGCTCAAAAATATTGGCAGAAAAGTAGAAATTGGCTGGAGGAAATGACAAGAGAACAGATTGAATTTAAGCCAGAGTCCTTTCTATTAGGGATCTTTGATAAACAACTACCAAAAAAAGTGAAATATATAATAATACATATTTTGACAGCGGCCAGATTGGCTTTTGCACAATGTTGGAAACAGCCTCATGTTCCATCAGAAGAGATGATTATTCAAAAAATTTCAAGTTGTGCAAAAATGGACAAATTAACCTTGGCATTTTAAAAGATAAAGACACCAATATATTACGACAGCTGGAACTGCTGGCACAAATGGACCAAAGATAGATTTCACGTTAAAAGGCAAAATGATAGAAAGATATGATAGAATCGTAGTGGTGATGTAAAGATATATGTAAGGATTAATTGTGCATATGGCATAAAATAAGGATAAAAAGGAGGTCTCACAAACTGTTGAAGATGAAAATGTTTTTAATTGTTTTCTATCTTTTTCTTTCTTTTTTATTTTCTTTTTCTCTCTTACATTTATGTATGTGTTGTTACGTCTATTTTAATTGTAAAATCAATAAAGTGTATTTAAAAAAAGTATTTATAAACTCAAATCTATTTATAAATGAGATGTAATGCTGCCATGGTCATCTGAGATAACACTATATCTGAAGCCTTCGTTATATTGCAGATCAGAAGTTTTACAAATTTTGGAAAGTTAAAAACATTAAGGAGGTCCAGAAGGATTTGGAATAAAAAATGTAAATTAATTTTTAAAATCTTTCCTGTGTTTGAGTTCTTTGGGAAAATGATAGAAGGTTGGACACTAGAGGGAACTAAACAAAAATAAAAATTACAATTAAAAGAGAAGAATACGTAACAAAGAATGGAGCAAAATAACAGTGGGTGGTTTGAAGAACAGTTTAAATATGACAAATTGCAAGAAAAATATGAAACAAGATGATATATCGGATATACAAATGAAACCAGGTGATGTCTTAACATTTAAAGGGGACAAACAAGTATCAAACTAGCAGAATTATTTGTAAAAGTGTTTCTTATTGGATCAATAAAAAAGATCCGTTGAAGTCTTGAAGGATTATCTGAAAAGGGATAAAAAGAAAATGAAATAAATCAATTTCTATTACATTATTTAATGGAATTAAAAACTAAGATTATTAGTTTCTACCAAGAAAATAAAAATATGAAAAATAAAACAGGGAAGGAATATAGAATTGATTTATTTCAGCAAGGTTAAAACAGATATGAAATTTTGGGTAATCTTTCATGAACTTTTGCTGATTTTCCTGTGAATTAAATGCCATCTGCTGGACAAATGTAAAACTATTTTTCATGTCCTCGTTCTTCAAGATGCACAAGAATGTTTCCTAAGAAATTAATACACTCATAGATTTTTAACAGCTGATGTGGGAACACATTCTCTCTCTCTCTCTCATACTGTATATGATTATTATAGACTATACAGAATATTAAAAGAGAATTGAGGCATCAGATATTTTATAAGAATTTTATTGTAGAATGAGCATTATAAAAATGTTCCATTTATTTTTGTTTCAAAAGTCTGCTGTTGAGATCCATACTGAAACAACGAAAGAAACATTTAGTCCAAGAACAAAGAAATTTGCACTTAACATAATCCATCAAGTATTGTAACAATTCTTAAGTGTATCATATGAATGCAGATTTTATGCTAAAAACATTCATATATAATGTATATTTATTTAAAATTGCTTTAATTGTTAATATTTATTTAATAAGGGTTTTATGTACTTATAGTACTAATGTCAGGATTAACAATAAAAGAAGACATATATATTCTTTCAAAGAATGTAAGATTTATTATAAGAATACAAATTAGGTTTGATAGACAAAAATAAGCACAAAATTGTTACACTATTTCAGACATGCCATTTCATAGTTATTATCATCACAGATTCAGCATATGTTATCTATATTGTTTTTCTTAAAGGATCTTCAAATTTAAATGCTTTTGTATTTGCAGCTCATAGTTTAGAACTTAATACCATTGTATATGAACTTTTCATAGCATAGATAATTTTCACATTTAAACATAATTCTCCCTCAAGTACTTCGTATACATTATAGTTTTATAATGTACTATGTGGAGATTTGCTTTTAAAAAGAGTTACATTCACATATAATTCTTTAAAAATGTTTTTTAATTTTAAATACTCATTTGAAAAGGATGTGTCATTCTATCACTAAAATATATTAATCCCAGCAACTTATGTTCTTTTGGTAAATAAATGAAAGATCAATCACAAGAATAAAACATGTTAATAAGCAAAATTAAATACAAAGTTATTATTCTTGTATATTTCAGACCTAGCATTTCAAAGATATCATCAGGATAGATTCCAAATTAATAACCTATATAGATAATTCAATTTATTGTTAAATTAAAATGACACTTGGTTATATATTGCAGTTAATAGCAATATGTAAAGCTTTTCATAGCTCATTTTCCAGTTGGACGGATTTCAGATGATGATTTCCAATGTGACTGGTAATCACATGCCATTTATAGATGAGATTTCTCCTTTCCAGAGAATGAAGTTTGTGTATAAGTATGAATTTGATCCTAGAAATGACATAATTAAAAATAGAAGTAACTTGTTTTAATATAAAATTAATAGCTAATTTTAGTTGTACTCATACTTCTTTAAATACATTTTAGAGAAATGGATAACAGATCATTTTCTTTATTGCTCATTGGTACTTTCTTTGCTAACTATCTGTACTATCACACAGCCATAGGGATTCTGACAGCTACTGATTTTATAGATATTTATTTATTAGATTTGTATTGCCACCTATTTGCCATGACAACTCAAGGTGGCATACAGCATATAAAGCCACAATTTAAAAACAGTAAAACTCATAAAATCAAATAAATTAATACAGTAAAATCACCCCCCACCTCCCCCACCAGCGACAGCAGATTACATGAGCCATTTAATGGGCTCCATCCAGCTCTGGGTTCCATAGGCCTGCTGGCAGAACCAGGTCTTCAACGCCTTCCATAAGAGAATCTCTGGGGGAATGATGTTTCAGAGGGAGGGACCCTTCTTCTGGGTCCCACCAAATTATCTCCCTCAAGGATGGGACCTGAAACATTCCCTGCCAAGGTACTTTTAACTCCACTGAAATAGAATCTACTTAATTCAATTAGGAATCCAGATATTGCAGATAGTCCTCGACTTATGACTGGTTGCTTAACAAGTCAAAGTTTTGAGGGTGTAAAAAAAAGTTATTTATAACTCTTTCTTAAAGTTACATAACCACCCTCCTTATGGTCATGAGATCGCACTTCGAGGTTTGGCAACATGCACATGTGAATATGTTTTACTTTTTTACCATTTTCTGACAAAAAATGCCGACTGAATAAGTTGAATTCGGACTTATGACTATGTGATTCATTAAACAACCCATTATTCAATAACTATCGTAAAAAGTCATAAAATCAAATCTTGTCACGTGGTGACTCAATTTACAACCACAATTATTTTTAACCAAAATTCTGGTTATCAGTATAAGATGACTTGTAATAACTTTGTTGTTTGTTTTCAACTTACATTGTTCAAGATCCTCTCACTCCTCCTTTGAGCCTGTCTATTTATACCATTATGACTTAATCCATCTTCAACTGCTTAATTTCTATTTACTTTCGACAATAATCTGAATTGATAATGTTTTCTTACCTTTCTTTTTGCTTTAGCATTGTGTTTATCCAGATGGGCTTGAATGCCTGCGCCATAATCAGGATGAACATCCATAAAGTTTTTCACCTGGATTGAAAAAGGAAGCTTAGGTCATTTGTCTGTTTTTCTAATACCTGTTCTTATCAAGTCAATTGCTTTTGACACAAAGATCTGAAATTTCAGCACATCTGGATTGTATTTATTTCAACTACTGGTAATAGCAGAGGTACCATTTTTCAATTTATCATACATCATTGATCAACTAATCAGGCTTCTATGTCACATTTAACCAACTACATGCTGGTAATAGCAGAGGTACCATTTTTCAATTTATTATACATAATTGATCAACTAATCAGGCTTCTATGTCACATTTAACCAAGTACATGCTAAAAATCATTAAATTTAACTTTAAAAGGCTATATCATTAAGAATTTACTTTTTTTAGTCAAAGTAAGATTCAATACTGAACTTGGTCTGGACTACAAACTGAATACTTATATTTTCAGTCATTTTCAAACATAAAACATTGAAAAGGCTCCAACAAATTATTATTCAGAAAGAAACTTAATTATGTTCATTTTAAGAAAAACCTTAGGATTGCAATCCAAAGCAATTACTACTAAAGCTAATTAATTCCAACTAAAAAGTAAAAGTTCACTGATCAAGGATCTTTACACAGTTTGATATCGCCAAGCATAAGGCTTACTACTACAAATCTTTCTAGGAAAAGAAACTGGCAAATCAGAATCAGTCTCTCTGTGCTATACATTGCTGATTGACCTATCACTTAAGACTTAAGTGGAAGAAGCATGCTGAATTGCATAGAAATCAATATGGATTTTTCAGCAACATGCTTTTGAAGTATTTTCTTTAAACTGTCAGCAGCTGTGAGATTTTGTACCTTCCAGAATAGGGGTCCCCAACCTGTGGGCCATGGCGCACTACTGGATTGTGGCCTCTTGGCCACCAGTGGCTTGTCAGTGCATGCTCATGGGCATACGCACACCCCTCACTCGCAATAGCATTATTACGAGCATCGTGCAGGCACAAATGTTGCCGTGAGCATCATGTAGCGCACTTGCAGCTAGGTTCGCGCATGCTCATGCACGCGTAAAGGCACCTGCCTCTCCCCCTTTCCGAGCCTCCAACCCAGAAAGGTTGGGAAATTCTGCTCCAGAACACATATCCATTATAGTAAAAGAAACATTTAAAAGAAAACAAACACAGTGACCATCTATATTTTAAGAAATATGATATTGCAGAGAATGCATACATACATAATTCATCACACTAACTTTACAAGAGATTTGTAGATGTATATTTATATAAAAATAAGTTATGTGTGGTTACCTAATACATTTAAATATATGTATATATTCTGACTGATAACATAGAAAATACATATGAAGATATATTTATGTTTATTTTATTCATATTTATGGTATT
Organism: Hydrophis major; assembly: GCA_033807585.1. NCBI lineage: Eukaryota > Metazoa > Chordata > Lepidosauria > Squamata > Elapidae > Hydrophis > Hydrophis major. Next base: position 100,327,362 of record CM066328.1, read on the forward strand.
TATAGATATTTTTACAAAGAGAAGGCATAAGAAAATGCAGAAGCATGTCACTCCCTGAATGTGATAAATTGCTAGAACTCTGCGGTCAGAGAAAAATATCATGGATTAATTTCTTTATTTTGAACTTCAAATAGCGTTTCTACTATGAGCCATTTTATACTTCTGGGAGTAAGAACTTGAAACTACAGTAGAAAGCCTATGTTTCAACGAATGAATTTCATGATATTTCCATCTCTTTCAAAGCATAGTTATTGGAATATCATGTAATAATCTGAAGACATAGATGACTTTGACCTGAAGGAGGAGTTCTTCACTACTGAATATATTAATATGCCATGTTGTTTACACAAAAGTTCTTTGTGAGAAGTATAAAAAGATATTCTTTAAAAATCCTGTGGGGGGCAGGAGGCACAGTTCTTATGTATTGGAGATACAATTTTGTATAAGATTTTGACCCAACAATTAAAATATTCACCATTTACTCAATTATCAATTGCATTTGTATAGCTGTCCATATCACACAACAAATCTAGGAGCCCAACATAATAAAATAGTACAAATACATGAATAGAAAAACAATTACAATGCAGCCAGATTAAATTATAAACATGAAAAATAAGATGGTTAAAAAAAAGCAAGCAAGAGCATGCATTCCAATTAAATATCTTATAATCATCTAGAAGGCTGCCACTCTATCATGGCATGCCTAGGCCAGTTGACAAAAACATGTTTTAAGGGCTCTCCAGAAGTCCAGTAGGCTTGGGACCAACTTTACTTTGGGAGGGATGATGTTCCATAGGTCATTAATACCACTTTAAATTATAATTACTCTGGACTATCTAATTCTGTTCCAGGTTTATTTTTTGTGACAAGATGGAGCACATCTCTAACTAAAACACATGACAGAGGTCTTCTGCTAGGTCTTCTGCTATATAATTGATATTTTTCATATAATTTTATTGTCACATTGCAAAAAAGTTCCATTCTTAATTTTTTAATGTTATCACAGCAAATAGAGCTTATAGCCCATGCTGTACATTAATTAATATGGGTTTTAGAGCAATTCAGATTCAAAAGGCAGCATATGATTTGGAGGGCATGTATGTCTGCACAAAACACCTTGAAAGTGAACTTCTTTATCCAGAATTGTATGACAGCAGATATGTGAGACCAAGAAAAGACACAGCTGCTTTATAACAGGTAATATATATGTACCTCTGCATCCTCCAAAGTTAATGTTGCCCTTCTATCCAGAATCTCTATACAGCTTGAGATATATCATGTTGTTACTTACAGCTTTCTTCTGGATAAAAATCTGAGCATCCTTAAGATGGTTAGCAATGTTCTCGCAAAGCCTCATGCGCTCTTCCTCATTCAATACTTTGACAAAGAAATCCTGTACCTTTCAATAAATAGTGAAAGTAAACATTAGATATACCTTCTGCTGGCCAATAGAAATGTTCTATAATTCCAATTTCATTAACAGTATCAACCTTAGTTATTACATAAATTTGAATTAATTGACAGCTATTTATAATTATCATGGAGTTCTCTCTGCTGTTTAGAATGTGAAAAGTTCTGCCTTCTTTGTGGGATTGTTCTTGTATCTCATGTTCATATGATTGTGATCTGTGATGCTGTTTCCTGGTGAAAAACATCCATTTGAAAAAAAAATGAGTTCATTTAACAACGGTAGGTTCATTTAATGATCAGAGATTTGCTTAAATGACTACCATAAAAAATATTTTAAAATCAGGTTAACAGATGAGGGTGCCTCGACTTATGACGATAAACTCGGTCCCAATTGTGTTCATAAGTCAAAGACTACATCTAAATATTTTTTTTATAAAAGGGAGGGGGGATATTTTTGAAAGATCAGCATTATAGAGGATTGGCACCTTATTGACCAAACCAGGAAAATAATGGGACTGCTCCAAGAGACCAAATAATCTCTTTTATACCTGGCTCCACTTGTGGAGAAAATTGAGTAAGAAAAGTTGAGAACGAACAGGAAACCAAAGCTTAATTAGCTTAGGACAAAATTATATCAAGCAAGTGCTCTCAAACTTTTGATTTAAATTAGGTGCTTGGAAGACCTACAAAGAGAATGTTCATGATAAATCTGTCTTGTTTAAAAAGAGAGAGAAAAAGAAAAGATGTCTTTACAGAAACATTTCATTTCTAAAATAAAATAACAGGGCATTTCTAATTTATTTACTTGAGAGACGTTATCTTCAACTGAACTATTAAACCGCTGTACATCGCCTGAGGTACATATACGGCTCTCCTTCAAAGAGGATTGATCCTCAGGGCCAGTAAAGCTATTTGGGTAATAATTTGGAGCACCACCTAGGAGAAAAAAATACAATATATTAGGAGACAGACAGAAGCAGCAAAGAATGCAAGAGTTTCAGTTCTGAAAAATATATCACAATGTCTCATAAATCAAAAATTTGTTTTAACAAGCTAATAACCTTTATACAATGCTTGCATTTCTTCATAGTAAATATATTTGTAATAGATACCCAAAATAAACAACTGTTTAGGGCCTGTTATTATTTTGACAATGTTAAGAAAAAAAGCTTGAAGGTGAAATTATTGTGTGAGTTTGGCTGCTAGGCTTACTGAATGAGCCTTCGCACAACATCCAGATCTAAACATTTTTACACGTCCATATAATAAAAATAAGGGAGAAATTAATATAAAACAAAAATTAAGAAATAGTTAAGTTGTAGTGTCAATGTAAATGAAGAAAAAGCACCTGCAAGGTTAGTTTAAATTGCCACCACAGCCTAGCTCCCAAATGTTATTCAGATTTACCTTGGTTATCAGTTATGCACATAAACCCATCTCTCTGGTAGTGGGCCAATCTAGCTCGGTATGGACAATTTACAGGAATTTGCAGGTAGTTCGGTCCCAGGCGGTGTCTGTGGGTATCTGGATATGAGAAAAGACGACCCTAGAAAAATATATTACAGGGGTAAAAGTGAGGAAGCAGACAACTTTTCCCTAGGTTTATCCAGATTGCTTTTCAGTGCTTTCTGCCCTGCCTATGTCATCACTGCTTTTTTTAGAGAGAGAGAGACTATTGCTTATCCTATCCTACATGAGGGGAAAAAGTCTTGATTTCAAAGAACCCAAGAACATGGCCCAGAAGCAAACCTGTAGAATCAGATCAAAGGCATCTCTTCAATATAGTAGAAAGAGGCAACACAATTACAAGGATGTTTTTGATGCTTTCATTAATGACCCTCCAACTCTTTAAATACTTTACAACCTGACAAGCCCAGAGACCCTGAGACCGAAGCTGTGAAAGAGTCACCTCTGTTCACTTAAGTCCAGCTTTCACAGGACATTTTCAATGGCTTCACATATCAATCATATACATAGATACATAGATACATACATATATAGATACATACATACATACACTGAAACAATGTAATTAAAGCAAAAAAATCTTATAAGCCCTGGCAGCGCAGTGATTAGAATGCAGTATTGCAAGCTAACTGCCCACAGCCTGAAGTTCAATCCTGACATTCTTCCAAAGACAGTAAAAGGAGCATCCAGACCATTGGGGGCAATAGGTTGACTCTGTAAATCGTAATACCAAACAGATTGAGGTTAACATGTTTTCATTATTGCAAAAGTTATCTGATTGAGAGATTGAGTTGCCTAGTCTAACAATTATATAAATAGGGAAAAAAATCTATTTGGTTACCTGTAACATTTTATCAGGGCTAGGTTCAATTCCTGGAGGCATGTTGCTTGGGTCAAAGGCCAATTGTTCCACTTCAGCAAAATAATTGACAGGATTTCGGTTTAAGACAATTTTTCCCACAGGAATGAGAGGATAATCTTTGTGAGGCCAAACCTAGAAAATATAACAGGGGTATTTGTTAGGAATGATAGTTACCTAACAGTTGGGTGGCAATATAAAAACCAGGATAGTCATTTAATACTGTTGTATCTTTAAGAGAATGCTGTAATTGTGATTGGCTGAGGTTCCTCCGACAGCCATAAAATGGAGCCAGAAACCTGGTTTGTTATCTTCTTGCATTTTCCTTGTTGCCTTTTGCCTGAAAGTTATTCTGCCTGGATTGCTGTGAGTCTTGCAAACTGTTAGCAAACTCCATTTACTGAACTTTGTTTATGATACTGGACTTTGTTTTTTGGATTATCCCTGGACTGGTTGTATTGAATACTACCTGCTTTAACCATGTATGATTTGGACTGTTCGTTGGACTTCGTTCACCCATTTTACTGGAAGTAAAACCTACATTTTACTATTCAGTGTATCTGTATACTGGTTGTGTGTTACTCAACACCACTCTCACTACATTTCCCTGAGTGCACTTATTTTCCTAATGGGGAATACCTCAACAGTGTTTTATTTTACTACATTCAGTTTGGGCTTGTAAAATATAGAAATTTACCTTTTCTATTCTATGTTGTATGTTGGAGAAAAGGTCACAAAAATATACTCACCTTTGTAACATCAAAAGGATTAAATGGAAATGTCTCAGCTTGTTCAAATGTCATAACTTGAATGTAGAAAGTCCAAGAGGGGAAGTTTCCATTAGCAATCGCATTGTAAAGATCACGCAGGCCATAATCCGGATCTTCAGAAGCCAGTCTTTCTGCATCTTTGACAGAAAGGTTTTTAATTCCTTGATCAGTCTAAAATATTGGAAAGCAATCAAAATGTTAATAAATAACTTCCTATCTATAATTATTAATGTAGAAATAGTTAACCTTATTCTTAACCCTAACCCAGTAACAGTAATATGAATTATAACACAGCAGTTTAAAAATCTACTGTAAGAGAATGTTTATAAAGCTTCTATACAAAAAACAAGTCTAGATCCAAAGATGTATTGTGAAATTGCATGTAGAAAAGACAGTATTATGGGTGGAAGAAGTAAAAATTTCCATATACAAAGGGAAACATAAGCCTGTTGCTAAAATAATATTGTTATTATTTAGAAATCGGAACTGATATGGATGCAAGTGGCTTTGCTTAGCAATTAAAAGCATGGCCAATATAGATTGAAAGAAGAAAGATATGTGGAATCATAAGGCACAGTTGGGGATAGACTTTTGATGGCTCAACATTGAGCAGGAAATGATATCAATAGACTATTATTACCTTTGCATGGAATTTGCAGTACACTGCATTGCCATAAGCATTGACTAGCTTAAATGTATGTGACCCATAGCCATTCATGTGACGGTGCCCATCTGGAATGCCACGATCGCTGAACAGGAATGATACCTACATGCGCCAAAATAATGTACATAGCCATCTTTAATGAGAATTGAACAACTGTCTCTTTTCACAGAAGATATATTCCAACTGTATGCATATTCCCATTGAGACCTAATAACATCATATGGCAGTTTCATGATATTCATTCAAGAAATAAGAATAATTATGCTTCTTGTGGAAAATGTTTTTCTTCATTTCAGCATATTCACAAGAAAAACAGTGTCTGTGTCAGTCAGCTACATATTAAGGAAAGAAACAATCATATACTCTGTTCAGTAAAAGTTATACAGAAAAGGCAGTTTGGGATAGTGATTAAGTCACCAGGCTAGAATCAGGAGAACATGAGTTGTAGACCTGCCTTAGACACAAAGCCAACTGGATGACCTTGGGCCAGTCAATCTCTCTCAGCCCTAGGAAGAGGGCAATGGCAAACAACTTCCAAAAAAACCATTTCTTTATATAATACATACATACATACATACATGAACCAGATCAACAGTACTTTCAATAGTGTCTATTATTTTATTTCTTAGGACAAACCTTTTTATTTGGATTTCTGTAATTACTATCTTAAACACTAGTGGTTTTATGGTGATGATTTTATTTGAAGAATTTATATTCTATTATTATTGAATTTATATTCAATTATTATATAACTGTAGGAAAAAGAGTAGCACAATAAATAAGTAACACATCTACAACCGAAGCACAATTTCTTTGGATGTCTCTGAACTGTGTACAACGAAGAGTTAAACTTAAAACTCAGGAATTAATCAAAGAAAAGTGTACTAATATCTTCCCAAGTTTATTTTCCAGCCCAGAAATAAATGAATTGGAATTGGCTGCATGAAGCTCAGTATTTCAAATATGAGCTTATGTTGCTGAGCACTGATAACAAATTCTCATAATTAAACATTCTTTCAGTATAAGCATAACCACATAGTGGTAACAAAGACTTTGCAAATCTTTCCATAGGGAAATTTTGCAGTTTCTTTTATATTTAAGCAAACTTTGAAAACAATCTAATTTTTTGAATGGCTCTTTCAAAATAAGTCTTAAGCTGGACTAGCCAGATTTTTTTTTAAAAAAATTAGCTGCTGTTTTGTATGTTATGAAATTTTTATTGCTTTTGTTTTTTGCAAATACAGAGTATCAACAGATAATAAAAATATGTGTTCTGCCATTTAATTTTTGGCTTTTTTACATAATGTACACAACAGGGGTGGTTTGCTACCAGTTAATTTAACATCGCCAAACTGGTAGTTGCAACAACTGACTGGCCCCACCCATCCCCCCATCCCAGGAGTCTCCATGCAACCCGTTTTGGATCCCAGGTAGGTGCAGGGCCCACACGGAAGACCCCCTGGAGGCTCCAGAAGGCCAGAAAAGATGGCCTCCGGAGACCAGGGAGGCTGTTTTCACCCTCCTCAAGGCTCAACGAAAACCTCCGGAGCCCAGGGAGGGCAAAAACGCACCCCCCACCCCGCTGTGGTGCAGGAGGCCAAGTAGGCCACGTCCATCATAGCCATGGCCATGGCTACCCAGCAACCAGGCAAAGAACCAGTTGCTAAATTTTTTGAAGCCCACCCCTGTGTATGCACATTTCTAGCTCCGTATATGACTGTCAAAGACAAACAAATGAATTTCAAGTAATTCTAGGCATCTCCCTGTTTTTCTTCCCTTCCCTTCAATGTTTGCAAGAGTGGAACTAGAAGAAGAAAAGGTTAAGAGCAGCTTTGCCTATTTTGGCTTTTATAAAAAAAAATAAAAAAATATCTTTAAAATACCTAAGAAAGTAAAGATGTCATAGAAACTCAACCCAATTTTCTTCTTTCTTGACAACTTTTTCTATAATAAGATATGTAATTTTATGTAGCAGCCTAGCAATAATCAAGTTTTTAATTTGTATCTTTGATCTTTGGCATTTCCTCTGATTAAAAGTAATTAAAAGGGGACAAAATCTTACCTGATGCAAAGACTCAGGGCGAAGACTCCAGAAGTCCCATACCATGTCTGCATCTTTGAGATGTGTCTGTGGATTCCTCTTTTGACTATGGATAAAAGATGGAAACTAACAGAGCACACAAAGAAAGAATTAAAATATTATACCTTTGCATTAGAGTTAAATCTATTGCCAATTTCCTGCACAGGTTCTGAGCTTGCTTTAAAACGATGCATTTATGAATTACAAACCATCTGTTTGAATTTATTGTGCCAGCTATAAATTATCAGGATGCAAATAAAATGAGCAAAACCAATGTACTTTTATATACAATCATTAAGACTGTAATGATGAAGACTTTTGTTTCCTTATTTTCACTTTCAGATACTCATTTTAGTAGGAGAACTCTTGTGAATTTAAAATGTATATCAAAATTCAGATACTTGGCAACTAACTCATATTTATGTTGGTTGTAGTGTCCCTGGTCATATTTGCAACCTTCTGACAAGCAAGGTCAACGGGGAAGCCAGATTCACTTAGTAACTTAGTAATTTAATAATTGCTGTGATTCACTTAACAAATAAGAAAGGTCACAAAATGGGGCAAAACTCACTTAACAACTGTTTCGCTTAGCAACATACATTTTGAGCCCAATTGTGGTCTTAGGATGAGGTCTACCTGTATTGCCATACATTTTCCCTCAATTTAATTTGCCTTTTCAAGATAGGCAAACTAGAACCTCTGTATTCTTTTCCCTTGCAACATGTGGTACTTCCTATCACTATTATTGCTACAAATCTATGGAAGACTTTTATCCCATTTTGTGACAGAAAACACCCAAACCTTATAGGTTTCATTCTAAAATAAAGATTTCTTTTCCATCTCAAACTGGAAATCCTAGTTTAGACTCATCAATGACCACAATGCAGCCCTTTCTATAAGATTTATTGACTAATGGATTTATGCCCACTGCAATAAAAAACTATAGCTGTTTACAATATGCCATCAAACAGCTATAGGTGTCCAGAAGAAACTATAATGGCAGATTCCAAAACAATGGCCACAGTTAATATGCTCCAAGGCTTTTGACAGAAACCTGATTAAGATCACATCTGTTCCAATTTACCAGTATTGCATCTCTAATGAAGAAGATTGGAGTGTTGTTCCCTACAAGATCCCAATTTCCATCTTCACTATAGAATTTCATTGCAAAGCCTCGGGGATCACGCACTGTGTCAGCTGAGCCTGCTTCTCCAGCTAAACAGAAAATAAAAAATAAAAATTCCCATGATTAAATCCTATGTACATTGTCCAATGCCTTGACTAACTTTGTCTATGTATTTACTTCCTGTGGAACCTATAATCTGTACAGTTGACATTTAAAAGATAAATACAGGAGGTTTGGATGAAATGACTTAGAGAAATGGAAAAAGTACTTGAAGATTATCTTTTAAATTTAAATAATGTGCAGTGTAAATTCAATGAGTTCCCGTAGGAAAAACCTATGTTTAAATTAATTCATTTCTGTAAATTTATTAGGGATGCTCATTTCAGAAGACTCTCGAGAGCTTATAGAATGTAGTGCCATGTAGTGTGATTCACTTACCACAACTGATTTGCTTAACAACCATGTCAAAGAAGTTTGCAAAATTGGGCAATGACTCATTTAACAATTTCTTTGCTGGTGTGATAAGTGAAATAATGTAATGCTACTTTTGCTTCTGTAAATTTGCTTACGCTTAGAATTGCTTACGAAAGCATATATCTTGTAACCCTCCGGAAGATAAGGATTAGAACAATATGAACATTTTGTATATATGTGTGTTTCAAAAGCAGCGTCAGTACTGATAGGGGAACCATCAACAAACGGTTGGAGGTCTAGGAAGTACTGGTAAACAAAACTATCAAAGGCCATTTGGTGTACCGGGGAATGTTGATGGGCAATAAGTGTCCCTGGAAGGTGTGAATTCCGATGACAACTGTGAATCAAGCCCTCATACGATGAGGCAAGGGATTTAGGGTATAAATATGCTGTGTAAAATGTGCTCAGGGTTCCATCCTGCTGCCTTGGATGTGAACCCGCTTCTGCAGAATCGTAATAAACCAGAGAGAAAACTCAGATCCGTGTCGTGTCAGTCTCTCGTGTGAACGCAATCTCACAATTTGGCGAGCCAGCCAGGAGATTCCACGGCGATCCTCGGTGTTCTGGGGACTGGTGAGTAGTGGCCACTCCGTCTCGTTTGGAGACATCCCCACTCCCCATTGATCGAGAGATCCCAGGAATCTCCAATCCAAAAACGAAGTTTCGGAGAAAATCGAGAGAGAAAGGACGGACTGAGTGAAGGTACCTTGTGAATGGTGATCAGGGATCACGAGAAAGCCTGAGTCGGGGACGCCCGCACATCCGCATACCTGGACTGACGACAGGTCCCGGAGTGATCAGGTAAATTTGTTCCTTTTTAAGAGAACGGGGTTCTGTTGATAGAAAGGTGTCCTTAAATTTTCTCAGGGAGAAAGTCCAGTACCTGCTGGAGGACAAGTTTGGTGACAGAAATGGGGAAAGGACAAAGTAAGAAGTTATTAGAAACCTCAGGGATAGAGAAGATAGAGGAGGAAGAAGGCAGAAAACCTATTCCGGTAGATTCGCCTTTGGGACAACTGCTGCACCAGTGGTTCTCCCCGAATCTAAAATATTATACCCGGAAGCTGGAAAAGAAGCACATGATTTGCTTGTGCAAATACAGGTAGCCAAAATATCCTCTTTTGGATCCAAAATTTCCCTATCATTGGGCACCGGAGGGAGAAACCAGTACATACTGGATGAATCAATTGAAAGATTACCTATTGGCTCATAAATTAACCGCCGAGATACCGTACCTGGAAGTATGGTATCACGTTGAATTTGAAGGACCCAGCCCGCCACCGGCTGATCAATTTGTGTCCAAAATTAAAGATCCGGAGTCTGACGATGAGTTTTATCGTCCTCCACTGACAGTTCCTCCGCCCAATCAGCAGGAAGTATTAGCAGCAGCGGCAGCGGCTCCATTACCTCCCTCCCCGCCGCCGACACGCCATGCATGTTTGCGGAGAGAACTAAGAGATTTGGAACAGAACGTTCAGAACTTTCCCTTTCCACCGGCACAGCCGGCACACGCTTATCCCTTACGTGAAGTGCCAAATGGTCTGAACGCTCAGGGCCAGCCCGTGGCTATGTATGCTGTTCAACCTATGAGGCCTGGGGAACTGAGAGAATTAAAGCAATCACTTCCCCGTCTTCATGAGGATCCACAGAAAGTAAGCTTAGAATTGGAACTGTTTTTGGGACCAAATGATTACACTTATTAAGAACTGATGTACATTTTGGGGCACCTATTTAGCAGAGAGGAAAGAGATCTGATTAGACAGGGAGCAATAGAATATTGGCGAGTGTTACAATTGGGAAATAACCAAGCAGTTGCTGGGGATGTTAAGTTTCCTTTGGCACCTCCCAATTGGAATATCCAAAATGCAGATCATAGACAAAACATGAAAGATCTGAAGACAATGATAATTGAAGTAATCAAAAGTGCAGTACCACAAGGCCGAAACTTAACAAAAGCTTTCGAGATAACTCAGGGAAAAGATGAATCCCCAGGGGATTATTGTGCTAGGTTAAGACAAAGCTTGGAGAAATATTCAGGGGTAAGATCAGACACTCCTGCGTTTGAATTTATGTTAAAAATGCAGTTTGTGGCAGGAGCTTGGCCTGATATTCAAAAGAAAATCAAGAAGATAGATAACTGGGGGGCGCAGGGAATTACTGAGTTGATTCGAAATGCCCAACAGACTTTTGTGAATAGGGATGTGATTAAAACCAGACAGAACTCTCAAATGATGCTGGCAGCGGTACAGAGCGCTGCTAAGAATGAAGTGAGAAAATCAGGAGAAAATGATCAACCAAGAAAAGAGGCGTCTAGAGGGAGGGGGAGAGGATTCCCTCCCAGAGGGAGACCTTTTAGAGGGAGAGGGATGAGCACTAATAGAGTAGGTATGGATCGTAACTGTTTCAGGTGTGGTAAGCATGGTCACTTTGCACGCGAGTGCCAGAACAGTCACCCTGAGAGAAGTTACGCTCTATATGAAGACTAGGGAATTTCCGGCTCCTTTAAAAGGACCTACGGGGAGCCAGTGGTAAATATAAAAGTAGGTCCAGACCGTCAAGAACTGACTTTCCTGATAGACACAGGGGCAAGTCGTACCTCGGTATGCGAGCCCATAAATGAAAGGATGAAAGGGAAAGAAACTATTCTGGTAACAGGAGTGAGTGGGAAGCAGAATAGAGTGAGAATTTTGGAAGAGGTAGAGATGAGTATGGATGGAATAGAAGTTGTATATACCAGAGTCAGGGGTGAATTTGTTGGGGAGGGATCTCATGCCAGCGTTTGGATTCCAGTTGAGAGATAATAGTGGAATAAGAATGTGTGTTCTGAAGGAAGAGGATGTAGAACGGATTCATGATGATGTTTGGGCAGATGGACAGAATGTGGGGAGGATGGAGATAAAACCTATCGAGATTAAGGTACAGCCTGGGATTGTTAAAAGTTGGACGCCTCAATACCCAATGAGCAAGAAGGGTAGAGAGGGATTGAAGCCTGTAATTGATCAATTGTTACAGCAAGGATTATTGGAACCAACCATGTCCCCTTTTAACTCTCCTATCTTGGCTGTACCAAAGAAGGATGGAAAGCATAGGCTCGTTGTGGATCTGAGGGGGGTCAATCGAATTGTAATACCACGTTTCCCGGTGGTACCTGATCCCTATACCATTTTGGGTCAGATACCTCCTAAGGATGGGTGGTTTACAGTTATTGATTTGAAGGATGCTTTTTGGGCATGTCCGCTTGAAGAGGGGAGCAGAGATTTGTTTGCTTTTGAATGGAGTGATCCTGAAAGTGGGAGGAAACAACAATTGAGATGGACAGTGTTGCCCCAAGGGTATACAGAAAGTCCTTTGTTGTTTGGCCAGGCCTTGGAGGAAAAGTTGCAGGTTTTTCCAAAGGAGCCAGGGGTAAGTTTGATTCAGTATGTAGATGATTTGCTGTTGTCAGGAGAAAAGGAGGTAAGAGTTAGGGAAAGTTCAGTAGCTTTATTGAACTGGTTGAAGGAGCAAGGATTGAAGGTGTCAAAGGAGAAGATTCAATTTGTAGAGAGAAAAGTGAAGTATTTAGGACATTACATCATGCAAGGAGTCAGGAGTTTGGATCCTGAAAGGGTGAAAGGGTTGATGAGTTTAGCTCCACCAAGGAACAAGACGGAGGTTAGAAAAGCCTTGGGGTTAGTTGGATACTGCAGAGCTTGGATAGATCAGTATGCAGTGTTAGTTCAGTTCCTGAATCAGAAGTTGCAAGGAGGGGGAGAGATCATTGAATGGATGGGGGAAGATGAAGGAAGGTGGGAGGAAATCAAGAAGGCATTAGCCACCGCGCCGGTGTTGGCTCTGCCTAACTTGAAACTCCCATTCCATCTATATGTTTCTGCAAGATCAGGAGTTGCGGTAGGAGTACTTGCTCAGAAGAAGGGGGGGCGGTTTCAGCCCGTTGCTTTTCTGAGTAAGACATTAGAGCCTGTAGTGAGAGGTTGGCCTATCTGCGTGCAGGCGGTAGCTGCCACAGCTGTTTTGGTGGTAGAAAGCAGGAAATTGACTTTTGGGGGAGCTATAGTAGTACACTCCCCGCATCAAGTAACCTCAGTATTAAGTCAGTTGGCTTCCACTTGGATGACCGAGGGAAGGATTTTGAAATATGAAACTATTTTGAGGACGAGTCCAGATATTATTATCGGGACTGATAAGAATTTGAATCCAGCAGAGTTTTTGGAAGGAATCAGAAAAGAATGGGAAGCTGAAGATCATGATTGTTTGTTGGAGGTTGAAATTATGACAAAAGTGAGAAAAGATTTAGAAGAAGTTCCGCTGGAGGAAGGGGAGAAGTGGTTTGTGGATGGCTCAAGCAGGGTTGAGAATGGCATAAAGAAAGCAGGATATGCAATAGTGACTCAGAATGGGGAAGTAATTGAGAAAGGATCATTACAAACAGGGTGGTCGGCTCAGAAGTGTGAATTATATGCTCTCAAAAGAGCTCTGGAATTAGCTGAGGGAATTGATGTGACAATATGGACTGATTCTAAATACGCTTGGGGGGTGGTTCATACGTTTGGGAAGATCTGGCAAGAAAGAGGGTTTATAAAATCAGATGGGAAACAGATAGAGCAACTCCAGCTAGTAGAAGGAGTGTTAGAGGCTTTACAATTACCGCAGCAGGTAGCTGTTGTTCATGTGAATGCACACCAAAAGGGGAATAGCCTGGAAGTTGTTGGAAATAGATGGGCAGATAGGTGGGCAAAAGAGGCAGCTGGGGAGGTAACTCTACAAATGGTATCAGTACCCATGTTGCCTGAAGAGCCCGAAGACAAATGGGAACCAGATGGAACTGTAATAGAGAGATTAGAAAAGGAGGGGTGCAGAAAAACAGAGAAAGGATGGATGACTGGGAATGGAGAAAAAGTTTTGTCAGAAACACAAATGAGAAATGTAATGCAGTATTTACATGAAGGGAGTCATTGGGGGACTGAAGCTTTAGTACAAGCTGTCAAACCGGTGTATTGGAGTCTGAACATGTGGACAATTGCTCATTCCATTTGCTGGAAATGTTTGATATGTCTAAAAGTTAATAAAAGTGCATCCAGAAAAACAGAAAAAGGGGGGCGGCCTTTAGCAGCTTGGTCGTTCCAGAAGATACAAATTGATTACACTGAACTGCCACCCAGTGGTGGATGGAAATATCTGTTGGTGATTAAAGATCACTTGACAGGGTGGATAGAAGCCTTCCCCACTAAACAAGCTACCGCTTCCATGGTAACAAAAATTCTGCTAGAACAAATAATACCTACATATGGCATGTTTGAAGTAATAGACTCCGATAGGGGCACACACTTTACACAAAAAATTCTTCAAGAGGTAATGAGGGCTCTAGGGGTGAGATGGGACTTACACACCCCTTGGCATCCTCAATCTTCAGGGAAGGTTGAAAGGGGAAACTCAGAAATTAAGAAACACTTAACAAAATTGCAGCTGGAAAATGGATTACCTTGGACCAAGAATTTACCTCTAGCTCTGTTGAGAGTTAGGACTTGTCCAAGAAAGGACGTGGGGGTTTCACCTTTTGAAATGCTAATGGGTCGCCCCTACTTGACAACCTTTGGGGGACCCATACCTGAATTCAGGGATATGTTTGTGAGGAAATATCTGCAGACGCTGTCCAGGTCTTTATTATCTCTTCGTAAACAGGGACTTTTAGCACAACGACCACCACTAGTAGGAAGTCAACATCCCTATGAAGTTGGTGATTGGGTGCTTGTGAAAACTTGGAGAACTGAGAAATTGCAACCTAGCTGGGAAGGACCATATCAAGTACTTCTGACGACTGAGTCTGCTGTCCGGACGAAGGAAAGTGGATGGACCCATCATAGTCGTGTGAAAGCAACTCCAGAACCTGAGAAGCCCTGGAGAAGTCACCCAGTGGAAGGACAACCTTTGAAACTGATTCTTAAAAGATAAAATCATGCGTCTGTTTCTGTGTACTTCAACTGTACTTGTGAGTATTTTTGTCTTACAACAGGTTAAAGAAGCAGGAACCGGACAGTCTCGGCATGTTCAGAGAGCAGGAGATCTTGGAGAAGATCTCTGGACAGACAATTGTTACATTAAAGATATAAGAACAACGGCGAAAGATCTAAATATTACTAATTGTTGGTTATGTATGCATTTGCCCGGGAGAGCTGAAAAAGGGGTCATTCTACATGGAGTGCCTTTGACAAAACAAATGATGGCGTTTGGAGGGGGATATAAACAGGAGTCTGGGAGGAATATGACCGGGAGGGTATTCCTCCAATTGCGAGAGACAGCTCATGTTTGTTTTAAAAGAAATACTACTGGAGGAGTCTTCCTGGGAGATTGGGAAAGGTGTAATAAAACATTTATAATGCCCACAACATGTTTTAATACCAGTAAAACAAATTCCTATGACTGTACAAATGATCTTCTACCATTCCATACATATTATTGTGAAATGTGTATGTATTTTGAGGGGATAATCAATTGGACAAGGCTCTCTAATGCTACTTGGGCAATGGATGACAGCAGGTGGTTGTTATGTGGGAAACATGCCTATAGAGAAGTACCAAAATTGTGGTCAGGAACTTGTACCATGGGGTTTGTACTACCGGTAATATATAAATTAGATAAACTGCCTAACACCCGGATCAGAAATAAAAGAGAGTTAGATTCTGGAGTAAGCCCGGGATCCTGGTGGGGTGGTATGGGAAGAGCTCTAATTGCACCTCTAGGCATTGGGTTAAATTACCAAGACATTAAACAATTGAATAACTTTACCATCGCAATGTTTAATGACACCATAAAAAGTATAAAAATGATTAATGAAGAATTGTCTGAGGTTAGACAAATTGCATTGCAGAATCGCTATGCTTTAGACATAGTGCTTGCTGCAAAAGGGGGTGTCTGTGCCTTAATACATTCTCATTGCTGTACATATATACACAATTATGAGCCAAATATAACTAAAACTGTACATGAAATGGAGACCAGGATAAATGAATATCAGAAGCAGTGGAATGGTGATTCAGAATCATTGTGGGATATGCTATGGTCTTGGCTTCCTGATGGATCATGGTGGAAATCGATAGTAACCACTCTAACAATTATAGTAGTCATTTTGGTTAGTTTATGCTGCTGTATCCAATGTATCCCAAACTTAATAAATGTGTGTATGCAATCTTTAGGGGAAATTAGGTTTACAAACGAAAAGAAAGAACTCATTTTATACAATCAATCAGAAGAAATGTTAATGCAAGTTAGTAAAGATCTCTATGCTTTTGAAACAAAATGTAACCAAAAGAGGAGGGATTGTGATAAGTGAAATAATGTAATGCTACTTTTGCTTCTGTAAATTTGCTTACGCTTAGAATTGCTTACGAAAGCATATATCTTGTAACCCTCCGGAAGATAAGGATTAGAACAATATGAACATTTTGTATATATGTGTGTTTCAAAAGCAGCGTCAGTACTGATAGGGGAACCATCAACAAACGGTTGGAGGTCTAGGAAGTACTGGTAAACAAAACTATCAAAGGCCATTTGGTGTACCGGGGAATGTTGATGGGCAATAAGTGTCCCTGGAAGGTGTGAATTCCGATGACAACTGTGAATCAAGCCCTCATACGATGAGGTAAGGGATTTAGGGTATAAATATGCTGTGTAAAATGTGCTCAGGGTTCCATCCTGCTGCCTTGGATGTGAACCCGCTTCTGCAGAATCGTAATAAACCAGAGAGAAAACTCAGATCCGTGTCGTGTCAGTCTCTTGTGTGAACACAATCTCACACTGGTAACAGAAATTCTGGTACCAATTCTGGGCATAAGTTAAGGACTACCCATATGTCATTACTCTTTTTCAAGTGCATGCAGCAATAAACATGCCTATGTTTCTGCTATTCATAAAACCTGTTCAAGAATACACTGCTATTAATCCTAATATTCCACTAAAAATTAGGAAAATATAAGGGATCAACATTTTATACTAAAGGTGTTACTTATTAAATGACTTATTGCCCAGTGTCAATTAAAAACAGTACATAAAAATCCATCAAATAGATTAAAGTATTGAATTGATATATAAATAAGCATGTATGTTCAATAAAACCCCTTTATGTTTAAAGTAAATAAATAAGATACACTGAAAATCTGCAAGATCCTTACCAACAGTTGAAAATCGAATAGCCATTGGAGTTCTTTTGCCTATGTGCTCAAATACCTTTGCTTTGCAGAATTTGGTGATATCATGAGTCACTTCAAAAAAGCCAAATGCTCCTGTATAATTAAAAGAGGTTAGTTTATTACAATTTTAAAAAGATTGTTCCAAAGTTAATAGATTTGGAAGAAATATGTCATGCCCCTGGTGGAGACTGACTCTGAGGGAGAGGAGGAAGAGCCAACAGGGAGTGGAAGTGTGGCTCCAGAGGTTGTGGAGGAGGCTGGGGAAGGGCAGAGGCCAGCTGAGCAGTCAGAGGAGGACCCAGGCCCATCCCCTATCCATCCTAGGGCATGCAGGGAGGAGAGGATAAGGGAGAGACGTGGTCTACTCGGGAAGAGAGGGCCTTGAACCTCTTCATGGGCTGCAGATGTGAGAACTGCATAAAAGTTTGGACCTGCATTCTGGCAAACACTGGAGACAAAGCGTGTTTTATTTTGGTTTGAGGTAATCTTGGTAGGCATCCTTCCAACAGACTGTGCCGTTATTTCCTTGAATTTGGTAAATACTTCTCCTGTTCCGTTGTGGAAATTTCATCATTGTAGTTTGTTTGATTTTTATTTTCACCTCTATCTGCTCATTAAATTCGGCCTGTATTGCTTTCTTTTGAAGACTAGTTTTGAGTACTTTTTATCTCCAACTGAGAATTATTGAACAGTGAGGCCAAGTTGGAGGCATTAAAGGACATTTATTTATGTTTTGGATTTTGTTACGTTTCTGTTACACTCTGGGTCATCACAGATATCAGCTATGGTAGATGAAGCAGAAGATAATATCTTCTTTATTATTAGCAGCTTGTATGCACACATTTTATGCTAATTTTTTTGTTACTATAAATATAGCAGTGCCTTTTAATGGAAATCTGATTCAACAAAGGATTCTGCTAACAAAAAGGAAGGCATCAACTTTGAACGGCAAATGGACAACATATAAGTTGAATCCATCAATCAACTTTCATTCATTTTTTTTCCTTCTTTTAGATAGATACATAACCTTTATTGTCATTTTTACTGTGGACACACTGGTACACATTAAAAATAAAATTCTGTTGCTTGATCTCAAAAGTGTACACATACATAACATACATATACACATGCTATACACACAGACAGACATCACTGTCCATCTTGAATAGATAACAGAATGAGGAAGCTTGAAAGTTCACAGGGTTGATACTATAAGGAATGAAATTGTGACTGAATCTGGATGTTCTGCTTCAGATACCAATAGGTTGTGAAGACAATGTGTATTGTCCCAGATAATACTGGGGACCCTGGTAAAGTATTAATTATTTGCTATGTCCTGGATAGAAGGAAGTGAACTAGCAATAATCTTTTCTGCCATCCTCACCACTCTCTGCACCGCCTTCCTGTCCGAAGCAGGAATGCTTCCAAACCAGACAGTAATACCATATGATAAGATGTTCTCGATTGTCCCTCTATAGAAAGTGGTAAAGACAGGGGGAAGGAAGATGAACTTTTCTCATGCAATGCAGAAAATGCAGATGCTGCTGTGCCCATTTCAGTGTCTCACTGTTGAGCAACCAAACCAGCCTACTCGTTAGCTGCACACACAGAAACTTGATGCTCTAACCATCTCCACAGGTGAATGATTAATACTTAGAGCTGTGTGGCGGTGCATGTCTTTTCTGAAATCGACAACAATCTCTTCAGTTTTACCAACATTTAAAATAAGGCTGTTTTTATTCTCCATATCCAATATGGACTGAAGATCATACAAGCAGTTTAACATTACAACTCTGCTTTCTTGTCCCTATTCTTAGAAAGTCATTCAATCTGGATGGCTCATTCTTTTCCAAAACCCCAACATTTTTGAGAGCTGAAGCAGCCATAGCCAAGCAAGGTGCCACCTCTCATACATCAAGCATACCAATTATTTGATCCTGAGCCATTGCACACAAATGGACTTTCCAGATTGAGCAATGGTATTTTTGGAATATTTCTGCACGTAGCTTATTTTTTATTAGATTTGTGTGTAGAAAATGTGCATTACATGTAAGAAAAAAAACCCAAATTAAACATTAAAGCATGATATGGCTACATCAATAAGAAGCTTTGAATCGTAATAATGTTTCTGGGGTAATAAATGCAAAGTAATTATTTCTCTAGAGAATACTAATTTCTTCATGTCCATTTAAAAATTATGAGAAAAATGTTATGAATCAATTAAAAGTTGACAAGTAAATTATGTTTATAAGACCTTGGCAAACATAACATAATTAAGCAAGGATTCAGTACAGTATATTTAGAAAAGAATGCACTATTATAGAACAAAGTGAAAAAAAGTTATAAAAATGAACTCTTTTTCAAATCTTAAAAAGAATGTTAATCTGATTCTAATATTTCCTGGTTGCTTCTGTTTACAAATCTAAGATCCATGCAAAAGAGTAAGCACAATTTTAACACTTAAGTTTTTTAAAGGAGAAAGTGTTATTAACTTGTATCAATTAGCTAAATAAATTGAGGAAAGGTAAATAAAAACAAGACAAAACATAGCAACTTCAAATATCTCACAAGTGGAGAGATTACAGATCATTCAAGCTCCTAATGAAGAAAATCAGTAGCAGAAATCCATGTTGCTATAATAGCAATAGCACTTAGACTTATATACCACTTCACAGTGCTTTTACATCTCTCTCTAAGTGATTTACAGGGTCAGTCTATTGCCCCCAACAATCTGGGTCCTCATTTTAATGACCTTGGAAGGATGGAAGGATGAATCAACCTTGAACCTGGTAGGACTATCATTGACTTACCCCTCAGAATATCATATAAGCATCACAGAATAAAAATAGACTCCTGAACAGAATCATTAAACCTATATAAGACACAGTTTCAGTGTTGTCAATCACAAAAACATACCTACAGTCTATAAGGCAGGGGTCCCCAACTCCTGGGCTGCAGCCTGCCAGAAACCAGGCTGTATGAGCAATGCGCAGGTGTGAATCACCACTTATGTGAGTGATAAGCCCTTATGCTCACATGCACAGCTCCACTTGCATGAGCGGAAGACACTGCAGTGGAGGATGCTTGTGCTCACACGCAAATGTGTGAGTACTCTCCACTCATGCATGAGCTCAAGTGCTCTCCACTCATGCGAGTGGAGCTTTGGGCACTAGTGCCCACTTTCGCACAAGTAGAGCTTCATGTGTGAGCACAAGTTTCCTCTGCTCACACGTAAAGCTCCATTCACACAAGTAGAGGGCATATGCACCTGCTGTTCTCATCTATGGAGCTGGGAGTGCATGCATGCACCTACCATCCACATGGCTCCCCATACTGAGCCACCAAGGTGGAAAGATTGGGAACCACTGCTGTAAGGGACACTGTAACAATACCACACTAACTAGGCTAAAAAGAAAGACATAATGCAAATTCAAAGACTAACCAGATCCTTTGGCATGGACAACTCTCTCAGGAATCCTTTCTCGGTCAAAGTGTGCCATCTCGTCAGTGAAAACCACATCCTGAACCAGGAGTGGGCCTCTTGGACCAACAGTCAGGACATTCAGCTTGTCTCCCACTGGAATTCCAGCTCCTGTGGTTAAGCAATTGGCTTCCTAAGTTCAAAACAAGAAACACCTTTTAATGGTAATTTGAAAACAATCCCAGATTAATTTGATAGGTATCTGATGAAATTTACTTCCTTAAGCTACAGGAAAATGTTTATCTCGGACTTTATTATTTCATTTCATAATATGGATAAAGAGATTAGCCATGTTATATAACCCAATAAAATTCCAACAATGGAACAACAACAATGGAAGAAAAGTGCACTATTTAAAAACATGGTTACATAAATTTCCAGATTGAAATATTAAAAAGTAAAGCAAATAGTTATTAGGGCTAGTTCTGTAAGAAAGCCAAGACTGCATTTATTTATTTAATAAATGCATAGACCATTAGTCTTATATACATGACTCTGGGTGGCTCACAATTAAAACAGAAGAAAAAATAATATAAACAACCAGAATTTTTTTTTTTAAAAAAAGCAGCTGAGAACATTCATATAATGGCTCATATAAGCCATTTAGCAGACTCACCCAAGCTGTGTCAGGGTCCAGGCTCAACAGCAAAGCTAGGATTAGTGCTTTACAAATGGCCAGTTTTTGTACAAATGTAATTCCTAGAGGAGATGATGCTCTCAAAGACAGGTACAACTGCAAAAAGAGGCTATTCTTTAAATGAAGCTATGCTGACACCAGAGAGGTGGGTTTTTTTTTCCCTTGATAGATGTTCCTCTGGGAGAGCAAAAAAATATAGCTACAATTCTTAGAATGACAACTTTTTTCAAAGATGTTTTATAATAAAAGTCTTCAGTTCAAGGGTATTAGATTTCCATGTCACAAGATTTAGGAAACCACATTTGCTATATATACATCTTTGTAATGTTTGGTATCTGTATTCACGGACAATAACAATACTTCAGATCCAACAATGGCATCTTGCTCTATTGTTGGCAGGCCCATAGTGGAATTGCATAGATTCTTGCTTGCAAAGGTGCTTGCAGGCTCAGGAATATATGTGCTTCACTTAAGGAAGTTTAAAGAAACCCACATTACGTATCTGATATTAACACAGTTGAGAAAGTCCAGAAATATTTCATAAGAAGAGTTCTCCACAAATATTTCATAAGAAGAGTTCTCCACTTCTCTACTCATTGCAGAATACCTTATGCCACTAGACTTGAAATTCTAGACCTAGAAAACCTAGAACTACGCCACCTTCAGTCCGATCTTAGTATATAAAATCATACATTGCAATGAATACCTGTCAATGAATACTTCAGCTTCAACCATTACAATACAAGAGCACACAGTAGACAGAAACTCAAGGTAAACCGTACCAAACTTGATTGCAGGAAATACGACTTCAGCAACAAAGTGGTCAATGTCTGGAATATTCTACTTGACTCTGTGGTTTCTTCCCAACCCCAAAAACTTTAACCTTAGACTGTCCACCATTGATCTCACCCCTTTCCTAAGAGGTCTGTAGGGGGCGTGCATAAGTGCACCAATGTATCCACCATCCCTGTCCTATTGTTTCTTTTTATTTTTCTAATATGTATCCATTTCATGTATTCATAACTATGTTTATACTTGTACTTGTTACCTTATAATCGCTTGACAAATAAAATAAATAAATAAACATGGCAATAAGGCAATGACAGAGGGTTGCATCTTGTTGCCACCTCTGCAATGTTTCCTGAAGTCAAGTACTTTCTTGAGTAACTTTACCTGCTTTGGAGGAAAAGTATTGCACATGTCTATTCACTCATCTCAAAACAAATGCTGCACTCAATAGACCTCTGAATTAGCTAGAGCACAATTGATAGAGCAGCACATGACTTGAGACATGCATGCATGCAAAAAAAAATTCAGTTGGATGGAAGTTGAATTTCCTAATCTTTTCACATGCTTTGAAAAAAAGTCTTCCCTATTTTTGAAGAAGTTTGTGAAACATTCAAACTGATGAGAGTTTAATTATAGGACCAGAGAGTGGATTAACAGTGTCACTTCTGTTACATCAGTAAGATGATAAATTAAGGTACGTCAAGCAATAGGTATAGAGAATCACTATGGGTTGTGTGGATTAATGTATATATATCAGTTGGAGGTTTCAGGATGTTTCATCAGCAGCTCTCTTAAAACAAAAAATATTCCCACACTTCCAAGCTCTTGACAAATCTTATGACTCTGCTGTACTGGTAAACAAGTCATTAAATTATCTTCTTAGGTGGTCTCATAAGTTATATTTTTGAATGTGCTTCCTGCATTTCACTCAAGTGAAGACACCATTTCAACCTAGGCTTCACTCTTGAGTTAAAGAAACATCATTGTGGAGTTGCAAATGGGATTTCTGCACTTGGTTTCATATCTTGGAAGACTCACACATGCTTCATTATTCATGATTGACTGGGGTTGCATTTAGGAAATGCCAATTTATCTAGGTATTCAAATTATCCAGTTGTTAAATGGCATAGTCCAATGCATCCCACTCAAAAATGAAGAAAGATAAGAAAGGGATTATGCAAAATGAAATTCCATAGGAATTACTAACAAACTGGAACCTACTTTTTTACCTGAGTAAATTAATTTTAAAATGTATCCTATTTAGAAACAACATGGATAACACATTCTGACTAAATTTTAAAGAAGAACCTACAGTAATATTTTTTAATTTATGTTTTTAATAGAGGGCACAGAAAGAGAAAAAGTTAAAGTAATAAAATATTTTTCTTTAGTAACAGCAACCTGAGGATTTGTTCTAGTTAATAAAATAACTGCACAAAAAGATTTCTGGATTCTATTAACAAGTTACTCAATGTTACTATTTCAGTTGGAGATAAAAGAAATGTGAAAGGAACATGTAGCAATGCAAAGGTGATATTTGGACAAATTTATGCTACTGTTCTTTTGCTCCTTGTCCATTGACAAAAATCAATCAGGCGATAACTTACCAATTCTATCATCTTGTAATACAATTCAAATGTTGCAGTTCAGGTGATAGAGTGCACTGTGTTACTCAGTAACAAGTGTGAATTGTTTTGAAGCAGCCACACTGCTTGATATTGTCTTTTTAGACCCAATGCAAAGTGATGGATCTGACTACTAAAGCTCAACTGTTTGTATCACAATTGTCCAAAGGCAAGGATGTCAAAGTCAAGTCCCGTGGGCCAGTTCCAGCCCGCAGAATGCTGGAAACAATGAAGAACTGGCCCACAGTGCTTCTGCCAGTGAAAACAGCTTGTGAGGGCTGCGTGTGTCCTTCCTGAGCTCTGTTTTTGCTGCCAGAGGGTTGCAGGAGGCCATCACAGCCAAAAACGGAACTTGAGAACCCATTTTCGTTGGCAGAGCACTCGGGCCACCACAGGCTCCCCCGACAAGAATGACATCAAGCTGGCCATGCCCACCCCAGCCTCCCAAGGTCAAACACAACCCTGATGCGGCCCTCAGAGAAATTGAGTTTGACACTCATGTCCTAAGGCATTGATAATTCTTTAACGAAACTCACGTGACTAACACAGCTTTATCCTCATATAACTAGGGTTTTTCTCTCTCTTTAAGGATTCTGAACATTAGGAAGGAGAAAAGCAATGGAAAACAATTTATTAATGTTGCCTTGTTTTGAGTCATTAAATTCACATTTTGCCTAGCTGTCATGGAACAGTGTAATCTTTGGCACAGTTTTTCACAGATTGTTCTTATTCTCAGCATTTGTGCAGTTCAGGAACAAATGTCATACACACAGTTTTTAAACATTTCTCAGGATCATTTGACTAAAATTTACTGCGTCCAACAATATGGGAAACTTGAACAGAATTTGATCAAAATTTACTGAGACATATTATGTTATGATTATGTAAAAAAAAAAAAAAAAAAAAGTAGTCGTTCTCAGATTTCTTGACTTGTGCATTTTCCCAGATAACCAAGTTGACTGATCTGTAGTTTTCTGGATTCACTTTTCTTTCATTTCATAACACTGGCTCTTTCTGCAAACCTCAGGCACTTCTACTCTCAAAGATTACAGTCAGTGGCTCTGAGATGAAAACCTGCAACTTTAGCAATTTACTATCTATTTATTAACTAAAACTTCTGAGCAAAGACTGCCAGAAGCACAGGGAGGAGAGAAGTTCAATGGAAGCAGAATTCTTGTTAAAGATAACCATATGAAAAAGCTGCAGAAATCTTAAAATCAGGATATACTAAAAGTCCCTCAAGATCTGTTTTGGTTAAAAAAATAAATGCTTCTCTGAGATTTAAAATTGAGCAAAATCATGGGGATATGTCTGTAATCTTTATGAGAAGAACAATTCTTAAAAATAGTGTTATAATAAAAGTTTCAAACCAAGGTTGGTAAATATACTGCACTCAAAGAGTTCTGAATGCATAATCTTTTCTTGCATTTTGAAAAGTACCGTATTTGCCGGCGTATAAGACAACTTTTTTGCCCTGAAAAACATGCTTCCAAGTGGGGGGATCGTCTTATACGCCGGCAAATACGTTGTTGTCACTCGGTGCAAGAGCGATGGGGGCAGAGTTCTGCAACTTGCGAAGCCCCTTCAAGCCCAGCCGGAGTCTCTTTCCCACCTCCTCCCCCCCACCCTCCACCCGGCTCGGGGCGCTTGCGGAGGCCAATCTGGAAGTGGAGTGGGGGTGGAGCGGGAGGGTCTCTGGCGGGGCCGCTTTGCCCAGCCAGCCCCGAGCCGCATAATGCCCCGGGGAGTGGGGGGGAGGTGGTGGGGGTGGACTGTAGCGCCCCCCCTGGGCAGCAGGGCGGGGCCGGCAATTTGCTCCTCCCACTTCTCCCTCCCTCTTTGAAAGACTGGGAGGGCTGTGCTTGGGGCGGGGTGTGTGTGTCCTCGGGAAGTTCCTGATGGGACCCTGCTGGACAGGGCCACCTGGCTCCCGAGCTGCTTTCCAGGGTCCCCTTGGGAAGAAAAGGATCCGGTGGGCAGTGGAAGGAGGCGAGGGACCTCCTCCCGCCCCCTGTCCCATCCCGTCCCATCCTCCTCTTATCCCCTCCTCCCCTCCCCGCTTAAGAGAGAAAGATCCGCCTCCCCGGCATCGAGCTGCCACCCAGTGCCGTGTCTCCCGGCCAGCGCGCACTTGCGACTTGGGAACTGGCCAAGCGACTTTAAAACCAAGTGGAGGCCAGAGATAGCTGGAATTACCCTCCACACCACACACACACAGAAAGAGAGAGAGAGAGAGAAAGAGAGAGAGAGAGAGAGTTGGCAGCTGTCCATCCCCCACCCTTGGCGTCCCATGGTGCGCATGCGGAGGCTGCTTAAGGGAGGAGGCCTTTCACTTTCCCCCAGGGGGAGGGGGCAGGCGCGTCACTTTCACTTGGAGGCAGCAGCCTCTCCCTTCTCAACCCACCCACCCACCCACTTCGCTCGTGCGAGTGGACCGGCAGGCTCCAGGCTTTGCCCCCATCCCTCACCTCCTTCCACCCCCCTCCATCCCCCCAACGGGAGAAACTTCACCACACGTGTGGACGAGTGGAGGGGGTGGGAGAGCAGCGATGCTGCTCAAAGCTGACAAAGCGCCATCCTTGCTTTTGCGCTTCAGGAAGAGTTCGTGTTTTTTGTTTTTTTGTTTTTCTCCCAGGAATGGGATGCTGCTCGTGTGATTTTCTTTGGGAAGTTTTCTCTTCCCAGTTTCAGCCTTTGCTCCAAGTGGGGGGGGGGGTCGTCTTATACGGCGAGTATATAACAAACTCTATATTTTGAGTGGAAATGTTGGGTGGGTCATCTTATATGCCCAGTCGTCTTATATGCCGGCAAATACGGTAGTTTTCCAATATAGTTTACTTCTATGAAACATTCAAAACATTGAAAGGAGCTTGATTATAGGACCGTGAGAAAAAGCTCTAATGTGCTAAAAAGGTGGATGATATATCTCATACTATAGTGATGTGGCAAATTAAGGTGTGTCAAGCTAGTGCAAGAGAATTACTATGTATTAATGCATATTCTAGTTGCATGCTTCAGGGAAGTTTCATCACAAGACCTCATAAAACAAAAAATATTCCCACACTTCCAAAACTTTTGATAATATGTCTTTTATTTAATGATGTGCTGCATGGATAAGAAAGCCATTAAATCCAAGCCTTCGGGTCCACATGCAATATCAGAAATCTTTAAGACCTTTTATTAAATTGTAATTTTTGAATACCAAAATTGGTGAAAATAATTATAGCATATAAATTGCTAGAGAGGAATCAAATTAACTACTTTCAAATTTAATTGTTTAAGTATATTATTGTAGTAGTAATAATTTGATTTGTTATGTGCTTATAAGAAAAGACAGTACATTAGTAGAATAAAGCAAATCTAACCAAATCAGTTTTGTCTTATACAAAATCTGAGTTTTAAAATAAAAAAGATTGAATACAATAAAATATCCGATTTCTATGCATCCTCATTAAGGCAACCTTCCAAATTTGAATAGGGACAGTAAATATTCAGCTGCAACAGCAGAAATAGATACGGCTATCTTCATCTATATCACCCTCTTAGACAGGTAGCCCTTGACAGTTCATTTAATGACCATTCAAAGTTACAACAGCACTGGGAAAATGTGACTTATGATTGTTTTTCAAGTTATAATCTTTGCAACATCCCCATGATCATGTGATCAAGTTTCCAATGCTTGGCAACTGGTTCACGTTTATGACTGTTGCTGTGTTCCAAAGTCATGTGATCACCTTTTGCAATCTTCTGATAAGGAAAATCAATGGGGAAACCAGATTTACTAAACAACCAGGTTACTAAATTATCAACTTCAGTGATTTATTTAACAACTGTGTCAAGAAAGATCATGAAAAGGGGCAAAATTATTTAACAAATGTATCACTTAACAGCAGAAATTTTGGGTTTGAGGACTACTATGCTAACTACTAGGATTTCCCCTGATGTTTCAATGGAATTAATTCCATTCAGTGGAATTAATTCCTACAAAATTGTTTACTCTCCTCTTTTACCATTTGTCATGGAGGATAGATTAAGTGGAAGCAAGCAGGTCAAGAGTGTTAGTCACAAGAATGCATTTTACCTCAGCATGTAAATTAATCTTCAAAATAAGTTCTACGTGCTTTTCCGGTTTCACGTGGCTTCGGGGCAGCAGGAATTCGCAACAGCTCGCGATTCCTGCTGTGCTAGCCGCCGAGGTACCCCCGATCCAGATGGGTCAGGGGGATATGGCTGCCCTGTAGGGACAGCCGAAGAGAGAGGGGAGTCGGACAGGGGGTTGGGGGTGTCGCAGACCCCCTCCTCCTCCGGAAAAACCCCTTTTTCCCAAGGCGGCGGAGCGGCGGTCAGCAATGGCCGCCACGAAGAAGCCAGCAACCAGGTAAGATTGCGCTGGAGGAAGTAAGAAGAGTGAAAGTGCTGTCTGAGCCGGGTCAAGTAACATCTTTCAAATTAGTTGGAACTGAGCTGTTTGAGTTACTGGAGGATACATTGTATCCCTAAGAAGATCGAAAGCGGAGGAGAAGCTGTTAAAGGGAACTTTTTTTTTTTTTTCTTCACTCTCCCACCCCATGGAAACAGCAGATATGTTTGGACATATTGGACATTGAAAGTGAATTGTTTTGAGAGTTGAAGCTAAGGGACAAAAGGGTTTTTGGACATTGAAAAACTTAAGAAATTGGAAAACCCTTGTTGAAGGTATGGATTTCTGATTATTTAAAATTGATATTGCAAGTGGGAAGGGAGAGGAAAAAAAATTGGAGCAGAAGCTGAAAAAGGAGGAGATTGCCTAGAATCCCAAAGAAAGGTATATGGTAATTGGACCTCTTTGATTAAACATTAACCCCAGAAAGAGAAAGAGAAGAAGGAAGAAAAGTATTAATTTTTGGAATTTTTTTTTGAATTATTCTTGATTAAAAATATTTGTGGTTGTTTTGGGAAAAGTTTCTTTTTTTATAATGGCATCGCTTGTGGATGAACTAAAGACTGAATATCAAAAATATAAAAAAGAAGATACTTTGGGCACTTTGTTTCAATTCTTAGAAATGGCGTTATGTACTTATGAAAAGTTGACTACGCAGCAGAAAGACTGGGACAAAGAAGAAGAGGAAGAAGAAGCCATCTTTGATGAACAATGGGTTCTTTCCGGGGAGGAGGAGAAAAAGGATAAGAAAAAGGGGATTTTAAGAATTATAAAAACAACCAAAGAAGAGAAAAATGAGCGGAAAGGTGGAGGCAAGGTTAGAAAGCAAAGGAAAGGGAGTAAGAAAAGGGAGGAGGAAAGACAAAGGGGTAAAAAGGGCAAGGAGAAGAATAAGCAAGAGAGAAAGGGGGGGAGGAGAAGCCTCAATGGGGGGAAGCAAGATCTAAAGAAAAAAAGTTTATTCAGAGACAATGGGTGAATTTAATTTAGGATAAAAGAGGGATTCTGGAGGGTACATAAGTGTGTTTTTTATATGTGTATTTAGAGTATAAAATTCATTGTGTAATTTTAGAATCTTTTAAACAGAATCCCAAGAAAAATTGTTATATGAAGTACTTTTAAGTTAGGGTAATGAGTTATAGACGTTACTCCAATTGGTGTACAGGAGAAGTATTATAAAAGAAAAAAGATGAATGGATAGTTGGAAATAGAACAGACAAAGAATATTATTGAAAATGATAATAAGATATGAAAGGATATATAAAGGTTTTGTTATGTTTTTTTTTTTTTGGATGTTGTATATTGAAAAAAGGCAAAAAAAAATTATTAATAAGAAATAATTTGGATGAAAAGGAGAAGTTGGGATAAGATATGAAGTTAAATAGACAAAGTATTGATACTATAATTTGGAATTGTTATGTTCTATTGGTTTTCTTCTTTTATTATTTTTTCTTAGAAAAGAACTTATAAGCTGTTATGCCTTGTGCATTGTTTATATAAAATTGATAAAAATGGTTTATATATATATAAAAAAAAGAAAATGATAATAAGATATGGAAGGATATATAAAGTGAATATGATGTTTGAATTTGTGTCTGTGTGAAGAGTTTCAACCCGGGATCAGACAACCTTCAGAAAAGATCTTTTAGTTTTGTTTGTGTTCTCTGTAAAATTAATAAAATTTGTTTTAAAAAAAAAAAAGTTCTACGTGCTGAAGCAATTACTGTACTAAATGGAAGCAATACTTGAAATAAATTTGAATCTTTACTGAATTGAAACTTTTAATAATAGTGTAATGACCTCCTAGACTTCCTAGGCCGTGTCAAATTATTTTTATCTGATTTAGAAGGATAACTTTGACAGACTGAACTATCCTCCCAAATTCCATTTTTTGCACATATTCCTTATCTGCTTTGCAGGTTGCAGGCTAGGAAGGGAGCAAAAGAGAGAACAGCAGAAGAAACTTATCATACAAACTGAAGAGCAATCACATACTGCTATATAAGCCGTCTTTCATACAGTTTAGCTAGAATTATAAAAAAAATACTAAATAATGTTTAAGCTGAAGAATCATTTGCTTGTTATTCAGGTTAAATCTGTTAATTATGTATCAAGGTTCCTTTGAAATATGCAGAAGGGAATATAACTTTCAATTTAGTAAACAAAAAAGTATGATACAAAGGACCACAAATAAACTGATATTCCCTACTTCCATATTCTAATAATTCAAAATTGAAAAATATATTTCAAGTCAGAATGAAATATATTAATTTGAGCAGATTTCCAATCAACCTAGAAAATGAAGAATAAAGTACAAACTAGATCCAGATAATGCCATAAATCACATTATTAACCATAATCTGTGGAATAAAATGAGTTCAGACATCACACTATACAATAAACTTTGAATTATAATCCAAGATGGTTGGTTCACAATGCTAAATTACAAACCAACTCAATTATGTCTTAGCCCAGAATTTGAACCCACCCACATCTGTTTTGAAGGCTGACAAAGGTAAGTAATGAAAGAGAAATTGAGTAGGAGAGAAGCATTCAAGCCTACCTAGATCTTTTCTGATAACTGAAATATTGATCTGATTTGAATTACTAATTAGACTTAGTAAACTGCCAACAGTTCTCCAAGAGTATACCAATTCTTCTTTAAGATATACCAGTGTTCAAGTTAAATATACATTTATTTCATTTGAAGATAAACTTCAAAAAGCTTTAGTACAGATAGATTGCATCAGGAACTTTTCCTTTTAAGGTGGCATATATTGCATATCATTTCTGAGAGAATATGATAGATGCTGAGAAAGGATTTTCCTTCATTTTACTGTCACCAAACAAAGTCATTAAACTGCACTCCAGGACAACGTGAGTAGTACCACGGATAATATAACTACCGTTATCAGGGTAAATCCAGTTCCTCAAATGTAGACATTAGCTAGGTTAGATTAATTTGCAAGAAAAGGACAAAGTGCTACTTTTTTTCAGAGTTCTCCCAACAATTCACAATATTACAGGACTCTTTGGTCAATCTTTATCTACTTGATTTTTTTTAGCTGAATTGAACTTAGTACCCAAATAACAAACTGCTTAGCTATTGCAAAAAAAGAGATACGCAAATGAAAAAGGTACAGTATTACAAACCCCAAGGTACGTCACAACTTTTGAGCACAATTCAATAATTTGATACGCCCTAATGCAGAGTAACGCAAACAGATCACATTTTGGGCATTACAGTTAGGATAAATTATTTCTGAAACTATTCCTTATAGCCAGTCTATTCTCCTCCTGAAGACCGAAGTACAGTTCCCTCTTCCCAGTTATTAACCGTACATCTCCAGTCCATTCCCCCCCCACCCGGCTATCCGTTCACTCTTAAAAAAAAACACAAAAGACTCTTCTTTACTCCAGTAACAAAATACTGTATTAAATTACGCTATTCCAGACTGATATCCTCGGCCCCTTCCCGAATGAGCTGCCCGACAGATTTTCCCGGGCGCGCCAGAAACACTCTGCCGACAGACCCGTCCGTACCTGCGAGCCCCGCTGCTGTTGCCAGCGCTTCAACTGCTCCTTAGCGCAATCTCGATTGTCGGCCATTTTGGGAGAACCGGAGACCCAGACTCGAGAGATGGGACGCTGTCGGCTGGGGAAGCGCTTCTATCAAAGATATTGCGAAAAGCCAAAAGTGCAATGTTCCTATCACTATGGTTGATACCCAGCTGCACCCGACTAATAAAGTCAACTGGTGAAAGTTCAACGCCCCCGCCCCTGTGGTCCCGCCCCTTCCTTTCTTCATTGGATAAGTGCGCCCCCATCATAAAGTTCTTTCTCTGATGCTTATTGGATGGAAGAGTGATAACAGATATTCTTTTCTGCTTGCAAAAGAATACTGGGAGATAGGCTTGCTGGCCAGCGAAGGGATGGAGAAGGAAAGAGGCTGAAAAGAAACCAATCTTGGTGGAATTCAATTTTCACTGCCCAGAGTACCTCAATCAATCAATCTTTCTTTTCTTTTTCTTTTCTTCCATCTTTCTATCTTTCTGATTACAGCTGTTTCATTTTATGGCATGTTTCTTTACACTTCTGCCTTATCATATTTTAAAACCAAACACATTTCATAACTGACTCAGAATGCAGTTTGCATAAAGGAAATTAAAAAACACACACTATCCTCAATACTTGATAGTAAACAGTACTAGCACATAGGGCTTCTCCCTTAATACATTACTTTTCCCTTAATACATTCCTTAACTGACCTCCTCAATCTTTCTTTCCTTCTTTTTTCTATCTCCTCCTTTCCTCCTCTTTTCCTTCCTCCTAAACCGCACTAAGAGGAATGGTAAAAGTCATGATTTTCTGATCCAAATATGCTTGCAAAGAAGTTCCTCAATCTGCTTCTCAGATACTCTATCCTCTCTTTCAGTAATGTAGGGATGTCCTCATCCTTGTGCTATCCACAGAAGGTAAGAAATAGAGGCACAATTGCTGACAACTCTTTCCAAATATATACTCTGTGCCCCTTGTTTCATGAACTAGGTGTAAGGGAGGAAGAATGGAAGGTGATATATAGCACTATTTGGAAACTAAGCAAGGAATTCCATTCCTGCTCCCTATAGCTTAAATATTTTGGGAGGGGGAGGAGGAGATGGTTGTGCTTCAGTTTTCTGTGCTTTCAAAATCCTCAAAGCCCTAGAAAGCCATATCCCTGGCTTTGGGGAAGACTATCAGACAAATGTAGGCTTAACTACTGTAGGAATCTATAGAAGAAGCAATAATGGCAGGACCCTCAAATGCATGCCCTTCCACTGATGGTATGCAGCCAGTTCCTGAGGAAGAGGCAATTGAAAGTAGGATAGCAGAGGTTGATCTCATCTAGGTTTACCAAACCTCCCACAGACTAAAGGACAGTATGGTTCCATATCTGAACAAGGCAGGCCAAGAGGTTCTGTATTCCTACTCTTACCCTGGGGTGCCAGCACAGGCCAACCCTCAATAGTTAGCTATTGATAGTACTAGTAGCAGTGTGCACTTAGATCACTGGTCTGTTTGCCTGGGAAAAAGTCATTTCTTTCTAGCACAAGATCTGCAAGATCTGTAAGCCGGCTACTACCTTACTGTTCTGCAGTAGGTGAATTGATTTTTGTTTTGGGCTGCCACCACTTTAATTCTGTCTTAAATCTGTGAAGTCCCCAGGAAGTCAGCTCAACACAAATGACCTTTTTCTTTTCATTATTTGATTTGGATACACTTTTTCTTATTCTTATCAAGGTGATAAACATACCTAATATTCTTTCTCCTATTTTCCCCACAACAACCCTGTGAGGTGGGTTGGGCTGAGAAAGTAGAGTAATCCAACCAGCTTTCAGGCCTAAGATAGGACTAGAAATCAGTCTGCTAGTTCCTAAGCCACCAACTTATCCTCTAGTTCAGACTGGCTTTTCTTTGACATTTTAGAGAAAGTATATAAACACAAATAGAAAATAAATTTAAAAACTAAAAACATAAAGCACAAATGAGTGAACATTTCTCATCTAAAAATCAGAACAATGTCAAAGAGGTTGTAGTTGTCATTGTTTAAATTACTTTGATTAAAATCATGATTGAGGTTTAAGCAAGGATAAATATCAAGATCAAGAACCATGGCAAACACAGTACAATTCACCACATAAAATTATAAAATAGATTGAGTCAAAACTGAGAATCAGTTCTTTAAAAAAGATTGTGTTTTGTTTGTCCTATGTTTGTCTTAAAAAACAATAAAACCTTATTTTAAAAAAAAGATCACATGAAACTGAAAAATGAACTTTTTACATAAAAGAATCAGTGTTGGATGGGGTATAAATATATGAAGGTTTTGTCCAGCAATGTTTTCATTTTGAATTAAATTCTATGTCACTTAAACTTAACTTTAAAAAAAGTTCAAAGAGGGAATTAGATCTCCTTTTCCTTAAGAAGCATATAATATTCCTGTGGTAATTAATGAGAATTTGGTTTTTAAAATTTGCTTCATTCTAATCGAATGAGACTTTATAGTTTCCTAGGTAATCTACACCATCAGTTGTCAAGAATATAAGTACACTACACAATACATAATGCATCTCAGGATAAAAAAAATAAGGCAAATTATTTTCATAGTGGTGCAATAATTTTTTGTTAGAATTCAAAAAAGGCAGTACATTTCATGTTCTCATAATCATTTCATCTTTGATTCATGCCTTTCATTTCTAATGTTTCTTTGAGAAGGAGAAGTTGTGGTAACAGTAGTGATCTAGTGTAAAGATGGTTTTAAATATTAACTAGGATATGGCTGAGGAAAGCCCAGAGAACTTTATCCCTTATATGTGGTCCAGGAGGAAAAAGTGTGATTTGTTATATAACCCATCTTCAATCAACTCAAGTTATTTTGTGAACCATATCTTACCTATGATTTTATGTAGAGGATCAGTGAAACCAGGCAGGTAAGCACAGAAGAGGAAGAAAGGAAAGGTTAGTAGCAGAGGAAAGATCAATGTAAATGAAATTTAGATCCCAGAGACAAGCTTGAGTTCAACCATAAATTATGTTCTTTCTCTTTATGTAGGATGACTGCAATCAGAGCTGAACAAGGATACTAAAGTGAAATGGTGAATAGTTGCTGTTTTTTAGATTCAACTATTGTGAAGGAACTAGCAGTGAAGAAATGTCATATTTTAGAATTTGGTGGGGTATCAATGAAGGCCTTCGAAGAGAAATTCAGATGTCCTAAACATGTTTTACTAACACAATTCAGAACTGTGCAGACAATTATATTCCCTGTGACACTCTGTGGAAATGAAAGCTGAACTTGAAGAAGCAGGATAGAAACAGCACTGATGCTCTTGAATTTTGGGTGATGGAAAAGATTTCTTGGATTACCGTGGGTAGTGAGTAAAGTAAACAAACAATCAGATCATAGAGGAAACCAATCCAGAGTTTTAGCTCAAAGCACAAGTGACCGGGCTTCAATTATCATATTTTGAATACATTATGCAAAGACCCAGCTCCCTTGAGCAATCTGTGATGCTGGAAAAGCTGGAAGGAAAGACAAGATAATGAACAGGAGTAAGGGGAAGGAATTTAATTATGTTTTCTGTGGTAAATATTTCACAAAAATCATCCAGCAGTTCTCATCCTCATCAGATATTAATCTTTTCTATACAAACTACATACTCTACTATTGAGACATAGTTTCTTTATCTAATTATAGAATAATCTCTGTCATAAGATTATAATTAGAAACAGACTCACTATGCTAACAAAACGTAGATATACTTGTTCCTGATACTTACATTGGCCTTTAATAAACTTGCTTATATCTACCATAAAATAAAAGGTATAACTTTTATTTTTCATTTATTGTTATTTTAATAGCATTGAGAGTCCATTACATTTGCTATTATGCTTGCAAATCTCATAAATTGAGCTTGAGCCAGAGAAGTCTTTTTACACCAAGTCTCTAGACATACCCAGCCAAAGAGGGGACGGGAAGCGAAGGGAGGGGAGATTGGTTAGTACTTTGATGTGTCACTATCAGTAAGCTAGACTGGGAAATCTTGAAAGCAATTACAATTTTTTACCAAATTATTATCAAGGAAACTACAGGGATTATACCCATGAAGTCATCAGAACGTGATTTACTACAAATAGTAAATCCAGAAAGTCCTGGATTTACTATTTGTAGAATTATATTAGATAAAATTACTAGGAGTTCATGTAGTTCAGGGCAAAGTGCTTAATTCTTAAATAAAAATCCAAATGGTGGTAAATAAGAAATCTTGAAAGAGAGTCTCTTTCTGGAATATCTAGTATTTCAGGAAGCAATCTGTATTATTATTACCCTAAACTAAAGTTCAATCATTAATAAACTTTTCTGTTTAGTTACTTATTTTCCTGATGCTAGGATTGAGTCCTAAAAGTCTTTGTTCCTCCCTATTTTGAGTTGATCAGACTACATTCACAATAGGCTATGATAACATGAGAATGCTCTAGTTTGAGTGTGCCAATTCACAATCAGAAAGCAAACCTACAACTATACTCCACGCATCTTCTCAAATTGCCTGAAGCCAGGGTGAAGTAACAAGGTTTACTGCAAGTCATTCTAGATGACTCCTTGCCAACTCTCTTGCTATCTATTACAAATATCTGTTCTTCAATAACAGGTTGCTTCTGATTACAGCAGTTTTATTTTATGGCATGTTCATGCTAGGCATGTTTTGACTGAATTTCTGACTGAATTTTTAATCTAGCACATTCATAACTGACTCAGAATGCAGTCTGTATAAAGGAGATTAAAAAAAAACATTACCTTCAAGACTTGATAGTAAACAGTACTAGCACATAGGGTTTTTCCCTTAATACATTCAGTTTCCTTAATTGACCTCTTAGTCACAATGTGGAATGGTTGCTTTGTATTGAATATTCATCCTAACATGAGATAGGAAAAGCAAATGTTTAAATTTGTTTTGGAAAGGTGATAGTAAACGTTGTTTCTTTTCACCATCTTCATCATTCAGGCATACATTTTCTCATGAATGAAGGCAAATGTGCGTGTTCCAGGATAATGTTGCAGGATCCAGTATGAGACAGTCACTGGGACCAGAGGTTTTGTCTTTCGGACTAGACCCGGAACCCATCTTCAGGGAATTTCCCTCTAGCATGGCATGTGCTGTTCTGTGTGTGATATTTATTGTAAGTGCTTTTTACATGTTGATTGGGTATGTTGATGGCTGGCTTTTAAATCATTAGCTGTCATTTGCTTGTGCAGCCCAGCTTTCACTTTCTAAGTACTTGATAAACTGATGGTAAATCAGCATTCCTGTTGATTGACGAGGGGCCTGTTTCCCAGGCTTCAATCACTTCCGACATTTTTTGTGCCTGCTCGTCCAACAATCTAGCTAAAAAGTTAAATGTATGTCCTTGTTCACTACAGTGTGAGGCTACCAAACAGTTCAGTTCTCCTCATTTGACCATTCACTTGTGTCCTTATAATCTGATGGTTAGCTTCCTCCCCCTCAATCCTAGAAAGTCACAAGGGCAATCCATGCAGGGGATTGGTAGATTATATTGGAAATATCTTCCAGCAAGTGATCTTTGCAATGTGTAATTTGTCCTCGTATAGTAGCCTCTGGGCAGTGTGTGATACCCACTTGCACATCTCAAAGCTATGTTCTAGTTTCCTAAAAAATTTTGAACTATGGCGGGGTGTGCCATGTGGTTGGTCTTGTACTTTGTTTCTTCCTTTCTCTCCCAACTGTGTAGCACAGACATCTTGTGATGAATGATTGTGGGTACCCATTCTGCTTGAATTGTTCATATGGGTACTTGCTCTCCAGTTGTTTGATTTGCTAGGTACTACAGTGGGTTCTCACCATGCCATATAGTGTTCTGATGTAACTCTTTTTGGTGGCCTTGCGATAAACTGTCGTTTCTAGGCTTCTACTCTCATCTATTGACAAGTACATCTAAAAATGACAATTGCCTAGCTGCTTCTTCCTCCATGATGAACTGTATGTCAGGGAAGATGGAGTTCAGAATGGTATGGAAGTCTCTAGGTGTATTTCTCTTGATGGTGACAAATGTATCATTCATGTAGCAGCACCAGAATTTAAGGGGTGTAGTTCTGAAATGCACAGTGTTCTACTTCATGCAGGATTGTTTTTGCAATGACTTCTGATATTGGGGATCCCATGGCTGTCCCTTTTATTTATTTATGCATTTAGCTTTTGAATATGAAGAAGTTGCATTGATCTCATCGCAGCATCATTATGTATCACAACTTTTTTCCCCTTTGCTAAACTGGGTGTGGGTGTGGCCGCCATGTGATCTATCTGGCCTGCGGGCTGCAAGTTTGACAACCCTGATCTAGAAGTTAGCAACATCTTTTACCAGGGAGTGCATTTGGCCTAAGTTCCTATTTGTAACAAGCCAGCAATAGTAATTCATTTTTAAATCACGTATTGGATACTATATTTTCACAAGTAAACTATCATATTCAAATATTACCTTATAGTGCTAATAGGAAGGCAAGGAAAATGATACCACTGAATTATTTGCTACTAAATATTTGCAAATGTAGAATATAATGTGCCTTTCTTGTGTATTAAATGCCATCTGCTGGACAAATTAAATTATTCATTGAATTCCTCATTTTTCAAGTTGTATATCAGGAATATTTTCTAAGAAATTAATACGTTATGACAGATTCTTAAAAGCTGATTTGAGAATCTATTTGCCAGGATGCTTCACTTTGCATTCCTGAATTAAGATTGACCTCAATGGCTAAATAGCTACTTCTCAATTTATGCCACCTTTGAAAATGAGTTAACTTCTAACATTATTTTACTGTTTTATCTAAGCATTCATTTTGTTTGAATAGATCATTTGACAATGGATTCATTCATTTTATTAGCAATGATGTAAACACACCTCATTTTCACCACTGGAATTAGGTTTTATAGAATAAATGTTTTTCAACAGCTGAAAAAGTTGTTTCACCAGTGGAACTGGAGAAACATATATTTACTTTATGGTAAACATAAACACGTTGGTTAAATCCCTTTTTTAAAGTGTGTCAAC
The DNA here is from genome assembly GCA_033807585.1 of Hydrophis major. Classification (NCBI taxonomy): domain Eukaryota; kingdom Metazoa; phylum Chordata; class Lepidosauria; order Squamata; family Elapidae; genus Hydrophis; species Hydrophis major. The sequence continues at coordinate 100,365,958 of CM066328.1, forward strand.
ACTTTAATGATGTTGATTTTATTTTCCTTCTTCCTTTGTCCATATAAAGAATGAAAGTGTATCTCAGTGAGATTCATTTTTTTTTTACTACTGGTTCTGTGGGCGTGGCTTGGTAGGCGTGGCAGGGGAAGAATACTGTAAAATCTCCAGTCAGAGGTGTTATTTGCTGGTTCTCCAAACTACTCAATTTTTCCGCTACCAGTTCTTCAGAACTGGTCAGAACCTGCTGAATAACACCTCTGGTGTATCTCCCAAACATCATCTGGAATGATAAATGATGAGCTAGTAAGGTGATTTGTTAGCTGTAATATTATAAGGTGCCAAAATTGTGAGGAATTCCAAACCTGAGCTGCAGCTATCAAGTGTTGCCAGAGGGTCTGGGTTGCTTCCCTTTTCTTCTTATGGAGTAATTATTTGCATTGCCTTTTCTGCTGTAATAAATCGTTAGTAGAATACAGAAAAATGGCCTTCTTATCAGTTGTGGAAAAATGTTATCAAGGCTTTCTTAGCTCTGAGGCAATCTGATTCAAAGCAATTTTGTGAACAGAAAACCTGATTTCTATGTTTTAGGGGAACATCTGATGTACAATTTGGTTGTAATAACTGTATTAAGTTGGAATGATCATTTAAAATGGACTCACCTGTACTGCTGTTAGTAATAATTTTGTCTTGAATTCACAGAGCTTGGAGAGGTCAGTTTTTGCCTGAAGCAGGCAACCCTGCAGAAACTTGGATGCCTGGTCATAAAGGACTTTATAGTTACAATCAGAAGCCCATGGCAATCCATGCAGTTTCATAATACCACTGTTATATATCACTGGAAGCTCTCTCCCATCACTTATCCATTCTGTACCATTACATCTTCAAAGGGACATCTTCAAAGTCAGCCTCTCCACAATTCATAAGCCCCTCCACCTTTCCTCTCCCACTATTATCAAGTGAAATGAAGCATCTCTGACTTCCAGACTCACAGGAAAGATTCCAATATTAATGAATGAAAGAGCAAAGATGCTAATAATGTTGAGGCTTTACTCCCACCTATTTGTATTTTGATTCAGGTCCCCTCCTAGAGCAGTCAAGATAGTTTGCCTCTTATGCCCAGATTTCAAACCAATTGAATATGATCTAAAAAATTAGCTTCCTCTACAACAGAATTCAGTTGAAGCACATTCTTCCTAAAAAGGGAAGGTTTAAAACAGGGCGAAAGTTATCAATAATTACTGGTTCCAGGGAGAATCTCTTCAGGAGAGGGGACACCACCACCTCTTTCAAAGCAATAGGCATAACTGTCTTACAAAGACGGGTACTGACAATCCCCAAGATTCAGCCCCTTATATTCTTTTTGACTTTCCAGTTGGTGTTTGGGCTACAGTAGCCAAACTTCTCACAGATATTACCCTGTTCATTTCTCTGAAGTCCACAAATTGGAAGGAGTTAATTCTAGCAAATATCACAAGAAGTCAGCCCAGTCACCATCTCTGAGCCTATCAATATAGAATCACAGCAAATTTGAGCTATTTTATTTGCATAATGTTGTCCCAAGATCTCCACTTGTCCCTTGGTAAAATCTTCCTATCTCCCACATCTTAATAGGGGGGTATTACTCTAACATAAAGACATCATACACAATGAGCCTGTTTTGATGCCATTATTGCCATGATATAAGCATCAACATGAGGCTTACCCCTGTCTAATCCAACTTACTTCTAATCTTTTTCAGTGACTTTCAGGAATCTCTTTTGTTACTTTACCTCCAGAAGTTCCTCAGGTCCTCAGTTAACCAAGCAGCATTCCCATCTCCCACTCTAGAAGCAGTATATATCTTAATTGGTCCTTCTGTTCTGCACAGCCCTTTGACAGAAACAAGTTTCAGAATAATCAAGGGGGGATGTGGCATGGCTAGCTTTATGGCCTCCCAATTCTAGACCACTTATTAATGTTTGGAACTGAATATTAGATCTGAAGTAGATCCCTGCATGCATCAGGCCAAAGGTTATATTGTAAAACAAGTCATAAATTACTAAATCTTCTATAGCTATTTTTCAAGGCGTGACAGTTGCAATCCCTCAGCACTTAAAGCCAGGATTTACTAACTGCCCCAGGATAAATTTTAGGAGGTGAGGTCGGGACTGGCTATGCAGCAAGGTGGACACTATCTATACATGAGAGATTCCCAGATTTTCCAACTGACCCAATGACCCAAACAGACATTCACAGTCCATCACCTTTATAATATCCGTGCTCTTCCATCTTCTACGATAGTAGCTCTGAACTCCTAGGTCAAGTAGAATGCACATAGGTTTTCCAACAAGGAATTATTTCTCTGTATGAATGCCAGATATATAAACAAGCAGAAAACCTCATCCTTCCATGCATTCATTGATAACAAAATGTCTGCAGGAAAACAACCATGCTCAGAGAACACCAAGAATCCAATGATATACAATTTGTCCTTCTGCATCTCAGCCCAGTCTCCTGGTGTTATCAAAACCTGCCTATGGGATTTGTGACAGCTCTTCAAACACCCTAAGGTGGTACCTAAGGTGCTGCCTAAGTCCCCCAACTCCAGAAGTGTGGTTCCTATTCAGAGCACTGATCTAAGCAGGAATATGGTCCCTCAAATCCCCTTGCTGTCTATGTCTCTCCCTTTGGTTATTCAATAATTCAACTAGTTACTAAAGTTTTCTACTGCTCTGTACCTGGATCCTTTATAGCCCTTATTATTCCACAAAGCAGAGACACTATGGAATGCTAGAAGCCTAGGACAGCTCACCACCAGTAGATGTAAGGTAAGTTGGGCTAAGAGAAAATGACTGGCCCAAGGTCACCAAGCTGGCTTTCATGGCTAAAGTGAGATGAGAACTCATAGTCTTCCACTTTCAATCCTGGTGCCTTAACCACTAGATCAAACTGGCTCTCTTTAATCCAACTTTCCTCTCTCTTTTCCCTTTCTCCTCCCCTACCTACCCCTTCAAAGCTGGCATTTTCCATGCTGGCTGGATTTCCCATTTGTTCGATAGCAAATGCAAGCATAAATGCTCTATGAAGTTGGCCACCATAACCATCCTACACAGAAATTCCAAGACAGAGCCCAGAGTGGTGTGTGACTAAGAAAGGTGCCTCTAGCAATGTGAAAGGCTGCACCATGCTGCATCAGCCTCTGATCTTGGTCTGTTCAACAGAGTCTCCTTACAGGCGAAGCAGAGACACTATGGAATGCTAGAAGCTTAGGGAAGCTCACTTCTAATAGATATGCACTATGACATCCAGAGGAGTGTCACTCTGCTCTTAAATCTTCAAATGTGGCAGCTTTGGAAGCAAACCTGGACAGTGGGATAAGTTAGCCAGGTGAGCCCAGGCAATCGGGAAAAACAACAAAGGCATGCTTTAGTTCATTCGTCCTCCATTCCTTCACAACATTTCTTCTACTTCATTGAGTGCCACCTTTATTTTCAGTCAAAATGGTGATGGGTAGGAATCATCATTCTCCAGCATTCCCTATAATATTGAGAGTAATTATTTTCTGTTTTGATTACTGAAGATAACTTGTTTGTATCATCAAAGCCCTGTTCATATTTTTCCTCTAGTGAAAAAGCTACTGTGATGGAATTTCCCTATTGATTGACAGCATTTATATTTGGAATATTATTTTGAGCATTATTTTGAGTGACAGTCAGAAAGAAAATGACAAAGCAATAGGATTAAGGCATTGCCATCACAATCCTGAACTGGTTCATCTTATTACCCTGTATCTGTTTTTAAGCAAAGAAATGAGAAACGACCAGAAAATAGTTTAGATCTCTTTGCATTTGTTAATCTCATCACAGAACTTTAAATAACGGATGGATAACATTAATTTTTACATTAACTTGCCTTTTTATAAGTGCAAGAATTGCAGTAAATGAATTAAAATTAATTAATTAAATTGCTACAGTGATCTGTTGTCCTTGGGGCAGAGGATGGGAGTTGGGGAGTGATTTTTATTTTTACTTTTTATTTATTTTTTTCCAGATTTTGTTCTACTGTGTTAGGGATAACATCGTTTACCCTAACTGGTTTAGGTAAAATAATAAATATATTATCATGGTTTGTTAGTTAAAGTGTCTGTAACTTTAACTGTAAGAATGTAATTAAGGGAGTGGTTGTAAAAGCACCATAAAAGAAGCAAGGCACAGCAGCTTGCTCTCTCTGGCTTGATGATCCCTAATTACTGGATAGACTGAAGACTGCGTTTTTCCCCTACTGGAACGGGAGAGAGAAAGGACTGTTGATTTATCAACGGTGAGAAGACTGATTTATTGTAAGTGAACTGACATTGGATATTCTACACGGATTTTTGCTAATTGAATATCCTTGAATGGACTGACTAAAACGATACATGACTAATGGACTGTTATTTTGACTATGCTATAACTCTGAATGGAACAAACTATATTTTTGATAACACAAGCGTATCTGTTATTTTTACTGTATGTTAACTAACATACAAACTTATCTCACACATTTATCTGTATGCCTATCTGACTAACGCTGCACATTCTGTTTAGCTTGTCTCCTTAACCCTGGTTGGGGAACACAGGCTTAACATACTGTACTTTATTAATTTATTTGATTCTTTTTGTTAGCTTTTATTGTTTCTTATTTTTATTTTTTGTTTTAAATATGGTTTTACATTGTGTAAGCTGCCTCGAGTCACCATGGGCGAATAGGTGGCAATGTAAATTAAACAAAATAAATGGTGCCTATCAGAAGAAGAAATTGCTTGTAGAATGGTTTTCCATCTGTAACTCTGTAAATGTGTTTTGAGTAGTTGGGAAGCATGCAACTTTAATGATAAACTGCTTTTCTGAGGAAGAAAGTAGTAGCCTAACCCACCCCAGAAAACATCGTTTCTTACAAAATTCTCATCTCTAAAGGTGAAAGTATTAGTAGAAAATTTCAAGTGAAGTTCTCTGTAGTCACATTAAAGGCTGAGAACAATCCAGGAATAAAACTTTTTCTTAACCAAACCAGAGCTATACTACCTGAGTTGACAAATCTGGACAACTACTGGAAGGTAGCAAATGGGATATTTTCTGCATTTTTTCTAGAGATGTTTGCAGACCAGTTACAGCAGCCCTCATAACCCAACTAGTACAAGTATTCCTTGTTCAATGACCACAATTGGGACTCACAACTCTGCAGCTGAGCAACAGAGTTATTAAGCAAGACATCAGATGACCGCAATGGGTTTACAACCTCACTTTGCATCAAAGTCATCAAGCCAATCATACACAGCCATTAAGCAAGAAACACTTGACTGCAGCTTGTGATTTTACTGCTGATTTCTCCATTGACTTTGCTTCTCAGAAGCTGGCTTTGAATTATGTAAATGGTGATCACATGACCACGGGATGCAACTATTTGGTCTGAACTTCCCAAATCTCAAGGGGATGCTGCAACAATTGTAAGTGTGCGGACCAGGCATAAAGTTATCTTTCCAGCGATGTTTTATCTTTAAACAGTTACAAAATAGGGCAGTCATTAAGGGAAGGCTACTTTTTAATTATACATTGAAGATTCTTTAGCATCTTCAAACACGGGTAAAAGACTTCTTTATCTGAACAAGACTTTGACCATTTCATTGACTGATTTTGAGATACCAAATCTCTATATATTCTTGGAATATAGATGTTAATAAACCAATTTTATCCAACTATAATTTAAGAAATTAGCAGAGCTCTAGGAATGTGCTGCATGCATCAAAGTAAATATACAGTATTAGTTTTAGGAATATTCTCAAAATCTAGACATTTTTTTAAAAAGACAGTAATTAAGTTCTACATTGTAGTTGAACAGTTGATCTACAAATTATTTACCTTTGGGGCAAATTACCTAAAGTCTGTAGAGGGCCTTATGCTAACAACTTTCTCTTGTCTTTTGAATTTCCTTTTATTAGTTTAATTACAGTAAAGCTTGTTTCTTAGCCAAATATTAAGATAAGAGACTTATTTAAATGTACATTCTCGATTTGCAACCAGAATTGAGCCCAAACTTTTTGTTGTAAATCATTGCGATCATTAGGCAAAGTACCCATGTGACCACATCACACAATAGGTGGAAACTTGCCCTGGACTGGTAGGCATCAGTTAGCTAGGTCCACTAGTATGCAAATCCTCTCCCTGCTCTGTTGTGGTTCGCCGGCAGCAGGTGTGGACGGCTGAGGTCTCGGAGAGCGAGCACTCAGATGAGGGGCCTGCGTGTGATGCAGGGATGGGGCCAGGACCATCAGGGAGTAGAATGCTGCCTTCGAAGATTGTGGAGGCTGGCAGCGGTGATGAAGAGGTCCCTGAGGAGCCTGTGCCCAGTGTGCATGCGCGCAGGGCTGCTCGAAGGAAAGAGCAGCTGCAGCAGCATGGGTGACTCAGGAGTAAGGCTGCAAGGTAATGGCCCCTCCCTTAAGAGATAAAAGCCAGCTGAGAAACTGGAGTTCTTTGCAGGAAGCAAAGGACCCTTGGCAAGGGTTCTTCTTATCAGAGACGATTAGTTTGAAACAGCCTCTTAACCGTGAAGGAATGGAATTTGTAAAGAATCATTAAAAGGTTTTTGTTACCTCTGTTTCGTGCTTGTTTCCTTGGAACAAGGTTTGGGTCAGAACATGTTCTGCCATTGCCTAGGTTCACTTACCATTCCATCACCTCACTCCATTCTGCACTCAGGCGCCATTCTTGGCGATGGTTTGGAAGGCTCTTTCCAAACTATTGTAAGAACAATGGCATTGAATGGCAAGTGTTTTCTCCTCTTTACTAACACTAGTAAAGCCTACGTTCTAAAAAGCTCTGCCATATTCATAGCTATTTTTGCCAGATTTGAGATCCATTTCTTCAGGGTGGCAACCTTCTGTCTCCTCTGTTTGCAGCCTCCTCTCTCTCTCTCTCTCTCTCTCTCTCTCTCTCTCTCTCTCTCTCACACACACACACACACACACACACACATTGACTTTCTGCAGAAGCTGGCAGAGAAGATTATAAATCACAATCACATAATTGCAGGGCAATTAAGAACAACTGGTCCTAAACGTGAGCAGGTTGTCAAGCATTCTAAATGCATTGATGTGACCCAGGGAGGGCAGCTGTGATTTTTACAATGCCTGGAATTGCTTTATGGATGTGGACATCATGGTTGCAATCTGTCCTTAAACAACCAGTCGTTAAGTTGAGGACTACCTCTACAATAGATAAAAAATATATATGCAATATTGAGTTTACAAATCCCGCCAAACCAAATTTTTAAACTATAATTTGTTGCACTATCAGTAGTGGTATGGTTGGCTTATTTACAAGATCTGAAGAACTATCCAAAGGTTCAGTGATTCCAGTCTTACCATAAGATGGCACTGTTACATAAATAATTACTGCAGCAAGTTACAATAAAAAGTACCTACAGAGAGAGCCAATACTTTTTTTTTTTCAAATAGCCTACATATAGAAAGAATAAAAGAAACCAGGCATTTTTATTTCATAACTAGTTCATCATTCAGGGTAAAAAATGTACATCCTCCCATACAAAGACCTTTGTCAGATTTCAACATGTTATATTAACTGAACAGACTTAAAGGGAGGGGAGGGGTTCACCATCAAGATATTATTGACTCCTGGTAGCTGCCTAGATTAGTTCAGCAACTGGCCCTAGGTCCCACAGCTGACTAATGTGGGACTTGAATTCACCATCTATAAAGCCTTATACTATTTAATACCACTCTATAAAGCCTCAGTAAGACCACACCTAGAGTACTGCATCCAGTTTTGGTCATCACACTATAAAAAGATGTTGAGGCTCTAGAAAAAGTGCAGAGAAGAGCAACCAGAATGATTAGGGGGCTGGAGACTAAAACATATGATTAACAGCCGCAGGAACTGGCATGGCTAGTCCATTGAAGAGAAGGATCAGGTGAGGACATGATATCAATGTTCCAGTATTTGAGGAGCTGTCACAAAGAGGAAGGGGTCAAGCTATTTTCCAAAGCACCTGAATGCTGGACAAGGAATAATGAATGGAAACTGAACAGAGAGATTTAACCTGGAAATAAGGAGAAATTTTCTGACAGTGAGAACAATCAACCAATGGAACAGCTTGCCTCAGAAGTTGTAAGAGCTTCATACTGGAAGCTTTCAAGAAAAGACTGGACTGCCATCTGTCAGAAATGGTGTAGGATGTCCTGCTTGGGTGGGTGGGCTGGACTAGATGACCTACAAAGTTCCTTCCAACTCTGTTAATCTCCTGCAGCATCTAGCCGATCTTGGCAGAACTCTGCAGTTAAGCAATAAAAAGATCTGAGACCAAAAAACCCAGTAATGGAAATAAGAGTAGATATTGAGAAGCCTATGTGGAAAAAGTAAAGGCAAACCTCATCTGTACTACTGCTAAGAAAAGACAGACAAACCTCTATAGTAACTAAATAAACCTGCAGTTGATTTGATTAGTGCTGCAGATATACTTAAATAAGTCTGCATATGCCTAGACACATCTATTTAATGGTTTCAAGAAGACTATAACCTGTGCAAGCCTTCACTTGTAAAAGTTTATGCAATTTGACGGAGAGAAAATTATTTTGAATGAGGTTTCTTTTTAGCACTGTAGATTGTAAATTCAATACAACCCTGTTAAGTCCTCAAAATAATTATTTAAACCTCATAAAATAACAAAGTGTTCTTTGGCTCTACTGCTAACTCTTTTTGTTCTATTACAAGTGAGAAATGAAAATTTTAATTACCAGTCCACATTAAAAAGACACTTTAAAAAAATCTTTAAAACTCAGGGACTCTGTGTAAGGTTGAATTCATACACTGTGGATGGTTTCCTTTTGGCCTGCAGTTTTGCCTGATTGGAATATATTGAATCTTGTTTAAAAATAAGCCATAATTTATCATGTATGAACCCAAACAGTAGTTAATTCCCCTTTTTTGGTTAAACCATTAAGTAGACATCTAGATATACATGTGCTTATTTAAATATATCTAGTAGCACAAATCAAACCAACTGCAGCTTTATTTGCTAGAATTGGAAATCTTGGTTTCTGCTGATCAATTTCACAAAAGAACATAAAAGTTTCCCATTAACATAACTTTTTCAAAGACAATTTCTAACCTATCTCCTTATTTTCGCAGTTTCACATGCCAACAAAAAACTTTGCAGAATTTTGTTGACTGTAATTTCCTTAGCCTGCTGAAATCCTCATCAGTTTATTTATTTTTTCTCAATGTTGTTTCTTCAAAAGAAGAAGACTATAAGCTATACATTATCTGCCTTAGTTTAAATTGGCACAATTTCACTGTAATTAATTCCTTTTTTCCAAATTATGAGTCAAAAGAATGTCTGTAAAAAGTCTAACAGAGCCATAAGCACTATGTTTATTGGATTTTTCTATTCCCAGAGAAGACTTGGAAGACAAGAAAATGTACAAAACTAGCTCTACAACCAGCACACAATACAAAACAGACTGGGACAACTGACTTAATGCTACAACATTTTCCCATCTACATGTGGAAAACTGTACTATTGCCCTGTTCTATCTCTCCCATTACCAGATCTTTGTTCGTGAAATAATGATCATGTTCTTCTATTTATCACATCATCAGAGTCATTTTGCAATGAAATGAGTGGCAAATAAAGTTAATAAATAAATGTCTAGGCCCTTACATAAAATATGTGAATTGAAAATGGTGATTCCATAAGAAAAGCTTTGCAGTACTTTGCCTGCTGTCACTTTGAAACAAAATTGCAAGAACACCATGTTCAAGCTTCTGGGAACAATAGTTTGACAATATCTGGTGGACCATAAGTTCCCATACCTTACTTTATGGCCAATAACTTATGATATTTTGTAACGTTTGTGAAACTCCTCTTTCCCTTCTTTGCCCCCAACCTCGGGCTTTATAATGTACCCTTTCCCAACTATGAGGTTTTTGCAAGATTGTTGAAGGCTTAAACATTTGTAGAATCCTCTGTAATGCAATTACAAGATCTATATTGACGGGCACATTTCATTTTATTTTCTTACCAATCTCATGTACACATGGGGGCGGGGGAGGGAATCGCAAAGCTCTCAACCGGTTTTCACCTTCATTATGTGAGAATGTTCTCCGGAAAGGCAGACAGACAGACAGACGTAAAGGAGTTTTGAAATCCTCTTGAGAATGCATTTAATAATTTCCATTCAAAATGTGCATTTTAAGCAGTATAGACTTTATAAAGGGAGCTATTCCAACAACACAATATAAGATTTGTTGGAGCCTTACAAAACACACACAGAGAGAGACACCCCTTTTGGAGGTTGCTGCTTATTAAATAAATCCCCATTCCAAGTTTGCACAAGCCAGCAAAAGTTTGCATCTGCCGCCCCCTTTCCTAGGAAGCAGGTCTCGTTCGCCGCTGGTGCTGGCAGTCACCCACGGGCGGGAAGGTTTGACGTACATCTGCAAAAGGCCAGAGATCGGCCCTAGGAAATCTCCAGCCTCCCTCGGCAAGGTTACCTTTACTTTTTTGGCTCGGCTCATGGTGCCCACGCGGCTCTTTTTTCCTCCAAATCGCTCGCAATGGCTCCTTTCTCTTGTCACCTCCGCTCGCCCAGCTTGCCCCACCCTCTCCGCGACTTGTTTTTTGCAGCCCCGCCCCCCTGCCCCGCCTTCCTGGTTCCGCCCACTCCCCGCCCGCCCTTGAAGGATGACGTTAGACTTGGAGGTTGCTCGCATTTCAGCGGTCGGCCACGCCCTCCGGGCTCTCCCGGAGCTCCTGATTGGCGGGCATTCCATCAAGGCCATTTGCATGTCGCCTCCCAATCGGCGCGAGCCAGAAGAGAGCAGCAAAGAGAGAAGTTCGCGCAAAGCTTCTGCGAAGTGTCTCTCGGGGTGGGACGTTGGAGGTTGGGACGCGCGCGGAGCGGGGAAACCCCGGCAGGCAGGCAGCAGCAGCAGCAGCAGCAGCAGCAGCCTCCACAGCAGCAGCAGCAGCTGGTCCGTTCTGGGCTGCTTTGGGTTTCCTCTCGTTCCCTCCGCGTGTCTCGTCTTCTGAATTGATTCTGGAGGACTCTTTCCCCCGCCCCCTCCCCCGCGCGCCCCCACTTCCACCAGTTAGGCGGTAGGCATTAGCCCTCCTCAGAGCTCTGCTGGATCCTCCGCATCCGCTGGCCCAAGATTTTTTCCACCCAAGACGGAGAAGAAATGATCTCACTCGGCCCGTGGAATGGAGACAGCTGGCAGGCGTGAAAACCTGAAGGCAACGCGGGAGCTCCAGCCCCAACTGGACTCGCATCCCGACGCCTAAGCCCCGCGACCGTCCTCGGTCGCCTTCGCCAAACCGCGCGGGGGGGGACTCGGCAGCGGCGGTGCCTCGGAGGAGGGGACCGCCGAGGTCGGGTTTTTTGTTTTTGTTTGTTTGTTTGTTTCCCCCCCCCCAGCCCCCCCCCCCCCATGGCTGGGCTATATAGCTCGCCTTTGAAGACCCTGGAAGATCTCACCTTGGACTCCGGGTATGGGGCAGGGGACTCCTGCAGGTCCCTCAGCCTCTCGTCCTGCAAGTCCAACAGCCAAGCCTTGGCCTCGTCTCATGCCCGGGGCAACTGGTGGTACTACTCGGGCTCCATGAACAGCCGGAACAACAGCTGGGATACCGTCAACCCCGTCCTGCCGGAGGATCCCGAAGTTGCCGACATCTTCGCCAAATGTGCCAAACTACCCGACCTGGAGGAATTCCCTTGGAGCGAGGAAGACGTGGAGAAGATCCTGAGGAAGGGGCAAGAGAAAGAGGGGACCAAGGGAGGAAGAGGAGGAGGAGGCTTCAGCCCAGAAGCCGCGAGGAGGCTGTCGATGCTTCTCCGGAGGCCGCTGATCCGGATCTCTCGGGAAGCGCAACGCCTGAGCGTCATGCACGCCAAGTGCACCCGCTTCGAGATCCAGAGCGCCATCAAGCTGATCCAGAGTTGGTCCCTGTCGGAGAGTTGCGTCCTGGCCACCGTCAAAGCCCTTTCGCTGTACAGCATGAGCGCCGGCGACGGCTTGAGGAAAGGCAAATCGGCCCGCTGTGGCCTCACCTTTTCCGTCGGGCGCTTTTTCAGGTGGATGGTGGACACCCGGATCTCGGTTCGGATCCACGAGTACGCGGCCATCGCGCTTGCCTCCTGCATGGAGAACCTGGTGGAGGAGATCAAGGGACGGGTCCTGGCCAACCAAACCCCAGACGAAGACGGGGCGGGGAGTGAGGTCTCTTCCGAAGTTCTCGAGGTGGTGATCAACAACGACGCGGAGCTTTGGGGCGTCCTGCAGCCCTACGAGCATCTCATCTGCGGGAAGAACGCCAACGGTAAGGAACGGTGGGCGCTCAAGTGCCTTCTTGCCCTGTGGGCGAAATGGGGTTTTTCTTGAGCTGTGAAGACTCGTTTTGCGTGTTTTTAACATCTGGCTCTGAGCTATTGTGAGACTCGGGCGACAGGAATTTGCTGCAAATTGAGGATACCGCTTGGGGAAGTGTCTTGGTGGCCTATGTTTCAGAGGAACTGCCCTTTTGGTGGGGATGCTAAAATAGTGTGTAGGTATGCGAAAGATGTAAATGGTAACGATTGGGGGCAAAAGCAACATAATATAGTTCTAAGTGATGCTGCTTGGTGCTCAGCTTAAAAAAAAAATAACAAACTACCAACGGAAGAGAATATTGGTAGCTCAGGATTGAGCTGTGAGATCCAGCACTGATGATTGTTACCTATTTGGGTAATGAAATGTCTGCAAGAAAACGACCAAGTTCAAAGAGCATCAATGACCCCACAAATAATGATCTGAATGGTTTCTAAAAGTACTACTTACAGTGAAATTGCAATATCCCAAACAAATGCACTTTAAAGTTTAGTTGCATTTTCTTTGGACGTTTGGGAATACATTTAGACAGAACTGCAGTCTGTTAAGCCATTCAAACTATGGTGACGTCCAAGCAATACCATACAAAATATTTAAGTCTTTGAAGGTAATCCATGTAGTTAGTATATGCTGGCCAGAATCTCAAAAACAGAATGAGATGTGCTTATTAATGGAGAGTGAAAATAAAATAAGACCAGGTCACTAAGGAAAGTAAATGCTAGGTAAAATCAGTCAGTTCAAATAGTATACGTAATTAATGTTGTTAATTACCCAGATAATCCTTGATTTATGACCACAATAGGGAATAGAAACTCTGTTGCTAAGTGAGGCAGTTAAGTGAGTTGCCCAATTTTATGAACTTTCTTGCCAAGGTTGTTAAATGAATTACTGTAGCTGTTAAATGAATTACAGGGTCATTAAGTGAATCCAGCTTCCCTCATTGAATTTGCTTGGAAGATGGGTGGGAAGGTAACAAATGCCCTTGACCACAGAGTGCTGCAATAATTGTAAAGACATGCTTGTTGCCAAGCACCTGAATTTTGATCACACAACTATGGTGATGCTAGGATAATCACAGGTGCAAGGACCAGTTGTTTGTTCTTTTCAGTTCCATTTTTGATTGTGAGCCATCACTAAATAAGTTGAGTACCAGTACATCATAGAATATGATTGAAATAATGAGGATGATATTACAGAAGCAAAGGCTGGCTTCTAAAAGCAGGTTACAAAGTGATTTTTTTTGTATTCTTCACACTTTTGTATTAATCGCTCTTTGTTTTTAAGCCAAGATGGGTCACACATTTTTCACCAGTACGCCAAAGGCTTTGTTTCAGTCAAGGTTACTCATGGGAAAGTCCTGTTGAATAAATGGTGGGGCTTAAGCTGGTCAGAGCTAATTCATTCTTTTGATTCGAGAAGATCCTGCTTTCTTAACACAAGATTTTCTGAACAAATTTCCTTTTCAGATGACAGGCAGCTGTGTCTTACTTCATTACAGCAATTGGACAGCATCTTCTATTATCTTTGAAAGCTAGTTTAAAGGTTCTGATACAATTATTACAGATTTTACACAATGCTCCTTCCTTTTATTTTCCTCACCACAATTGTGTCCTCTCATCACTTCCTGATTCTGAAGATTCTCATAGCACAATTCTTTTCCAAGGGAACTTTTGGAAAATAACAAGAGCAGCGACAACACTATTTTTCCTTTATTTTTTAACTGAATACTCAACCGACAATCCAAAGTGGTTCAGGACAGCCATAGGTTGCCATATCATTTACATTCTCTGTCTACTAAATCTTAAACATAAGTAACCTTAGCTGGATAAAAACCTAAATATGTCATTTTTGAGATGGGGATTCCTCTCATCCCTACTCAGAATATAACAGCAATTTGCTGAGTGTCTTTTTCTCATAATATTTATTTTTGTATGTCATAGCATTTATTAGAGCCACCCACTCTAGAAGATTCTGATTGGCTGTATATTGCTACCAGCTGGTAGATAAGGTATAACTGCCTGAACTTTATGGAACTCACTATATCATGTCTGACTCACAGTCAGTCTTTCAACTGTCTCACCCATCCCTGTTACATTCTGTCTAAATTCCTGGGAGTGTGACGATAATATTAAAGAAATGTTCCTGGAAATAGTAAGGAAAAATGTGAAAATTAAACAGAGAACTGTCTGGTTTCACCTTGGTGTCACTAGTGCTGTATTGCATCAGTTTCACCTAAGGTGCTGATACGTTATGCCAATTACAGTTGTTTTATTTTGATTACACAAGTTGATAAGTAACTTTAAAGCAGGAAATGACTAAGGTCTTTCATTTAAGGCTGGGTTGTCATAAGCATATGACACCATATATTGGCTGTGAGAAAAAGCTCAGCCTGTTGACAATTCCCATTCACAAAATAATAGTGCTACAGACGGAATTTAGCCCCAATCAGCTTCTGTCCTTCGCTAACAAAAGAATGGAAGAGTCCTCCTGTATCACACAAGATCCTGTTAGTCTCACTAGATGCCTAAGGAAAGCACAAATATAGGACATGTTTCTCTTTCTGTTTTCCTTCTGCCTTTCTGTCTTTTATTTCAAACAAGTTTACATCCCTTTTTTAAAATTCTTGTTTAGCTAGGAAATCTCTTTTTTGCTCTAACAGCTTTCTTGATGCCATTTTTAGCCATGCTGAACAGTAATTGACATAATTTGACCTTGTTTTACCTGCAGTACATATTCTCTTGAGTTTCTGTTATTGTGGTTTTGAATAGCTGCTATTATTGAAATATTCAATCTGTTGACTTTCCCCATCAACTTTAGTAATTTGTTTCACTTCTTGTTCTTAAATTGTATGTTTTGAAGTTAGAAGTGGCACTTCTGGATCTGACAATCTGCCTCTGATAAATTAAGCTTGACAGCAAAGCTATTACCATATGATTTGATGCTCCCCCATGCAGAGGGAATTGCAATGGAGGGCAAAGATGGAAAGGCTGCTGGAAGGAAGGAAGACTGGATTGGGAAAGAAAAGATGGTCTGTGGTTACTGTCTCACTGAGGCTGTGCAGGGAAGTGAATTCCAAAACCAACCCTTGCCCATGTTTTGCAAGTTACAACAGTTTACAAGAAGCTAATTTTTCTTTCTGAATGTGCAAAAGCAGATGTCAGGAATTATGTAAAACTAAGCCTCTCTATTGAATTTTTTTTTCTTATTTCCAGTGAAACAGCTTTATTTTATAAAGTTGCACATTTTTAAGATTGATTTTTGTCCAATCCTAGCCACACTCAAATCATTACTTTTATTGGAGGTTGTACAAATTCATTTTAAGTGGTCATTGGTCACAACAGTTGAGAACGCTTGCTTTAATCTGCTTCCATTACATTCCAGTCTGGTTGGAATGCAATATTTTCACCCTCATTCTCTACAAATGATTGGTCTTGAATTGGAAACTCCCCAAGTCTTAGGTTATTTTCTTCCTGAGGTCAGCTTATGCCAGACACTTTTCAAAATTAAACATTATCTATTGGAAATGTACCATTTTTTAATATTTTTATTACCTACACAAACTTTTATATCACCCCTTTCTTTTTATAGTCCACTTTATTGGGAATAAAAGCAGTGAATAAACAGAAGTATCATTATCCCATTGCTACATAGTGCTGTTGGTACACAGCTTAAAGTAGCTGGAGTGTCTGACTAACCAAGATTTAGAAAATAGCCAAAGAAAAAGATTTCTTTCTAAATGACCAAACTGTACAGACAGAGATTTGTATTATATGAAAAGTTAAGGAGATATGAAAAGAAATATTTATAAGGATTCAAAATGTGAAGTAACTGTGTTACAATCATGAATTGGATACAAAGCTTTGATTTGTCATGCAAAGGATGGGTTTCATTTCATAGTGTTATATGCTTTTTTAGATCATTCTATCAAATATATTTATTTATATATAAATTCTGACTTCCTGTGCCCACATGTGCGTTTAATTTAGTTTTAGAAATGCATTTATTGTGTTATCAAGGAACATGGAATGCAAGACACGGAGTCTGTGGAGTGTACTTGATTATTTGAATTTTGCAAAATGAAACTGAGCAAGTGTTACTTAATTGGGAAAAAATGGAGCTTGATTTTTCAGTAGAAATTAATGTATTCTTTCAAAGATAAGATAGCAACAATACTGGATGGTTAAGTAGATTCAAATTCTCATAGCAGGAATAAAATTTGTTTCAAGATATACAATTCTGAAAACTTCCGGTTTGTCGGCTTCGCCAGCAGCAGGGTTCCACGATCCTGTGCGATCCCTGCCGTGCTAGCCGTTTTGGTGCCTCGATCCGGACGGGTTTGGAGGCTAAGGCTGCCCCACAGAGGCAGCTGAAGATAGGGGGGAGCTGGTGAGGGGTTTGGGGGTGTTGCAGACCCCCTCCCCAGCTGGCAAAACCCCCTTTTCTCAAGGCGGTCAAGCGGCGGTCTGTAATGGCCGCCACAAAGAAGCCAGCAGCTGGGTAAGACTGAGCAGGAGGAAGAGGGGAAAAAGTTTTCAAGATAAAGTTTTTTGGCTGATCCAAGACTTTAAAAGGTGTTTAATCCTGAGAACTATGACTTTTTGAAAAATACTTGGTTTCCAGAGGAGGATTTCAAGAGGCAAAATTGAGGTGCTGAAAGGAAAGTTTACCCTCCTTCCCTATGGAATCAACAAATGGCCATTGAGAAACCTGTTGTTTTTTATAAAAGGTAAAAACTTGGCTTCTTGTTTTAAGTGGGAAGGGAGAGGACAAAAAAAAAAGATATACAAATTCTGTACTTTCGATTTGAAGAGTAAAGACTCAGGTATTTCTTAGATGGTCAATCATTTCATCCAAGCCAGTTTTTATCATCTGCTACCTGTATCCATTACTGTGTGATAGTGATTTTTCTGATAGTTTATCTCAGAAGAAGAGATCTCTGAAACTTGAATGACTGGATCTAAGAAAATTTATAGAAGTGACCTGTTGCCTCATTTATTAGTTCCAGATCTTTTGAAGAGAAATATTCCAGATTTTGAGTGATAACATTAACCAGAAAGATACTCAAACCCAGTGGTTCTCAACCTGTGGATTGCAACTCCTTTGGGGGTCGAACAACCCTTTCACAGGGGTTGCCTAAGACCATCAGAAAACATATATTTTTGATGGTTTTAGGAACTGATCCATAATTTTATGGTTGGGGGTCACCACAACATGAGAAACTGTATTAAAGGGCCACGGCATTAGGAAAGTTAAGAACTACTGCTCTAACCTAAGGAGACTCTTTAGACCAGGAGTGTCAAATTAAAAGCCTGGAGGCCGGCTCCAGCTCATAGGGAACTTAGTTCTGGCCTGCGGGGCTGCCCTGAAAACAGTGGACTGCCTGTGGTGTCTCTGACAGCAAAAATGGAGCTCGGGAGGGCCACGGTCAGTCCTCTTGAGTTCCATTTTCGCTGGCAGAGGGTTGCAGGAGGCCATCAACAGCTAAAAATGGAGCATATGAGGGCAATGGGCAGCCAAGCTCTGTTTTCACTGGTAGAGGGTTACAGGAAGCTGTCTCAGCTAAAAACAGAGCTTGGGAGCCTGTTTTCACTGGCAGATCTCTTGGGCCACCACAGGCACCCCAAACATAAGTGACATTGAGCTGGCCATGCCCCTGAGGTCAAATACAACCCTGATGAGGCCCTCAATGAACCGAGTTTGACACCCCTGCTTTAAACCAACTACACTAGAAAATAGCACTTTACACAACATGAAATTTGGCCCTGCCATATTTTTTTTAATGGTGACACTTTTCAATAAAAGCTACTATAGATTTGGGGGGGGGGGGGAGAGAAATAGATTGTTGTTTGTAAAAGGAAGAAAAACTGAGTGGTTTTTGCATGGTTTCTCAAATTTTTCAAAATGTAAATTATGTGTAAGTGGAAAAGTTATTATCTTAAAAAATATAAACTTCTTTTGGATGTTGTAGAGATATCTATTCTTTGGATGAAAAAAGGAGATTGCTGGCTCAGCATTTTTCTAAACTGTATATTTTGCACTAATTGTCACTGCTTAGAATCACTGGGGAAATCTTCAATAATTAATACAAGCCTTCTGCTACTCTCAAGTCTCAGGTAAATATCTTAAAATAAATCCTGGCTGTTGGTGTAGCTTTACGCCTTAATTTAAAGGCCAAAAACAGGCCTAAAAGTTGCCAGGAGAATAACTGTATTTATTACCTTTGGTGAAGATTACGTTGATATCCTAAAGTTGCTTTAGCCATGATTCAATTTAGGTATGACTTCACAAGGTAGGTGGTCATCAGCCATTCTTTCCTATCTCCCAGGAATAATAATACTGATTTATCTCGCCCAAAGGGAAAATAAGTTGCCAGAAAATCATGAATGTGAAGCACTTAAAATGTTCAATAGCATTTAATGGTATCTAGCTTTAGGTGGACTTCCTAAAATGAAATTTGAGATTCTAAAATCTGGATCAATCAATTTCTTTAAAAAATAATACATTTAGTTGTGTAGATGCATGCTTAGAAGACTGGAACCGTACACTTACTTCTTTATCAATTGTCCTTAATCTAAACAAATGTCTGAATGGTTTGAGGAATTAATGAAATCAGTAAAGATAGTACAGTCCAAAACATGAGACTGTTACACAAATACTTGTTGCACTCTTTGCCATGTTGTGAATACTTTAAAAACTCCAGTTGTGCTTGATTCCAAAGTATGACATGGATTGATATATATGTTTGTCTGTTGAGTTTTGGGCAATACAGAAATCATTTGCAACTGCTGATTTCTGGGAACATTTTTTAACTTCTCAATCTAGTTTATAATTCTGGAACCTCCTAGTGATGATCTCTCATGGTCTTTCTTACTATTCTCAAGATCAGTGAAGCATTGCTGGAAGAAGCATAATAAGAATATTTGTAGATATTCTCAGTCATCCAGGTCATGGTTGTCCCAAAGATGCTTTTTTCAAAAGGCAACTGGACTTTCTGGTTTTTCTTTGAAGATGTTTCACTTCACATCCAAGAAATCTTCAGTTCTGACCGGATGGTGGGGAATGGAAGGAATTATAAAGCAAGGAGTATCAAATTCCACCCCCATCCCCCCATCCAGTCAGAGGTGAAGAAGCTTTTTGGATGAGAAGCAAAACATCTTCAAAGAAAAACCAGAAAGTCCAGTTGCCTCTTGAAAAAAGCATCTTTGGGACATAAGAAGAATATTTTTATACAAGTATATAATAAGGATCCACGGATTAGACAAAAAAGTGATAAGTAAATAGAATTAATTATTAATGATCATCACTTTAGTAGATTACCTCTGGTTGTTTGAATGCAGAAATACTGCAAAGCAGAATTTGTTTCCGTATTGTTCTATATAATGCAAGTTCTGGTTACATAATTTTTTAAAGAGTGCTGCATAAAGGAATGCTGCATTTCAGGCTGTGGAATGTTGAATTTGGCATTCAGCCTAACAGCTACTTGTTGGGTGTATAAGATGCTGAATATTTCTGAATCATTTACATCTTACAAGAAATGCATTATTTCTGTAAAGACTACAGGAGATGTCACATATTGTTTTAATTAATCATTTCCATATTCTTTTTATTGAAAAAAATGGTTGACTGTTTAAAATCTTTATAAAAGAAGCCGTGAACAATTGGTAAAAGCATACTTGTTAATTTCACAATTCTAATTTATAAGAAAAGAGATGCTCTGTAGAGGACATTGGAATCTTTTGGGGGAAGCTCAGAATGTTTTGAATGGAGATGTAGGGAAAAAAATTCAACACACAATATTGGATGAATAAATAAATCTGCAAAATATGCTAGAGTTTTGAAAATCTGATTCAAGTTCAAGCTTTTGTGCTTGTGAGAATCTGTTAAATATAATTGTACCATTACCCATTAAGAAGCTTTTTAAGGAAATGTTACACAGAGAAGTTTGTAGGTTTGTATGGACATCACACAAACAAAAAGACAGCATTATTTACCCATAAAAAGCCATATGATGGTTCTTAACTGAGTTCTTATAACTTGGTCTCTTAACCAACTGATGAATATTATCATCTGATAAAACTAATATAATAATTTTATTATTTACACTAAAATAACAGTTTAATCAGTTGCAGTGGTAGATAGTTTTAAAGTGTTATAATACATCAATGTGTTTTGTACTTTCTGAATGTATTTTGATACGAGGGATGTAGATGCTTTTTAAAAAGCTACTGGAAGAGACTTGAAAACAAATGTTATTTTAACTGGAAAATAATGACTACACTGGAATCAAGTTCATCAGTACCTTTTTATTTTATTGATGGTGATATTTTTAAGAAGTAACATCTATATAAAAAAGATGAAAACTGGATAACCTTTGTTTTAACCATAAGCTGTCAATACTCTTGAAAATATTCTGAATTGTAGATTGGAACAAGGTAACTGGAGTTTGTAATGTTCATCTATTCATTGTACTGATTTAATAAATGCATCTGAGCTATGAATGTGGCATATATTCACCAAGCATCATACTTCAGGAAAGATTCAAGGGTTTATTTGATTATGTGCCCACTTGTATTTATTTTCCTTCTCTCCTTCATTAGTAAAGACCATATTACAGCTTTGTTATATTCTTAATGTATAGTTTATGACTTCACTGAAAACCCCTGGAAAACTGTGTGTTTCATTATCATTCAAATCTATGTTCTAATTCTTTGGTGAGATGCACGTCCTGAACAGCAGAATTACCTTGTAATGGGTGTTCTGTATTCCAAAGACAGTAGCACTCTAAACAGTTGAACTGTAGTAGCCAAAGTGTTTGGAGAGTAGCTCATTAATTTTAATAAGCTATTAACTTCATTGCTGTGTTCTGTGGAATTACGTCTGCATAAGAAAATAGCTGGAAACCAGCAGGCTGCAAAAACATTGATAATCTACAGTTCTATTTGCCTGAATACCAACATTACAGTATTATAAAATAACCCAAAAAGTTGAATCAGAAGACTCAGTTATGCATAATTGCTGGCAATAAAATGAATCATGCTTTTAGTTCTTTTGTTTGTAGGAGAGTCTGCCTATATGATTCAAGCTAATATGCCTGAAGGATTCTTCCCCAATGAAATTGAGGACTTTCCCTGATAATTACCATAAATGCCATAGGCAACCACCATAAACATAACTGAATAGATTCCCACACAAGCTAATATTTCAATGGCAATGAATGTGTCAGGATAATTTTACATAGCCAAGTCTGTCACTGGATGACAATTTCAGGTGCTCTTTTGTTGATGCATGTCAGAAAAATACCAAGAGAAGATAATGAGAACATAATGTGTTTTTTTTTTAAAGTTAATTTTCACATTTAATAGACTGTCTTCAGATTTAAAACAATCTAATGTGAGAAAAATAAATCATATCCTTATTTCTGTAAATTGTTTAAATCCTTGTATCTAGCTGATGTAACACAATTAACTGTTTTTACAAGACAACTTAGATTCTAGCAAGATGTCCAGTGCATCACTTGGAATTGAGCATGGATTCTAATCATTGACATCAAAGCAGGGTTACTTTCTCTGAAGCAATGAGGATTTTTCACCAATAGTCAATCCTTGTAGTCTTTTTTTTACACAAAAAATGCTCACAAAATGCTAGAAAATATGCAGTTATTATTCATTTACTTGCAACAATTGTTTACATTCCCAATAACTATGTAGCAGCCTGCCATTGACAATGTTTTTGCCAATACATAGATTTTCATATGTAGCCTATAACCTATGTCACGCAGAGTTGGAAGTGGCACGCAGAGTCATTTCTGCCAGCATGCAAGAGGTTGCCCAGGAGAGCCCCACTGCGCATGTGTGTGTCCCCCACCAGCCAGCTGATTGCCGGGTATCTGCCGCACATGCGTGGTGGGAGACGCATGTATAGGAGACGTGCACGCATGCACAGGGGGAAGGGCGCTCAGGGGGAGCATGCACATAGGTGCACGACATGGGGAGTCGCATGTGCATCCACAGAGGCACGTGGTACATGTGCAGAGGGTTATGTGTGCATGCGCAGGGATGAGGGTAGTCATGCACACATTGCGCTTTCAGCATGCAACATGGAAAAGGTTAGCCATCACTGATATATAATATTCCAAAGGACATTCTCCAGTCTTGAAGAATGGCAGATAACCCATATATGTGGATCAATCAGTGCTTAATTGCCTATGCTATTGGTAATTAAAACTATTTTCAAGTACAGTATATCTTTCTAATTCCAATTTAATGAAAAGGAATTCAAAATAAAGCAACGGTTCCTTCAAACTGTCTTCCATGAATTGTTTTCCACTGTTAATCTTTTGAGCAATGAGTTAGTGTGTATGTATGTGTGTCAGTGCGACTGTCTGTGTGTGTATTAATATTAAATGTGGATCAGAAGTGAAGAGACAATCATATTCTCTTTGTTCTTGTTGTACATAATATAGCATTCAAATAGAATTTTTGTAAATAGTATTAAATTAAGTTTAACTCAATGGTAAACTAACCAATATATAGTTAACGTGCCAAGGAAAGGAAGATAACACAGATCAGTAGACTTTTAATTTAATTTCTGGTACAAAAAGTGAAATAAGAAAATTGATAGACATGACATTAATCTTCAAATTGGATTTTTTTACCATTTGTTACTTGGACTAGGGACACAATAACTTGACTTTGAATGCTATTTATAGTGAGACCAAGATCCAGGCTCACATTCTCTTTCTACTGCTTTCTCCATACAGTATGGCATGATAGGACTTATTTGTAAATTAGATTTGCTTGATTATACAAGGGGAAAAATTAGTTTTCTAGAATGCTTCTGCACTTTGGATGTAGGGCCTGGGAGTGGAGAACAGAAAGGGATTATTCCCTCCTCCCTCAAATTTGTCAATTTGTATTTTTCCCTGTGGACCTTCACATCCTTAAATTGTAACTCAGAGTGGATAATTTAAAGTGGGGCATTTTCATTCAAGTGGTGTTTTCTTAAAAGAATGGAGGATGGAGGAACAAGCAAATTGAGGGCAGACTGATAATCTCTGCCTGTGGGAAGTTTCAGACACAGAAGCTAAGAGTTTTTGTTTTTGTTTTAAACCCCTTTCAAGTAAAACAGACATGGGATTTGAATATACAGCACTAAGAAACATGTTACACTATTTCCATAATTTATTTTCTTTTTTTTAAAATGCTGGTAGGACAGATCTGAATCCAGCCTGAGAAATAGACTTAGACCTTTGCCACATACTTTGTTTTCCCTTTCAAATATATATCTTCTAAATCTATTAGACCAGGAGGGCAGACTAATACTATATATGGCCTCCTAGCATTTTCCCTTCCCTAGCCATAGCCACTTTTAGGGATAGTTTTCATAAAAAAAGAAAAGATTAAGGAAAAGGGGTTATACACCCTCCCCTTCTTCCTTCTCCTGTGCCATAAATATAGTCTGGATTGGTGATCTTTGCAGTTATTATTTTTTTAATGCTAATAAATATAGCCTTTAATGCTAACAAATATATCTTGAAATGGAGGATTAGCCCAAGATTTTTTTGCTGTTTGAAATGAAGGCTAAAGGGAACATTTTGGGTGTATCCTGTTCCATTTATAAAGCAACTGATCAATGAATGTTACTTCAGTGCCAGCAATTATTATAATTGAATTCTACTATTTGGACAAGCATAGTAAAAACTCCAGTACTTCATCCTCAAGCGTTGTTCCCTAGCTTCTGCAGCCTAAAATCATTTTACTTAATCATGCGTTTGTGGTTGACTAACACCACTTTAATATTGAGTTCATACAATTTTCTGAAATCAGGATTGTATGAAAATACCATGGGTCTTTACCCTTATGGAGTGGAAACTAAAGAAACAATAAACTCAATTCGCCCACACAGTCACATAAGAAACAGAGGAAAAAGTGTATTTCCTCAAGGATGTTTCTTGTTATCTTCCATTGGCAAAAAAAGGAAAGAAAAATAAAACTATATTGAAAGAGTTAACATGCCAGAAAAATGCCTATATCTCTGCTGGAACTCTTCACTGAACTCTAAATCCTGTTTTTAAGTTTTATGCCTAATGATTAAGAAGACTGCTCTGTTCTCCCAGTGGACAGGTAGGAATATTTTCTTCTTGGGAAATATATACATGACTAATTACTCTTGGCAGTCAGTATTATGGAATGACTTAAACCTGGAATAATACCTAAGCTGTTCTGTGACTCACTGGGATTTCCTATAGAAGAGTTGGGTTTATACAGTAGCATGTAGTGATTTTTCAACCAGCACTAAACTCAAAAACAGTAAATAAACTACTTGGGTTACTTCTTAAAAAAAGATACAATTTGCTAAATATATCCTGATGTTCTGAAGATCAGACCTTGAGACTCAAGGTAACAATGTTCAGAATCAGAAAAGACAAAGAGTTGTTATAAGTGAAACCTCTACATTCTGTGAGGAAAAAAAAATCACCTATGTTGTTGTCAGTCATTAGAATAAGATTTGTTTAGCTGAAACTCATCAGAACAAATTGTGGTACACTTTTCTCCTCCTGCTGAGCATCTCAACACAATTTTAGATGGTTCCCCCATTTTGGCAAACTCTCCTTATATTGGAAAGAACTGAGAGCCAAGATGGTATAGTGCTGGACTTCTTAAATTTCCAGGATATAGTTCATCCTCAGCCCAGGAAGTTCATCAAGTGTTTTTGGGGCAGATGTTGCCTCTTATCACAACCTAATTTACAGGGTGGTAGAATTGGGGAAATTAGAAATCTTGGCTGGTTTGAGGTCTCAAATGAAAAATATAAGTCAAATCAAATAAAGTGGTCTAGAATTCAGAATTGATCAAAATTATGAGAGCCTGGTGTAGTGATTAAGGTATCAGGGTAGAAACTGGGAGGCTGAACTCACCTCACCTTCGACACAAATCCAGCTGGGTAACCTTGGGCCAGTCACTCTCTCTCAGCACTAGGAAGAAAAACAATGGCAAACTACTTCTGAAAAACCTTGCCAAGAAAACGGCAGGTATTAATTACTTCAAGCAGTCACTAGGAATCAAAAATTGACTTGTGGGCACACATTATTTAAAAAAAAAAAAAACCACCTCTGCATTTGACTTAGCACTGCAGTTTCTTTCAAAATCCCATGCTGTTAGAATCAGAGGATAAGATGTAAGGATATATCATCAACTGCTTTCCATATAGAGAGTGAACGATGGCTATTATATTGGCAATTGTCCACACAGTTCAGATATATAAGGGTCTAGTAACATTTAACATACAAGGGGCTTTTCAAAAGATTTAGAATATTTTATTCTTTAAGGAATGAATGCCTTGCATCATGATCCTGGGGAAAGATGTCTTTGATTTAAGTTCAAACCTGTGTGTATATCAGACCAGAATGCAGGCTTCTTGGATCCCACTAGTTGACCAGGAGGAGCCAGGAATCTATGAGGACCCATAGATTGCACATCAGCTATGTCTGGAGGGAGTCCTATATCACCTAGAGTTAAAACATGGAAGATCTTTATATCCAGAGGGTCCAGTGAGTTTTCCTAGGATTGAGCTACAATCTGTTCTTCCCCATTCAGACACTCACAGTCTCCTGGCAGTGCGGGGGGGAAACCAAATGACATTATTTGAATAGTATGGGGCAAAGGTATATAATCTCATGCTAACAAAAGTCAAATAGGAATGGGATGAGAGTTGAGCCCTGAGGCAAAACAGAGGCCTAGGGCTTGACTTCTCTAACTGGAACCAGCCTCAGGAGAAAGAGGAGAACCACTGCAATATTGTGCCCCTACTCCCAAGCTGGTCCAAAAGTATACCTTGATAAAAGATATTGAAGGTCACCAAAAGATATGTAAAGGCTTGGAGAGATAGATCTCCTGCATCCTGATCCAATCAGAGGTCACCTCCAATGTAATCTCAGTATTACAAGCCAGACCAATTACATGTTAAATCAGCATAATTTCTGGAGGTGGCAAAGAGAAGCACCAAATATGCTGTACAAAAAAGGCAAGTGGAATGAACAAGAACAGTTGTTGTGCAGAAATATAATGCATATTTTGCATGCTATATCTGCTCCCAACATTGAACTTAATATTCTGTATGCAAAATAAACATCTTATGTTTATAGGTCTGATATTTATTTATTTTTTATTTTAAAAAAACAAAAAAACAATCAGACCCGATATAATATGAGGTTTCTGATAATCCCATTTTAATTCAGCTACTTTTTAACTTGCCTGATTAAAAATAAGTTTGTATAAATTGTGTACCAGTAGTGCTTGACCAAATTGTAGAATTATAGCAGTCTATTCAGTAATAATGATCCATGAGAATTTTGTTTGAAAGATATTTTCCATATAAAAAATAAATTTTAGGTATGATGAAAAGAACATTGAAGGAAGAAAAAGTGAACGTGTAGCTCTTAAAATTCTGAATTTGATTTCCCTGTGCGTTCAATCAAGTTCCTGTCAAATTCCATATCTATGACGGTATATGGCAGGCTAATAGAAATACTTAAGGAAATAGAGCCATTTACTGAATTAGATCAGAAGAAAGATTTTTAAAAAAATTTATCAGAATTGACAAATTTCTTCAGATAAACTTCGTAAGAAAAATCAAATCTGGAAGAAAGATTTGATGGCAGTTTCTTCCCAGTGCTAAGTAATGTATTCCCAGTGCTAAGTAATGTATATTTAAGATTAGTAGGGTGTGCCTCTGTTTACTCTTGCATCATAAGAAATGCTAGATTATAATAAAATCAGAACTGTGTGAATTTGGTATGTCACATTGCACTGTAATCCTGTAATCCACTAATGATAGGGTGTTTGGCCTGCTGGTGTTGCTCAAAATTGTGTGGTACTCTATTTATGTGCTTTAAAAAAAACATTATCCCATAATTTTTCTTGCATAGATTTGCCTTTCCAGATTTAAAACCTAGGATAAAACAGAGAAGCGGTTACTCTATGAAGAAGGTTAGAAAGTCATGTTATTTTGGCATCTATACAAATGCCATTAGCCTTGCTTCCTAGTAAGACATATGTTAACAATAATTCTATTAGCATGCATACAAAGCCATTATTTCACTATTCTATCGGATTAAGAGTAAGCCAATTCACTGGCTAGTTAATGTTCAGTGAGTTTAGCAACATCTGATTCACATGGTTAATTCAAATATATTAGATGTGCAGATGGTTTAATTGGATAGATACCCAGGAGCAAGCAATATCATGACGGACAGGGCTCAGTCCTGAGGTCTTAAATTCAAATTACAACAGGGGCTATGGGAGGTTTTGTTCATTAGTCTGAGGGTTGCAACCCTGAAATCTTTAAATATATATTGATACAATATGAAGTCAAAAGGGAAGAGAATTGCGATATGCAACTTTATTGCAAAAAGAAAGAACAGGTAGTCCTTACAACAGTTCATTTATTGACCATTCAAAGTTACAACACTTAAAATGCCAATTTTTCACACTTAACCCCCATGGTCACATAATCAAAATTTAGATGCTTGACAACTGACTCATATTTATAATGGTTGCAGTGTCTTGGGGTCATGTGATTTCCCTTTTGGCACTTTCTGACAAAGTCAATGGGTAAGCCAGATTGACTTGACAACCATGTTACTGATTTAACCACTGCAGTGATTCACTTAACGGTGGCAAGAAAGATCGTAAAATGGGGCAAAATTCACAACAATGGTCTCACTTAGCAGCAGAAATGTTGGGCTCAATTGTGGTCGTAAGTCGTGGACTGCCTGTAATTTCTTGGCTTTCTACTTTTGGCTACAACAAAGGATCTGGATTAGTGTTGCCATTGGAGTTGGGCCCCTGATGGAGCACCCTTGTGTGGAGAGCTGCTAGGAGGACCAAAAGCTGTTTGCTCTGTACAGGAGATCTTGAGAACAACACTGCAATGCAAAAGGGATGAAATCCCAGGCAGAGGCACCTCCCTGCTTCCCCTTTCTTTGCACTAGGCACGCAGATCATGCCCACCTCCCCCCATACTTGACCTCTCCTCCACCTGAAGGATGCAGAGAGAGGGACAAAGGAGCAAGGTCATTGCCATTGTGACATCTTCTCGCTGCAGCTTTATATGAGAAGCAAAGGCAGGGTTGCTGCATCCCTAGCCAGCCCCCACATTACAAAATGGGATAAAAGGCAAAAACAAAGAGCACCCTTAATTAATTTTACTTGAGTGAGCAAGTGAAAATGCCCTGGATGGCTGTACGTGACCTCTGACATCACTTTGTGGCCCATCCAGGACATCTTCTGATTGCATGGCTGAAATTCAGCAGCCAGGTTTTCTCTCTGGTTTCACCAAAGATACATTTTACTGCCTTTGGCTACTTAAAGCTTGTATAAAGAATTGATTTTGATGATAACTGTGGTGCCAAAAAAAAGTATTTGAGCCTTAATGAAAATATTGGCAGTTTCCAAAGTTGGTGCATTATTATTAGTTTTATGTAAAATGTAGTGCTATGTTATATTAAGTAAATTAAAACTTGTTAAAACTTTTAAAATTGTCCTCACTCCTCTTCCCTGTGGTTGGATCATGATCTTTATGAATCCCCTACTTTCTAAGCACATGCATATACAGTAATTTAAATATCTGTTGTTTTTAGTTAGTGGTGATTACTTGAAGTTATTATTGCAATGCATGATTTATAACTCCAATACCAGCAAAATACCTTTTCAGAAAATCAATTCTAGCAAGTGACATGCCGGGGCTACCCAGAGTGCTAACTTACACCCTCCCTTTCAAAGTCTTGTCTTTCAACCTTTCTTCATTGCTCAAAAGGTCAAAGCCGCCTTAAGGCAAACAACCTCTTCTGAATTAAGATAGATTGACTTTCTTAGCAGAAAGCTAACACTTGAGATGCAGCCAAGACTCAGCAATGGGCTTGTTGTGGAAGAAGATGCTAAACTGGCAATTTTAGGGAATTGGGCTGGCACCATCTACAAAGCAGAAGAAATTTTCCTCAGTTGCTACGGGTAGCAGACTCAGACAGAAAATCAGGGTAGGATGGAAAAAGACCCCAAACACACTGAAATAGTAGAAGGGCTTCAGTTAAAGAAGTTGAGTCTTGCCAGTGCTACTAATCAAGCAATGCCAAAGGAGACGGACTTTTCCTGCTCTCTTCATATTTACATTTCTGTTTTCAAAATCTGAATATTTTTCTCACTGAACAGTAGTTACACAGTTTTTACTGTGTGTGGTATTTGCACCGATCTTCCTTTACTGAGGCGCAATTCCTCTGTTCCTACATAATTTCAGGTCATTGTCATTAAGAACATTTGGATGTTTGGGAAAATGAATAAGGAAACCAGTCTTTATTATCTTACCTTCTCCAGGATTTGTAGGAATTTACATTTTCCTGCTTTTAGTGCCATTTATTTAGATCCACGCACATCCAGGGCCTAGTTTTCTCTTTGTTCACAACACACAATGCCATACAGTATGACTTGGGAGAAAGAAGGTCGTACTGTCTTGGTGTAATCTAATAGCTTCCCAGCCAGTGAAGAAGGACAAGGGAATTGCTGCAAATGCATAATAGGTGTTCCCAAAAATCTAATTATAGGAAATAAAAATACAAATCACACGGAATGGAGTTTCTGTTGTTTTTACAATGCACAGAGAGTTTTGAGGCTGTGCAGCAACCTGGCGTATCTCAATCATACCTGGGATGGAGGGTGATAGGTTTTTTTGATTTGTTTATTTTATTTTCTGTACTGTGTTTTTACTGCTTGTAAGCTGCCTATAGACACTGTGAGCCAGTAGGCAGCCATATAAATTTCCACAAATAAATAAATAAATTTAAATAAATAAATAAAACGTATATTATAAAATGTCTCACTAACCAAAGTGACTCTGCACAACTCACAATGCAGTAAAAACATAAACATAAAAACATTAACAAGAATTAGATAAAACTAAGAGCATGAACTGCTGAGGTGGGATCTTCTCTATTACTTTACCAACTATTTCCAGCATAAGGCCCCACTGAGGCCCCAAGCGAAACAGTACAAAAGCAGAGGCAGGTTTTAATCCCGTCTGGAAGGCCAAAATTGTGGGGGCAGACCTCACACTTCTAGAAGCAAAATTTCCAAAGAGCCATAGCAGAAAAGACTCTTCTAGACCAGGGGTCTCCAACCTTGGCAACTTTAAGCCTGGCTGATTTCAACCCCCAGAATTTCCCAGCAAGCTGGCTGGGGAATTCTGGGAGTTGAAGTCTGCCAGGCTTAAAGTTGCCAAGGTTGAAGACCCCTGGTCTAGACCCCATCAGCTGAAATTCCTTTACTGACATGGTCTGCAACATACACTTTCCACCAGAGCGAATGGGTCTTAGTGAACCTGCTCTGTTAAATTGGAACTTGCACCAAATAAGTGATGTTCACTGGCTTGGCAACCCAGCCCCAAATGGAGGCTGGGCCTGATGAAAGGTAGCAGTGGTAAGCTGGCCTTGTGCAGCATCATAGGGGACATGAAAGTAATTACAGTCCTAGAGGTTTTCATCTGAGTTTTGCCCTTTAATACTGTAACTTTGATCCTGGATCAAAGGATCTAGTAAAATGTGACTTTCAGTTTTGCCTGTTCATTTTCACCTAATACTTGCGGACAGTCTTTCTTCTCTCAGCGTCCATGGCAAACCACTTCCAAAAAGGTTGCCAAGAAAAATGCAGGGGTTTGTCCACGGAGTTGCCAGGAGTCAAGACTCACTCAAAAGCAGAATGGATTGGAGTTTGTTCTGAATTGCAGTGAATAAGATTGTTTTCCCTGCCTTCTAAGCTAGAAAAAGTAATGCTTAAGGCAGGCAACTGGGTTTTTTTAAAAGTGTAATTCATTGTTCTGTAGTTACACAACTGCAGCCTCCATGAACAAATATACTGGAGTTAATTTTCCACCCAAGCTGACAGTACTCAGCATTTGGAAGGATGTAATCAATGTAAGTGTCCTTGAGTTTTTTTAATTTTTCCAGAGTAGTGGTGGAGAAAAAGGGAGTGAGTAGAGTTTGTTTTCCCTGCTTTACAGATAAAAGTCTGAAAATACATCACATGTAACTTCACAAGTGTAACTTCATGATTTATGATACTTGAACAAGACATCATTTGACTTGTTTAAAAAGTTTCATACATTCCTTGATTTTTTTCTTCTTCTTCTGGACATGCAGGAACTAAAGTTTCCAATTCATTTGCTGATCTCCTACAGGAATATTGAGAGCTCCTACTTTCACAATGCTTCCTGATTTTAGTTTAAAATCTCATGTTTGAATGTAATCTATAAATCCATAAATGTTGTGAGTTGTTGGGAAAAAGCTAAAGACAAGGACTCCTTGGCTGCAAATGATTGTGGAGTTTTGTGCAAGTAATTGCAAAGCCACTAGACTTAGCCAAAACTGTAATTAATGTTTCTCTTATTGGGGGGAGGCGGGGGGGGGGCTAAGGACATGCTAGAGAAGGAATTTTAGGGAGGGCTTTTTTTCTCACCAGCAAGACTCTCCATAAGGCTGCTTTCCTATTATTTATTTTGAGAGTAATTTAAAGTAATATGACTTGTTTCTGAATAAACATAGGTAGAAGGGCCTACCTGCTATATCCAAAATCATATAGATAGTCATCATTTGGACCATAATTTGGACCAGCAACTCAGCAATTATTTTATAATTTTACATCGAACAATGCATACCAAATGACTTTAATGGCAAACACATGATTAAGAGAGAGGAGGAGACATTGCAAAGGTCATAGATGTGGACATATGTCACAAAGTCACTTTCTCGGCACAGTCATAACTGCAGATGGTTGCGGTTTGAAGTAGTTGCTAAGCAAGAACTACTGCTACACAAATACCATTGCTGTTTAGTGACGTTTCCACAGATGAGGTGGGAGAGGAATATTCTAAAACACTTGTTTAAAAAATAAAATTAATGATCATTTTTAAAATTACTATTTAAATTTACATCTAATCATAGACATTTATCTTATAAACAAACTAAACTCCTGGAATAATCCAAACATCTCTGCCTTTGTAAATTCTTGCAAAAAATGTTTTGTGGCAAGATACAATATTTTAACAACTGTTTTATTACTTTGATAAACCTGAAAATCATTTGGGTGTAATTTGTCACAGATCCTGCCCTCTCTAAAGTATGCTTTTAGTAAAGAACAAAATAGAACTATTTTCTTTGTACATAATTTTGTGCAATATTTCTTTACGATTACTGCAGATTGACTTCTTAAGTTTGGAGCAAGGGGAACACTTTGATTCACAGCTTGATAAACCTATTAATGTTTTAGATCCAACATTGTAACTATAAACATTTCTGTATAAAGTTCCTCTCAATATAATTAGAAAGCATTCCAGATCCAAGACCATGTCTCTATGACGGACACCTCTGGCTGAATAAAACTGGTGATTCAGAGGATCTGTCCAGTTCAAGAAATTACATGTTATTTGGCGTGAACATGAGAAGCAAGATTGGGCCAAATCACATTTACTTGGTGAGCTCATATTTGTCATATGGCTGGAAACATGCCTCAAATTTTCCCATTTTAAATGCAATGTATCTCTGTCCATTATTTGTTTTGTAAGCAGAAATATAAACATGTTGGGGGCAATACTATAGCTACATTGCTAAACCAAAAGTCTGCTGGGAAATTCGAATTTAATCAGCCACTCCTAACAAGTGAAACTTTTGGAGTAGGCAGTTGGCTCTGTTTAAATTAAACTTTGGGGTATTTTTGTTGTCCTTTTGATGTACTTTTTAAAAACAACAATGACTTCTTTTAAAGAAAACAGGAAGATCCTTCATTTAATAGCCCACATATTCACCCACTAATATAGAAATATGATGCAGCTTTTACTTGAGTCATTGCCACAAAGTTTAAGTCGCTTTGGCAAGATGGGCAGCATATACGTTTGTTAAATAAATACATATTTAGTTGGTCCCGGTTATTTATACAACTCAACCAGAATTAAATGTTCAGGATAATGCATTTGTTTGTCTTTACATTGGAAATATTATTTAGTTGTGCCCTGAAAAATCGCAGCTTATCAGATCCAATAGTAAAATTCAAGAACCAGCACAAAGTATCTCACTTCAGTGCAACTGACTATCAGATGATCTGATGCTTCATATTAATGTCACAACAGATCAGGGTGAGGAAAAAACATACACTGTAATCCTATCTGTGCTTATTCAAAAATAACCTCCATTGAATTCCATCGTGAGAATCCACTTTGAAGAAAAAACAGAATAAATTTACAGGAATTCCTGTACACCCAGATTCCTGGGTGTATATACATCCCTGGGTGTATTTAGAAGTAAAGGTGGGATTAAAATCTAATAAATAGCATCTGAATCTATTCAGTGGGATTCACTGAGGAAAGTATCTACTGAATGCAAGGTAGGAGTAAATCACTCATGACACTCTCTAGGAATGAAATGGATAAACAGCTACATAAATTTAATCAAATACCATAGAATTGTACTGCAATTTTTTTAAAAATAGTCACAGGGTGAATCAAATGGAACAATGCTGCAGTGGCATCCAGGATAGATTTTGGAAAATTTCTCAAACCGGCTTCCTTATGTGAACTTGCTAATTATTATCTTTAATATAAATGAGTATATATCAGTTTGTTCTGGACAGAAAATGATGACTTTAAATCTCTCAATATTTCTTGACTTAGAAAGGACTTAAGGCAGCTTGCTCTATTTGCTAAAAATTCCACTCAGGGGAAAGAAGAATACAGAATACAGCTAAGCAGGACAGCTATTAAGTGAGTTTTGCCCCATTTTAGGATCTTTCTTGCCACAGTGGTTAAGTGAAATCACTGCAGCTGTTAAGTTATGAAAACAGTTGTTAAATAAATCTGGCTTCTCCATTGACTTTGTTTCTCAGAAGGTCATAAAAGGTGATCACATGACCTGGAACACTGTGTGACCATGGGGATACAGCAATAGCTACATATGTGAAAAATTGTCCCAAGTCCCCCTTTTTATCTCCATTGTAACTTCAAATGGTCACTAAATGAATGGTTGTAAGTCAAGGACTACCTATGAAAGATGTTTTTTTAGTAAATGGATATTTCTGAATCTGTTCTTCCATTAACATCTTCCAGTATGAGGGGAATTGTCATGCCCCTGGTGGAGACTGACTCTGAGGGAGAAGAGGAACAGCCAACAGGGGGTGGAAGTGTGGCTCCGGAGGTTGTGGAGGAGGCTGGGGAAAGGCAGAGGCCGGCTGAGCAGTCAGAGGAGGACCCAGGCCCATCCGCTATCCATCCTCCATCCAGAGGATAAGGGAGAGACGTGGTCTTCTTGATACTCTTCATGGACTGCAGGTGTGAGAACTGCATAAGAGTTTGGACCTGCGTACTGGAAAACGCTGGAAACAAAGCGTGTTTTGTTTTGATCTGAAGTTATTTTGGATGGCATTCTTACAATAGACTGTACCTTGTTATCTCCTTGAATTTGGTAAATACTTCTCCTTTTCCGTTGTGGACATTTTGTCATTGTAGTTTGTTTGGGTTTTTATTTCACCTCTATCTGTTCATTATGTTCGGACTACATTGCTTTCTTTTGAAGACTATTTTTGAGTACCGTTTTATCTCCGACTGAGAATTATTGAACAGTGGAGCCAAGTTGGAGGCATCAAAGGACATTTATTTATGTTTTGGATTTTGTTATGTTTGTATCCCGCCCTGGGTCATCACAGGAATCTTTAGTAATCTAGTCAGTCTAGGCTAGGTTTTCTTTTTCTGTTTTTAGCTTATATTATTCTTTTCTTCTGTATAATTTATTATATAGTAGCTATATGGTCTTCTGGTTTAATTCGTATGTTTTGTTTTCTGTTGTGATCTTTTGAGAGCCTTCTACAATTACAATAGAATATGCATTCGAGAGAGAGAGAGAGAGAAAACAGAGAGAGAAGCACCCAAACATACACAGACAAAGAGAGAAATCTGGTCAATTCTTACATTATTATTATATCTTCTGTTCCAAGAAATTCCAGTAAAACTTTTAAAACACAGCAAAATATATAAATAAAAGAGGTATGAGGGGTGACAAAAAAGTAAAAGGGGTTACACAATCCAGTTCTTCTCTTCCTTTTCTACAAGCCTCAATATGAAACTATTTTATAGCTTTCTGTTAATATGATCCATATTACACAGAAAGGAATCCAACTACCCTAGTTTTATTGAGTCAAATGCTTCCAGAGGAATTCCAGTACATTAATGGAGCAAGGATATTTTTCACAGAAATTAAAAAGAGTGCCATAGTGGCACTCATTCCAATGATTGTTAATAAAATTATTGGTAAGGAGTGAATACATTTACATAGTAAGCAAGGCTGTGCCTTTCTTCATAAAAAGCTAGCAAGGCACAAAAGTTTGAAAAGTGTCATTTCAAATACCACATGGTTATGCTTTTAGAATGTGGAATTAAAATTGAATTGTGGAATGGTGCCTTAATTCAGGTTCTGAAGAGTGATGCTAATACCCCAGTTTTTTAAACAGATGTAGCTCTGCTACTCTCAAATATATGCATGGAGGGGTGGAAGAGGCAGAATGATGATTTAAATGTTTTTTCATTCTGCTTTGCATTTAGCATTACTCCCTAAACAACAATGAAATGCAATCAGTAATGAAATATAAATATTATATCCTCACCACCATCATTAACCACCCAAGCTCTCCATGGCTTTCTGAAATAGCTTGAAATTAGACCAAGTAGTCATCTTCCTGTCAAACAGAAAATTCATGCCTTATTAGGTTATTAGGTATCAATCAACACAGATCTCTCAACTACAGATATGCCTTATTTTGAATGGAAGTGACTCTCCTAGTATAGGCAAAAACATTTGTGAGAAGTGAGATCAAGGCCTAAGATAAGCCTAGAATTCCCACAATTTGCCTGCTTCCCACCCAGGTGTTCATAGGTAGCTTGCTGAATAAACAAAACACAATCTACCACAGGAAACTCATGCAGTCTATCTCTAAAATCTGTACATTGCTCAGTTGCCATGGCACAAAACTGCACGTTTGATCTCACATACCTTTCCTAATTCTCCCAGCTGAATTCCTCTACATAGAATGAGTTATTCCTTGCAAGATTTCTATACATGCCTTCATTTAAGGCGGTGTCAGTTTTTCCCTGGCTGGGCAGGCATACACTAAAATATGTCAGGCTTTGCTTGTTTTGGCTACTGAGAAGTCTCTGGCTTGCAAGCTGGTCTTGGCCTCATAATTATTTTTGCCTTCTGTAAAACTTACTTGGCTGTATGTAACACAGGAATAGGAATCCTTTGTATTAAAGCAATAGATGCGAAACTCGCAACTTCCTCAGTCCATTTACACATAACACTGTGCCAGTGATATAAAATATGATTCCTTGCTACTCTTCAATTTACTCAGCTGAAAAGAAATATAAAACTCATTTCCATGTTGGGATCAATATATTAATACGTGAAAGTCTGAAAGACTGTTGTCATTAGTTTCAAAGTTGACATAGAACAGAGCTGAAAGTTAAAAAAATAGCAGCGTTTTTTAATTTTTAAAAAATGCCCTTGACATCAGGATAGAGAAGCTACCTCATGCCCAATTGTTCCACTTAAAAGGCTCTTTCAAAGTGATGCCTTTGGATAAGATATAATAGGCACAATAGAAGAAGATGAATTTTGCCCTGAAATTCCCACGTAATGTCTTTTGAGACAAAATCCTGATTTTACATTTAGATTTATGAATCCAGAGATGGCATTGATTAACCAAGATTCAATGCTAGTATTTTTTAAAAAAAGAAATGAAGAAGAATCACACTGATTTTGCCATGGAGATGAATTCAGACTGGATAAATTATGAATGCAACACATTTACACATAGCTGTTAAATGAAACCCCAGTAGAAGTCATGGACCAATTGTTAGAAGAAACAACACTAAGGGTGTTATATCCTGTTGTGGAAGCAGAAGATGCTGAACTGGATAAATTCTTTGTATTCTATGGGTTTTTGTTATTTTAGATGCATTCTTAGATCTGCACTTTCAAACATGTTTATGTGTTTGTCTTCAAATTAGCCCAAATGATGCCTTATACTGCAACAGTTTTTGAAACAAGATATCTAAAATCTGCTAACTTAAAGAACGTGATAAAAAAAAAAACCCAAGACAGATTACTCCAGTGGAATTGATCAGTTTTACTTGCTAAATTGGGACTGTTGCAGCATCCCTACAAACCCATGATTGTGATTTCTGACATTTTCTACCAGCTTCTCATAAACAAACTCAATGGGGAAGATGGCAGGAAGTCAGAAATCTTGATCATGGGATTACAAGAGCTATATTTCTCTTGCTAGACATTTTCTTCTTTAATAAACTGATGTTTTCTTCTTTAATTTTTAAAGCAAAGTGATAGCAATACCATTCAGGAAAATTTCATGTTCATTCTGGACATATCAGACTGCAATACATTTTTTTCACAGGATGATCCAAGAGTCACAGAGTTGTCCAGTTGTACATAAAGCTGACAAAATGTCTGCCTGGTATATAGATTGCAGGCCACAGAAAACATTCTGACATGTTTCAAAATGCACAGGGACACAAAGCATCCCCCTTTGTGTAGTTAAAGTCAACACATATTTTGTGA
This sequence comes from Hydrophis major, assembly GCA_033807585.1. Taxonomy (NCBI): domain Eukaryota; kingdom Metazoa; phylum Chordata; class Lepidosauria; order Squamata; family Elapidae; genus Hydrophis; species Hydrophis major. Next base: position 100,404,001 of record CM066328.1, read on the forward strand.
GGCTCATTCAGTTACTTTGGAAGTTGATTCCATCTGAACAACTATTTGGATGCTGGGGAAAATAGGATTTTAGATAGCATACAAAGCTATCAAGAATAATAAAATGAAAAATACAAGACACTGGCCTCATGAGCTTCCAAGCAAGAACATCTGTATTCTATTTTCCAGGCTTATAGAGCTCTTTATTATCTGTTCCATTTTTTCATTATCATCATCATTATTACTAACAGTAGTAGTAGTGCCCCTTAATAATATCATTTGCAATCCAATCTTAGGGATTTTTTTACAGAAGTTTCAAAATTTCTTGGTAACTGGTGCCTAAGTTACTTTAGATAATTATAGTCTCTGATTTATCTGTCTTATTGGATAATGAAGACTTCAAAGTGTAATAATTCTTAATTTATTTCAAAATGCAGTAAATGATTTCATTTAGCTGCTTTCCTGGAAGTAAGATCCATGACATCTGCCCCAAAAACTTGTTTTGTTTGCATCATGGATTGTAATTCTTCATGGCTTTCTATTTTAAAATGATAAAACTATGTTAAATTATGCTGGTTTGTTAATTCAGTGTAACATTTAAGGAAACTGTTTATATCGATGCCTTAAGAGAAATGGCATTAACCCTGTTTAAGAATTCATTGTGATGCAAGCAATCTAATAAGCTGCTTAAGCACAAATATCTACTGCACAACTTTAAAAGCTGGCAATAACTTTATGCACATGGGATTAGGCATTAACTCCCCCTTCCTTTTCAGTAAAGTAATTGTAAGACTGAGTTGGGTATATTTATATAGCTAAATTCAGGAACCTGGTCCTGGTGGCTTTAATCATAGCCTATACTATGTGGTAAATTAAGAGTTCTTTTTCATGTCCCTGTTTTGATTTAAACATTAGAATATGCTAGAAATTGAGGTTTTGAAAGGCGTTTGTCATTAGCATAGTAACATTAAAATGTGGCTGTTCCACGGGAGACACATTCATGTATTCCAGCTAATATTTCAAACCCAATTAAAGGCAAATCACTCAGTACACAATTTCCATTGGAAAGCACCTCTGTACAGGAATTAACATGCAATCAATATGTAAGTCATCTGATTTACTAAGCCCTGCACATATACTGTATTTTATTCCTTGCTAGGACTCACAATATAATCATTGGAATTTATAGCCAAAAGCAAATTAAGAGTACAACCTTATAGATACAATTACTTTTTCTGCTTCCTTGAAGGGCTTGTGTAAATTTATGTGAATTTTCTTATCTGCAGAATTATTTTTAAGTCTACATCTATTCAGGGAGCAAATCCAGCATCATTAAAATGTAACCAAACTGAATATAACTAAAATGCATCTTTAACTGCAGTCTATCAGTCCATCCCACAATTATTCATAATCAACCCCAGTGATAGCATACACATAAAACCTATTTTTGCTTTTCTGTCAATAACTGTTAAGATTACCCTTAAATTCTGAAAAATGAACAAAAGGACCCCCACAAAACGGAGGACAGATGATATAAGTCAATGTTTAGTGAAAACATTCATTTGGGAAACAAAGTGCCTTTCCCGTGTTCAGGCAGAATTATTCCAAAATAAGTATATAGGATTGGACCTTTAATTACAAATCAGCTTTAGCTGCATTATAATACTCTTTGGGAGATCATCTCTGTGTAATCAAAAGTCATATTTCAAAGGAGCCTGGTAATATCAGTAATATATATGTGCCATATGTTTGTTTGGTGAAGAAAGCAAATATCTGCCTTTCTTGGTGGCCAACTATGCGTGCCAATTCCATAGGGCAGAAGTGAAGGGGTTTGCCTCATGGACTCTGACAACTCATCTTTAAATGATCTTGGCTGAGCATTTTTGCTGATCTATCTGGCTTAAAATGGATGAATGAAGGGAAATGTCTTCTAAACATAACTGAGGAATGAAGTCTTGCTTTCGCCATCTTTCTCTAAAAACTGATTTTGTTGGGAGTACCAACTGGAAATAAGGGGAGAGTCAAGAAATGAGGTTGTTAATGTTTTAAACATTATTTTCCCCGACCATGATATAAATGCATGTGTTAAGCAAAAGACTTTGTATTGATTGAAATCTTATTGCTGGAAACTCAAAATGGTCTAATGCAATCAATGGTTCTAATATCCGTCTTTTTCTAATTTTAGGGTATAAGAGTATAATTTTGTTGGTGTGGCTTTATTTTATTGTAATGAAAATCAATAGCCCTGTTGACTGTGAGCATAAAACCTGCCCTGAAATCGGTTTCTTCCTTTTTTTGGCAATTATTATTATAATATTTTTTTTGATAATGAAAAAAAGTAGACCTTGGGGGAAAAAATGCTTGGCACAATCCCTTGTTTATTTTTATTTTTTTAATTTCTGTTTGTGTGCTTTCTTAATGAAGGTAGTTTTAGGCACAGTATTTATATCTATAGCCAAACGCAAATAATTTGCCTAATGTATTCCTGACTTATAAAGCCACTCAATTCAGCCCTATTTAAACTTTGAAAGACAGGGTGCAACTCTCATGGATTACTTTCCGCATGTAAGCGAGGCTTTCATGGTATTTGATTACAAATCACCATGCATGAGAGTCATTATCTCAGCCATTTTCATTCAGTTCACCACAGATCCATTCCAACCACAATCTCTGTGTAACCCTTCCTGTGACAAACAGTTGCTCAACAGAGCAAAGCCATTTCTTTCTGATGGTAAACCAAGGTGGCTTCCTGTATTGGAAATGATGGGGAAAATCTCTCCCTCGGTAATGATAGCATATCTCTTTTGGTTTGGGTGGCATTCTTACTAATACGTACTCTGACTAATATGTACCAAAACATTACTACTCCGCCCATTTCTTCTTTCTTTCCTGCAATTAGATTAAGTTGTTTTATTGTTTTAAAGGATCACTAAAGCTTTCTCGGCATACCATCAGAGTGGGGGGAGGGGGGAATCTGTGTAGATGCATATTGTTTGTCGAATTTTAAATCAGTTCAGCATTAGATTTTATGCCCAGTACAGTGCAAGGTAGTGTCTACCCAGGTCCCTGAACGATTTGAGACTTCAGCTGTTAAAGAGCAGTGTAAATATTAATGCAACATCCCTGCAGAGAAACTAGTGTACGCTACTTGAAACAGGCAAAGATAAATTATAATCCAGTATTTAACTAGAGATGAGGGGAAAGCTATGTTAGTCTATATGGCAAAAAGACATAAATTCTGGTAATACTTTTAAAAGTAACAGGTATGCAAGGGAGTATGAGGGCATAAGTTTTTGTGACCAACAGCTCACTTAATCAGATGCATAGAATGGCTTTTTATTAGAGGAGTTTAATGTAGAGAATTAAAAGAGTGAGCGGAAGAAGGGAAAAGAAAATACAAGTAGATCGTTTATAGATTTATACAATATAGTAGGTGAGATTGAGAGGAAAATCTCATAAGTGAGAATTACTTTATTGGCTAATGGGCAAAGAACCTATTGTCTCTGTAAGGCCTTTTGCAATGCTTTGGGATTATCTAATGAACTGTTATTCACTTATCTCTCTGTGCAAAAGAATAAATGAACACAAACAGGCCTCAGAAACCCGAATAGTTACAAGACAAGGACACAGCATTTTGACTTCCCAAGACCCTCCGTTCCTAACTTCAAAGAAGCAGTTGTGGAACATAAACTTTGCCACCACAAAGCAACCACAATACAAGGAGAGACAATCAAGCTACAATAAGTTATGTCATCCCAATCCATTTATACAGCAATGAGTTCTTAGTATATTATAATTTAGAAAGCTACACTCAGTCCTCACACACGCATCGAATCTTTCTCTCAGTCTCTGCTATCTCTGAGATAACAGGCCCTGGAGGTGGGCCTATAGACAACCACCCTGAAAAAGATTCTCACAAGCAATGAGAAACAATGATACTAATGTGGAGACTAGATTCTGCAAAAACCCCAGATATATACTTAACCCCCACATTAACAAAATGCCACAGTCACTAATAACTTCACACAAAGTTTAGAGGTGCCTTTACATGCTCATCCTCTGATATGATATATGGTATCATCTGTCAGGAACGCCCCGTGGCGTCTATGTAGGACAAACGGGACAAACTTTAAACAAAAGAATTAAGTTTCACATCAGGACTCAAAAGAAGGACAAACTAATATCAGAACACATTAACTACCTAGGACATTCAATTACAGATTTCAAGGTGGCTATTTTAGAACAATGAAATTATTGTAGAGCAAGAGGCAGGACAACTCACATATATCAGAGTGTCATGCTATCTCAGAAGGTCTTAACACAATGAGATTTTAACACATTACAATTGCTAATTGAAGAGACACTTGTAATCTGTCTCAGGTGTAACTGCACACAACTACCATAGCTTCTCTGACCCCATTTCCTTTGTAAATCCTATATCAGTTTAATCACTCCATGGATCTTTTGAAGTAAACTACAGCTCACAAAAGCTTATGCCTTTAAATAAATTGAGTTAGTCACAAATGGTGCGATCCAATTTGTCTGATTTTTGGCTGCCATAGACAAACAAGACTGGCCTCCTACAATCTATACTGTTGTGTAAACCCATTAACTTATCACTTTGTCCCTTTAATTATTTGTATTTAAAGTCTGCTAGACAACTTGGGATCCATTGGGTCATCATTTCAGAAATATTCCTTCCCTAAACAGAGAAACAGAATAACTACAAGCAGACAAAAAAGTCACTGTTGAGTAGGAGCAACGTCCTGTTGGCTTCCCCCTGTAGTATGTGTCATTGCCTCATTGGAAGCTGTAGGCAGTGTTGGAATTACTCCGTTCCCTTCCCTTCCCTTCTAAAGTCTATCTATATCATGAAGCCACAGTTGAAGTGAGTGATTGCTCACAAAAATTTATGCCTCAGTATTGTAGTTGGTCTTGAAGGTGCTACAATATTCAGCTCCCTATTCAGTTACAGTTGAGATGTCAAACTCACACCGTCTTTTTCCCACTTTGCTAACTCAGATGTGGACATGGCCAGCCTGTGACGCATCCAGCCTGTGGGACGGGAGTTTGACAGTCCTGAGTTACAGTATCTAAGCAATAATAGTACTATAATTCTGTTAATAGCAAGGGCACTTGAGACAAGCAACTTTCCAACTCTCCAATTTGAAAAAAACTTCTAGTTAAATGTCTTCTTGTTTGGCTTTGTAAAAAAAGTTCTGTTAGAAAGTGGTATCTGCAATCCTTGCATCAGCGCAAGGACTGGAGGATTTCTCTACAGTCAGTAGGGTAGACCATATCTTACCAGTGCAGAGGTTAAGTGCAGAGGGGAAAAAAACTAAAGTTCTTGACAATTATTTATTTTATACATATTCCTAAAATATTCTGGTTTGGAATGGCTTTAAAGGCACAGCTGTGATAGCAGCTTCCAGAAGCACCAAAACCAAGACTGGCAGTAGAGCAATTATGTTTTCATCTGCTTTGGATTAGCAGGGATGATTCAGCTCGATCACTCCAAACTAGTAATGGGCAGGCAATCCATTTGCAAAGACATGCCCACTTGCCTTCTTCCTTCCTCATCTGGATGTGAGTTGGATCTCTATAGTTAATTCCAGCTGGAGATATTTGCTTATGTTTGGCATGCTTGCATTTGGAATAACTGGGAGTAGAAAGCCAGAACATGATAATGTTGATCTCCAGAGTAATAAACTGATGATCTAAATAGATCAGCAAGAGGTTTTAGTGGCCCAAAATAGTACTTTTGTATCAGTTAATGAAATATTAATGGTATAGATCAAGAGTCGCCAACCTTGTGGACCTCAGGGACCACCGAACACATAATTTTAAATCCTGTGGACCAGAGACCCTGGAAAGATCCCAAAAAAAGTCTGCAAGAAAATTCCCCATCCCGTTTTCCTACTGATTGATCATTCTTTATTTGGGATCACAGGATACCGTCTCCAGCTCCTTTCTTGGGGTGGGGGAGAGACTTTTGGCTTCATGCAAGGAAAGCAGCAGAAGCAGCAGAAGTCTTTCTTTCTCGCCCCCAAACCCTGCCAGAAATGAGTCTTTGTGAGACTGGTCGCACTGGCGCAGCCTCTTGAAGCAGGATGCCTTGCAGAGTCCCAAAGACTCATTTCTGGCGGAGTTTGGGGGAGAGAAAGAAAGACTTTTGCTGCTTCCCTTGCATGCAGCCAAAAGCAGAAGAAGAAAGAAGCGGAAAGAAGCAGCCCGGTGACCAGGTGACCAGTATATATGTGTACATATATACATTCATCTTGAATGTGGCTCAATAGCAGCCTGGCTGTTAATGAAGACTTTTATGCTAGGAGCAATATGTGAGAAGTGAGCACACCTGAAAGTCTGCATTGCCACTTGGCACTGATACAAAGGCAGGTCTTTTCCATGGTGGCAGCTGTTCTATGGAATGATGTCAATCCTGCTGACATGCTTCAGGGATGGTTTTAAAAGGCCTTACAACTGTTCATTTAGTGATGGTTCATAGATACAACAATACTGAAAAAGTGACTTATGACCATTTTTCACGCTTATGACCATTGCAGCATCCTCATGGTGACATGATCAAAATTCAGGCGCTTGGCAACTTCACATTTATGACAGTGGCACTTTTCTGGGCTCATGTGGTCTGCTTTTGCGACCTTCTGACAAGCAAAGTTAATGGGGAATCCAGATTCACTTAACAACCATGTTACTTGACTTGTTAAATGCAATGATTAACTTCCTGTGAATCACAACTGTGGCAAAAAAGGTCGTAAAAATGGGACAAACTCACTTAAGAAATGTTTTGCTTAGCAACATAAATTTTGGGCTCAATTGTGCTCATAACTCGAGTACTACATGTACTTTCCTATCTTTACTAAATAGCTGTGAGGTTCTTTGTAATAACATGATAGATAGATAGATAGATAGATAGATAGATAGATAGATAGATAGATAGATAGACAGGCAGGCAGGCAGGCAGGCAGGCAGGCAGGCAGGCAGGCAGGCAGGCAGATATCAGACATAAAAGATAGAAAAATATGTTCGAAAGTCCTTCTATAACATAAAATGGCTTGCTGAGCTAGACTACAGGTAGAAGAAAACAAGCACTACTTAGCATTCTAAAAAACAATTTGCACAAGCATTCCTAAAATATCTCTAAGCATATATTGCATTTTTAAAAGAGAAAATACATTTGTTCTACTAACTTCAATCTGCATATCCCACTTTGAAGCATGACTGCTTCTTTAATTCCAATGTATCAATCATACAGGTTCTGCTACTAAACTGTGTCCTTAGTAGTGTCAGGATAACTTTATCATTGACTAATTAAGCCCTTGGGGAATCTTTGGGCAGTCATGTATAGATTCTGAAGCTTAGCTGATCATTTTATTGATGCTTTCTGTGCAGGAAGGGAATAGTATCTATTGTTTTTCTCTTTTAATTGTGTCAGCATTTAGATGAGTAAAGTTGTCACCAAGGTCAACGGATTAGACTGCACATGCAGATATAGAACAAAGCCACATGGGTAAGGAAAAACTCACTTTCATGCAGTTTCCTAAAACAAAACATGAAATTATTGAAATCACATGAGGCGATGTAATTAAATATCTTGGTTTTTAACCAGGAGGTTGCTGCAAAGTCTTAAGTTTAGAAATAAACATAAAATTTGGCTTTGATTTTTGTTAACTGTAATGTTCTATCAACTGCTGATTAATTGATCTTCACCACCTCTCCTTGGAAGACAATGAAACAATACATTTTTAAGTAGCATGGAATAAGCTTTCTACATCAACCAAAAACACTCTTGAAATCAAACCCCTAACACAGATGTAGGTTTGGTTTTAAAAGCCCCAAGTGTGCAGTGAAAGTGAAATACAATAAAAAGGGTGTAGAGGTTCTGCTGCTATTAAAAATTTTCCTTCTGTTCACATCATGCAGACCATTGTATTTGTCACTTACATCAAGCAATTTGCAACAAATTAATTTTAAAAAAGATGATACCAGTAGACTTGATGATATTTGAAAAGCTTATCAAAATATTTGTTAGTCATGTTCTTAAGTGCATCAAACCATGTTATCTCATAATCCAGGGTACAGGTAGTCCTTGACTTACAACAGTTAATTTGGTGACCGTTCAAAGTTACAAAGGCACTGAAAAAAGTGACTTATGACCATTTTTCACACTTATGACCATTGCAGCATCCCAGTAGTCATGTCATTTACATTCAGATCAGAGGTGGTATTCAGCAGGTTCTGACCAGTTCTGGAGAACCGGTAGCAGAAATTTTGAGTAGTTCGGAGAACCGGCAAAGACCATTTCTGACTGGAGATTTTACAGTATCTTTCCCAGGGCTGGGGTGCTACTGTGTCATGTCCCTGGTGGAGGCTGATTCTGAGGAAGAGGAGGAACAGCCAACAGGGAGTGGGAGTGTGGCTCCAGAGGTGGTAGAGGAAGCTGGGGAAGGGCGGAGGCCGGCTGAGCAATCAGAAGATGATCCAGGCCCATCCCCTATCCATCCTAGGGCACGCAGAGAGGAAAGGATCAGGGAAAAGCGAGGTCTACTCAGGAGGAGATTACCATGATCCTCCTTGTGGCTTGCAGCTGGGGGCTATGTATATAGGTTTGTAACTGCGTAGTCAGAATTGCTGGAGTCAAAGTTTAGTGTTTCCTTTGAAAGAGGAAATCTTTGTTGGTGTGCTTCCCATGGACTCTCCCCGTTACCTTCCTGGAATGTATGATTAATTATCTGGCTTGCTTCGGAACTCTCATCAATGCAGTTTGTTGTGGTTTCCTTTTGCCTCATTATTTACTTTTGTGACTTTAAACTGTGCCTAATAAAACAGTGAAGTTAAGTTGAAGGCCTTATCGGATTTTAATGTATGTTTGGGTGTTTGGGTTACTTTGAGAGACTACGGGTCAGCACATTTTGACTCCAACCACCCCTTCAACTTATTTTTGCTTTTTGTGGGGTGACCATGGATCAGCTCAGAGCAGAGATTGCCCAGTTAAGCCAGCAAGTGGCTCTTTTGACTTCACAGGTGGCACAAATGCAAACTGCCCAGCCAGGCTGAAAATGCCCAGTGGTAGTGCCAGATAAATTTGATGGCTCGCTGGCCCAATTTCCAGCAATTTTTGGGCAGTGCCAGCTTTACATAAGCCTTCGGCCTGAGGAATTTCCCACTGACCGGGATAAGGTGGGGGTTTTGATTAATTTGTTGTCAGGCTCTGCAGCACCCTGGGTGACGCCTCTGTTGACCCAGCCCAACCAGGTGTTGGACAATTACACCGTGTTTTGCGGCCAGTTTCAGGCCACATTTGAGGACCCTGTTCGAAGCCAAACAGCAAACAGACATTTGAGAGAGTTGAAGCAGGGGCATGGCTCACTCATAGATTATATTGCTAGTTTTGGGGTGGTTGCTCAGGATGTACAATGGAATGAGGCAGCACTATTAGACCAGTTCCAGGAGGGTTTGTCGTCGGAGCTCCTGGATGAGGTGGTGCGCACTGAATGCCCTTGCATCCTTCAGGAGTTCATGCATCTGTGTCTTGGTATCAATGCTAGACTTCAGCAGCAACGGGTGCAACGATGGACAGAGACCGTATCTGTTTCCAGCAAGACGGCGCCCTTGGTGGAAGTGCCTTTGGAGGAACCCATGCAGTTGGGGGCTGGCCGCCCTCGCCTGACTCAAATAGAAAAGGATAGACATTGTCGTGATGGTTTATGCCTCTATTGTGGCAATCAATCAGTCAAACCATGTATTCTTGTAATTAAATTAAGCTGTCTTAGTAAACAGCGCCAAGTGGACTGAGACAAGACCATAAAAATTTATGAAATTGTTGAACTGAGATACCTTTTAAACCTAAGAAATGTGTGGGTTTTTTTTTCCCTTTGGGGACATTACATATGTTTTTAAATAATTCTGCATGTACATTTATTAAGCAATGTAATTAAAAAGTTATTGGTATAATGCTTCAATTTCAAGTGAGCAATGGTATCATTGAACAGAAACCCATAAACTGATTTGTCCTGACTTTAACATACAGAAAGAGTTCCAAGATAAACAATAGTAAGTGAAAGGTATAACACTCTAATATTAAAGAATATAAACACCAGAGAAATGAGAAGCTAGCAAAAACATTTTCGAGAATGAGAATTTCCCTTGCTCGTTTCTGAAAATATCTAGATACTGAAGATATCCACTGGTTAATCTCAGCTCAAAAGGGGTGTGTTTTTTAAAAAGACAAAACTTTGACATGATGAAAAGTAAAGATGACAATTTTTTACAGGTATTCAATGCACTGTGTAGTATTTATGATGCAGTGGTTTTGTTACTTTCACGCTATCGGTACTGGTTGCAGGTGAAACCGAGGCTGATGTCAGAATATGTATTTAACTGGGGTCAAAGTAATGTGGTAAATAGAATCCAAAATCCATAGAGGCTAACTAAAATTCCACAAAATTAATTGCAGGGTTTTGAGTTTCAAGAAGTCATGATTAAACAAGCATGTTAGAAAAAAGTTTCCAAGAAAGAAAGAAAAAAGCCTGATGTTGGAACCATATCATATTCTTAGCTCTAATTTTGAATCCTAGATCTTCACTGATGTATAGGCATTAATGCTTCTCACAAGTTGATATCAATAAACATAACTTGTGAATGAACTTCATGGATTATTCTGCCAGGGAAACAGCTAAAAGAGGTATGGAAGCATCTTCTGCTTTTTATTTATCCAAAATGCTTGAACCAGGCTTACTATTATTCTCCAAAGCACCTGAGGGCAGGACAAGAAGCAATGGATGGAAACTATTCAAGGTGAGAAGCAACCTAGAACTAAGAAGAAATTTCCTGACAGAACAATTAACCAGTGGAACAACATGCCTCCAGAAATTATGAATTCTCCAACAATGAAAGGTTTTAAGAAGAGATTGGACAACCATTTGTCTGAAATGGTATAGGGTTTCCTTCTTTAGCGGGGGGTTGGACTAGAAGACCTCCAAGGTCCCTTTCAACTCTATTATTCTATTCTACTAGTTACTCTTAAACAAGCTAGGAATTGGAAACCACAAAAAAAAAACCATGTTTGTTTATGCTGGATCGTTAGCAGGAAACTTTCTGGTATAAATTACCAAGTTTATTTCTGGTAAATGTTCTGTGACTGATCATCTCCACTATGATAAACATTTTGTGACGACTGTAGCTAGTTGTGAGATCACTCTTGACAAATCCTCTGCATTCTAGAAGTGTCCTCTAATTCAGAAAGGTTTGCCTACTCCGGGTTTACTGGCAGCAGAAGCAAAGCACATGTGATCAAGGTTTCCTGCAAAAATTTATTCCCATGTTATACGAACTAACCTTAAACATTTTTAATCACAGTGATCTTATCCTCTTGTATCTATATAATTTTTTTAAATGGATTTTAAAAATGGATAAAAAGTCAAATTAAAACAAACAAAAGAAACTTGAAAGAGGAAGAGCCATCCTATATAGAAAGATAATGACTTAGAGCAGGCTATGTATTTGCTTACTACTTAAATGGTTTATTATAGTGTTCCTCCAAGGCCCTTCCCACTTTATCCTGGCACTCAATTCAGGAGTCTTTTGACAGTCTATATTGACAGTTGTGACTCCCAGCTGCCTCTTAGAATACTTTCATTGACATTCACAAGAATCAAGGCTATTTTTGCTTTTGAAATGGCTAACTTGCCTTATTGTGTCCCAGGTGGGATTATTGCCAGACTTTTCTTTTTAAGCAGCTCTGCCAAATGAGAAAAATTGACATGCTAAGAAATCTTGGCTCAGAGATCAGATTATTATTAAAATGTATTCTTTCAACAAAGCACTTCCGTACTTTGCACTTAATCAAGACTGAAGCATTTGGAGTGCACAATATTTATAAATTTAATGGTCATAATGTCTGTTATGTTTTGAGCATGGGCGAGAAAGAATGGAGACAAGCCTCTGAACGGTGAACTTCAGCTCTTTATTTATATAGTGACTTCTTCAATTCAACAGCAGTAAAACCCGCCTTATATAGGCAAACCCTGTAACGTTTAACCAATAACGAGCTAGGAATGCTAGTTCTTATAACCAATAAGAACTCTCTGTTAAGGGCCAATCGGATTCCCCAGAACAGGCCAATCCGGTCCAGCCGCTTAAGAGCCAATCAGAAGTGCAGGGCCAGAACCCTGCACTTACTCCAAGCTCACACTTTATTAATCTTATTGCATACACAACACCCCTTCCCTCTGGCTTCTTATTTCAGGGTGCAGTTACATAGTCCCTTAGGTAGGACGGTTGTCTTTTTAGTCTCTTTGATTTTCGTTGTATTGGCTGGTTGCAATCATGCTGAGGCAGATTGTTGTTTGGTAGTGGGGCTGTTTCTGGTTGAGAGTTCACTTCTATGTCGTTGCCCACATCTTCTGCAATTCCTTGAGGTGCAACCGTTTCTCCCTCCGGCTCCGCTTCCTGAGTTTCTATTAAACCGTCGTTTCCTTCAAACGGATTTCCTAGGAATTCATCTTCTTCCCTACCTCCCCCCCCCTCAGTTTGGTCAAAGGGGATTTGCGGATTGGCCGCTGAAAGCCGCGATCATAATTGGTCGATATGCCGTTTCCAAAGTTTATCGTCAAGGCATTGCACAAGGTAGGATCTGGGGCCAGTTACACGTACTACTGTCACTTCCACCCACAACGGGTCGCCCGATAGGTTTTTTGCATAAACCAGGTCTCCTACCTGGAAGGTGCGACAGCGGTCGCGGGATCCTAGTGGTTTCTCCGGTTCATAAGCCGGGTGCAACCAGTCGAGGTGGGAGCGGAGCTTTCGTCCCATAAGCAGTTCAGCGGGAGTTTTGTTGGTGACACTATGTGGGGTGATGTGTTGCAAGAAGAGGATTTGATTGACCTTGTCGTCAATGTTGTCGTAGTCTACCTTTTGCAAGGTTTTCTTCACAAATTGGACCATGCGTTCTGCTCGGCCATTGGTCGCAGGGTGCGCAGGTGAGGTGAGCGCATGGCGGATGCCGCAGTCAGCGAGGTACTGCTCGAATGCTTGTGCGGTAAATTGTGGGCTGTTATTGGATACCAGGACGTCTGGTAATCCGTGGGTTGCAAAGAGTCTATTTAAAATTTTGGTAACTGCCTCGGAGGTTGTAGTCATCCTGCGATGAATTTCGAGCCAATTCAAGTAGGCGTCGACGGTAAGCAGGAAAGTGTGGCCTTTGGTTGGCCCCACGAAGTCCAGGTGAATTTGTGATCAGGGTCCACGTGGTGTTTTCCCATTCAGTAGGCATGGCTTTTGGTGGGGCGTTGTTGACTTCTTGGCATTTGGGACAAGCTTTAACCCACTGTTCGATTTGCTTGTCAATGCCCGGCCACCATGTGTAGCTTCGCGCAAGGGCTTTCATTCGCATGATGCCGGGGTGGCCATTGTGCAAAGTTCTCAGTGGCGCTTTTCGGAGCCGTTCTGGGATAATGACTCTATCGCCCCAGATGACACAGCCTTTCTGGGAGAAGAGCTCGGTCTGTCGAGACTTGAATGGTGTGAAGTCATCTGATAACTGGTCCAATGGCCATCCGCGTTCTACCCAGCCTAGGACTCGTGCTAGGGTATGGTCGCGTTTGGTTTCTCTCGCAATATCTCGGGCGGTCAGTGGCGGCGAGTTGAGTGCCTCGATTTGCAACGTGGTTACCGTTGGTGCCGGATCATCGAGAGTCTCTGGAAGTGGTGCTCGGCTCAATGCGTCGGCGTGGGGAATGGCTTTCCCCGGGCAATATTGCAGCCGATAGTTATAAGCAGCTAAGAATTCTGACCATCGGGTCATCCTAGGGGATAATATGTAGGGAGTCGGCTTATCTCCGGCTATTATCCCTAACAAAGGTTTGTGGTCAGTCACAATAGTAAAAACCCTGCCATACACATATTCGTGAAATCTTTTCACAGCTGAGACAATTGCGAGGGCTTCTTTATCAATTTGTCCATAGTTCCGCTCTGTTTTTGAAAGAGTCTTTGAAAAATATGCAACAGGGTCTTCGTTCCCATTAGGCAGTACGTGGCTCAAAATGGCGCCCACCCCGAAAGGCGATGCATCACAGGTTATAACTAACGGTAAAGTCTCATTATACTGCATGAGTACAGAGTCAGAAGTGAGCAGTTTTTTAACATTTCGGAACGCCTGTTCTTCATAGTAACCCCATAACCAATTTTTTATCTAACAATCAGTGTAACGGTTCAGCGACAGTTGCTTTGTGTGGTAAAAATATATTATAAAAATTGATGAGGCCTAAGAACGCCTGGAGATCGGCCTTGTTTCATGGCCTGGGAGTGTTTTTGATCGCTTTTAATTTACTTTTGGTAGGGTGAATGCCCTAGCTATCAATCAGGTACCCTAAAAACTCAACACTGTCAGTACACAATTTACATTTGTTTTTTTTTAACCTTAAGACTGGCCTCTTGGAAATTTTTTAGGACTAATTTTAACCGGTTCTGTAAGACTTTTTTTGTAGGGGCTGCAATTAATACATCGTCAAAATAGGGGACCATTCCCTTAATTCCTTGCAATAACCTTTCCATAAGGCTCTGAAAAATCCCCGGGGCTACACTCACTCCGAATTGCAGCTGAGTACATTTAAAGGCATCTCGGTGCGTCACAATAGTTTGGGCCTGTGCCGTTTTTTCATCTACTGGTAATTGCTGATATGCCTGAGCTAAATCCAATTTAGCGAAAACTTTCCCGCCCCCCAGGGAATGGAGGAGGTGCTGCACCACAGGAACTGGATATGCGTTCTGCTGCAGGACATGGTTCAAAGTGGCCCGGGAGTCCCCACAAATTCGGATTGACCCGTCTGGCTTAATGGGTGTTACAATAGGGGTTTCCCATGGGGAGTGATCGATGGGCTCCAACACCCCCTGAGCTATCAGTTTGTCGAGTTGTTCGTCGATTTTCAATTTTAAGGCAAACGGAACTCGACGGGGCTTCAGGCAAATGGGAGCTACTTTGGGATCTAAGCTGAATGAGATCGGGGTCCCTTTGTACTCGCCTAAGCTGTCTGCGAAGACGTCCCTGAACTCATAGATAAGGTCTTCCTCCCAGTCACAGCTACCGACTCAGTTTACGCCGGCCACTTCAATGCCGAGTGGCGCAAACCATTGGAGGCCCAGTAGGCTAGGCCTTTCTCCGTAGAACTGCTGCGAGCATCCAGAGAGTGGGAGGTGCTTCAGTCTTCACTTCTCACAGGCTGAGCTGAAATTGAGGAACGCCCTCCTCCTCCACGTGACTCCTCCATGCGTTCCTCCCAGTTTTAGCTCAGCCTTCGAGAAGCAGGCAGCTTTTTCTAATTCCTTGGCCGTTTCAGGTGATCGATGAAAGTTGGATCAGGTTTGATTCATTTTTCTTTCCTCTACCTGCAAGGCTAGTGCGATCCCAAATTTAGTTGGTGGAGCGATTTTGCTCCCAGGAGGGAAGTTAGGGATTGGAGCCTTTGTCCCCACCCCCACCCCTTCTAATCTATCCTCTGCCGTTCCAAGCATGCTGGGTTCAGTCGCTTGGCCCTGCGCTGTATTTTAAAAGCGCAAATTGCGTCTTCCCCCCTAGAACGCCTCAGAGGAAGCAGCGCTTCCTCTCCCAGCTCTTTCCTTCTTTTTTCTTTTTGAAGTTGCGGTGGGCTGGTGCGCTTCTGAGCTGTGCGTTCTGAGCCGGGCGGCCATTTTGGGCACGCCTCGTGGCCGGCGCCATTTTGTTTTTCCTAACAAGTAAGGCCTTTTTTCCCTTTACTTTGAGAGTGAGCTGCGAGGTCTTTTGTAGGCCCTTAGCAGGACCGTCAGGCCACGTGGAGCCTTTATTTTTACTGTGAGAGCACTGTGGTCCTGTGCCCTGCTGTCTCTCTTAGTGTTAATATTGTTGGCTTTATTCCTTGACTCGCAGCTAGTTCAGAAGCGCAGGCACGTACTCTCCATGTTGTTGGGGGGCTGCCTATAGAGGCCTATCTCTTTTTTCTTATCTTGCCTTTTCACACTTGCTTGGCCTCAGCATTCATTTGGTCTATTTGGAATTATTATTATTACTATTATTATTTGCAGTACCTTTTGGGGCTATTTGGTTTCCTTACTTGAACCTAACCCCTTTTTTTGTATTTAATAGCTAGTGTATATATTCAGAATTTTAATTTAATTGCTAGAATTGTTTTCTGTTTTTTTATTGCATAAGGTTTTTTTTTTAAAAAAAAAAAAATATTTCAAAAAGGGGGACGTGACCCAATTTTAGGAAAACCGGTTTACGTTTGTAGGCCGAACTCCTAGGCGTGCCAACCACCATTTTTCTTTCAATACCATGGCAGAGGCTAATCCTACTGGCTCTTCTCTGAAGGCCAAGTCTAAGACGCACTACCTTCGCAGAAGGGACAAGGATTCTTCCAGTGCTTCTCAAAGAGATGCCTTACGACGTCATAAGGCCCTAGAAAGGGAGTTTAGCAAGCGAGCTAAAGAGTCTTACTCTATAACATCTGCCTTTCCTTCTACCCCCCCCCTGCCGAGCCAACTGTCTTCCTCTAGGGGCAGTACTTCCACCCGAGGCCGCCAGCCTTCCTGTGTACCAGAGGCGACATTTACGCCAACCGCTGCAGGTCTACGCTCTGAGGATCCTGCTCCAATTATTGTACCTGAGAACATCAGAGAATGGATGAAGTCTGCCATCCGTCAAGGTATAGCTGAAGGAATGCAGCAGCTCGCTAGACCGGACTCCCGAGGGAGGACTCCCGAGGCTGAGTCTTTATCCGGGAGATCTCCTTCTGCACCAGCGTCACAGCATGGTCAGGTACCTCCTCACATGAATGTTCCATTCCCAGAGGGGGAGGATACCCAAGAAGAAGAGGGAGTGGGCCTTGAACCGTTCGGAGAGTACGAAGGTTCTGACAGAGGTTCCTTACAGTATTCGGAACCCTTTCTGGAGGGGGACCTAATGGAGGGAGAAATGTCGGAAGATGAGGGTCTTTCTCCTGAACAACCGGCTGTTGTGGGTCTTTTTAAACCCCATTTATTTAAGTCCTTGCTATTTAAGGCAAAGAACATTTCAGGTCTGGCCTCTCAGCCTCCTTCTGAACCCCCTCCATCGAGTCCAGAAGGTCCTGATGACCTTATGTTTAGACAGCCGACAGTGGCAGCAGACATTATTCCGGCCCCCCCAATCTTCTCAGATCTGGTAGCAAAGCAGTTGGCCTCGGTGGGTCCTTCTCCGGCCCCTTCTAGTCAGAACAAGAGGTTGTTTACCCTGGATTCGGATTTCTCAGCTATGTTAGATACCCCGGAAGTAGATGATCCAATTATAAGGCTTGCTTCTTCTTCCAATCCTACCGATGCAATAGAGGCACTGAAGCCGGAGGATAAGCGAGCGGAGATGGCGCTCCGGCGGGCTCACACCGCTGATGCCTGGGCTATCCGGTCGGCTACGGCCGTTTCCTTTTTCACCCGATCCTCCATCAGGTGGCTCAGACAGCTGAAGCAACACATTTCCCCAGCTGATACCAGAGCCCATCAAGATATTGCAAAGATCACGGCAGCGGCGGAATTTGCAGCCGACGCTACCTTTCATTCGGTTAAATTCTCATCCCGAGCTATTTCTTCCCATGTTTCTGCCAAACGATTGCTTTGGCTTCGACACTGGCAGGCTGATATTAAAAATAAGTCTAAGTTGGCTTCAGCCCCCATAGTAAAAGGGAAATTATTCGGGCCCGCTCTGGAGCCATTACTCCTGGATACCCGAAATAAGAAAAAGTTTCTGCCTTCACTTTTTCGTAGGCAGGAAGCCAGGAGTTCCCAGTCCTTTCGGAGGGGCTCCTTTCGTCCCTCCTTCCAGTCATCATTCTCTCCTAGATTTCAGGGCTCTCCCTCATTTTCGCCGTCCTATCAGGACCGGGGCGCCTCGGGAGACAGAGGCAAGAGAGGGGGCAGCTACAGAAGGTCCTTCAGGGGTTCCGGGAGTAGAACGGCCCGCCGGCCCAGGTAGCGTTGCAGGTTTTCTTTCTATAGGTGGCCGCCTCAGGCATTTTGCAGACAAGTGGGAGGAATCCACCTCTGATACTTGGGTTATAGATTCAGTGCGCTTTGGCTTGACCCTGCAGTTTCTTTCTCCTCCCCCCGAACATTTCAGGGTTTCACCCATTTCTAGGAATCCTACTAAACGGGCTCTTATGACTTCTGCCATCAAACATCTCTCTGATATTAGGGCTATTCAACCTGTACCCCTCTCCCAAGAGGGAAGGGGTTTCTATTCACTTTTATTCTTGGTGCCTAAACATTCCGGGGGATGGAGACCCATTTTAGATCTTAAGAGGTTAAATCGTTTCATTGTACGCCATAAATTCAAAATGCAGACTCTGCAGTCGATTTTACAGGGCATCAGAGAAGGAGACTGGCTTACGTCAATTGACCTTTCCGAGGCTTATCTCCATATTCCCATTCATCCCTCGTATTCTAAATATCTCAGATTTTGTTATAATAATCAGCATTTCCAGTATGTAGCCCTCCCCTTTGGTCTGGCCTCAGCCCCGAGATCTTTCACTAAGGTGTTGGCGGCTATTGCAGCTCACCTCAGACAAATTCCCATCCGGATCCACTGTTACCTTGATGATATCCTGGTTGTATCCCCTTCCCGACATCAAGCCGAGAGCGATACTAGCGCTACCCTCTCGGTACTTCAGTCCCATGGGTTCTTAGTGAACTGGGAAAAGAGTCAGCTTACTCCTTCCACTAGTATATCTCATCTAGGGGCTGTGATTGACTCTGTTGAAGGAAGGGTCTTTCTCTCTCAGGAGAGACTTATTAGTATCCGCACCACTATCAGAGATATCCGGTGGACCGGGAAAGCATCGTTGCTCAATTTATCCAAACTGCTAGGGAAGCTAGTTTCCTGTATTTCCATTATTCCATGGGCTCACTTGCATTCCAGATCTTTGCAATGGTTCCTCCTGCCATATCAGCGTTCAGGAAGGAGCACGTCAAGGTTTATAGTGAAGGTCCCGCCGAAAGTTCTCGCCTCCCTCCTGTGGTGGACGCGACCATCTGTCAACAGAGGTCAGCTATTCCAGGAACCTCAAAGGGTTGTTCTCACGACAGACGCAAGTCTTTCCGGATGGGGGGCCCATCTCCAGTCTCTCTCAGCACAGGGAGTTTGGAACCGTTCGGAGCGAAGTCGGAGTATCAACTGGTTGGAGCTTCGTGCAGTGTACCTGGCTCTGCGAACATTTCTTCATCGGGTAAGGGGGCGCCATGTCCTGGTCCTAACGGACAATACTACAACCAAGGCCCACATCAATCGGCAAGGGGGCACCCATTCCTCCCTTCTCATGAGAGAGGCCGAACGACTGTGTCGATGGGCAGAAGCGCACCTCTTATCCATCAGAGCGGAGCACATTTCCGGGGCCTCCAATGTCCAAGCAGACTGGCTCAGCAGGGCAACACTGGATCAGGCAGAGTGACGCCTACACCCACATCTGTTCAGAGAAGCAGCAGTCAGGTTCGGTCAGCCCCTAGTAGACCTTTTTGCGTCTCCGCTCAACGCGCAAACACCGAGGTTCTTCTCCCGTTATCCCTCCAGCAGAGCAGAGAATCACGATGCCATGCGTTGCCCGTGGCCTCCCGGGCTACTGTACGCCTTCCCTCCGCTTCCATTAATCCCCACATTTCTCGCACGCAGTCCATCAGGAAGTCAGAGTCTCTCTTTTTGTCCTTTCAGCCAAAGACACTAGGCTGTAAGGTTTCTCCGTCCACGGTAGGCAGATGGATTAGGGCTACCATATCCAAAACCTATTTAGTTCAAGATATTCCAGTTCCTAGTGGGGTTACCGCTCACTCCACCAGAAGTGCAGCTACCTCAGCAGCCTGGGCTCCTCAGGCGTCTATTCTTGATATTTGCCGGGCGGCCACCTGGACTTCCCCATCTCCCTTTATAAGACATTATAAGATTGATGTTTACGCCTCAGCTGAGGCATCTTTTGGCAGGCGAGTTTTGCAGCAAGTGGTTAGAGATCCTGGGGAAGTTCCAATCCAGACAGACTCCCACCCGTAGGACACACTGGCTTTGGTATGTCCCACTCTCTGGATGCTCGCAGCAGTTCTATGGAGAATGGGCGTTGGTTCTTACCTGATACGCCTCTTCTCGTGGAACTGTGTAGAGCATCCAGCCCCACCCTGTTGGTACGTCTGTAAAGGGGGAAAAACCTGTTTCGGCCAATGATTTCTAATGTTGTAGTTCATGTTGTTTAATACTTAAGAGTAGAGGGGTTTTTTTTGTCCTCTCGTCTTCGATAAAACTGGGAGGAACGCATGGAGGAGTCACGTGGAGGAGGAGGGCGTTCCTCAATTTCAGCTCAGCCTGTGAGAAGTGAAGACTGAAGCACCTCCCACTCTCTGGATGCTCTACGCAGTTCCACGAGAAGAGGCGTATCAGGTAAGAACCAACGCCCAATCTCTACCGATGATTGTTAAAGATAAGTATGCTGTGTGCTTCTTGAAGGAGACTCGGACTCGGCAGGACCCGACGACTGGAATTCAATTCCCCTGGTAGTCCTTGAGGATGAGGCATTGGAAACGGAGATCTTGGCATTGAATTGTGGGGATGGGTTGCTTGAGTGTCTTCCAAGACACCATCGAGAGGGACGATCCCAAGTCGACCTCCATGTGGCAAGGCTGGTTCTCGATGGCTACCATGACTCGGATTTTCTTAGTGTCCAAGGCTGAGGCGTGACTGATAGTGATAGTATGGTGAGCCTCTTCTCTCTGCAAAGCTCGATTTCTGTAGGAGTGGTTTACTGGCTCTCACCTTACAGGACGGTTTCCTGTCGATTGGCAATAGTTAGCCCCTTTTGAGGCCTGGCTGAGTCCTGGCAAGCTGCGGCAGACCCGTCCGATGTGGCCTCGTTTCCCGCACTTGTGGCACAGTGCGTCGCGGAATTTGCATTCGGACCTGGCATGGTTGGCCCCACAGCCAGCGCAACGGCGTAAGGGCTTCAGGCGAGGGTCCCGGTCGGTCCGCAGTCGATGGACCCCTTCTTTGTCGCTGTCTGACGACGAAGAGAGGTCCTCGTGGTGCGTTGTCGCAAGCTGCCCTTCTGAACTAGGTGAGATTTCACTGGCCGGTGGTGGTAATGGAGCGTGGTTCCAGCGTAGTTGTGCAGCCGACTTCCTGGTTGCTTCTGCTGCCGTAGCTTCGGTGATGGCATCGGCAAGGCTGATGTCGCCTTTCACCATCAACTTGCTTTGCACGCCTGGTGCATCTAATCCCAAGACTATGCAATCTCTTAGCACTTCTTCTAAATCGGCGAATCCGCAGAGGCCTCCCAAATTTCAGAGGTCTGCTATGAAGTCGGCTACGCTTTCTCCCTTTCGCTGGCTCCTCTGGTAAAACTCGTGCCATCTCACAAGCGTTGGCACAGTCGGGGCATAGTGACCTCACAGGAGAGGTTCAAGGTCATTCCAATCCATCGCCTTTGCTTCTCGGGGTTTGGCTAGTGCTTTAGCCATCTTAAATACGGTTGGACTGCAATGCGTTAGGAATACCGCCCGTTTCTTTCCTGGCGCGGTGTCCTTTAAGTTGTTCGTCTCCAAGAACATTTGAAAGTGATCCATGTAAGACTCCCAGTCTTCCTGTGCTGGATCGAACGGAGCGGGTGGTACAATGCCGCCGGACATGGTTCTTTTGTTGGCGTCGTCTGTCACGTGCTCGGTGTTCTTCGAAGTTTCGTTGGTT
The DNA here is from genome assembly GCA_033807585.1 of Hydrophis major. Lineage (NCBI taxonomy): Eukaryota > Metazoa > Chordata > Lepidosauria > Squamata > Elapidae > Hydrophis > Hydrophis major. Next base: position 100,425,719 of record CM066328.1, read on the forward strand.
CAGATATCTCCAAATCCCACCTTCGTCGCCAGTGTTATGTTTTGAGCATGGGCAAGAAAGAATGGAGACAAGCCTCTGAACGGTGAACTTCAGCTCTTTATTTATATAGTGACTTCTTCAATTCAACAGCAGTAAAACCGCCTTATATAGGCAAACCCTGTAACGTTTAACCAATAACGAGCTAGGAATGCTAGCTCTTATAACCAATAAGAACTCTCTGTTAAGGGCCAATCGGATTCCCCGGAACGGGCCAATCCGGTCCGGCCGCTTAACAGCCAATCAGAAGTGTAGGGCTAGAACCCTGCACTTACTCCAAGCTCACACTTTATTAATCTTATAGCATACGCAACAAAGTCCATTTTATTTTTGGGATAATTTGATAGTTTGGTTGATCACTCAGAATCAACATATAGTTAGTAAATATTAGAAGAAGCTGGAGCGAGCGGGTTAGATCAAAGGTATTACAACTGTGAGCGCTACATGAGCTTCAATAAATGGAAATCTGGCAAAGCAAGTAAAATTCCTGATAGATACTCTCAACTGATTTTAGATTTAGAGAAGTTCTTGCCTATGAAGCAAAGAAATAGATGGTTAAAGCCAGGTGACATAATTCTGTTAAAGAATATAACTAAGACAGATAAGAGCTCATAATATCACCTACCATGTGGCAATATTAATTCTCAACCATCACTTTATCATTTGATAGCTTGGCTAGTCAGATGAGCACAGCTGGTATTGCACAGGATATGATAATAGATTTTTAAATAGAATTCTGTATTGGCCAAATGTGATTGGGCACACAAGGAATTTGTCTTGGTGCAAATGCTCCAAGAAGCAAATCATGATAAACACACAAACTTAGCATTTACTTCTGTTAGGCTGTTATATGCAAATGGGGTTCCTTTGAAACCCATATACCCATATGTACAGTATAACAATGTCTGTTTAAGTTATATGGATACCCATTTAACATCTCTGTGAGATGTCCTCTGTCAAGCCTATTTTTTCAGTGCCATATTCTGGACCTGAAGAGGTGTAAGAGAAGACACATGATAGGTATTTCATTTATTAGACACAGACATTTTTGGAAAGGTGGAAGCAGGAAAAGTACTTATGTGAGATGCGACTCCAAGATTGCTTGAACAAACACTTTAGAATGACGTTGATACTCACTTTTTCTTAGTGCCTTGGAAACTAGTAGATATTAAAATAATTATTTTAAGAGACATCAACTTTTTAAAAATAAAATATACCCAAGTGTTGATACTGACTTCAAAGAACCTGAGAGGTTAGCCTGAGAATTAACTATTGTGTAAATGCCATGGAAACATACCATAAAACTCAACTAGAGTTCTATATGCCAATTTATTGGAAGTAAATTTCATTGAATTCCTTCTTATTAAACAATTAAAGATTTGCACTCCTAGAAAAATTTGATAACCTTGACCAGTCTTTACCTATTATTATAATAATACTTTAAATCTAAGTATAGATTTATAGATCTAAGTATAGTATAGTATATAAAATCATACATTGCAATGTCCTACCTGTCAATGAATACTTCAGCTTCAACCATAACAATACAAGAGCACACAATAGATATAAACTCATGGTTAACCGCACTAAACTTGACTGCAGGAAATACGGCTTCAGCAACAGAGTGGTCAATGTCTGGAATACTCTACCTGAGTCTGTGGTTTCTTCCCCAAACCCCAAAAACTTTAACCTTAGACTGTCTATTATTGAACTCACCCCTTTCCTCAGAGGTCTGTAGGGGGCGTGCATAAGTGCACCAACGTGCCTACTGTCCCTGTCCTATTCCTTTTATTTTTCTTATATGTATCCACGTATTCATAACTATGTTTTTACTTATACCTATTATCTTGCAAGCAATTGATAAATAAATAAATAAATAAAATAAAGTTGCTGAGAAGGAAAAGGAAATAGAGTCCCCCTGTCTCCCAACATTTCCAAGCAGAATCCCTGCTTTAGGAATTCATGGGCCAAAGAAGAAAAACAGGAGATGTTTCACTTTCCCATGATCCTTAGGGCAAATTGCTGGTTTCCAATAGAGAATGCAACACGATTTTGATGCTATTATTGAAAAGGGTGGACAATCCACCTTTTTTTTAACAGCAGGAAATGAAGTTCTCTGTTTCAACGAAAAGGGTGATCAGCTAGCTAGCTGGTGGGAAAAATGACAATTCATTGAGCCTTTGTGACTGAGATGCTCCCAGTCCATAAGTCAAAGTTTGCCTATACATACCACTAAGATGATTTTTTGTTCTATTCACTTATTTTAGAAAAAGAAGATGAATCCACTGCCAGGAAAAATTAAACATGATTTGTAATAAAGCTACCTACAGAGCAAGTTGTTTCCTATCTTAAAAAGGTTCCCTTGGTGAATGGTTCCATTGAATGCATCTCTCTTAATTAAATCAGTATTTGGAATAGAAGGACTATTCACTCCTTCCCCCCCTCCCGTCGTTTCCTACTTCCTACCTTGATCCCTCAGCTGTCTTGATAGTCCTCCAAATATTTGTCTTTAATCTTCATAGGATTTTGAACGTTTCCACATTAAACTGCAATTTGTTTAGACTTTAATTATTTTGTGTATAATGCCATCTTGCAACTTTTCTGAGATATATAAAATTGTGTTTTACCCCTTATTGGAAAGCAATTGGAATTACTGTTTGCAAATCACTTATGTGCAAAAATGAATTTTCTTTTAAATTACTGCTTTTATCATTTTGAAGAGAGATCTTATAGAACTACGATCTATGCAGATTTGATTCCTGTAAAGTTTTATTTCAAAACAACTTCAAAGCAGTGGGATGTCCTTTGAATTCTGCATATTCATCCCATATACCCCAGCCACCTTTTCCTCCAAAGTATTCCTCCCAGTTGATTCACCTGAACACAGCTGGTGGGGGATTTTGGAAGAGAACATGTACTAATCAAGCCAGAGGGCTAGATGGGGAAACTTGTAAATAGTCTTGAAATCCTAGGAAATTAATTACCTATTCTCAGTGTATTCCAAAACAAAAACAAAAAAGAACCCATCTGAATGTATACTGAATGGGGGTTGTGGGTGGTTGTATTTTATATTTATTTATCTATTTAAAAAACTTACATGGCTGCCCATCTCAGCATGTGACTCTAGGCAGTTAACAATTTAAAACAATACACTAATACAAATAAATAATAAGTGACAACAATCAATAGGATGCCATGCCAATAAGGTTTGTCTCAGAACTCCCCCAAAACAGGCCTAGTTCATCAAACATTCTAGCCCAAGATTGTGGGAAGTCTTTTTAAGGCACTACAGAAGGCCAACATGGTTGAGTCGTTTGGATCTTAGAAGTAAGATTCCATAGGGTAATGCTGTGAAAGAGAAGGGATGTCTCTTGAGTCCCATTCGATGATACTGCTTCCTAGGAAGGACCTGAAATATGCCCTTTTAGTCAGATCTGGTGGGATGAGCAGAAATAGTTGGAAACAGGTGGTCTTGGTTGTGTTAGGGTATCAGATGCTTCTTTGTTTCCCTCATCCCTCAACATAGCTGACAACAAAGATTTATGTTATTTAACATATGTCATGATTGCAGCAATTGGCTTTAATCCAGCCCCTTCGAATTTCTGTGTTTCTATGGTAAAATTTGAAAAGTGGGTCATGATGCCATGCTACCATTAGCATATGTTGTTTTGTTGGGAAAATATTGTGGTTGAAACAAACAATCTTTCTGATGCTGGAAAAAGTAGACTTATGTGCATGCAGGCCTAAGTAATTGTTTTGTTTTGTTTTTGCTTTAATTTGTCACAGATGTCAAGAAAGTTAAACAGTTAATGTATTCCCCCTTACCCCCATTCATTCCTCTCTCCAATTATCCATGTTCTCCTTTGCCTGTTCATATATTTGGTAAACTGTGCATCATGAAGAGCTTCATGGGTGATATTGAGGACCCTGAATTATACCCAGTACTTATTGAGAGCCAGTGATGCTCACAAAACAATGATGTCCAAATTATCCATATCATTGTATTCTGGACCAGTTGAAACTTCCAAGTATGCTTCAAAGTAAAGTGAATTGCAATTGAACAAGCAAGATGGGGATTAAAATATAATTAAGAGGTCCATTACTGGAGTTAACCAGCACTGAAATCACTGAACTGAATATTAAATTACAAAAGAATAGAATTCAATAAAGGGATAGACAGAACTTTAATTAAGGAATATTTTCCTTCTTGTTTTCTTGTAATGGTGTACCAATATGTACCTCGTCATTTTATTAAGGCATTTCAAATAAGTTGCAACTGCAGTGTTTAAATAATCTTGTAATTTTTCATAGCACATTCCATTGGTGGATATCAAAAAGCTGCAAGCTTGCCATTTAGATTTTTAAACATCATTACAATTCATTTATTATATACTAATCTATGTGATAAAAGGAATATGTTGCCTCATTTCAGCAAAGGAATATATAAGCGTGGTTATGTTTCTTTTCTGCCACTATATCTGTCTAGTTAGCATTAAATGTGTTATGTGGACAAGTTCACTGTGTGAGGTCAGCCAACATCTGAAAGCTGGTCCTTTTAAGCTAAAAACATTAAAGCATCTTCTTAGCATAGAAATAATATTATTGTTATGTTAATGGCCTAGAGTGCATATTTGTGTTATAAAGTTAAACTATTCCTTGTAAGACATGTGAGTTTAAATAGATTTTGAAGTTTGTTAATATGAAATTTATCTTGAGAGATTGTTTGACAAAGAAAACTCCAGAAATATTGTCAAAAAATGAATCTTTGAACCAGATTAATTTCCAAGGATTATTCTAACTAGGAATTGTTTTCACCCACCCAAACATTTAGAATGGAACGTTGGCCTAATGTGCCTTGCAAAATAGATTATAAACTATGTGGATAATTTTTAAGAAAACATTTTTAAAAATCAGAACAATTTTGAACTGCACTTTTGACGTGCACTCTGAAATATATACCAGAAGAGTCAATGTGATCTGATAATATTTCTAATCAAAAATTAAAGTTGATTGTTTTGTCTGGGTTTATCCTCAGTAGCCACTGCTGTTTTTAAAAAAAAATATTTGTTATTGTTTTTTATGTGAAGTGGGCTATCCAAAATCACATTCCAGAGATGGACAGTTCTATAAATCGATTTAATGAAATAATTAGATAAACCTCATTAAGCTTAGTGGGATTTATTTGTAGCTGACTATGCACAAGATTTTATTAACATAAAATTCCTCTAAACCCTTGATAGAACTGTTCTACATTAATTTACCTAGTGGTTTCCTACAGTTTTGAAAATGGGAAAAATCTGTTTTCTATTTTCCCTTGATTTTATAAAATTCAACTATTTTATAATTTTTAAGCTAAAAAGTCTTAAATATTCTAGCTTTTGTCCACTGGATAGATATTCAAACACTCTCATTTTGCGGGGATTATCATTACATATCATGTAATTACATCTCCCTTCAATTGTTGCATAGGTAACCTCCCTGATATAGAAATCTTTTGCTATAGAGATGCACCTTCATCACATGAGAGGTTTAGGAGAAATAAACTCAGAGGTAGCACTACATTTGTTGTTATGCTGCATCTATATTATTATTTGGGGTTATGCTTGAATATTCTATAATGATTGAGTTCATTTAATGTACTCATGCCCTGGAATTGTTCCTGACTGGTTTAAGTAAGCATGTCTGCTTGTTTGGCAAAACTTTGTGAATGGCTAATTCTCTTTCCTGATTCCAAAACCCCCCACACACCTGGACTCCTAAATAAACAGATGGTAATCTATGATATCAACTCTTTGTCATAACAATTAATGAGTCAGTTGGTTTCAGTGGGTCTAGTAGTTTACTCATAAGGCTTTGTGAATTCTTTCCACCCAGATAAAGTCTTGCCACTGTGATGGCTGTATGCCCACTATAACTGTGCCCAAAACTCTGCTGAGCTTTGCATTATATGACAATCAAACTTTCGTAAGATTGCTACAATAGCTTGTGAGTAGTGCTTGATCAAGATATTGTGCTCCAGGGAGGGTGCTCACATCTGCTTTTGTGAAACTCTTCCCACTGCAATATTCATCTTTGCTATGAAAGAGCCAAATCAGAAGGCTTTCGTATTACTGTTATGGATAGACAGCAGAGAAGAGGGCCGAAAGCACTATAAAAGAAGATTGCCATGGCAATTAAACCTCTATTTCAAAACTAGGCATGTTGCCAATTTTTGCACTGGTCCACTTTAAATGTTTCAGTGAATCACTTGACTCTGTCAATAGACAATGGAAGAATATTCAAAGAGTGGGCAGTATTTAAATGTGGGTAAAGAGATTCAAGCTTGTCAGCCCTTCTGATTAGACTACATCAGAAAACAGAAGTCTCCAGAAATCTTGGAATATGCATTAATGTACAATGCTGCAATATTCTAGCAGAATTTTGAAGATCTGCCAAAGTCTCTTCTACTTCAGCTTATATCTAACACAATCAAGGAAAAGTTGTTTTGCTTTTCTTTCTTACGCTTTCTACTTTCTCAAGACTCCTCGAATAACTTTTTTCTAACACACCAGCATTCTCAATCTCACTCTGAGTCAAAGTGACATTCCACACAGAGCTTTAGTCCTCCCTGAATAGCAAAACTCTATTAACAATGCAAAACTTTCAGAGTGAGCATCATTCTGATCTGGCAATTTTGAAGGGAGAAGCAAAAATTGCAATGAAATGTTATAGCTTCTTTCCTAATCAGAGAACCAGGTTGCCTGCTCAGGGTTTCAATCAGTCATTCTTTTCAACCAGGGTAAGTCATTTCTTCCTCCTGGTGTTTTCATTTCCCAACTAACTTGCAATAGACTGTGGGTATTAAGTCTATCTTTTTAGAAGAGTTTTGTTGTGTGCTTGCAATCTTCAGGGATTGCCTGAGCATAAGAGGATTTCCCTCTTGTGTATGAAGCCTCTTGGCAACGTCTTCATGAGTTTGCTTTTAACAAGATTATAACTAAAAGTTTTGCTAAATAAAATGTCATGTTTAAGTTAGATTCATTCCTTGATTTAGCAAAGTTTCCAGCAATAATTGGTTATATGGACTCCATTTTAGATGTAGTATTATGCAGTATAATAAGGGACTTTAGAAGGAGGAAAGAACCTTTTAGAGTATGATCTTTTAAGTTTTTCTAAAACATTTTTTTAATAATTTGGTTCATGGAACAGCAACTTTAGCAAAGAAGGGGGGAGAGAGGGAAGAAAGGAAGAAAAGAGAGCAAGCTTAATTCCAGGTGATTATATCAACAAAGACATGTAATTTTTTTTTTCTCCATTGCTATTTTATTCACACTACTGCTTTTTATAGTGTTTCATAATTAAACTGTCTGTTAATTCTATTATTGCAAATTAGAATCTGTCTTATGAGGGTAAGACTCATTTTGGCTTCATTTGAAAAGAATGTGATGATTTTTTTTTAAAGTACCTCAGTTGTCTATAGGCAGTATTTTTGGCAGGAGAAGTTTATTGCCCTCAATCCAGCCAAGAGTAACAAGGGCTTCTTCCCAGAGGATTTAAGTGGTGGACACCATTGTAACATGAATCTACTGTGTTCAGCTCTATTTTGTGAAAAGTCTAAATTCAATATGAATTAGAGCAATACATGAGCAAGACGTAGCCCCTCATTGTTCCTTCCACAACTATCATACTCCTTACCTTAACAGAATGACTCAGAAGAAAGATGTAAAACCAGTTTCTAAGCCAGTGAAGTAATATCAGGAACTGAACACTTACCTTTCTCAGTGAGATCAACAGGAGGAAAAGTGCTTTATTTTGGCTGAACAGCCTGCCTTGCCCCTCTGCACAATCTAATTTAGGCCTGTATCATACATATTTCACTTAACTGAAAGTTAACTTCTTTGTCAGATTGTTATTAAAATTAAGCACTTAACTGACTGGGAGAAAAAAAAACAGAGGAAAAGACCAGTATATTAAGCATTAGGTCGTAGCATCAACCTTTAATCCAATAAAAGAAACTCTAGGTAAATCTGAGTTTCATTAAAAAAAATGAACAAGACTTGTTTCATGATAGAATGTTTAGGAGGAAAAAATTCAATATGTTCTAAATGAGCTTTTTATATGCTCCATTTTTTCCTCTTAACTCAGTTACCTATACCGTTGTGAAAGTTCTTGAAATTGCATTAGCTAACCCAACATGTTTAATTGGGGCAACATGGGGGCAGGAGATAAGCCCATTGTACAATCTCTCTTACCCATACAAAAAAGGAAGCTAAATTTATAAGTCTTAACAGAGCCAGTCTTGTTTAAGGTTAAACTAAATCCATCCCCATAAACTAATTCATCCCATGTCATGCACACTACTTCCTAAAGAGTAATAAAACTGAGACAACTGACCTTCTGCCATTCTTTCTTCAGTTTCTTTTTTCCCAGTATTCATGGGATACATGAAAGAAGGTCAGGATGTCATAGGTTGGAGTGGGCCTTCTTATGTGTCTATCCCTGGTTCTCCAACCCAGATATTTGGCTATATACTGCCTACAAGATACACATTGGAAAACACAAGGCAGAATCAGAGCAGTAAGGACATTTTATAATGGCAGGGATGTTCCCAAAACTGCCATCCTAGGACTTCTGCAAGGATATGACTATTGTTTTAGGAAGGAAATAACTGGGTATATTGTGTAGTGAAAATGATACAAAAACTAGAACATTCATAAATCAGTTGATTACTGCAAGAAATATAATAGGAGATGGTGCAACAATTCCCAACAAAACACAATAAAGTTTTTTTAATTTGATGTCCAGGCTTATTCCTAATGAGGAAAAAAAATCATTTACAACCTTGTCCTGCTCTATTCCCATTTCCACAAAAATCCAACTGTTTTTGTTTTGTTTTGTTTCCTTTTTTTCTTGGTCCTTCAAGTCAGACTTGTTTTCTGGCAACTATCTGGACACCTCCCTGCAGTTTTCTGGATAGATTTTCAGAAATGGTTTGTCATTGCCTCCTTCCTTGGGTTGAGAAAGAGTGGCTGGCCTAAGGTAACCCAGCTGATTTTATGTCTAAGGTGAGACTAGAACTCATGTTCTCTCAGTTTCTAGCCTGATGCCTTAAGCACTATATCAAACTGGCTGCTTTTAGTTTTCTTTTAATTTAGTTTAGGATGTTTTCTTTTGTTTAATAAGTTGGTTAGACAGAAGTTGCCAAGTTGTGCAAGTGATTCTGAATCCACTTCCTATATTGTAAGGGAGTAGGGTAAAAAGGTAACAATATTAAATGCTATGATGGATAGGACAATTGTCCTAACATTCTCCCCCAACCTAGGGTTTTTTTTGGGGGGGGGTGTTATATTTCATTCTCCAAAATGGCCAAAACTTTTGGAGGGCATCAGTGGGTGGGGGAGGGTTGTGTCGCGTTATTTGTTAGTATAATTCATTATGATCAGAAGTAGACATATTTTATGCTTTGAAAACTTTGTTTTAGATTGTAGAAAACAACAAAAACTTAGATTGCTTTAAAGCAGGGGTCTCCAACTTTGGCAACATTAAGACTTGTGGACTTCAACCCCCAGATTTCTGGAAGTTGAAGTCCACAAGTCTTAACGTTGCCAAGGTTGGAGACCCCTGCTTTAAAGCATCAACCATAATGACTGGAATGCATGTGTGGATTTGTTTAAAAAGCATTGATATATCTTATTTGCCCCAAATTGGTTATTTCCAGCTTACAATGTATGTGCTGTATATATGCCGCAGAAGAGAAGCAGGAGGATAGTGTTTAGAAATTACTATTCCCAGTATGTCTCTCAGCACTGATACAAGATGTGCAAAGGTAAGCTAAAAGTTTACAGGCAGTTAGATGGAAGCTTCAGGGGAAAGATTGGAAAGTCCTGATTTGGGGCTTTAAATACCTATTTATACAGGCAAAGCCTCAGTGGGTGGTCATAGCTGGCTGACCTTGTCAAAAGCTAAGCAGCCTCAGAAACTAAGCAGCACCTTGTAGCAGAGACTACAATGGAAGTGAATGAGAAATAAACACACCAGCAGAAGGCAATTGCAAAATCATTTCCATAGTGTTTTCCAGAAAACTGAACAGATCTGGGCATGAAGTCTCCAGAAGTAAAGCTTGACTTGAATGAGACTTGACCTATTTTTTCCAAATGTATCTTATAGACTGTATGATCTTAACAGTATGATATTTCCTAGCCAAAAAAACTCTGTTTAGACGTTATAATGCCCACAGTATTTTTCTTAACATTGCTAAGGGATATATCAAATAATTTAAAAAGAAAATAGAATTAGTATGATAAATTTAGGGTATGGGGAGCAAGGAGGAGGATTCATAGTTTAGTATCAGAATATAAGCTGTTCATGGAGAAGGTTTTCAATGTAACTCATGTGGCAGAAAGAAGTGGGGTTTCTTAAACTATGTTTCATGGAACATCAATTTTCCTCACACTCATACTGAGCTGCTTGAAAGAGTGGGAAATATTTTTTTTTATGTTTTCCCTCACAGAATCTATGAATGAAAGACAAAGGAATAATGAGTATTATTATTTTTCTCAACTGATATTATTATTAATCTTATAAAAATACTGTCATTATAATTCAGGAGTATATTTTCCTTCAAAACCAGATCCAATATGCTTTTGTGATGGTTACTATGAAGCAACACAAACCCTGAAATGTCTGTGCCCTCAGGATGATTTTAACAGTAGCGTGAAACCAAGTAGCCTTTTGCCACTTTTTTCTACATGGAAATTCAGTATACTGGGTAGCTTATTATCATGTTCCTAATTTAGATTGGGAACTCGGAAAACATCCAATAAAAAGGCAGTGACCAACCACCACTTTACAATTGCCAAGAAAATGGCATGGATTTGTCCATGAAGTTACAAGCTGGTGGGTTAAACCATCATTTCTTGGAAATGAGATAAGTTTCAAATAAAGTGTGGACAATTACTTGTGCTATTTGCTCATCCTCAACCCTCCTGAATATCAATGGGATTTTTAAAGGAGGCTTATATCTGCTGACCTTATTTCCATGGATGGCATTGAAACCATTCAGTCCTGTTACAACATTTAGTTGTTCCCTCACCAAACATTAATGCAGAAATTTCATTTTCCTGGCCTGGGAAAATTGTCTATTTAAAGGCTGTTATTATATTTTGGAACAGTGCTTTCCAATGTTGTCTAGGTTTTGAAAATAGTTTTCTCTGAATTAAAAATTACATATTTGATCCCAATAACTATTAACATTCTTACATGTCCACCATAGTTGCTTCCACTATTAATGTCATAAATCAACTTATAACTAAAAATTGAAAAACAAACAGAAGGAGAGATGGTAGGTCCATTAAGTATAAATGAAAGCAAGAAAAGTCATGACTGACTCATCTAGGGATAATCACTTCTGTACAGTATGCTTGAATGGAAAGGCCAGCTGGGCTCCAGCTATTTTCCACATTGCTGGTTAAAGAAATAAACACGGTTCTGACCATTCCCACTAGGGAGACACTGGAGCTTCCTTTAGTTATATTTAACAGTCACAGAATATTATTCCTCAGTATTACAGGACAGGTTCTAACCCAAGCCAAAATCATGTGAAAGAGAAGAGACACTGTACAATGTGATGGTCCTTTAAGTTTATAGGAAGTGTGTGGGAAGGTGAGAAGCTGGCAGGAAGAGGGGAAAATCAGCCCCCCAGCATGTCAGTTAATGGGAAAAAAAGCAATATATGAATAGAAGTATTGTATTCAAGTTTTTTTTTAAAGGAACCTCCTGAGAAAGCTTTAGGTTGTAAAACAAATGAAATACCTTCTGATGGCATGAGATCTCACACAACTGTAGAATGATTACTTGTTCATACAGAGGTGTGTGTGCGCGCGCGCACACACACACACACACACACATTGCTTGTATAAATAACAATATTTAAAGTTTGGTATGTAGAGAAGAAAGGTTAGATTTCATTTCCTAGTGCATGCCTTTGCATTTCCTAATGCATGCATGATTTTTGTTAAATTTTCCTGTTAAGTAAGTATGCTTAGTGTTACTGTGTATGGTATTGGGCATTTTGAATCTTAAGCATATGGATTATCTCACTCTTCTACTTAGAAATACTAATTCTTGTTTAAAAGAAGTGAATAAAATAGTGGTTGAGTTGGAATTTGAGAGAAATGTGATTTTTCCCACGAATGACTCCCATGTTATGCAAGAGTAAATTCCAAATAATATAATAGACTACACACCCATGCCTTTTCAGCATGCTAAAAATGAAACAAAGACTCCAAATTCATTTTTACTAGTCACTTCAATTATGTAAGGCTTTTGCTGTGGTTTACATTCAAAACCACTCAAAGAGTCTGTAATTATTCAGTCATGTCTGATTCTTCGTGACCCCATGGACCGTAGCATACCAAGTTTCCCTCCATCTCCCACAGTTTGCCCAAATTCATGTACGCTGCATCAGTGACACTATTTAACCATCTCATCCTCTACCATCCCTTTCTCATTTTGTCTTCAGTCTTTTCCAATATCAGGAGCTTTTCCAACCAGTCCCCTCTTCTCATTGGTATCTAAAGTATTTTAGCAAGCTTCAGCTCTCAAAGATAAATTAATCTGTATATTGTTCCCTTCTCCAAGAATCCTGTATATGACATGCCAAAAACTGTCACTTTTGCTCTCTGAAATATCTTTGTGAATCAGTTAGTTCTCCTCCGTGCTGCATCGAGAGCCCAGGATGGGTTGACTCCTTCCCTCCTGGGCTCTCTCGCAGCATAGATAGAAAGGGCGTTCAGGTTAACTTCTACCAACACCCATTTTAACTGCTGCAAGTTCCACCACTTAACATACTTAGGCTCCACTCTGCTTGTGGTCTGAAAAATGCTTCACTTGGGAAGTGTACTCCCATGTCAAGGGGCTTTTATATTAGGAAAATACACAAGCACCTGGAATGCTCAGGGTGATACTATTTGCATCTGCTGAATAGTAAAATCCATTCATTTACTAGGCTTTATTAAACAATTATTCCTCATGAAAAGAAATTCACCTTATAATTGTTTGTTAATCAGAGTTATTCCGCTTAAGACCCCATGAATCCTGGGTTGCTCAAAAACCACCTCAAAGTTAGCCACAAATGTATCAACTGCATGGGAAGTAATCAAATATATTTAATTCATTTAACCCCAAATTAAACCCCATTTAAAGGGATTTCTGTTATGAACTAATAAAACACTTAAATAAAGTTTATCAAAAGCTTTAGAAAATAGCAGGGTTCTAGCCCTGCACTTCTGATTGGCCGATAATAGCGATATCGGATTGGTCCGTTCAGGAGAATCTGATTGGCTGTTAACAAGCCACTCTCATTGGTTAAGGGGGTTAACACTCCGCGTTTCTTATTGGTTACTAGATCAGCAGCTTGCCTATAAAAGGGCTGCTGTTGCCCTAGGGTTTTGCTCTGTTCAGAATGATTAAGAAAGAGTTGAAGTTCACTGTTCACCGTCTCGTCTCCGTTCCTTGCGCCCATGCGCAGAACTTAACACTGGTGACGAAGGTGGGATACGGAGATGTCAGACCTGACTGAACACTAAACAGAGCACTAAACAGAGCACGTGGCTGAAACCATGACTGGCGGCACCATACCACCTGCTCCATTTGACCCGGCACAAGAAGACTGGGACTCATACATGGACCGGTTTCAGATGTTTCTGGAGACCAACAACTTGAAGGATGCCACTACGGGAAAAAAGCAAGCGGTATTCCTGACTCACTGCGGACCTGCCGTTTTTAAGATGGCTAAGGCATTGGCGAAACCGGCTGAGGTGAAATCCATGGACTGGGATGTCCTCGAGCCCCTCCTACGGGCCCACTATGCACCTACCGTACCAACGCTTGTCTGAAGACATGAATTTTACCAGAGAGACCAGCGGAAAGGAGAAAGCGTTGCAGATTTCATCATGGATCTCCGGAACCTGGGAGACCTCTGCGGGTTCGCTGACCTCGAAGAAGCTCTAAGAGACTGAATAGTTCTGGGATTAGATGCACCACATGTGCAAAGTAAGTTGATGGTGAAAGGCGACATCAGCCTTGCAGATACCATCGCTGGCACTACTGCAGCAGAAGCAACCAGGAAATCGGCTGCCCGAATGCGCTGCACCAACGCCCCGCTCCGCCAACTCACCGGCGAAACCTCACCTCGCCTTGAGGGACATGCAATGGCAACCCACCACGAGGACCTCGAATCGTCATCAGAAAGTGATGAGGAAGAAGTCAACTGGCTCCGGTCCGAATGAGACCAACACCACCAGCGTAACCAGAGACTGCAGTATCAATGTGCAGGTTGTGGGGCAAACCACCCGCGATCAGACTGCAAATTCCTCGATGCGCTCTGCCATATTTGTGAGAAGAGAGGCCACATCGGAAAGGTCTGTAGAAGCAAGCTAGGATCCAGCCCACTTCAAAGGGGAACCAACTACCGCCAACCCACAGGAAGTCGTCCTGTGAATCGGGAACATTCAAACCACCAATGGAACAACCACTCCTACAGAAATAAACCACTAGCCCATTCAACGAAACGAGAAAAGGCACACCAAACCATCACGATTGGTCATGCATCATCATTAGATGCAAAGAAGTTCCGACTGAAGGTCGGCATCGAAAACCAGCCCTGCGTGATGGAAGTCGATTCAGGATCATCCCTCTCGATGGTTTCCTGGAAGACCCTTAAACAATTAATCCCTGCCTTCCGGCGGCAAGACCTCAGAATCCAAAGAATCATTCTCAAGAACTATCAAGGAAACCGAATTCCTGTCGTTGGATCCAGCTTAGTCCAGGTCTCATTCAAAAATCGTACTGCATCTTTACCATTGACCGTTATCGACCGTGATCAGCCTAGCTTGTTAGGCCTTCAATGGTTTGCTCCACTTGGGATTGAGGTAGCCGGCATTCACCAAACCAGCAGCGACGACTGGGAGGAGGCCCTCATCCAGGAATTCCAGGACGTCTTTGCAGACAAATTAGGCGAGTACAAGGGGACCCCAATATCATTTAATCTTAACCCTGAAGTAGCCCCCATCCGCCTTAAGCCTCATCGAGTCCCTTTTGCCCTTAAACCAAATATTGACGAGCAGCTTGAT
Organism: Hydrophis major; assembly: GCA_033807585.1. Classification (NCBI taxonomy): domain Eukaryota; kingdom Metazoa; phylum Chordata; class Lepidosauria; order Squamata; family Elapidae; genus Hydrophis; species Hydrophis major. The sequence continues at coordinate 100,440,865 of CM066328.1, forward strand.
AAATTAATAGCCCAGGGTGTTTTAGAACCAACCGACCATGCTCCTTGGGAAACCCCAATCATAACACTCATCAAACCGGATGGATCGTTAAGGATTTGTGGGGACTACCGTGCCACCCTGAATCACGCCCTTCAACAGAACGCTTACCCGGTGTCGGTGGTACAACACCTCCTCCATTCCCTGGGGGGCGGAAAAGTCTTTGCTAAATTGGATTTAGCGCAGGCGTACCAACAACTGCCTGTAGATAAAAAAACAGCAGAGGCACAAACAATCGTTACGCACCGAGGCACTTTTAAGTGCAACCGACTCCAATTCGGAATTAGCCTATCCCCAGGGATTTTTCAGAGCTTGATGGAGAGACTATTACAGGGAATAAAAGGGGTCATACCATACTTTGATGATTTTTTAATTGCTGCCCCGAATAGAGAAATACTAAAGGAGTGTCTTAGACTGGTTCTCCAGAAATTTAAAGACTCTGGCCTTAAGGTTAAAAAAAATAAATGTCAACTGTGTACAGATAAAGTAGAGTTCCTGGGGTACTTAATCAATAAACAAGGCATTCACCCCACCAGTAGCAAGTTAAGAGCAATCAAGAACGCCCCAAGACCCAGAAATAAGACTGACCTCCAAGCTTTCCTGGGGCTTATTAATTTTTACAACATCTTCCTGCCCCACAAAGCGACTGTAGCTGAGCCCCTACATCGGCTTCTTGACAAAAAAGCAACCTGGGTTTGGGGGCACCGAGAGGAGCACGCGTTCCGACAAGTGAAAAACCTATTAACTTCAGATGCTGTTTTAATGCAGTATAACGAGACTTTGCCTTTAACAATCACATGTGCCGCGTCACCATTTGGAGTAGGAGCCATTTTGAGCCATGTGTTACCAAACGGAAGTGAAGCCCCTATTGCCTATTTTTCAAGAACTTTATCAAAGGCTGAACATAACTATAGTTAAATCGATAAAGAGGCTCTTGCTGTTGTATCTGCTGTTAAACGGTTTCATGAATATGTATATGGACGAGTTTTTACTATTGTTACCGACCACAAACCTTTGCTGGGGATTATAGCGGGAGACAAGCCAACCCCCTATATATTATCACCTAGAATGACTCGCTGGTTGGAGTTTTTGGCTGCGTACAATTATAAGCTGCAACACCGCCCAGGGAAAGCCATTTCCCACGCTGACGCATTGAGCTGTGCACCACTTCCGGAAACCGTCGACGACCCAGCTCCAACCCTTACAATGCTCCAGATTGAAACGCTACATTCACTGCCGTGAACAGCTAGAGATATCGCGATCGAAACAAAACGCGATCCTATCTTAACGCGAGTTCTTAGCTGGGTCGAACAAGGATGGCCAGTAGATCAAACCCCTGACAACTTCATCCCCTTCAAGAATCGGCAAACAGAACTTTTTTCGCAAAAAGGTTGCATCCTGTGGGGGGATCGAGTCATCGTCCCAGAGCGGTTACAACGAGCGGTATTAAAGACACTGCATGAGGGCCACCCCGGCATCATGCACATGAAAGCGCTCACACGAACCTACGCGTGGTGGCCGGGTATCGACAAACAGATCGAAGCCTGGATAAAGACTTGTTATAAGTGCCAGGAAGTTAGCAACGCCCCACCAAAATCAACTCTGACAGAATGGGAAACACCTCGGGGACTGTGGTCCCGCATCCATAATGACTTTGTGGGGCCTACTAAGGGACATACATTCCTATTAACAGTGGATGCCTATTCAAACTGGCTCGAGATCCACAAAATGAAGAGTACCACAACCGAGTCCGTCATCTGGAAGTTGAACAGATTATTCGCGATGCATGGACTGCCAGAAGTTCTGGTATCCGTCAATGGACCCCAGTTTACCGCGCTCCCTTTTGAACAATACTTAGCGGACCACGGTATTCACCATGCGCTAACTTCACCAGCGCCCCCTGCGGCTAACGGAAGAGCTGAGCGCATGGTACAGTTTGTTAAAAAAAAACTCTACAAAATGGACTATGGGGACATTGAAGATAAGATAAACAGAATACTCCTTCTCCAACACATCACTCCGCACAGCGTCAACAACAAGACTCCAGCGGAACTATTGATGGGACGCAAACTCCACTCCCACCTCGACCAGCTTTACCCATCTTACAAGCCAGAGAAACCCTGTGGATCCAGCAGAAAATGCCGTGAGTTCAAGATAGGCGACTTAGTTTTCGCCAGAAACCTTTCTGGTGAACCGTTGTGGATCAAGGCCACTGTTATTCAAGCCACTGGACCCAGGTCGTACCGGGTGAAAACCTGCGACAGAAAAATATGGAAACGCCATATAGATCAGCTTCGCTCGAGGCTACAACCTAGTTTCCGTGACTCCGGTAACTCCCAAACTGAGGGGGGAGGGGATATCGAAGAAACTGATTTCGAGATGGCGGAAAGCAGTAATGAAAGAAGTCAACAATCAGACATAACTAATGAAGAAGGATCAAGTAAGGGTGTGGCCTCACCACAGAGGAACACCTCAACAGAGGCAAGCCCGCAAGGGCCAGAGGACAACGACGAGAACATTAGCGGCACCGAGTCTTCCAATGAGGAACCACTGGCACCCGACTTGCCCGAAAACGTCCCGCCAAAACAGGCTTACGGACAAGAACCGGTGGGACAGCGTAAATCCAATAGACAGTCAAAGCAACCTTCCTACCTCAAAGATTACATCACCGCACCCCCCAAATGGAACCCCAGGGGGAAGGGGTGTTGTGAACTAATAAAACACTTAAATAAAGTTTATCAAAAGGTTTAGAAAATAGCAGGATTCTAGCCCTGCACTTCTGATTGGACGATAATAGCGATATCGGATTGGTCCGTTCAGGAGAATCTGATTGGCTGTTGATGAGCCACTCTCATTGGTTAAGGGGGTTAACACTCCACGTTTCTTATTGGTTACTAGATCAGCAGCTTGCCTATAAAAGGGCTGCTGTTGCCCTAGGGTTTTGCTCTGTTCAGAATGATTAATAAAGAGTTGAAGTTCACTGTTCACCGTCTCGTCTCCGTTCCTTGCGCCCATGCACAGAACTTAACAGTTTCAGTATAATCAAATTTAGTCATGTCTAGGTCCAGATTGTTTTTACTGTTTGTCCTGGCCTTTTCTAGCTTTTGGGATGCTGCTGAAAGGTAAATGTAGCCCCGGAACTGAAAACAATGTGCACCCACAATAAAGGGTGCTTTTTCTCTCTAGCAAAAGAGCCTTAATGCAGTCGAGTCTGGAAAGCTGTGCTTTTGCTCATGTTATTGAACTATATCTGTCAGCAACCAATATTGAGGGACGTGGGATTTACCATTCAGCCCATATTTGGTGGGCTAAAAGTCCTCAGTCCTGTATTACAGGAATAGGAAAAGTATATAAAGGCAGTTCCTGCAAGTAAATCAGGGACTGCAGTGCAATGGGGACATGACCATGTTAAAAATGTTTTTAAAAATTGGGGTTTGAGAAAAATCGAATTGCTATTTGGGTGTGAAAGGAGAATATAAGCAAGAATGGGATAGGGCACCTTAAAAGATTGTATGCTTCGGGTCAAAGAAGAAAAAAGGGACAAGGAAGACAAAATACAGCAGTGGATATTGAGACTGGCAAGAAAGCAGAAAGTGATGGTGGTGACCAGATGAGGCAGAAAATTTGGAAAGACAATGGCTGGTAACAGTGAAGGATGGGTTGATAATATCAACACTCAGTGACAGATTCTGGAGGTGAGATCAGGCACAATATCTGACACCTGGTCTACAGATTGAAGCTTGTGCACAAGGGGAAGGAAATGGTGATGCACCAAGTCAAACTATATTATTCTGCATTTTCCAGTTCTGCCTTCAAGAGCAGCAGATCCCAGAAAGCAGAAACTTTTCTCAAGCTTAATTGGAGGGGCCAAATATTAAAACCAGGATTTCAATTTATTATCCTTCCTCCAGGAGTTATCTGCCATGTGCCTTTTAAAAGTGATTCATGTGAATTAATTGTGTCAATGCATTATGATGATTTGTCACACATTCAGCCAGATGTTTAGACTGCATTTGGCATTTTACCCATCTATTGAATCCCTCCCAAGGAGCTGGGATAGGCAGATGTTATTTAGTGGTATTGTTATTGTTAATGTAACATTCTTGCGGGTTTTTATAGCAAAATGTGAATTTCTGTGAATTTCTCAACTCTTACTGCTGCAGAATCTTTGGAACCTAGCATAGTGTTAGCCTAAACAGATGAGTATCTGCACACTATTGGGATGCATATAATACCCAGTGGCCTTTTTGAGAGTAGATGTTCAGAGAAAAAGTGTAGCAGTTGTCAAAAAAGACAGGAGGCAAATTGAACATACTGGTCTGTTTGGTGTAATAACCCTATGCACACCCTTTGTTGTTATTTTTCCATTTCTTAATATTCTCACATACTTCAAAGCATACAGATTCCACGTGGTGGTTTATGCTCAATTATTGGCCATTGGCCAGTAATTTGCTATTATGTTTTTTCTACTTCTAACAAATTATTTGTGAATGTTGCCTTAATACCGTAATGGTGGTGAAAAATCCAAGTAATCCATCCTTCTTAATTTCTTTGATTTACAAATCAATTACTTGATAGTATATATGGATTAATGGAACTAACTAAAATAATTTAAGATAATATAGGGACCAGCTTCTACAATTGGAAGTCTTTGGATGTTCCAAAGATTTGGCATGACAGCAAGCATGCACTGTAACTGTTACTATGGCAATAGGAGACAATCGTATTTTTGAACTAAGAACTACCTTGGACCAAGAATTAAGTGCTTGGATTGGATCAAGCTCTTCCAGCGGTGGTCTTTCTCATCACCTGCTAGCTGACCATGAAATTAGAAATTCTAGAGATGGATTGAGCGAATTCCTACATGTGCACCCTATGGCTTACCATTAATTGCTAGGTCTTCCTGGAAAGAGAAGCTTTCGTTCTGTTGCTGCTGCAGGAAAAGATGGATGTCACCCTATCTTGACCCAAGGGGTTGTAATTTTATTTCATTCTTTTCTGAAAATTGGCCACAGGCTCCACTTTTTGCAGCAAAATATATCAAAATTGTGTCATCAAAAATAGAATTAGTGATAAAGAAAACCCCAAGGAACTTGGGAAAACAAAAGTCCAGCTTTGTGAAAAATTACCTTCATATTAAATGTTCAAAGATTGCTTGGCCTTTGAACCCAGAGAAAGTTAGCCAAGTGGCATCAGTTAAGATTGTCTATATGTAGTATATCCCCAAGGCTCTATTGCTCTAAGATATAGTGCTTCCTTCTTCTGTGGGTTTAATTTTCAATGACAGTCATTGATCTGAATGCTGGTTTACAAGTGAGATAGTTGATGGGTGGCTGAGCAAAAGACACCAACTCCATGTTCTCAGCGTAATCACAAATCCTTTGCTCTTTTTTTTGGGCTAGAATTGGAGGACAAACAACAGTAAGGACTAGCAATAGCTGTAGGACCTGGACATTTTTAGTAATGGGATCCTGCTAGGCAATGGTGAATATGCCAACCCTTTGTGTTAGGGATGGCATGGCTGCACAAGTATTGGGATGCAATTAATATCCAGTAATATTCTTGAGAGTAGAAATCCAGATAGAGGTATGGATCCTGTCATTAATATTAGTGCGACATACACTTAAAAACCTGCTCAAGCAATGGAATCTATGTTCATCTAATTGTCTGTAAGTTGTAACCATTCATCTAAGGCAAAGCTGATATTAGACTCTATGAGGATAGACTAAAGCACTCTTCAGATGTTTCAGATCTAATGCCATAATTCTTTGCCAGTTTAACTGAAAGATTCACTGCTGCACCCATCCAGAAGATATTCTGCAATACATTAACTAATGATCTGCACCCTTTCTCACATTCAGTAATGTAGCTGCTCAAATGCAATCCATTCTGTTTAGTATTCAGACTGAATGATAAAGTTGTGCACAGTGTGGAATTATTGATGAGAATGTTTTATATTAGATGTTAGAGTTTCCAAAATGAGACTCTCTGATGGAAATGTTCCAGATACATTGATATTTAAAGTTCTTTTCTCCCAGGATTTCAGGGAGAGTTGGTTGCAAAGGGTGGGAAACTGTGAATAAAGCGTGTTTGGTTCTGATTTTCCCTTTTACTCCTCCCATCCCTGTAAGGCAGATGTGAACACATTTGTGTTTTAGCTGTGCTTAGACCAGCCCTCTTGTCACACATCATTTTATTTTTCTTTAATATCCTCCTGCCCTTCACTATCTCAGCGGAAATCAAAATGTATTTCCTGTCTTTATGTGGTTCCTGAGAGGGGAAATACCTGCTTTAATTTCTACTCTTTTACAATACTCCCTAGTTTCTCTAAATGTATAGACTACTTTATTTATTCCAGGTGATAAAACTGTCTGATAAGAATATACATTAATTTTAAGACCAAGGGTGTGATATCAAAGCTAAATTACCTTCATCATGACTCCAGAATGGTTACTGCCTATGCATATTCTCTGTAAAAAGAAAGATTTAAAAGTTACATGTTCTGAACTTAACATCCTTCTCAACAGCTCCAAATAAGTTATGGATAACAGCTATGCCTGTTGATGGTGAATTCTGAATGTTTTAGGCTCAACACCTTTGGAATAAACCAAGATTACAACAGCTGATAAAATAATACAGTATTGCACAACAATACTATAGGAATATGGAATGGTTAGTTATTCAACCAAGATATAGATTAACATTTTTTTTGGATCTAGTGTTGTCTTCTGTCAGTATAATGCATGTAACTGTACATAAAGTTGTATGCAAAGAAAGTCCCACAGAGCAAGATTAAAATAAAATGTATATGTTATGTTTCAGGCACAAAACACATTTTCTGCCCCACTGCCAAGTGCTGTGCTTCAGCAGTCATTTTCTAACTACTAACACATGTTTGGGGGCAGGGAGCAACAGCAGCAAGGAATGCTTCAAGGAGTACAGTAGCTTTTTGCATTCAGTAAATTAGCCTTGAAATAGAGAAAAGGGATTGAATTTTGAGGGAAACACAGTGCATTAGTGGAAATCATGAGAACAATTGTAATGAGGTACCTGTTAGATTTAACCCAAGATGTGAATTTAAGAAACTAAAGAAACTAAGAGAAAACCTTGCTTCTGTGCCAAGACTACAAAGTAGGCCAAAACATCATTGGTTTTGATATCATTTTTAGTTGGAATATATATTAAATGTAGTGCCATGTCTCTTTTTCCTTAATCGTTTCTTCTTTCCAATCATCTTTATCAGGGGTGAAAGCATTTTCTCCATTTTTCCAAGCTTGGCCATTCAGCTTATGTGCTTGAAATAATGAGCACTGTAAACAACAGAAGCAGAAATCCAGCCACTTTACTGATGCTTCTTTGAATATATATTTTCCTCGCCTTGTAGATCATCATCACAGTATGATAATAGGCCATCCCTGAAGCTGTTATAAGATCCAGACAGAATCATATTGTTCATCTCTTGCTTTACAGAGCTATCAATTAGCCATTATCCATGGACTAGATATGAAATATTCATTTTCATACTTGACTCTCAACAAGTTGTAATTAACTGCTTTCAAATAAAATAGAAATTAGCAATCTTTCTGAGTTGGGGACACATTTGAAATTTGGAGATTATGTAGTAGATATATTCACAGAATGACCACCATGAGATGCTGGCTTTTTCACAAGATGGCTACTATAGTGGCATGTCTAGGCACCAAACATTAATTTACCAGAAGATTAACTAGCATCTCAGAATGCTGTCTCCCATCAAAGTCAACCCGATTGGAGCGCTGAGTATTCCTGCCAATAAATATGATGCTAGAAGCTAATGCTTTATTTGGCTGTGTGATATGTCCTCCTTTTCTGTTTACTTGTTTGTTAAAAGAATATTTTTTAAAAAAATCAGAGAAGACAGAGGTGGAATATATAGATACAGCAGAGCACTTGGGCCATGTCAAAATCAAGGCCCACAGGCCAGACCTGGCCTGCAGGGTGCTTAGAACTGGCCCATGGGCCCATCCTGAAAACAGCAAAGGATGGTCCTGTAAAAACGGTCTCTGCCAGCGAAAACGGAGCTCAGGACGGCCATGCATGACCCTCTTCAGCCATGACAGCCTCCTGCAGCACTCTGCCAGTGAAAACAGAGCTTGGAAGGGCTGCACTGGTAGAGGAATGCAGGAAGCCATCAAGGACAAAAACAGAGCCTTGATGAGTGACATCAAGCTGGCCAAACCCATCCTGGCCAGCCCCCCCAGCCCCCTGAGATCAAATGCGGTATCTGCCATCCTGCATCTGATGGGCAGCTCATGAAAGGGAGCGAAGGGAAGAGAAACGACAGGAAGCGAGGTTTCCTCTTGATGAGCGCGCCCCGAATGTCTTGGCACACGCTCTTTTATTGTGCTTTTTTACAAGAAAATGATTTAATCAAAAAGCTCAAGTTAAACATGGTAATCTCATCAGGATGTGCATGTTTACAAAGCTGCATACCGGACAGATTATTTACAATGTGGATCAGCTTATTAACAATCATCTAGCTCCTTGTCCCTTGTACATGCCTTGCAAAGGTCACTGAAGAGACAGAAGTTAATGATTACACGTGAATGATACAATGTTGCAAACGCATGAATGATACATAGTTGCAATGATACATAGATGCAAACACATGAATGATACATAGTTACAACATCTCCTCTGTTTTTATTATTTATGACGAGTCTTCTTCCTCATCCGAGAAGACAGGAACCATTTTTCTGAAATATTCGCCGTCCCCGTCATCTAGGCAAGAGTGCGACCCGTCAGCGTCAGGGTTGTCCAAGGAGCGGTAACCCAGCAATGACATTTTTTCGTCTGGTGTTGAGGATATAACATGAGCTTGCAATACCACATTAACATCAGCAGAGGATAATTGATTTTTTAAAAAATTGCAATATTCTATTAAAACAACAAGGTCCTATAATACATATCAATATAATGATTATTAATGATCCTGCCAATGCAGTTAAAAAGGTTGTAAACCATGGCGAAATAGAAAACACCCCCCCCCCTGCTATCAGCATAAAGACAACATTCTTCTTTAAGTGCAGCACACAATCCCCCTTGTTTTATAAAACATAACAGATCTAAATCTTTACGATTTTGCAAGAGGGTGTATTCCATGGGTACCTGTAGGGATATAAAATCATCAGAGTTATACACACAAGCCATACTTGAATGCAAAATGATTTGGATTTAACAATTTCATCCCCGTGGACACATGCCATGAAACCGGTGTAACAAGTCCAAACAAAATTATTGCCAGGGATAAAATACATTCATTTCAGGCGTGATGTTAAAGTTCCTCCTGCAGTGGTGTAGATTGCAGGATATCCCCTGGTTGTGTGGGTGCGTCTGCCAAATTGAATTGAAGTGGTGGGTAGAAGTCTTCTATGCGAGAAAAATTGGTTGTAGAACTTAAACGAACTCCTTGAAAGTCAGTTATAGTCCAAGTAATATTATATCTTCTATGAGGCTTCTGCGGATCGTCATGGACAGTTCTTTTGAAGCGTCGTTTGTTGACAGGATCAGAGTTCGGGTATATAAAAACATCACAAGCAGGAGAGAGGGCTATGGACAAGTTAGTTGTAGAACATTTGCAAAATGAGGAGGGAATTCAATTAGTAGAAAAAGGATAATAATTACAATAATGACAATAAAGATTAATTTGGTAATTCATCAAGGATGTTAGTTGGGGTGGGGAAACCCATAATACAATAGAAGGACATTTAGGTCCCCCTATGTTTTAGACTGAATAGAGGAAAAGATTTTAAGGTTCCTTTCCATAGGAAGAGTAAAGAAGGAACAAAAGAGCGAGTGGTAGAGTGATCTTTAAAATAAAACAGAAGTGACAGAGTGAAAACTACGGGTAGCATTTTCATGACGTACCCACATGGAACAAGTATAATAGCCTTCTGTTAATGAAATGGTTTTAACACGAATCGTCTTTTGACAGGAAGCATAGGTTTTGTTGAAGTAAGGTAGAAATTGCAAAGAAGATATAGGCAAGAATATCAGGAAGAGTTTAAGATGCAGATGTAGCGGAGGAATTCCCATGATAGGGTCTTACTGCCCTACCAGGGATCCAGCAAGTGGTTTTGTCTGGCAGTAAGATCGCAGCGTAGCCTCGTCCCCAAGTGAGAAGCTCAGCGGGACCCTGCCAGGCAGGATCTGGCAATCTGCGATAATATACCAGAGGTCTGTTAGGCGGGGGTGAGGGGGAGGAAAAATGACGTGAAGCAGCAGAAGTGGGAGGAATGCCAGTCAGATTGAGAAAGTTTAAAGTGTAAAGACAAATGTTAAGAGAATTTTGCAATGCTGGGAGGTTCGGGGGTTTTTCCTGCAACGAATATCGATCAAGAGCACGTTTCAGAGACAAGTTCGCTCGTTCCACAATAGCCTGCCCCTGGCTGTTGTAGGGAATCCCAAACTTGTGGGTTACATCCCATCTGTTACAGAAGTCCTGGAAAGCAGAACTTGTATAGGCAGGTCCATTGTCTGTTTTGATTTCTTTTGGACGTCCCAGCGAGGCAAAGGTACGAATTGAATGATTGATGACATGTTTTACAGTTTCTCCCCTTTGAGGGGTGGCCAGAATAAACCCTGAATATGTATCGATGGAAACGTGCAAGGGGCAAAAGGTGGATACTGAGTTACATCCATTTGCCAAATTTCACAAGCTTTTAATCCTCTAGGATTTACTCCTAATGGAATGGAATGTCCTTGCTTACTACATGTGGGGCATTGTTGAATAATGGCAGCAGCTTCTGCCTGAGTTAGAGCAAATTGAAAAGTTATCATAACTTGGCGGGGGAGATTCAAACACACTCCCTGCTTCTATTTTATAATGGACTTTTATAGCCTCCATAATTTTTCTCCAAGTGACCAAAATGCCAATAGGTGCACGAGGAGGACTATGGAGATGTTCACCAATTTTTTGCCAAGTGGAAATTTTTAAGGACCCTTCCTCTGAATAATTAGGATAATGTTGCCACACATAAGCCAATAATGTAGCAATAGGTTTCTTTTTTACAGGCGAGCCCTTTAAATTAGCAGAATATTTAGAAGAAGCGACTAACTCCCTCAATTCCTTCAGATGCTGCGTCTGTTGTTGAGAAAAGTTTCCACCCATACTTACGAAAGTCGAGACCGTGTTTCAGATCCGATGACGTGCAATTCGCTTCAGGCGTGGCGATGCACAGCTCCCATCAAGCTGATAAGATATGGGTGCGTCGCAATGTATCCCCCTTAGGGAATCACGTCGGGGTCACCAGAATGCGGTATCTGCCATCCCGCATCTGATGGGCAGCTCATGAAAGGAAGCGAAGGGAAGAGAAACGACAGGAAGCGAGGTTTCCTCTTGATGAGCGCACCCCGAATGTCTTGGCACACGCTCTTTTATTGTGCTTTTTTACAAGAAAATGATTTAATCAAAAAGCTCAAGTCAAACATGGTAATCTCATCAGGATGTGCATGTTTACAAAGCTGCATACCGGACAGATTATTTACAATGTGGATAAGCTTATTAACAATCGTCTAGCTCCTTGTCCCTTGTACGTGCCTTGCAAAGGTCACTGAAGAGACAGAAGTTAATGATTACACGTGAATGATATAATGTTGCAAACGCATGAATGATACATAGTTACAACAATCAAACACAAGTCTCATGTGGCCTTCAATGAAATGGAGTTTGACACTCCTGGGCTAGAGGTCTTCTCTCTCAGAAGCTTCTTTGTCCTTACAATCCGGCCCTGACTCTTGCAGTAACTCCCATTGCTCCCATTGCTCCCATCTATTTTATAGACAATGGCATTTTTTCTGTATATAAATGAATGAAGGCTCTTATACCTATGCTGCCTTTCTGGCCATTAAAATGTAAAGTGGTAAAATAATTTCTAAAATGTCTGTTTCTGGACAACTAGCGCATAGATATACTCTGTTCAGGAAAATAGATGAATCTCACAGGAAACAAACAAAAACAAACTTTATTAGAAAAAAGGTAAAATAAAAAATAAAAGCCCAGTCTAACCCAAAATATTATAATTTAGATAATCAATATAAATAAAAGATGTTCACATCACAATACAGATAGTCCTTGGCTTACGACCTTAATTTAGCGCAACATTTTTGTTGCTAAGCAGAACATTTGTTAAGTGAATTTTGATCTATTTTATGTCTTTCCTTGTTACAGTTGTTAACTTAGTAATACAGTTGTTAAGTAACGCTGATATCTCTATTGACTTGGCTTTTCAGACGATCGCAAAAAAAGATCACAACACCCAGAACACTGCAATGATCAGAAATACGAATCATATTTATGATGCCAAGCATCTGAATTTTGATCACGTGATTGTGAGGATGCTGCAAAGGTTGTAAGTGTGAAAAATGGTCAGAAGTCACTTTTTTCAGTGCCTCTGTAACTGTGAATGGTTACTAAATGAACTGTTGTAAGTCAAGGACCACAGTATGCAACTTTAAAAAAACAAAAGAAAAGAAAATGCAGTGCTATAGGCAGGCTGTAACATGATGCTGATCTGCTGAAAACCCAGCAATCATAACATATCTCCAGAGTGGACTCTACCAAAAATTCCAAATTATATTACAAAAATAGTTTAAAGAAACTATTGTTTCATTTACACCCTGGGCTATTTATGCTATTGTTTCATTTACACCCTGGGCTATGTATGCAAATGGATATACAGTGTGTGTGTGTGTTCCTAAATTTGTATAAAAAATAAAATATGATTTAGGTTTGATTTACCACCACACTTGGGGGGGGGGGGTAAAGAAAATCTAATGAAAATGCCCCCTTCAATTACTCTGCTTCCTCATACTTTCCATCATTTGGAAAGAAAACAAAAAGTAACAATTTGTACCTTTTTGTATCAGTGCTTGTTGCCTATTGGCTCAGTTCCTTTGGCCATAGTGAGAAATAGTTGAGCAAACTCCATGGCAGATTGGTTCTCTATTTCAACCAATATTAGAAACTTTCCAAAACAATCATTCTTTGCTTCAACTTTTGGTGGAAATTTCTTTTCAACCAGAGGCTGATGAGAAGAAAGAGTTAGAATCATTTGACATTATCCATAAGCATGTCTCTTACTTGTGAGAAAAGGAAATGGGAAATACCTGAATTTAGCCAGCTAGCAAAATAATTATATTTATAACAGTAAACAATTTGTTTCTACATAAAGGATTTAAATTAATGTCACATTTAAACACATACGCATTACATGTAAAGCTAAAATAGTTACTGAGTTCTTGGTGTTTTTTGAACTTCTATATGGTTGTTCTGATGCTTTATTACCAGCCTGGAAAGATCATGTACACATGAAGCAAGACAACAACCAAATTCAGAGAATGCCAAGAATGCAAGACTTTAACACTAAGCTACAGAGATATTCTTTACATTGCTGTAATGCCCAAGGAACGCAAAACAAAACGTTTTTCTGATTTATTAACATTCACCTTTTAAAAAATTTATTCGTTATCCATATTAATTTTCAGTCAGCAAAGGCGAGCATAATATAGAAATGGCACTGACAATGAAGAACTATTTTAATATGTATTCATTTCTCTGGAATTCATCACTGGCCATCTGTTATGCCATTGGTTAGCAAATAGAGTTTCCAAGCTGAGCTTGACTTCTAATGATTCTATGATTAGATTCCCATAATTCCGCTGGCAATAGAACAAAAGAGATTTGTCATTGCCATCTTCTAGATTTTTTTCAATGATCTCGTCTATGCTACTGCCATGAGATACCCTGGAAAGTTTCTCTCCAACTATCTACTATGCTTGCCCATTCTTAGCTACTAAACTGAGAAAAGTTCAGGCAAGTACTATTACCAGTTGAGATAGTAAATCATTTAGCAAATCACTTTAATCTGCTTAACTAAAACTTAATTTAATGTATACAGTTCAGCATCAGACTTAGTTTTGAGATGGAGATAGCTTTGGACATTGTGATAGGGAACATCTTTACAAAAAGGTACAGCAAGTGGAGTATATACGTATTAGATCTGCTAAGCCTACTAAGGATCTATGAAATCCTTTCTCGCTTTTCTTTATACTAATTTTCCAGGCTAGTTGATATTGCCTGCTCATTTCCTTTAATTCTTTCATTTTAATTCTTTTATAGAATTAAAGTCTTTTTATATGACTGATACTTTGTTTTGGATGCCACAGCAGGAGAGAAATATTTAACTCACTATCAATAGACAGACACTTCCTTGAAATATGGAGTATCCCACGATATAAAATGATCTGTTACATGCAAATCAAATATTTCTATATGTATGCTTATGCATTTTTTAAAACTCATTATTTTATTGGAAGACATATTTTTTAATATAGGATTGGTCAAACTGTCTTGTTTCTCTTTTTTCTTACGTAAACTTCTTTCCATTAAGTTGGCCAAGTGAAAAAAACAGAAAAAGCTTTTATCCAAATACTGACTCAAAAACATTGATATTCAATCAGTCTTGCCTTGCTTAGATTGTGATCTCTCCAACTAAGAGTGGATTTTACAAAGCACACTTAACAGCTTTCAAGTAAGTCCACTAGGATAATGAAATCCAGAACATGGCAATCAATCCCCAATTCTAAACACAAAAAGCATATTTTAAGAATCTATTTTGTTGAAAACAAATCTGAGATATTTTAGTGAACCAGATTAGTATAATTTCTTAACCTTCTTATTTTTCCCATGTCAAGGACTTTGGCATGACACTGTTATATCTTGCTCTGCACAGAAGGCATTCATAGTTAGTGGCTTCTGGTTTTTCTGGTTTCAGCCAGCAATTTTGAGCATTGGTTAAGCACAGTCTATCAATAGTGCCCCCTTCAATGACTCTGCTTCCTCACTTGCCATGCATTTGGACAGGAAACAAAAAGTAGCTATTTGTAGTCCTCTTGGCAGGTTTGCTCACTTCCTCTGGCCAACATGAGAAATAGTTGAATTAACTGCCAATTCCTCAGTAAAGTCTGGGAACTCAAGAGTATGATCATATCAATCCTTGGTACCTTTACACCTAAGAGGCTTCATACTATTGATTTTCATGGACTATTAATTAAAAATAGTTATTTCTTAATCAGATCTAGAATGAAAAAGAATTAGTGCACAGAGATGACACATTATGCTATTGACATACAAATTACTGCGGTGGCTGAATTCTAAGTTGTATTATGAATTTAGTACACGTGTAAACTTAGAGTATACATTGAGTTGCTCTGTGATTTTAAATAAGTTATTTCTTTCAGTCATGACAAATGAATTGCAAATATTACAAGTTCATTTCTAACCATTCTCAACTTAAAGACTGAAACATTAAAGTAATGATTTGTACTCTGGATGCTTTATAATTCATTCATTGAAAGTGCATCAATGATTAGTTCAACCTCAGAAACCAATGTAATTAACTGCATTTCTGAATCATTCAGTTCATGGGTATGTTTTAAAGTAGTAAATAAACACATTTTCATTAATTATTTTCATAACTGGAAGAAATTAGGAATCTATTGATAGATCATTTAGATGAGTTCAATGGCTACTTTACAGTGTTAAATTGCTAGCTTGTTAAAAACAGCTTTGGATGTGACACAGGTGTTAAAAGCAAATGTTTTTCTAATTTGTAATATCCTGCATTGATAAGTGATTCTTTTAGATAATTTCTCCCAAATGCAAAGCATAACATGCATATAAGCTTAAATTTTTGGTATGAAATGCAAAACCCTAGTTGGACTGGTATGATCAAAATAATTATGTCTCAGACTAATCAGGAATCAAGGGTGGGCAATGAGAGTTATGTGATGGTGAACCTATGGCATGTGTGCCACAGGTGGCACGCAGAGCCCTCTCTGTGGGTATGCTGGCTGTCACCCCAGGTCTGCTCCACTGCGCATGTGTACGCACCTCCTGCTGGGCAGCTCATTTTTTGGTCTATGCCCTGCATGCGTGGGGCCAGGTTGCATGCGGGAGACACATGCGCATGCAAGGGTGATGGAGGGGAGCATGAGGGTATGTGGCGTGCCCCTCCATGCTCCCCATTTGGACCTAATAGGCCTCCCTGCAGCCTCCTAGAGCAAAAATGGGCCGCAGAGGAGCTGCGCTGCACCCCCCTGTGTCCCGTTTTTGCTCCCAAGAGGCTGCAGAGAAGCCTACTAGGCCCAAAATGCCCACGCATGTGGGCGTGGGGTTGGGGAAAGCATGGGGGGCTCACACGTACATGTGCGGGGGAGCGGGAGAGTCGCATGCAAGGGGGGTGGGAAGAGCTGGAGGGGGTCACACACATTGCATTATGGGTGCAGGTATGCATGCACATTGTCATGCATGCACGTGTGCACTTTCGGCATGCAACGACAAAAAAGTTACCCATCATTAGCCATCAAGGTTAGCCATACCATTAACTTATATAATAATCAACAAAAATCCCCATCCTTTTATGTTCTTTCGATTCCATGCCACCTATATGAAAGAAATCCATAATCTGGATTACAGACTTGCTTTCTTCACTAATACTAACAATAAATAGTTTTCACCCATTGGTTACACCCATTGATAGAAAGCAGTTTATGGAACTGATCATCCCCATTCATTCTAGGCTCTAAGAGTGCTCTTTACCTCTTAACCTTAGATTTTTTTCCAGGTAAGCAGGTAGGTACCCTTCCAAAGAATCTTCTGAGCATTCACCCACATTTTATTTTTAAGGAAAGGCTATGAAGCATAAGCAGGACCATAAGCATTCTTCTAAATAAATATGTATAGCACTACAAGATGGCTCTTAGCTTTGGAGCATCCTATCTTTTGTGTTATTTTTCACATAAAAGAATATACATGATATGCCAAGTTTCTTTAGGCAACTGTGTTGCTCATTAACATTTTTTTTTTTTAAAATAACAAAGGCTGACTAGCCCTTCCGAGACTGCATTCCATCTTCTCCAAACTCCTGTTGTCATCCAAACCAAATTGGGAGATGTATAACCTTAGAATAATTTTTAGAATAACTTAGAATACTTTACAACATGCCTTCTTATTCTCACCTCCTAGAAGGGCTTAATGTTGAAGTGAGCAGAGGAGAGCACATGAGGAATCCAGACCTATAGAAATCATCATTGGCTCAGTGGCTTTTTACAAGTTCAAAATTTAAATTACTGTATACTAGGGGTGTCAAACTCAAGGCCCGGGGACCAGATCCAGCCTGCGGGGTGCTTAGATCTGGCCGGTGGGGCTGCCCTGGAAACAGTGAAGGACCAGCCTGCAGTACCTCTGCCAGTGAAAACAGAGCTTGGGAAGGCTGTGTGTGACCTTTCTGAGCTCTGTTTTCCCTGGCAGAGGGTTGCAGGAGGCCATTGCACCTGGAAATAGGGCTCGGAGCCCATTTTCGCTGGCTGAGCACTCAGGCCATCAAAGGCACCCTCAACACAAAGGCACCCTCAACACCGTCAAGCTGGCCATGCCCACCCCAGCCCCTCAAGGTCAAATACAACCCTGATGCAGCCCTCAATGAAATCAAGACACCCCTGCTGTATACCAATAAAAATATCTGAGCAATATTTAATAATACTTATTGATTATTGTGCCTTCTGTAATGAGTAGGTGACACATTTTATAACCAAGTTTATATTTATAATTTTTAATAAATATTTTTAATAAATATGTCATCAGCCATATCTAGTATGCAACATTCTTTAGACGGCAAACTTGGATAGAAATATTATCCCCTTCTGAAGAGATACATGTCATCTAAACAAGCCTACTGTCTCATTGAAACTCAAAGTGCCATTTGATCTGGGGAGAGGGGAGCACACATTAATTCTCTATGCGCTAGTTGTGAAAGCTCATGCTGACTAGTAATGCCAGGAGAGACTCTTATTGAATTTCATCTGTTTTCAATGCAGAGCCATGTATCATTTATTAGATAAAGAACTGAGAAGGAACATATTTGAGCTTTTACTCCAGTCATTTTCTTATCCCAAAGAAACTTTGAAATATAATAGTCTTTTTCTGCTAGTTACATTTTATTTCTTCTTTCCTCTGCTCCAGCAAATACCTTAAGAGAATTATGATTTATATGTATTCTTTTACATCAAAGGGGTCCACCTTCAGGGGAAATTATTCTTCTCTTTGGTGTCATTCTGGGAGTTGCATTCTTCAGTACGCAACAACCAGGACAAAGAGCCTTCTACGGAGGAAAAACAACTTAAAGAAATAATGAATACATGAACAAAATATGTGGATGAAACGAAGGCAAGAGATGTGTTTTATTCCTTTAAGTTCACATTCCATTAATTAAATACAGAATTTAATCATTCCCTGAGTATTTAATAATTTCCCTTGCTTTCACACGAAACACGGGTAGCAGTTTTTCAAAGGTTTTGGAAGCTGTAGTTAATCCTCTGGCAAGCCAGGTGTCTGCCTAAGGCTCCAGAGTATCCCTGTTCTGTGCTATTATTAGAGAGTAAGGCCCATTAAAAAGTGAGGTTTACTTCTGAGAGGACATGAATTGGTTTTCATATATAAGGATGGTAAGTTTCTCCAAAGCTGTGCATACCTTTAACTTTATAAATATAAATAAATCCGGTGTGGCTTTTGTATGAAAGTTGTTAGGCAAGGAAGCTGTGCAGCCTCAGGCACTGATACAGCTTATTCCCACAGCATATGATTGTCAAGACATTTAGAGTTTCATAGAAAAGATTGGTAGATATAGCTTCGTGCAGTATGGCAGTGTGACGAATCAACAACCTACACAAGGATACTGCCAGGGCTGCAATCCAGGACCAGCAAAATCCAACAAAATGAATGGAAAAGGAAGAGATAATTTAAGTGGTGCTGGCTTACAATATATTACATCCTTTAAAAATAAGTTTAGTAAAAATAAACATTTTTTTTTTGTAATGGCAACTGCCACAATAGCTCTGAGATCCAAATGTGGACTGGGCCATCTCCAAAGTATTCTTGGCCTTTGATATTAGTAAGGAATTAATTCAAGACAGTAAAACTAATTGGCTTGAACATCACACATAATATTTATTTATATTATATGGCTATCCAACTCACAAAAATTGGACACTTTAAACAATTATACAATAGACCCCATGAATCAAGAATTATAACCACGGGCAAACTTGACACCATGCACTGGCTCCAGTGGCCAAGGCAGCATCCAAGTCTTCAAAGCCTTCATAAAGGCTAACAGGGTTAGACTTGTCAAATCTCACAGGACAAATCATTCCATAGAGAAGGAACCACAATAGATAAGTTATTATTTAAAGAGTTACATCGATAGTTAGGTTTCCCTCAGTGTTTTTACTTACTGAGTAATTGATTTCAGGATGGGAAAAAATGGGGAAAGATTGCATTGGCAATGGATGCAGAGAGCAAACATGGTGGGAATAGGTTAACATTGTCTCTTCCCTGAAGCTTCTTAGAGGCTTCAGTGTAAGCCCAGACATTTTCAAACTGCATCACTAATTCAGAACCTAAAGCAAAGGTTCAGTGGTAATGAGTTTTCCACTGAATTTTATATACTGAGCAGACACAGCAAACTAGTTAAAGCTTCATTGGTCACAGAGCATAATCAGCCTGTCAACATATATGTATTTTTCGTTGGATCATGATTTTTGTGCAAAAACTGAATATAAATAAAATGATATGACGCTTTAAAGGTTGAGCCTTTGGGTGGGTTTGGATGTAGCGAAGCCTCAAAGATGAAAAATAGTAAATGTTAAATTAAAATGGGGAGCCTCTGCAGCTTTAGATTTGTAGGATAAAATTCATTAAGAAAAGCCTTCTGAAATCTGAAGCCAATACAGTTCACCAAATCTCTCCTTTCTCCTTTCTTCTCTCAGCCATCTTCTCTTGCATTATACAAATCTCTAAAACTGCTACTTATTTCTGATCCCTTTTGAATATCCCCACTACCATTCCCCCCACCCTTTTGCTAACATTAGGAACTAAAAGGTCAAAACAAAATCTGCCTTGCTTATGAGCATTCATCATGCTCTGTTTTCCAAAAAACCTCTCCCGGTACAGATATGCTATTATTAACCAGGACCTGCTGAGGCTACAAATAGAGGGCATTACAAAACTGGTTTTGTTTATCTTTTCAACAAATCATAGATTTTTATATTCATGCAACCATACTTCCTTGTCTCTCGTAGAGAACCTTTTTATTGGCCCTAAAGTAAGATTTATACTGTGACACTCTATAGGGGGTATTTTAAGGGAAAAATAAATATTGCAAACTGGTCATGAGTGACAAAACCCATTATGTTAGGCTTTAGGCTTTTCTCTCTGTGTTCTATTATATTGCAGCACATGAGATTTATTTAAATCTCCTCACAGTTCAAAATTGGCATATTTTGTAAGTTACCTTGATATATAGTTTCTCTTGGAGAATGGATGGCAATCCTAGAGAGATATTCAGGGGGAAGAATATGGATAGATATGTCCAGATATTTTTTTAAAGACTTCATTGAAGATGACTCAATGTAAATAAAAGGAATCATTTTCTTCTTTGGAAATCATCAGCCTCTAATGCTAGCTTCATTTATGCTTCTCCCTATATATTGGTATATGGGTCATATCAGGTATTCATATTTATTGCTAACTTCTGTTGTTGATTTCTATTTTTAGAAGAAATTTTCACCTTCTTGCTAAAACTGCAGGAGATTATTTTTTATTATCTATTATTATTTATCCTACCTTCATTATTTTTACACAAATAAGTCAGCAAATATAGTCAACATACCTTCCTTCCCCTATTTTTCCTAGAACATCTCTGTCAGGTGAGTTGGGCAGAGAGAGAGTGACTGGCCCAGAGTCACCCAGCTGGCTTTCATGGTTAAAATGGGACTTGAAGATGGGTCTCCCATTTTCTAGCCTTAATCACCGAAGCCTTAATCACTAGACCAAACTGGCTCTCTTCAGGAATCAACCTCAGCAGTCTGTTCTACCATTTCAGCATTTTACTTCTTCCTACCTTATTTATCCAAATATAGACTTACATACAGTAGTCAGCTATGAGACTGAGTAGCAGAAAAAGCATTTTGCTGATATTGCAATTGCATTCTTATTCACATGGGCTAGGTGAAAAGAGGACTATTTTGGTGTGCATTTTAAGTGAACCAAATATTCTAATATGAACAAGTAGTCCTTTACTTCCATGAATCCCCATTGAGAAGTCCAGAAGCTCTCCACTGTTAAATTTGCATTGTATTTTCAGTTCGTATTTGTCCATATCCCTTCACATGGCTTACACCCATCCAGCAATGTCAGTATACAACTATATTCAAACACTGAGGACACTGTCTGAGCAGGAACTTCTTCCTTCCTGAATATCTCATTCATAGCTTAAGTCATTTGTATCTTGATCTCACACCCACAGGGTTCATTCACTACCCTTTTTGTTGTTTTGTTTCAGTTGTAATAAAAATGAGTGTCTTGGAGATTGGTTGTGGAGAGCCTGCATGATCAGAAATGACAAATGTTTCTGGCCCAGTTCCCTTTCCATCCTCCCTTTGCTTCAAGCGAACAGAGAATGGCATTGTCCTCTCTGGTTAGAGACCAAACTGCTATGCTTCTTCTCATAATGCAAACCATATTAAGCTGTTATCCTAAGCACACTTATTTATTTTTTTTGGTATGCCACTCAGACTTTCCAGATTAATAATCGCTTATAATAGCACATGATATAACAAAAATCTATCTGCAACAATAATTGCAGTGGTGCAACTTATTAAACAATAGGGCTAACCTTCTTTGCTTTGAATCCTCCTCTAGGGAGGATTCCAAAGGATGTTTGTTGTTTTGTCACTGGAGCCTGAATGCTGGTTAGGGGCCTCCTCTATATCTGATGTAAGCAAATAAGCAAATTTACTGATAAAGCAGATGGTTCTGTAGCCTCAAAATTCCTCAGCTGATTTGAAGCCTAGAGCGTACATTCTATACGGTGGCACATGCAGATTTGAAAATCTACCTTGAAAAAGAATCTCATGAGTCCAACTACTGTGTGATACAAAATTTGGCCTTCATGAGGATCTCATATTTATTAAAAATGAATGAATTTTAATTTTTAAGTGATAAGTTGATAAAGTACCTGTGTACGGATTTTATAATATTTTTTTCCTTTGGGAGTATAGTAGTTATTAAACATGTGGGTTTTGACAATTGCATTAAAAATAGAACAAGGGCTACTCGATATATTCCTTATTTTAATTTCCAAACAGTTCTCCATACCAGCATTAGATTAAAAAAGTGAACAATGAGTTTTCAAAGATTCAGAATTTGCCTTGCCATTAGTCACTGGACCAAGCGTCTTAGCAGGTGAATTTCAAACAGACGTGCCAGGATGATGAAGAGAAGAGTTGTATGCATGTCCTGTTCCCTTGCTGATATTATACGATGATGAAGACTTTCTATTTGTCAATGCAGAAGGCAAGATGAAACTGCCAGGCAAAATGTCTTTTAGTTAGTGGACAAAGTGACAAATTGCCACCTTTGCTTCAGATAACAAACGTGGTATACCAATTTCATTAGGGTGACTTTGTATCTTTCTGTTTCCTTCATTGGACATGATTAAGATTTTTAAAATAT
Organism: Hydrophis major; assembly: GCA_033807585.1. NCBI lineage: Eukaryota > Metazoa > Chordata > Lepidosauria > Squamata > Elapidae > Hydrophis > Hydrophis major. The sequence goes on from CM066328.1 coordinate 100,463,513, forward strand.
TACTGTAGATGTGCAGCATGACACACGAAGCTGCTATTCCAGAGAGGTTGGAACTGCAAATTCCAGATTTTTTAGTTTGTTTGGCTAGAACTGTGAGGGTTTAACACCAATGCATTGGATGGGGAAGGCTGTGTTAAGGTAGTAGGACTTTCTCAAGTTGGCATTTTAAGAATAAAAATATAAACTATACGGAATGGTTTATGTGTAAAAAGTGCCAAATACATGCTATTGAGCATGCACTGAATTTTCTTCCCAAATATGTCTATTATGGCAACTCACAGGAAGAACCCAGGGAACAAAATGTTCTTCCAGTTTCAGCTTTAAAAGGCAAAACTTTCTTCCCATTCATTCATGTAATCTACTATTTTAGATGTCTTCTGCATTTGACGTTTAGAGAAGCAGAATACAACAACAGAAATTTAGGATTTTGTGTTTTTGTTTTCTCAGCCCATTCAATTAACCTTTCCAGTCAGCACAGAGGGTATTTCTCAATGGGAAAAGAAACATGCTATTAGCTTTGTTCAGGACCATTTACAAAGATATAAAATAAAATTATTTTAACCTTCCCAATATTTTCCTGGAAGGATACACACATCTGATTCTTTAAGACCTCCTATTCACCATACAAAAAGTCAGAGCAGAAAACCTTATCTGTTTTTTCGAGTATAGTGCATGTAGAATTTAAAAAAATAGATAATATATAATACATAAAATAGATAATATATAATACATTGTTTATAATGAAAAGCCTTTTACAGAATTTTAATTTATTTATTTAATGAAGGTTTGTCCAAAATAATTTTGTGTGCATTGTAGAAGCATTGTGGTTTTGTATTCTAAGAACATATTTCTTTTAAATAACCAAAAAGTATAATAGGAGCAAGCACTGCTTACTATATCAAATAAAGACAGCACAAGCACTGAAAAGCAATTACAGGGGCATTTAATCAAGCCAAGTTGCTGGGTTTTTAAAGAAAATAAAACTTTGTCCATCAGCACTTTGCCAAAATGAGCTTCTATGCTGTACACTAGTCAAGACTGTACTACTTATGGAAATTATTCAAGTTGAATTACTAGCTTATTTCTCTATTTTATCAAACTATGGAAATACTGAAAGGATCGCAGATAACCTCATATAAAATAAACTGTTTTTCTTCTGTTATTATCTTCAAAAATGATGACTTTACCCTGCCTTGATAAATGAATTGATCTAAACCTCAAACCTCAGATGGGATAAGTACCCCAGGAGCTAATAATAAATAAAGCTGATTTCCTAGAGTCATCAATAGATGTGGTGCCCAGCCTACCATCTTAAAAGTTCCAATGTGGGAGAAAGAAGAAAGAAATACTGGATTCCATTTTCATACTGCAATGAGATTAAATTTGAAAAAGAAGATAACTGGTTTCCTAGAAAAGATTACACTAAGTACATCAGCAGGGTGATGACTGAACTGCTGCAGATAAGAAATGAATAAAAAATAGTTTGCAAGAGGAAAAAAGGCAGAAATAAAATAAAACACATTTCATGCAAAGACATCTCCATTTGTAAAGAAATTTCTGTAAAAATAAGCAGAAATAGAAAAACCAAACACTGAGCAAACTATTAAGCTTGTAATTGTATTGGACAGCTTTCACTGGATTTCTCCATTATTGCATTAAGGGGGGAAAAATAAAGGACATTGACATGATAAGGTACTGTGGATTATTTGGGTAGAAAGCGTGGCATTGTGTGGATTATGAGATGTAAACACAGTGTGGCAATTAACAAAATATCTTGAAAGCACTGTGACAAATTGCCTTTTCCAGACTTATCAACTTTCAAAATAATCATTTTCTTCTGGGAGGAAACTCTTAGAGTCTCGGGTATCACCTCTCTTCCCAGAACAGCCAACTCCCTAAAGACATCTACAATTCTTGATTCTTTCTTTCAGTGTTTTGTAAATGATTATAGCCACATGGCTGCTGAACAGTATCTTGAAACAATACAGGTGTATCCTGCTCCACCTGGTACTCCAAATTTTATGTTTTCATTATATCCTTCCTTCAAGGAACTCAGAGTCGCTCCTTAAAGCCATAGTAACCCTGTAAGTTAAGCCACAATCAGTGAGAAAGAAAAACTAACTTGTCCTTGATAATTAACAAATTTGTCAATGAGAAGGATGTGAAGGAAGATGCGGCCCAATACATCTGACCGTGATTTTTCATTATTCTTCCCATCAAACTACTAGGTTTGTTCCTGGTACTCCTGGTCTCTCTCGATATTTCCTTTCTGGTTGCCATAGTTTTATCTTCCATTTTTCTTAAAAATATTAAAGCTCAGGAAAACTATGACAGGCTGTAACCTTTTTTTGGCAATTGTTGTGAAGATTGTTATTCACTGTATAATGCATATGATAAAATGTATTTCAAAAAATCTACAGGGGAAAAAATGTCCCCATATAATAATGAGCAAAAGAAGACAAAAGACAAGGCTGAATGTTGTATGTGTTCCAATCCTTGCACTATTTTGTATTTGCTTTTCAAAAGAGACCTTCAAAATTGTTTGAAGTTTCTTTACTGTACTGCCTTTTGTGCTGCCTAAATACAAGTTGAGCACGTTGGTTCTAAATCCTCCTGTCTTCTTTCAGTGAACAGGAAATTCAGGCTTGTAATGCAAAAGTGCTGAGAAACCTTTTACTTACTTTCCTGGGTGACATGAATTGAGATGCACTTTGCTGAACCACTGTACTTGTTGAATGAAATGGAGACATGTGTCAGGTTCCTGTTCTGGCTTGCTAGTTTGGGGCATTGACTTCTGTGTTCTCAAATGTTTGGCTATTTTATATACTGTGGGAATTTGTTTGGTGCTTTGAATGTCTTAGAGGTTGCTGAGAAGGACAACCACAAGTGGGGCCTTTCAACTGGCTATCGCTTGCCACATGCAAGTTGTAGAATTATTTCTTATGGCATGAAGTAACTTTTAATACACATGTCCTTGCTTCTGTAAAGAAAATGGCTGTTTGCCCAGTTTCTGTTGATGTATCAAATCCATCCCTTCCTAGAGTTGCCAGGACTGGCCATGGGCCCTATTTTAATCATCTCATATCTGGAAGCTGGCCTTGAAATCACAAGTCGTGAAAAATCTTGCTATTGCATGGTATGCTTTTTAAAAAGAAATTTAAAAAAACAGAAATAGGATATTGTTCTGCTAAGCTTTTAATTATTAATTTCACACACTGATTTTAAAGGATTCAATATTTATTGCAATGTATTATTTATTTATTTGATTTGTCAATCGCTTACAAGATAATAGGTATAAGTATATGTCGTGTCCGCGAAATGACGCCAGGAGTCGGTGACTTAGTGCAAAGCTCTTTATTTGAATTACTGGAACCGAACCGCCGAAAGGAAAAAAGCCCGCGGCTTTTATTCCTTTCACTGCGGCGGCCGCGGCCAATGGCAGCACTTCGAATCTCCCGCGCTCTGAACGAACCAATCGCGGGAGATTCTTAACGAGCCAATCGGCGCGGCTCGCCTGACCAATCGGAAAGCCCCGCGCTTTGGCCAATCAAAGCGCGGGGATTTCAAGTATGTTAATGAAGGACAGAACACCCCTCCCCTCTTGGTTCAGTCCTTACGTTGCGTAGTCACGTAGGTAGGCGGGGCTCCGTCTGGTCCTACTTGACCTGCGCAACTCAGTTGTAGGCTGGATCTCGGCCGGTTCGGTCGGGATCTTCGTTGCTCCTGCTTCTGTGGGAACCGGCTGGTCGATCGGGCCGGTTCTTTCTCCGTAGCTCCCTCCTGGGCCTTCCGGGTTGGTTGAGCTACGGGTTTCGCCGCTCCTGCTCGGTCTTTCCGGGTCGGTCGAGCTGGCTTGGCTGTTCTTTTCTGGCGAGGGGTCGTGATGGCTGTGTTTCGGTGAGTACTGCTGGTTTATTTTTCCTTGTATTCGGTCTCCTGGGTATTCCCTCCCCCCTTGGCTTGCGTTACGGGGGTTGGGTTCGCTTGCGGTCCTCGACCTAAGTTGGTCGATGTGGCGTTTCTATGCTCGTCCGTCTGCTGTTTGTAGGCGGTACGAGTGTGGGCCTGTTGCTTGGGTGATGACTGCTGGGATCCATAGAGGGTCTCCCGTCAGGTTTTTTGCATATACGGGGTCCCCGGGCGCGAACGTTCGGTTTTTTGTGCTTGAGTCTGGTGGCCGCTCCGGGTTATACGTAGGGTGTAACCTGTCGAGTGGGGACCTTAGCTTTCTACCCATTAGTAGTTCGGCTGGGCTTTTGTTGGTAGTGGTATTCGGGGTTATGTGTTGGGTAAAGAGTAGTCTGTTGATTTTCTCTTGGATCTCCCCGTGGTCTATTTTCCGGATGGTCTTTTTGGTGAATTGGACCATCCGTTCTGCCCTATCGTTCGCCGCCGGATGCGCCGGTGCTGTTAGTGCGTGGCGGATGCCCCTTTCCGCCAGGAATTTCTCGAATTCCAGCGAGGTAAACTGGGGCCCGTTGTCGGAGACGACGACGTCTGGGAGGCCGTGTGTTGCAAAGAGTTTGCAGAGTTCTTTGGTCACGGCCTCCGTGGTTGTTGTCTTCATGTTGCTTACCTGCAGCCAGTTGGAGTAAGCGTCAACTGTTATGAGGAAGGTGTGTCCATTTGTGGGCCCGGCGAAGTCTATATGGATTCTGGACCAAGGTCCCCTTGGGGTTTCCCACTCTAGGACGGGTGCTGTGGGTGGGCTGGGCCTTGTTTCCTGGCATCGTTGGCACCTAGCTACCCAGGCCTCTATTTGTTTGTCCATCCCTGGCCACCAAGCGTAACTTCTGGCCAGGGCTTTAGTCCTTACGATGCCAGGGTGCCCCTCGTGCAGCATTTCCAAAACCTTCCCCTGTAGCTTGTCCGGAATGACCACCCTGTCTCCCCATAGAATGCACCCTTTTAACAACGAGAGTTCCGTTTGGCGGTTTCGAAACGTCTTGACGGACTCATCGTTGTCCCTTTCCGGCCACCCTTTCTCTACCCAATGTAACACCCGCGCCAGACGCCTGTCTTTATTAGTTTCTCGGGCAATGTCTGACGCGGTTATGGGCAGGTTGGGTAGAGTCTCGATGCTGAGGGTGGTCGTCGTGGGTGCTGGGTCGGAGTCGGGTTCCGGTAGTGGCGAGCGGCTTAAGGCGTCTGCATGGGAGATCGTCTTACCCGGTCTGTGTATGAGTTCGTAGTTGTAGGCCACCAGGAACTCGGACCACCTTGTTATTCGGGGAGACAGAATGTTCGGGGTGGCCCGGTTCCCTGCAAGGATTCCCAGCAACGGCTTGTGGTCCGTTATAATGGTGAAGGTCCGGCCGTAGAGGTATTCGTGGAATCGTTTTATGGCGGCAACTATAGCCAGAGCCTCTTTGTCCAGTTGGCTATAGTTCCGCTCCGGTTTGGTGAGGGTCCTTGAAAAGAACGCGATGGGTGCTTCTTTTCTGTCGGGAAGGGTATGGCTGAGGACAGCGCCGACGCCGAAGGATGATGCGTCGCAAGTGACGGCCAGAGGCAGGGTCTCATTGAATTGTATGAGGACGGCGTCGGAGGTGAGGAGGTCCTTTGTTTTTTGGAAGGCGGCTTGCTCCCGTTTCCCCCAAGTCCAGGTCGCCGCCTTGTCCAGGAGCCTATGCAAGGGCTCCGCCGCCGTCGCCTTTTGGGGTAGGAAAACATTGTAAAAGTTCAGTAACCCCAAAAATGCTTGTAGTTCAGTCTTTGATTTAGGGGTGGGGGCCTCTTTGATGGCCTTGATTTTTTTGCTTGTGGGGTGAATGCCGTGCCGGTCTAGGAGGTAGCCCAAGAATTCCACTCGTTCCGTGCAAAGCTGGCATTTTTCCCTCTTTACTTTTAGTCCCGTCTCTTTAAATTTAGTTAGGACCTCTCTTAGTCGACTTTCTAGTTCGGCTTGGTTGGGTGCCGACACTAGGACGTCGTCGAAATAAGGTACCACCCCCTTGATACCTTGCAATAGCCTCTCCATTAGGCTCTGAAATATGCCCGGTGCCACGCTGACTCCGAATTGGAGTCGGTTGCATTTGAATGCTCCCCGGTGGGTGACAATGGTCTGTGCTTCTGCCGTTTGCTCGTCGACCGGCAACTGTTGGTATGCCTGGGCGAGGTCGAGCTTGGCGAAAACCTTGCCCCCTCCCAGGGAGTGCAGTAGGTGTTGCACTATTGGGACGGGGTAGGCACTTTGTTGCAGCGCGCCATTTAGGGTGGCCTTATAGTCCCCACAGATTCTCACCGACCCGTCGGGCTTGATCGGGGTGACTATGGGGGTCTCCCACCGGGCGTGGTCTATGGGCTGCAGTACCCCCTGTTTGACGAGCTTATCAATTTGCTCGTCTATTTTGGGTTTCAGTGCGAATGGCACCCGCCTTGGTTTCAGGCGTTTGGGGGGGACGTTAGGGTCTAGGTCGAATGAGATAAGGGGCCCTCGGTACTTGCCCAGGTTTCCGTCGAAGACCTCTTGGAACTCTTGGGCTAGCCGCTGTTCCCAGCCGTCGTCGGTGACGTGGTTGACTCCCGTGAGGGCGATGTCGAGCGGGGCGAACCATTGCAGTCCCAGTAGGCTTGGGCGGTCGTGGTCGACGATCGTTAGGGGGAGTCGTTCGGTGCGCCCCTTATACGTTATTTCAAAACTTTTGGTGCCGACTACCGGGATGCGGTTTCCCTGGTAGTCCTTTACAATGAGTCTCTGGTTGTCTACGTTCCTCTTTTGGAGGATAGGCACGAACCGCTTTATCTCGTGCCAAGCAATCATGGAGAGGTAGGACCCGGAGTCCACCTCCATTTTGCACGGCTGGCCCTCGATGCGTACCTCGACGTGGATTTTCCGGGCGTCGTTGGTGATGGCGTGGCCGATGGTGACCGTCTGGTGGTTCTCCTCTCTCCGCCGGTTGTCGCCGCCTCACGAGGATCGTCCGCTCCGGTCCCATCGGCTGTCCGAGTGGCGATCTCTGGTCCGGGGCGGTGTGCTCTCCCTCCTGCGGTCGCTCTGGTCCCATCGAGCCGGACTGCGGTTTTTCTTCAGGCGGCAAACCCGGGCGATGTGCCCCTTTTTATCGCAATGCCGGAAGATGGAATCGAAAAACCGGCATTCCGACCTGGGGTGGTTGCCGCCACAACCGGCACAGTTGGTCCTTGACTTACGACCTTTCCGGTTCCGTTGGTTGCGCCCTGTCTGGAGTCGATGGATGTCCTCCTCGTCTTCGGACGTGCTGGATGCCGAGTGGAAGTCGCCCTGGTGTGTTGTCGTCTCGGTTTTTGGTTCGGTCGACCTTGCCGGGTTGTTTCCGCCGCGGTCCCTCGTGTCTGGTCTGCGCATGCTATCGGCGGAAGTTCGGGTGGCTTCTGCGGCTGCGGCTGCGGTGAGGGCGTCTGCTAAGCTGATGTCGCCCTTAGCCATCAGCCGGCTCTGGAGGGCGGGGTCCCACAGACCGAGCACGATTCGGTCTCTCAGGGCGTTGTTCAGGTTATCAAATTCGCAGAGCCCCCCTAGGCGCCGCAGCTCGGCGACGAAGTCGCTCAATTTCTCACCCGCTCTCTGGTCCCGCCGGTAGAACTCGTTACGTCAGATCAGGATGGGGACCTCTGGAGCGTAGTGTCGCCGAAGGATGGGTTCAAGGACGTCCCAGTCCATGGCGGTTGCATCGGCGGGCTTGGCCAACGCTTTGGCCATCTGGAAGACTTCGGTCCCGCAGTGGGTGAGGAAGACGGCGCGTTTTAGCGGGCCCGAGGCGTCCTTCATGCCGGTGCACTCGAGGTACATGCGGAATCGGTCGGAGAACGATTCCCAGTCTTTGGTGGCGGGGTTGAAGGGGGCGGGCGGTGCGATTTTCGCCATCTCGGTGCTTTGTCTGGCTTCCGTCGGACACGGGGTTCGGTTCAGGGTCTGGATCCCATCCTCGTCACCAGTGTCGTGTCCGCGAAATGACGCCAGGAGTCGGTGACTTAGTGCAAAGCTCTTTATTTGAATTACTGGAACCGAACCGCCGAAAGGAAAAAAGCCCGCGGCTTTTATTCATTTCGCTGCGGCGGCCGCGGCCAATGGCAGCGCTTCAAATCTCCCGCGCTCTGAACGAACCAATCGCGGGAGATTCTTAACGAGCCAATCGGCGCGGCTCGCCTAACCAATCGGAAAGCCCCGCGCTTTGGCCAATCAAAGCGCGGGGATTTCAAGTATGTTAATGAGGACAGAACAGTATATACATAGTTATGAATACATGAAATGGGTACATATAAGAAAAATAAAAGAAACAATAGGACAGGGACGGTAGGCACGTAGGTGCACTTATGCATGCCCCCTACAGACCTCTTAGGAAAGGAGTGAGGTCAATAGTAGACAGTCTAAGGTTAGAGTTTTTGGGGTTTGGGGAAGAAACCACAGAGTCAGGTAGAGTATTCCAGACATTGACTACTCTGTTGCTGAAGTCGTATTTCCTGCAATCAAGTTTGGTGCGGTTAACCTTGAGCTTGTATTTATTGTGTGCTCTTGTGTTGTTATGGTTGAAGCTGAAGTATTCATTGACAGGTAAGTCATTGCAATGTATGATTTTATATACTATACTTAGATCAGACCGAAGACGGCGTAATTCAAGGTTTTCTAGGTCTAGAATTTCAAGTCTGGTGACATAAGGTATTCTACAATGAGTAGAGGAGTGGAGAACTCTTCTTGTGAAATATTTCTGGACTTTCTCAACTGTGCTAATATCAGATACATAATGTGCGTTCCAGACTGATAAGCTGTATTCGAGTATTGATCTAGCAAATGTTTTATATGCTCTAATTTGTAGTGTGATATTACCAGAGAAAAAGCTACGTAGGGTTAGGTTAACAACTCTTAATGCCTTTTTGGATATGTAGTTACAGTGGGCTCTAGCACTTAGATCATTTGAGATGAGTACTCCAAGGTCCTTGACAGAGTTTGGATCATCAACAAGGCCTTGACTATTCAGCTTGTATTTTATTTTCTGATTTTTTTTGGCCAATATGTAAGACAGAGCATTTATTTGTTGAGATTTGAAGTTGCCATTTGTTTGACCAGTCTGATACATAGTCAAGATCTTTTTGAAGGGTAGCAATATTTGTGGTATTGAACAGCTTTACATCTTCAGCAAAAAGAACGCAGTTGCTCTTGATATGATCACAGAGGTCATTTTTGTAGAGTATGAAGAGAGTTGGTCCTGGAACACTGCCTTGGGGGACACCACTATTGACAGGTACATATTTTGATAGGACACTCCCAACTTTGACCATTTGCTTGACAGGAATGCTTCTATCCAGTTATGCAGTTGTCCAGAGATACCATAAGATTTTAGTTTTAGGAGTAGTTTGTCGTGTACAACTGAATCAAAGGCTTTACAGAAGTCTATGTAGATTGCGTCTATTGTTTTGTCCTGATCGAGTTGTATAGTCCATATGTTTTTGCAGTGTAAGAGTTGCAGATTACAGGATAGTTTTTTTCTGAAACCAAATTGTTTATTGGAGAGTAGGTTGTTTGTTTCTAAGTGGAGGATAATGGATTGGTTAATCCATTATAGTATAACAGGATGGTGTTAACACTTTTGGGGGGTAAAAAAATGTCCTCTTTTATTTTATTTATTTTGTGGTTAGTCTAAATCACCACAAGTCCTCAATAGTGGGGTGATTCAAAGGGCATTAACTGAACAAGTAGTTTGAAAGTGCTGATGTGTAACCAACTTGGGGTAAAAACGGGATAGGAGGGTTAAAAAAATGCATTGATAGTGTCAGGCAATGCAAAAAAGAAAGTGCATTGCCCAGATATGCCTGTTTTTTAAACTAAGCTGAATTTATTAGATTCTGCCTGCATCAGTAATTTTTGCTTTGTATGTTTCGTTTTGAAAGAACTTCTTGATCCCATCTGTTTTGCCTTTCCAGGAGTAGAATACATCATATTATGACTCCTTCCAGGCTGCTTAATTATTAAAGTATTAAAGTTGAGAGAGATGGAGGGACCAATAGTTTTTCTCAAACCCTCAAAAGTAATTTCTATATCAGTTTTAGCACACACACTCACATGGGGTTTTTTTCAGTGCCACTGTAACTTTGAACCAGTGGTGGGATTTTTTTACTACCAGTTCTGTGGGAGTGGTTTGGTGGGCATGGCAGGGGAAAGATACTGTAAAATCTCCATTCCCTTCCCACCCCACTAACCTGCTTTCCAGCTCCATTCTCCTGTGCAGGGCAACAAAAGAAGACCCAGCCGATCAGCTGGGACTCGGGAGGCAGAGAATAGATGGGGGCTGGGCCAGTCAGAGGTGGTATTTGCTGGTTCTCCGAACTACTCAAAATTTCCGCTACCGGTTCTCCAGAACTGGTCAGAACTTGCTGAATACCACATCTGCTTCAAACAATCACTAAATGAATTGTAAGTCAAGGACTACCTGTATACACACACACACACTCATACTCACATGAGTTTTTTTCATGCCACTGTAACTTCAAATGATCACTAAATGAACTATTGTAAGTTAAGGACTTCCTGTACGCACACTCACTCTCTCTCTCTCTCTCTCTCTCTCTCACACACACACACCCCTAAAGCTATTATTCATTTCCTCATTTCAGGTTGTAACATCTAGCTGATTTCAAAAAAGCAAAGCAGGTTCTGGTTTGTTCTGTACTTGGATGGGACACTATCACAAAATGTCAGGGCTGTAAGCTAGATCAGAGATTAAAAGGTTGTTTTTTAATCAAAGGTTTAAAAAAATCATCTTGGTGGAAGGCAACATTACATTACTTATATATTCTTGCCAACAAAACTATATGGGAAGACACAAAGAATCTTCCAAGTTTATGCATTATTCATCCTGATTGCCAGTGGCCCAATGTATAACTTTCCTTATTATTAGTAGTACATGCTGCATAACTATTAAACATGAGATTTTGTACAGGCAGAACTGTTGCACTCATGAGCCAAACCTAAAGCTTTGTGCTCTTATCATTAGGAATCTTTAAACAATATATGGAAAGTAAACATAGCAATAGAGAAAAGGTTATTATGACACACACATATTCATTACAGTTAGCATAAATTGTACTGTATAAGGTTTTTGCATCAAAGAAAACAATTTATTACAGTAAACAATGTGAGAAAAATGCACCTATATTTTGTTCATCATTCTGAGAAGACAGAGAATCTAATATATTGGCATCTCAGTTATTATTTAGCTTCCATGAAGACAAAGGGAAAGTTGTTGTTTTAAGTACATATCACCAAAACAATGTATTATTTGAGGGAGTTGGATACAGAAAATTGGTTTGAAATTGTCAGATGACTCACGAGAATAAACTTAAGTGACATGACTGAGCGCATGACCTTGTTTGAGGGGGCTTTGTCCTCTGACTAGACCCCTATTAAGGGTTGCCAAGCCAAACTCCCACAAGCCTCCTACTGGTTCTCTGTCCCACCCCAAGAACAAAGTAACACTTTCACTTTCCTATTAAAATTCAGCAACTTTTTGATAGAACTTTATAACCTCAACCTCAAACTCATACTAAGAGCTTCTATGAGAAGTTGGAGAAATAAACCTTTGATCATTACAAACCGAACTAGACAGATATTTTTTATTTGTATATGACTACTGTATTGCTAATTTATAGAGAATAATTGTGCCTGTGGTTGTTTTCACTGGCAGCATCCTAGTTTGTGGAGGTCCTTTCTAAAAGAACCTATATTTTAAAAAATAGAAAAAGAACTGGCAATCTGATAGAGCTGTAATTAGGTTAAGGCTTCTGGCTGTGATTTGCATGGTCCAATTTGCACTTTAGTTAATTAAAATATCTACAACATGGGTATGTCTTGCTAAATATATATTGCAGATTCCTGTTTGCATTCTAGGTCATAGATTCTAAGAACCTTTGTTGCTGTTACTAACTTTAAAAAGCATTATAAACTAATAATTCTTCACTTTTAAAGCACAATGCAAAGTCATGAACATGTCATCTTGATTTTGCGCTCTTCAAAGAACTATGTCCGTTCAATCAGAATATTGCTAAGAAAATAGATTTCTCTCATGTCTTTAAAAATGATTCTGCAAAAGATAAAAAAAACAATAATGGCCATGACCATTGACATTCTTCTAAAAACAAAACTCAAAGTGACATTGTTGTGATCTGAATTGTGCATTCAGAGAGCTATATATTAGTTGTCTGAACTACTATACAGTCTAAAATAGAACTAAAAGAAGTGTAGCCCTTCTGCAGTGGAGTATAAGCCACGCTTTTTGTACTTCTGTAAATAGCCAAAGGCAAGCAGGCTAGTTCAAAACAATATTTTGTTTCGGGTGGTATAAGCCGAAGAAATTGTAACATCAATTAACTGGAGGGCTCTGAACCTACTGCTCATCCTATGACTACAGGATCATTATTGAAAGCTGTAAAACAATCCTGCTTTTCAGAAATAATTTCAGTATGTATAGTGTGTTGTGGTGTTGTATGTGTAATACAAATTCATGTGCATATGATCACTAGAAGGAAGATGACATCACAGCTAAAGTTATCTGCTATGATTAGTAGAACAATAATGGAATGGGAAAAGACTTCACTGTGAAATGGGAAGGACACGGTGCAGAGAAATAAACCATGGAGAGCAATATTTTATGAGAGATCTGTAATACACAAGAGGCAGAATGTATGTGTAATAAACAAAATAAATAAAAGGACTTTTCCACTGGCCCAGCTAAATCAATATCCTGGACAGTATGGGATAGCAAGCCTTCACAAAAGGCTTGATTGGTAGCCAACTTTGAATATTAAAAAGCATTTACTTAAAAACCTCTAATATTGGAGCAACCACTGATTTTGCTGGTTTGTATCCTGGATTTCACCTCTTAAGAATGAAGATCCTGCTTATCAGTGAAACCAAAGTTTTTTTTTTTTTTTTAAAGACTTTCAAGTTTTGAAGGGCATTTGAACTCCCTCCCATTCTTTTCATTGCATTCTCTGTTGATGTAATTGTTTCTTCATTTGTGTTTGTTGTTGTTCATTGAAATCAGTGGACCAGCTAATGGGACTGGGCAGAGAACCCAAACATACTGAAATAGCTGAGTTCTGTCTTCATTGACTGGTTGCTAATAATTTTAACAGAGCTAGGCTCTAAATGTATGCAGTCTGAAACAGTTGTCTTCTGTTTAAAAGACCCTGAGGTAATAAAAAGATCATTATTGTCTTTTTCATATGTATGTGTGTGTATATATATATATGCATTTTAAAACTGAAACAACTGTAAAAGTCTGACTCACAGACAAACACAATACAGAAGCCTGATGATGGCAGATGAGATTCTGCCGAAACGTTGCTACAACTTTAAAAGCACCACTATAATGACGTGGGAAAATACCCGAACAAAGCTGAATACCATACATGTAAGTACCCGCGAAAACTTAAGAAAACATAGATATACATTCATACATACATACATACATACATACATAACATTTACATATGCCTTCATATATAATCTTTATTAAACAAAATCATGTTGGTAATCTTTAAAACAGCCACGTATTTTTCCCCTGCTGTAGATGGGGCACAGAGGTTTAACATGTAAAGGCATGTCTAAAGCTTCATAATGAGGCTGACAGTAAGATTTAAGCCAGGGAGTTCCTGGCTCAGAATTCACACTCTTAACCATTACATTATACCAATTCAGTTTTGGCTGACCAGTTGGAATTTCTTATTATGAAGTTAGAAAGATTATTCAGAATTATTCAGGCATTATGAAAAAAGTTGTAAATAACTTCATTGTAAATAACCCAGCCTACTAAACAGTTCCAAGTGTTTATCTGAGAACATGGAAATGAAGCAGCAGATGGCATTTTTTTCCAGTGCACAAACTTACATGGAGCTACATCATTATTCAGATGATAATAAAGAGTAGAAACACTGTCAGGAGATAACATGAATTTTATTTCCAACACAAACATTTTTATTTGTTAATCTGATTAATCAAATGGTACTCCACAAAAACTAGTATACCAGAAACTTCCGGTTTGTCGGCTTCACCAGTGGCAGGGTTTCACGATCTTGCGCGCTCCCTGCTGCGCTAGCCGTTTTGGTGCCTCCAATTCAGACGGGTTTGGAGGCTAAGGCTGCCTTGCAGAGGCAGCTGAAGATAGAGGGGAGCAGGTGAGAGGTTTGGGGGTGTTGCAGACCCCCTCCCCAGCTGGCAAAACCCCCTTTTCCCAAGGCAGTCAAGCGGCGGTCTGCAATGGCCGCCACAAAGAAGCCGGCAGCTGGGTAAGACTGAGCAGGAGGAAGAGGGGAGAAAGTTTACAAGAGAAAGTTTTTTGGCTGATCCAGGACTTTAAGAGGCGTTTAATCCTGAGAACTATGACTTTTTGAAAAATACTTTGTTTTCAGAGGAGGATTTCAAGCAGCAAAATTGAGATGCTGAAAGGAAAGTTTACTCTCCTTCCCTATGGAATCAACAAATGGCCATTGAGAAACCTGTTGTTTTTTTTTTATAAAAGGTAAAAACTTGGCTTCTTTTTATAAGTGGGAAGGGAGAGGACAAGAAAAAAAATATTAAGATCTTACTGGAGGAGATGCCTTGAAGATCTTGAGACTAGAAATTGATTGTAACAAGGCTGTAAAATACAGATTGGGTTTTTTTTTCTTTTCCCTTTTACTGATACCACCCCAGGAAGAGAAAGCGAGAACTTTGTGCGTTGTTTGGACTGATTGATGTCTCTGGGACTTTGAGGAATTGTTTTAACTTTTGAAATATTTTGGTTGCTCTAAGAAGAACAAAGAATGGCTTTATCTGATGATTAACTTAGAAAGGAATATCAAGAAAGTAAGGACACTGTGAAAGAGGCTTTCCTTTCTTTAGAAATGGCGCTTGCTAATTATCATCAAACATAACAACAGATGGAGGAAATAGAAGGAGAAGAAGAAAAAGAAGAAGACGCCATCTTCAGTGAATCTAAAAAATTAATTAAGAAAGAAAGGAGAAAGGAAGGAAGGAAAATGAAGGACTTAAGACTTAAATTTGGAAAGAATGGACAAAAAATATAAATACAATGATTTAAATTAAAATGAATTAAATAAAATAGAAATAAGAAGAATGAAAAGTGGGGAGAAGTCATATAGAAGATATAGAGTGGTAAATAAGATAGGTAATGGTATATAAGATGAGCACGAATTTAATTGAAGTCCATACAAAGAGAGGTAATCTGGGGCCAAACTACTTTCTTAAAAGAAGTTTTATATTTTTGTGTGTTGTGTATTTATGTTTTGTTTGAGAATTAATAAAACCTCCGAGGAATGTTGGATGAGAATAATGGTAATCAAGTCAGAGAGGAATGAAGATGATGACTATAAATTGGATAAATATAGAAAATAATAATAGTGACAATGAAATTGAATACGAAAAGAGAAATAATGAGAAATTTGTTAAGAGATATTTATATGTTTATATTGAAATGGTGTAAAACAGAATTATGTTGCATAAAATAATATTCTACTTGACTTGTAAAATTAATAATGGAAAGAGGTTTTATGTATTTAATGGTTAATGATGGTTTGTTTGTCTTTAAAATTAATAAAATTTGTTCCAAAACAAAAAACAAAAAACTAGTAAACCATATCAACCTTATCTCCCTGGAAACCTAATAATTTTTAATCGTTGGTTTTTTTAAAATAAGCTGTTAACTCTAGCTTTTATTAATGTTTTAAAGTATTTAAGTTTCTGTACACAGATGAAACTCAAAAAATTAGAATATCATGCAAAAGTTCATTTATTTCAGTAATGCAACTTAAAAGGTGAAACTAATATATGAGATAGACTCATTACATGCAAAGCAAGATAGTTCAAGCTGTGATTTGTCATAATTGAGATGATTATGGCTTACAGCTCATGAAAACTCCAAATCCCCAATCTCAGAAAATTAGAATATTATGAAAAGGTTCAATATTCTAGGCTCAAAGTGTCCCACTCTAATCAGCTAATAAAGCCATAACACCTGCAAAGGATTCCTGAGCCTTTAAATGGTCTCTCAGTCTGGTTCAGTAGGAATCACAATCATGGGAAAGATTGCTGACCTGACAGTTGTGCAGAAAACCATCATTGACACCCTCCCATAAGGTAATTGCAAAAGAAGTTGGGTGTTCCCAAAGTGCACATTAATAGAAGGTTATGTGGAAGGGAAAAGTGTGGAAGAAAAAGGTGCACAAGCAGCAGGGATGACCGCAGCCTGGAGAGGGTTGTCAGGAAAAGGCCATTCAAAAGTGTTGGAGACTTTCACAAGGAGTGGACTGAGGCTGGAGTCAGTGCTTCAAGAGCCACCACACACAGACGGATCCTGGACATAGGCTTTAAATGTGGTATTCCTCTTGTCAAGCCGCTCCTGAACAACAAGCAACATCAGAAGTGTCTTACCTGGGCTAAAGAAAAACAAACCTGGCTTGTTGCTCAGTGGTCCAAAGTCCTCTTTTCTGATGAGAGCAACTTTTGCATCTCATTTGGAAACCAAGGACCCAGAGTCTGAAGGAAGAATGGAGAGGCACACACTGCAAGATGCTTGAAGTCCAGTGTGAAGTTTCCACAGTTTGTGTTGATTTGGGGAACCATGTCATCTGCTGGTGTTGGTCCACTGTGCTTCATTTAAGCCCAGGGTCAACACAGCTGTCTACCAGGAGAGTTTGGAGCACTTCATGCTTCCTTCCACAGACGAGTTTTATGGGGATGCTGACTTCATTTTCCAGAAGGACTTGGCAGCTGCCCACACTGCCAAAAGCACCAAAACCTGATTCAATGACCGTGGGATTACTGTGCTTGATTGGCCAGCAAACTTGCCTGACCTGAACTCCATAGAGAATCTATGGGGCATTGCCAAGAGAAAGATGAGAGACATGAGACCTAACAATGCAGAAGAGATTGCTATTTAAGCATCCTGGTCTTCCATAACACCTCAGCAGTGCCACAGGCTGATAGCTTCCATGCCATGCCGTATTGAGGCAGTAATTGCTGCAAAAGGGGCCCAAACCAAGTGCTGAGTACATATGCATGCTTATACTATTCAGAGGTCCAATATTGTACTATGCACAATCCTTGTTTTATTGTTTGCATGTAATTTTCTGATATTGTGGATTTGGGGTTTTCATGAACTGTAAGCCATAATCATCACAATTATGACAAATCATGACTTGAACTATCTTGCTTTGCATGTAATGAGTCTGTCTCATATATTAGTTTCACCTTTTAAGTTGCATTACTGAAATAAATGAACTTTTGCACGATATTCTAATTTTTTGAGTTTCGCCTGTATTTGGATGGATGGATGACAGATTTTTCAAGAATTTCAGCCCTGAAGTTGCTATATGAAACTTTTAAGAAATAAAATTATTAGTTATAAACCTATCTATTTGATATTTGTAGAAATGACACAAAGTGGCAGGATTTTTAAGACTGACTTTAGCCCTATTCAGTTTTTTATACTAATAATGGTTTGTTGAATTAATATTGCTTTGGGTAATTTTCTTTACCCAAAGAATTGCATGCACAGTGCTATTAATAAGTAATTGAAAGAAACTACTTTTTGCTTGTTAGTGTAAAATTGCAAAGGCGCCTTCCCATTCGCTGTCCATTTAGGCTTGTCCTTTGCTCCAAGCAGGAGAAGAGGGAAAATTAATGGTTCCCCACTGGCATACTATATGTCCAGGATTGCTCACATAAGGCCATGTTTTAGACTATAAATTCTCCCTCAGGCCAGGAATCCATAAATACTGTAACCAAAATGGTTAGGTCTATTGTTTCTTTCCCTGTTTTCTTCCTCTTTCTGAATCTGTACAACACCCATCCCTCTCTTGTCTCTCTGTTCTTTGTATTTATCCTTGTTCTCTGTTATTTCTTTCTACTTTATCAGTCCACCCGCCTCTTTTAACTATACCCAGCCATCATGCTTCTTCCCAACCCTGTTCTTTTTATTTCCCGGCTGCCCACTCCCCACCCTGATTGCCAGCTCTGACTATCCTCCTCACTTTTTATCAAGAGCTACCATTCTTCAGTCCAGAATTCTAGCTTTCTTACCTGTCCCCATCAAGCTAATATCAAATCATCCTGCTCCCTTTCTTGCTATGCAGTCCAATATCTAATCCACCACTATATCTACAAGTGGTGCATAAGCACACAATTGTGCCTACTATCCCTGTCCTATCGTTCCCAATTATTAGTTGCTATTTCTTATGTTTAAACTTATGTTTATTCTTATTTCTGTTGTATTGTAAGCTTTTGACTAAATAAATATAAATAAATAAATAAAAATATAAAGATAGTGATGTAAGCAAGAACTAAGGAAAAATTTCCTAACAGTGAGAACAACTAACTAGTGGAACAACTTACCTCCAAAAATTATGGGTGCTCCATCATTGGAGGCTTTTAAGAAGAGACTGGACAGTCACTTGTCTGGAATGGTATCGGATCTCCTGCTTTAGCAGGGGGTTGGCTTAGAAGATCTCAAAGGTCCCTTCCAACTCTGTTATTTGTTACTATCACTAGAGGAGATGACAGCAAAGAGGACAGGATACAAGAGGAATTCAGCAGGGATATGGCTGTGTGCTATGCTGCCTGTCTATAACTATTTCAGTGCTGAATTTTTCTTAGGAATATATGTGTATATGAATGTTTTTGTGCCTAACTTCATGAATTTAACTGGGAAACCCAAGTTCAAATCTCTACTTGATCATAGAATCCTTGATGCATCCTAAATCAGACATTCTGTCTGAATCCAACTCACTTCATGGTAGGTTTGCTATTATGGAGATAAAATGAAGGATGACCTTGTTGTAGGTTGATTTGATTGAACTACAATTAAAACCAAAATTGATTTTTAAAGTGTTTTTCTGAATATAGAAAAATAATTTTTATAAAAAGGAAACAGACATTCTGTGCTGAGTAGTTTGTCTGAATTGTTGACTCATTCACTAAAATTTTAACAATTGCTGAATATCCTTATATTGCTCTCTGTCATATTCTTACAACAGATTATGACATCATTCATGGCATTAAGGGAGTTACATAACTTTGGGAGGAACATTGCAAGATCTTAACTCTTAACTTAGTAGCTAAGTGGCGATCTTACAAATAACCTATATATTAATAGGAAGTTTTCATTCATGACATGTAAAGGCAGAAGGGCGCATTACATGCACACATGAAGCATTGGGACAATCAAAGATCTTTCAGAAGAGAGCTCTTATTGCTGTCACTCAACAGACAGGAGGTAATTATTTCCTGCTTGGTCATTTGCTTTTGGATAGTTAAAATAAAGAAATAAAGACAGATAAAGTAAGGAGCAGAATAGTGGTAAATATCTGTAGCTCGGGTATAGGATGAGGGTGAAGGTTCATTGTCTGAGCTTGTGGATTGGTTTCAGAATGTTTCATTGCCAGACTAGTTAACATCTTCAGCAGAGTTTAGGGGATGACAGTGTCAGTGTTTTTCTGTTTTATAAGGGCCACACCTGAAGACATTATAAACAAAAGAACACCAACACTGACATCCGCTAAACTCCACTGAAGATGTTACCTAGCCTGGTAGTGAAACGTGTGGAAACCAACCCACGAGCTTGGAAAACAAACCTTTACCCTCAGATATATCAGAATGTTACAGTGGAAACATCTGCAAAATTTTGTGAAAGACACAGCAATAACACCCTCAAAATATTTGGAAATTCCCTGATAAGTAACTATTGCTTGCTTGACTTTATGCAGAAAGGACCAAATAAATTAGCACTGCTTTAAGGCTAAAAGGTATGCCTCAATACATGCCATTGTAAACTATTGCTAATGTAGATGTTAATATTCTGCTCCATTTAATAAAGAAGCCTTTATTTGCAGAGAAGATTGGGTTCATTGAAGGGCTGTTTTCTAAGGAGTCAGATGTGTCTTCAATCTAGGATCTAAGCCAGTGAAATTTTTTTATGAGTAGACATATATAGAGTTACAAATCATGGAGCAGCAAACTAAAAGGTGATATAAAATAAATATAGTAAGGAACATAAAGATCATTCTTTTCTGTCTGAGATGGTTTACATAATCAAGTCAAACCCATACCTGGCAAGATGGCCATTTATAACACTTAGGTCTATCCCTCCCCCACCCCCCAGGAAAGTCTGTATTTTGTCAATACAGCTGCACTGAAACTTATAGACAGAAAACATCTGATTGCAATATGGAGCCTCTCTTTGTTACTGTTTTGTATCCTCATTTTCATTTTTTTGATATTCAAATGATAATTGTCCAAAAAGTTGTAATCAATGTAATTATCACTTGATTTAAAGAACTTACACAATGGAATCAAAATCAAGATATTATTTATCAAAGATCAAATCACTTTTTCCAAATTTCCATACCAAAACTGTATTACATAAATCAGCTTGAGTTTTTTTTATACAAGATGTGGAGAATCTCATATATTTAGTTGAATTACAATTCCAGCACCCTTTTCTATGCTGGTATGACATCTGGGAAGTTGTACCAATAACAGCAAGAACAAGATTTCCAGGAAAGCTATGTATATAGTCTTAATTTTATATATACATGTGTGTCTGTCTGTCTGTCTGTCTGTGTGTGTGTGTGTGTGTGTGTGTGTGTGTGTGTGTGTGTGTGTGTGTAAAAATAAAATGCTTGGACTTTTAGATTTTTATAAGATTTCATTAACTACGATTGAAATTTTATCAGAATTCATAAATCTTCCAGAGTTTAAGTATTGGCGTGAGAGAATTCCCATGGAGGAAGGAATGAACTCCAGGAAGTGGGTTTGATGAGCAGGTGGGGTTTCTGCCTTAGGATACAGTACTGAATTAGTATTTCAGCATTTCAGAATCGGCTAGTAGGACAATGTGCTTTTGGTGTGATGTGAAAGGCACATGAATGGAAGCTCTGACCATTTGTGGTCTCTTAAAATATTTTGGCACGCTTTGTATAAGGGTTTCATTCTTGATGGTTTGGCCAAATTCCATAATGGGGTTAAATTTTCAATTGGATTAGAATATTTTATTTGCTACAAAAAAATTCCTGCTCTCTGTTAAATAGTGCTACCCAAAGCTTACTTGTAAATGCCGGCATATAATGATCATCTTCACTTCTCATCTGGAATATTGAACATGTATTTTCAAGATGAGTATAATCAACAATGGTTTGGAGGCCATTGAGACAAACAGTTGGAAGGTGAAGCCATCACATTGAGGAGTATCAACTGTCCTTCAAGTAATAATCCTAAAGACTAAATCGGAATTCCAATATAAGTGTTAAATTCATAGAGGCTGAAGGAAGAGTGGCTGCTTAGGATGAGTGATAAGCTTAAAAAAGCAGCAGACTACAATTGTTCTATAAAATATGTTGGACTAAAACTTCCATTATCATAAAAAGGTACGACTCCAAGCTGTTGATTATGAGAGTGAGAATACTATACAGATCAAATTAGGTCAGTTTCTTGTACTGCGCATTTTCACCTTTTGTAGACTATTGATGAAATACAAAAAAAAAAAATAGTGTGTGTGGGGATTCCTGTTTCTTGTCATGACCAACTCTAGGCAGCAGTGCTCTTCTTGGTTTTCTAGCCAAGGAAGCCAGCATTGTCCAAAGGTCCCAAAGATGCTTTTTCAAGAGGCAACTGGACTTTCAGGTTTTTCTTTGAAGATGTTTCACTTCTCATCCAAGAAGCTTTTTCAGCTCTGACTGGATGATGGGGAATGGAAGGGTTTATACTCCTTGCAGACAGCTGGTCATTTGCATTCTTTTAGAGAATTGTTGAGGCCACTTGGAGGTTTGTCTGTGCCCTCAGGGTCACCTGAGTAGTGCAAATGGGTATGGAGCCTTCTTGGAACTGCTGAAAGGACTGTATTGTGAAGCTAAGCTTTCTGCAGGTTGTTTTCTGCCCTGTGTCCCTTCACTGTTGAACATAGGCACGGGTTGTTGAGGATGAGTCTGTGTTGTTTACATTTCAGACTGAAACGCAAATGGTTCTTGTACTCTGCAATTTTTCTGGAAATCCATTCATACTCCTGCACCATTCAAAGGATGTTCATCCTAAAGTGCATAGCTAAATGTCTATGGAGATTCTCAATCATAGCTTCTTGGATGAAAAGTGAAACATATTCACAGAAAAACCAGAAACAACCATGACCTGCATGACTGAAAATCTCCATCGACATTGTATGATGATGTTTCTATGATCATATGGCTGACATGACTCTAACAACCTAGAACATCTTCCCACCTATTGGGTTATATTTATCAGTTTGCATTTGCATGCTTCCTAACTGCTAGATTGGCAGAAGGTGGAGCAAGAATGGAAGCTCATCCATCATATGATGCTTGGGGCAGACCTGCATAAGCCATTACATAAAGCAATGGTTTTCATCCTTGGAAGATTTAAGATGTATGCTGGGGAATTCTGGGAGTTGAATTCCACACATCTTAAAGCTGCAGAGACACTGACATAGAGAGAACGTTTGGATTATGCAGACTTAATTAACAAGGAACTTACTAAAACTTGTTTTCTCTTGCTGATATTAATCTGTAAGGTAGATGACTTCTGCAAAACAGAGTTACAGATGGTGTAAAAATGTTGAACGATAATTACCCAAGACAAACCTCAGAGCCCTCTGTAGTTATACTGTTTGTATTTCACTGGCTGCCATTTAAATTGTCAGGCACAATTCAAAGTGCTGTTTCTTACCTACAAAACCTTTGGACAAAGGCTATCTAATGTCTTTACTTTATGTCCTGACATTCATCTCAACAACAGGCCTTAACAATTTCTTTAGGCTGGTGAATACAGTTGGAATACTAAAGCAAATATATTTGAGAATAGTGTGAATTTTCTCATAAAATGGCTGCTATGGGTGAGTAAGGGAGAGAGGTACCTGTTTATAAAATGACTCAAAGACGTAGCTATTTCCCCAAAGACCAACTGTTCCACATTTCCTCTAACCTTTGGATCTTTTCATCCAACATTGCATTTTTTTTCTTTTTTTTTTTCTGAGCATGCAATTACACTTCTTGATTAAGCACTTTTCTTTGAATCTCCCCTCCCCCTTTTACTTTTCTAAGTCTGTTTATAAGGCATATCCTTGTAATTCTTGTGCATAGAAAGTCCATAGTCTGCAGACCACATATTGTCCATAGGCTTTTTGCATTTATCCCCAGTTAGCTGGCAGAGGTAGCTCATCTTCACAACACCTGCCAACCCCTAAGGGGTTGAAGGCTAAAATATATGATACATGTTTGCCCGAACTCAATATGTCTAGTCTAACAATGAGAAGTCCTGATAGCAGTCTTTCAATATTTGAGGGGCTGTGACAGAGAAGGAGGTTTACCTATTCTCCAAACCTAAACCTAACCCAAGGACAAGAAGTAATTTATGGAAACTTACCAAGCAGAGATCCAACCTAGAACTGAGGAGAAATTTCCTGACAATGAGAATAATTAATCAACAGAACGGCTTGCCTCCAAAAGTTATGAATACTCCATCACTGGAGTTTTTTAAAGAAGAGACTGGACAGCCATTTATCCAGAATAGTATAGGTCTCCTGTCTGAGCAGGGGGTTGGATTAGAAGACCTCCAAGGTCCCTTCCAATTCTGGCATTCTGTTTTTTGGGAGATAATGATAACTTTTAGGAATAACCAGTAGGGTTATCAGCTATACATCATGCCCATGTATTAGCTTCAAGAAAGAGATTTTCATCAGGACAACAGTATGGAAAGAAAAAATTAAATGCACTCTCTGCATCTCTAATTATCAGTTCACACATGAGAAACATTTTACAAAACTGAAAATTAAATGTAAATATGCATTAATGTTTGCCTCTTAAAATGAAACTGCTGATCCCAAAGGTACGGAATAGTTCGCTTTCCTCAACTATATTTCAAGCTCTTTATTTGAAATAACCGAGTATAGTACTGTTAAAAGGGAAGGTTACAAAAAAGGGGACCCATTTTTTTCTTCCCACTGAACTAATTTTGGCTAGGAAAATGGAAACATATTGGCTGTTTTAAAAAGTATCACGTTGTATGCAATTTTATTGTACGCAATTTTATTTTTTAAAAAATAAAAAAGCTAAATCATTTCATTTTTTTAAATGGGTTATTGGAAATCCACTCTGTGCACATGTTTTTCACATATGTTGGAAAAAGAGTTTCATGAACAGGTTTCTTATATTAAGATAGAATAAACATACTTAATTCTCAACGGCTCATACTTAATTCAAAGGCTTTGGGAATTGCGAGAAAGTATTTTTGCTCCATGCAGTCTTGATGGTGGTATTACAGAGATGTACAATATGCTGTATACAGATATTGCTTTGTTAATCATCAGTTTAAATGATACATTTATAGCCAGAATCGGTGGACCTTAGAGAAGATGTGAGAGATAACAGAGCACTGCTGGCATTAGTCTGGATATGAAATGTGTAGTAAAAATAACCACAATTTAACACAATTTACAGCCCTCGGGAACATTTCATTCTGTGCTGTATTTTAGTCAACAACTTCCTTCACAGTACAATTTAGCGTAATTTATGAATCCACTTCTGGTTGGCACCAGTACTTTTTTTAATTTGATAATGCTGTTAAGGGTAGAATTTTGAATGACTTTCTCTTGAAAAAGAACAAATTCCAAATATCCCAAAAAATCCGGTGGTGAAAAAACTGACCTAATATAATTAATATAATATGTTAATATAATTTCTATTAGTTGGAGCAATACACAATTGTAGCCACAATCTAGATGAGATTTTTTGCCCCTATTTGGTGTTATGAACTTCAATCTTAATCAATAAATAAATCAGTGCATTTTTATTTACCGTATATACTCGAGTATAAGCTGAGTTTTTCAGCCCATTTTTTGTGCTGAAAAAACCGCCCTCGGCTTATACTCGAGTCAGCCGCTACGGCACCATGCCTGGCCTGTGCTGGCGTGGCTGCAACCGATCGCGCCTCCAGGGCAGCATCGCCGCGGCGGCTGTCTACCCACTGAGGGCCTCACAGGTGACCCCAAGCGGCCTCTCCTTCCCCATTAACGGGCGCCCAGGGCCCCCGCGAGCTCCTGCGTTGCACGCTTCCAGCTTCGCCAACAAACTGCCAGGCTCAGGCAGCCTCCTCCGCCCCCTCCCCTAGCAGTGAAGAGCTGCTCCCGGGGCTCCCGCCACGGTGCAGCCAGGCACTTTGTCTCGCTGCCCCCAGAGCAGCTCTTCGCTGCTAGGGTAGGGGGCAGAGGAGGCTGCCTGAGCCTGGCGGTTTGTTTTCTGGGGAGCGCGGTGTTTGTGGCTCTCCTGTTCAGTCCCCAATGGTGAAAAGACTTTCGGAGCTGCAGGCTCTCCTTCCCCATTAACAGGCGCGCTTCCAGCTTCGCCAACAAACTGCCAGGCTCAGGCAGCCTCCTCCGCCCCCTCCCCTAACAGCGAAGAGCTGCTCCGGGGGCTCCCGCCACGGCGCAAACGCCGCGTTCCCCAGGAAACAAACCGCCAGGCTCAGGCAGCCTCCTCCGCCCCCTCCCCTAGCAGCGAAGAGCTGCTCAGGGGACTCCCGCCACAGCGCAAACGCCGCATTCCCCAGGAAACAAACCACCAGGCTCATGCAGCCTCCTCCACCCCCTCCCCTAGCAGCGAAGAGCTGCTCCGGGGGCTCCCGCCACAGCGCAAACGCCGTGCTCCCCAGGAAACAAACCGCCAGGCTCAGGCAGCCTCCTCCGCCCCCTCCCCTAGCAGCGAAGAGCTGCTCCGGGGGCTCCTGCCACAGCGCAAACACCGCGCTCCCCAGGAAACAAACCGCCAGGCTCAGGCAGCCTCCTCCGCCCCCTCCCCTAGCAGCGAAGAGCTGCTCCGGGGGCTCCCGCCACAGTGCAAATGCCGTGTTCCCCAGGAAACAAACCGCCAGGCTCAGGCAGCCTCCTCTGCCCCCTCCCCTAGCAGCGAAGAGCTGCTCCGGGGGCTCCCGCCACGGCACAGCCAGGCACTTTGTCTCGCTGCCCCCGGAGCAGCTCTTCGCTGCTAGGGGAGGAGGCGGAGGAGGCTGCCTGAGCCTGGCGGTTTCTTGGCGAAGCTGGAAGCAGGCCCGTTAATGGGGAAGGAGAGCCCGCAGCTCCGAAAGTCTTTTCACCGTTGGGGACTGAACAGGAGAACTGCAAACGCCGCGCTCCCCAGGAAACAAACCGCCAGGCTCAGGCAGCCTCCTCCGCCCCCTACCCTAGCAGCGAAAAGCTGCTCCGGGGGCAGCGAGACAAAGTGCCTGGCTGTGCCGTGGCGGGAGCCCCCGGAGCAGCTCTTCACTGCTAGGGGAGGGGGCGGAGGAGGCTGCCGGAGCCTGGCGGTTTGTTTCCTGGGGAGTGCGGCGTTTGCGGTTCTCCTGTTCAGTCCCCAACGGTGAAAAGACTTTCGGAGCTGCGGGCTCTCCTTCCCCATTAACGGGCGCGCTTCCAGCTTCGCCAACAAACGGAGCTGCAAACCTGGTAATCGCTTGCGGAGCCTCGGCACGAACCCCCTTTCCCCTCACTCCCCCCCCCCGCACTCCTCTGGCAGCAGCAGGCAGAGAAAGCCCCGCTTCCCCCTGGCTTTGATGGCACGCGTGAGTTGGCTTCCCACTCTTTTTTTTTTAACTCTCCTCCTCCTCCTCCTCCTCTCCTCTCCCCTTGTTGTCTGGTCTTCCCTAAGGAAACTCGAGGGCTCACACTTCCAGGTGTTTCTTCCTGTCTTTCTCCTTGTCAATGATCTTTTCTTCCCTTCCCTTCTCTCAGCCCCATCCTCCTTCACCTTTGTCACCACAATCCTGAACAGATGAAGTTTGTACTTCTCAAGAAAGGTTGGATGTTCCTTTTGAGGAGGGAACCTAGTGTGACATCTGTATGTTGACCTACTACTGAGCCGTGGCATGTGTGCACATGCAATGGAGGCATGAGGGAGAGCTGTGAAAGAGATGGTGGCTGTCCAAAACAGGATGTACATGCAGCACATACACATGCTTTTTTCTTGCAAGGGAGAGAGTGACTCTGTTTGGACATGCAGATGAGGAGGAGGAATCCAGTTTTGAAGGATTTTAACTCTTGTGTTTTAGCTTGGTTGCTGATTGAGCTAAGGTTTTTGTACTTTTAAAGTTATTATTGGTTTTGTTGGCTCTCTTTTCCACTTACAGAGCTAGTTTACTGTTTTTCTTTGAAATAAATATTTAAAAACATTTAACCTACTGATGCCTCAATTAATGTAATTTTATTGGTATCTATTTTTATTTTTGAAATTTACCAGTAGCTGCTGCATTTCCCACCCTCGACTTATACTCGAGTCAATAAGTTTTCCCAGTTTTTTGTGGTAAAATTGGGTGCCTCGACTTATATTCGGGTCGACTTATACTCGAGTATATATGGTACCTGGTTCATTTGAATCTTCCCCATTTGGCAACTCGCAGTAGATTGTCACCAGTGCTCTTATCTAACTGCAGACAATAGCCAAAAAATGTGAATTGTTAACTGTGTAACTTTGTACAATTGTAACCTTGATCATTGGGATATTTTTGTAGGATGTGATTTGATAACCTGAAAGGGAGCCATGGCAGCTCCTCTGCATGTTGACAGAATGAAAAAGAAGTAGGCCCCTTACTAATCATCTGCTAAATCTATGTTCCCCCCCACCTCATTCTTCTAACTTTCTGTGTGAGGGGTAAATGGTCCATTTAAAAGTTGTGTCATCTAAACTTCGGGCAAATTATGAAGAACGGATATGCAGAACACATATAGGTACCTAGGAATGATAACTCAATTAGTAGTTCAAGGTTCATTTCTCACTTCTGACATCTTCAGTGTCCTCTGAAGTTCTACCACACCAATTGTAAAGCACACTTTAAAACAATTTCTACTGAATTCAGCTGAGCCAGCAATAAAGCTCATCAATCTGACAAAGATGGTACTGTTAGACAAATTAAGTTAACATCCCTCATATCTGTTATGTAAGTTTGAGGTTTTCATGACTTTGACTCTGACATATTTTAATCAGGTTCTGAGGCCTTGGCTTTTTTCCCCACCAGGGAAAAAGGGCTAAGATGGCATTTGGGTTCCCTTTGTGAGGGATGTTATGGGCTTTTAATGGATGGTTTGCTTCGCCTGAATGACTTTTTCGCCCTCTGATGTTTGATACCTTGTTTTTAATTATGTACATCACCCAGAGTTGTTGATGAATTGGGTAGCATTATAAATATATGATAATTACATACATATAGAGTTATGCATATTGGGTTTTAACACATACGTACTTATGGGATTCTGTCCCCCCCACTCCTGTGTTGTTTCTATCCATTCTATCCAATCAGATACCATCAAATAGGAAGTATTGTCTACTGGGGACCAGAATGAGAGCCTTTTCTGTTGTAGCACCCACTCATTGGAACAGCATTCCCCTCAGATTAAACTGGCCCCATTCCTGTTGGCCTTTAGTAAGGCCTTCAAAATTTGGTTTTGGGCTTGGGCTTGGGCTTGGGACTGTAGGTATGGATAAGAGCTTGCTCTTGGTTGTATGGGTGTTAGGTTAAATCATATCCAGCTGCTATGTATTTTTATTTTTGTTTTATATTACATATTTTGTATTTTTATTTGCTTTATTCTAAGTTGTCTAGAGTCACATGAAAGTGAAATGGGTGGCTATATAGATCAGATAATACCACATAATGGCAGAAATCAAATGAAAGGTACAAAGGGTATCCTGGTTCAATTAGTTGAAAAAACTCAGAAGCATGAAACAAAGCCAGTCCATTAAGTCTCTATAAAGGAACTGTTCTGTGGTATAAGCCCTGGCAAACTCAGAATCCCCCTTTTTAATTTTAATAAAAGTAAAAATTTAAACATTGCAATAACTGTGTAAAGCACTGAAATAAGAGCTTTGTGTAGCTTGTTGGCCAAGCAAAGCACTCTTCACTGAACTATTGAAGCAGAATCCACTGGCAGTTGCAGAGGTCTTGTGGGTAGATGCACACACATGCAAAGGTAATACAGGAAAGCTCTTACAGATGTGCCAGGTATCTGGATGGATGGATACATATGGCCTCTCTGCTTAGAAAAGGGATGTTTCACTTATGCTAATAGGCTTCACTGAGTGTTTCTTGGGATGCTCTGCAGAGCCCTAATAAACATAAACCCATGGTTTTATGGTTATCATGAGACTCAGAGTTACAAATGTTAATTAAATATATATTAATAAATGTTAATATATATGTGTGTGTGTGTGTTTTCTTAAGTTTTCGCGGGTATCTATATATATGGCATTCAGCTTTGTTCGGGTATTTTCCCACGTCACTGTAGTTGTGCTTTTAAAGTTGTAGCAACGTTTCGGCAGAATCTCATCTGCCATCATCAGGCTTCTGGTGATCATCAGGCTTCTGATGGCAGATGAGATTCTGCCGAAACGTTGCTACAACTTTAAAAGCACAACTACAATGACGTGGGAAAATACCCGAACAAAGCATGTTCTACAGAAGTCATGTAAAACTGCATTACATTTTCAATATACAACAAATATATTTATTTTGTACTAGTGTTTTTCCTAATAGGCCCATTTTCTCTGGCTTTTTAAGGTGTGCTTTCTCTGCCTGCCTACTTCAGCCCTTACAACGATGGATCAATATGCAGCAATGGAAGAGCTGATGCTTATGCCCAGCTAGAACTTCGGACTTTAGAACAATCTCTCCTGGCAACCTGTGTTGGGAGCATCTCTGAACTGAGTAAGCAACATAAGCGTCAATGTGGTATTAATTTACACAGCATATGGGACTTTTTATGAAAACATTTTGCATTTTACCTTTGTTTTGCATGTGATGACACTGGAAAATTCGTTTCAGGATGTTTTTCAGGAAAATAAAATCCTCTTGTTGGATATTTCAGAATTTAATACAGTGTCACAGATATTAGCTTCTATCCCCATCAGATTATTAAAACTGTCATAATTTATTCAGGGTTATCAATAAATATGGTACTTTATACATGAAGCATATTCTTGCACCAAGAGATTTAGAATCTAGAATTCTGTATGTGGAAAGCAACAGAAGAAAAGGAAAGGTAAGGGTACTTTCAAGTGAAACTCACTTCTTAGAATCTGCATCTATATGGGGTTTTTGACAGTTCTGCAGAGATTTACTATTCACTTCCTCTGTATTGTTGTTTCAACATCACATGGTGGCTAACAGCCAGTGATGTATTAACCATTAAGCAGACTAAGCACGTGCTTAGGGCACTAGGCCCAAAGGGGCAACTTTTATGTAGCCTAAGCTTGGCTTTGTTTGTATAGCATGTACAAAGGAGGGGGACACCAAGATTTGTCAGTGCTTAGGACACCAGTGAGCCTTCATTCTCCATTGCTAACAATCCTAAAATTCCAAGGTGCCCCCAAGTTCTAATCAAGGCCAATCCTGCCTAAGTTCTGAAGTTCTGACCAGGTGCTGCCAACTGGTAAAGTAAGCAATTCAGTAAGAAGAAGAATGAGATCTGAGAAAGAATTGTGTTATCAAGATATTAGAAAGAACATGCCAAGCAGAGAGAAATGGATTATCCCAGGGGAAGAAGACATAAAAGAGTAAAAACTATCAAGGATTTTGAAGCCAAAGATAAAAATCACAGCATATTCTGTACACAGTCTAGCAATGGATAGGAATCCATTAATTTCACAGAATTGGATATATTTAAACATTTAATGATTGATATCAGCTGTATGCTGAAATTGTATACCTATGTGAGTGCCTGCCACCTATTTTGGCACCAGTACAGTACTACAATTGTTTTGATAAGTAACAAACTAGTTGAAATGGACATCTGAAAGTAGCAACTGTTTATGCTGCATTTGCTTTGCCAGCCATAGATTACATCCCACTTAATGTTTGAAGGACCAGCTTGTTTTCCACTCCTGCTGAAAATTCCAGAGAGGAACTTGTGGGCCCCAGTATTTGGCTAACATGCCACATCCATCCTAAAGCCCATGAATTTGGCAAATGGATGAATCATACTCAAATGCCAAAAGGCAACTTTCCAGTCTAAGAGCCAGTTAGCAAAAACGAAATAAATCAATAAAATTTCTAATGTGTGTTCTGTGTTTTTTTTTTTAAAAAAAAAAAACACAGACACAACAAATTTTTATATACAAAGTAAGCTATGAAAGTCTGTTTATATTTTGATTAATGTAAACTATGTTTTAGGGTGTACTGTATACTACTTAAAGCAGAGGGGGTATTCAGCAGGTTCTGACCAGTTCTGGAGAACCGGTAGTGGAAACTTTGAGTAATTCAGAGAACCAGCAAATACTACCTCTGATTGGAGATTTTACAGTATCCTTCCCCTGCCATGCCCACCAAGCCACTGCCACAGAACCAGTAGTAAAAAAAATTGAATCCCACCACTGACTTAAAGGATGCTTTGTAGACTTATTTTTCCCCTGGAAAATGTTTGTCTTAGCACATCTCCTCTTGTTTATCATCATTGTCTGAATGGGACTATCAGAAATCAATCCATGCCTGACAGGCTTCAGCATTTATTTCATGGCCTGCATTAATTTGAGGTTTTATTTAAAAGGCTTAACACATATGTACAGTATATTCTGCAATGCAAGAATGTTCTTAGGGCATCAATCCATGATTAGATACAGCTTTCTTGGTTTCTATATCTACTCCCCTTCCAGGTGATTTGGTCTCACGAGCAATGCACCACATGCAGTGTTTGACTACCCTTCGTCCTGGCATGAGCCCTGTTCGGCAAACCAGGCAACAGCAACCACCCATCACCTGGTCCCCCGACGCCCTCCATACTCTCTACTACTTTCTACGCTGCCCTCAGATGGAATCCATGGAGAACCCCAATCTGGATCCACCAAGGATGGCCTTGAGTAATGAACGGTAGATCTTCCTGTTTGTGCTCCAAAATGACGTTTCAAGTTAACAGAGCTTCACTTTGCAGAGCATTTTAAGTCTAGTTTGCTCCGTGAATTCCACAGGATCAGCCTTCTCCAGTCGTTTCTGTAGCTTAGCCAGGACATTTTCTTAACTTGGCTAACATGTTGGAACTGGAACTAAAGTGTTACAGAGGAATAGCCAGAAAGAACAGAAGTTTTATTTTCTAGTGTTCCAGGGTTTGTTTGCTTTTTAATGTTTGTTTCTCTGTTCCAGACATGTACAACTTTACTTCCCATAGTTCCTAGCAAATGTTTAAGGTACATAAATAGCTAATATTTTTATAAGAAAACTTTGTGGATCATTTAAAAAATGAGGATATTTTCACAGATTCAGTACTTTATAATTTTAATAACTGCTCATTTGTCACTTCTAATTTCTAATTTTCCCCTCTTGCATACTGTTGAGAGTTGTTGATCTAAGCAGATTTCAGATACAAATATTAGATTTTCAGCTTCCCTGAAAAACTCTTCTTTTAGTTGGAGTTGAAGCAAAAAGAGGAGAAAGCTTAGTTTGTTTTTTCAAACGGGGTCTCTGGAATATTCCAAAATCAATATGTATGCTGCAAAAATATTGGTTGTTTTTAATAAACGTGATATGGAGAATCTTTAAAGCAATGCTTAAAATATATACACATGAGCATTGATTCAACAGATCAAGTATAATATAATTGTGGGTGTCTTAAGAAAGCACTGTTTCAAAGCATTAATTCTACTTATGTTGTTCAGAGCAGGCGCATGTGGGAGTGCATTGAATGTGCCCACTGTTCTACTTCCAAGGAATGGATCAATAATATTCCTTTTTTCCTTGTCTGATGTTCTTGGTTCCTGATGCACACCAGAGAATTTCACATGCAGATCTATTTCTCATCTACATATGGAGCCCTTTCTACATGCAATATGATTTTTAAGCTCAAATACACGTGTAGGTAAATGCAAGCTGGAAAGTAACAAGTTCAGAACAGCATGACTGTTGCTGAATAAAAATCTAACCAGCCTTTGAAAATGGTTTTTAAAAAACCTGTGCTTTTTCACAATAAATCCCGTGCTTTCCATTTGATGTGGCCAGTGGGATATATATACTGCAGAGGATACTATATACACAGATTTCTGTTTGTTTATTTCCAGCAACAGGAAAAAGTAAATTGAGGTTATTTCTGAATATACCAGACCCGCAGCATGCTGCATAAAGGCACTGATTCACATACCCTTTCCTGGCAAGGCTATAAGAACCAGCCTTTTCTTTTTTAACTCTTAGTGCTAAATCAGCTGCAAATTCTGCATTACTCCATTGTGCCTCATTGAGCTTATAAAGTATGCTTTTGACACTGAAGATCAGCTGTGCTATAATAGTTTTTTTTTTTAGATGCCTGTGAAATCTATTAATGATCAACATTAATATTAATGAACATTAATACAGTCATTTTAAACAGCAAGAAAAGTGATGCACATTTTTGCCATTCCTATCTTTATTTTATCTGGTGAGCATTAGAACAAGCTTCCCCAGTCTGCCACCCGGCAAGGGTATTATTGGGTTTCAGATCCTGAAGCCTTTCAGAAGCCCAAGACTGCTTCTGATTAATTTTGTGAGAACTTGCTTGCTTATTGCTCTTTCAGTTGGTTATTCATCTTCAAATTCTTTTCAACCTTTTTTTTTATTATTTCAGACAGTGGTGCTACTAAATTTGAGGAGAATAGGCAAAAGAGGCCATTAATTCTCTTCTTTTGTTCTTTCTTTTATTTTAGTCTCCTCCTTTTCACCGATTCCAGATCTTTCTTGCTGCCTGTAAAATGATTTCTGTGGACATCTTATCTCTTATCCTTTCCTCTTCCTTGCTAGACACACTCATACACCCTTTGGTGCCCAAACACAGTGCCAGTTTGAGAAAATAAATATAAGTGACTAAATATATAAAGCCCAGGCTTTATTATGCTATTTAATTGTTACTGCATGGAATCACAGGACTTTCCTTAACTATCTTTTATATTAGAAATGGACATTCTATGTTAAAATCTTCATAAGTTTCGTTAAAAGCCAGCATGTTATAGTAATAAAAATGGCCAAATAAAAATTGGGAAATTAAGCTTTCAAAGCCCCATTCAATCATGAATTTCACACATCCCACTAAGACCCAGTTTGCTGGTCTAAGCCATGCTTTGCAAAGCCATGACTTCTGAATTCAAATGTAATACTAAATGTCAAACGATAGTTTGGATGAATGACTAGGCTGACTTCATCCAATAAGCAAAACGAAGAATCTACATTTTGTTTAATGCACTATGAAAACCCAGCCACCTAATAACTTTCTATGAAATGCGTCTTCTCATCCTGCTTTACTTCACAGAGTTATTGTGAGGATAAAACTGGAATGATGAAAGGACTACATAAAGCATCTTTGGCAAAAAGACAAGTTTTTTAAAAATGTCATAATCATACTGGACATTGGTTAATCCCAAGTCTTGTATTTGTTGCATTCATACCCCATCTTTCTTCTAGAAGGTCTTAGTAGTATTGTACTGTATAATCACTTTCAGTTTCAAAATTATGTTATGAGATATTGTATATACAGAAAGAGACCATAGTCATCCAAGAACCTCCTAAAAGTGGGGATAGATTTCAATTTTGAACTTCCAGCCCTGAATTTCAAACTTTACTGATGTAGCATATCTACTCACTTCTTATTCCCACCTAACATTGACTTTGTCGTGAACCAAATGGTCTGAGAAACGTACATCTGAAAGCATGCAGAGTAACTCTGTTTGTAATTGCTGAGATGGACCTTTTATTTATTGGATTATTTTGTTAAGCAACTTAAATAAGATAAATAGGCCTTCACTCCTCAAATCCTTTGAGCTCATTTAGCATGTGCTAATACTAGTTACTGAGCTTCATGGCTGGATTAATATTTAAACCATTGCATTCCCAGTTCAACCACATTGTCTCCCATATCACTGGAACGTATATGGAAAAGTTTCTGAATATAGGGATGTGTTAATTTAAGCACAGATACTAAGAAGGCTGTCTACCACTATGGCTTGTACTCATCTGGAGTGGTATTTTGCAACCTACTGGAATGCTGCACCTATGTGCTAAAATGTGACCCATTGAGCAAGTCCCTTCTGCCTAAGGTTAATAATATATATAAGGTCCCATAATCAAAGAATATATGTTGGCAGAATCCATAGATATATGTGTTTCAGTGCCTCTTTGATTTCACAGAGTTTCATTACATAGCGGTATATTTTAATATACAAAAAGCAAACAGGTGTAGTTACATCATTAAGTAATTTTGTTACTTTTCCATCACTAATTTTAACATTATTACATTCTATACAAAAAGAACCTGAATTCATTTTAGGAAATACCAGAAAAGGAAATCCTGTTGTTTTCGGAATCAATATTGGCAGAAGTTTATGAGCTATCCAGTTTGCCAGTATCTAACTTATGTTGTACTATAATCCTTTATGGGTTCTATCAACAGCAAAGAAATAAGGCAAACAATTGTAAGCATATATTGATCTGACTTGATACCCATTAGATTGGGTGGATTGATTGATAGATGGATGACTATAAGCATTTTGTGTGAGGACTATAAGGAACTGTGCCATCCATCTAGACATACACTGCAAAAGTCAGAAAATGCCAACTTAATGGAAACAGAGTGTAGGATGGAAAACCAGGCAGTGCAGCAAAAAAAGGGAGGGAGCATATCTAACTTGAACAAAAGGAATCTTGTTCTAGTTTTCAGACACAGTATGTGTAAGGTTTTGTGGCAATCAGAGTATGGGTGAGAAAGCTGCAAAGCACTTTGATTAGCTGTTGGATCATTGTACCAAATGCATAGTGCAGATTATTGATCACATTTTTCTTTCCTAGCTTCTGCTTTTTTTTAATATGATGGGACAGTTCCCGTTTGAAAGAGAAGGCTTCCTCTTATTCTTATAACTTTGGTAAAGCATAACTTGAAAAAAATCTGAGAGACTCAATGTCTTATGGTCGTCCAATAGGTCATGGACCTTCCAGGATCCTTATCCTATCTGAACATTTATATTTTAAAACTTTTTTTTTTTTTAAGTGTGAAAATTGGCAAAGCACTGGTCTCTAACATCTTAGTCATGAACAAAAATTCTGTAAGATGAAAAGTTTAATAAAAGAATAATTGAAATCTAGTTTAGAAATGTGTCTATATGCCCAGAAAAAAAAAACCTAAAGAAAAGCAGGACCAATAGCAGGATCATAACTAGTAACAAATTGGAACACTTTGATGATTAATATTTCATATGGCAAGACATGACTAGGCAAAGTTCTCCAGCAGCCATTTTGCAAAAGACCCACAAAAGGCCCATCGGCCTAAGGAAGTTGGAGACGACTGACTTAAGGCCTGCTAACTACCAAAAAAGCATTTAAATACACAATTTAGGTATTAATAATTTATTTTTTTAAAAATAGGATTTAACTGAGTTCAAGGGAGAGTAACACTAGTTTATATTCCAGGATATTAAGTGGCTTTGGGATAAAAGCTTTAAGCTAAATACAGTAAAGCTATAGTAAAAGCATCTTTTTTTTACTTTTCCTAAATGACATCCTATTTTCCTATTAGTAAACCATCGCTTTACTTTAAATATGTACACTTTAAATAAGTTGCACTCAGTGCTTCAAGGAGCTATTGAGATCTTCTACTATATCCTTCTGAATAAATGAACAAAATTGGGAAGAAACTTTACATGATCTCATTGGTTTGATTAGCATTTTTTCTTTAGAGAGACAAATCTGTGCACAGTTTTAACATATGATATGATTGTTTTGTGACATTTTTATTTTTAGAAGGAATCAGGTAGTCACCTTTAGTGACTAACAATTTTTATTAAAAGGCATAAGCTTTTGAGAATTACAGCTCACTTCTTTAGATAATTGAAGTAACTAAACCAATCTAGGATTTAAATGGTGATTTATTTATTTTTATTATTCATTATAAAATTTTTATTAAATACAGTGTCAAATCAGGCATGCCTGTAAAGTTGATTAATACAGTTAAGAGGTCAGTATCCCTCATTTATTATTACTCTCTAGCCTCAAACAAACTTCCTGCAGGCCACATACAACCTGCTGAGGTTTGTTTGTTATGAGGCTCATGATGACTTACCTGCAAGGTACTGCTATCTCAGCTTCTTCATCCATCTCTATTGTGTGCATTTGGCCAAGCACGTAGAATAATTTGTGATCATACATCCCAGCTGATCATATGTTCCAGATGTTTGAGCCCTACGCTCCTTTTTCCATGGTCTCATTGCCCATGGAACCAGTTTCTCTTCCATAGTTCTGGCTTGTGCAGGGCACTGCCTTCGCTTTTCCACCACAATGTCAGTTTATGCACCTTCTGCTTATTTGAATCATCTAATTCACTGGTCCCCAAACTTTCTGGCACCAGGGACCAGAAAGGTCTTGTGGAAGACAGTTTTTCCACAAAGCGGGGGTGGTGGTACGGTTTCATGTACAACCCAGATCCCATGCATGGCAAATAAAGTTTTGCTTGCTCACCTGCTGCTTGTGCGGTCCAGGTCCCAACAGGCTGTGGCCGATATCAGTCCACAGCCCAGAGTTTTGGGACCCCCAATGTAATTCATCCACAGACCAATGAGATGAAAGGCCCGAGTTAGAAATGTCAGAGGTGAATGAATTGAAATCCAGAGCACTTCTGAGAGTGATGTGGCACTAAAATGAATAAATGCAGGGCTGCCAACCTTGAGTGATAGTTCGGAGTGAGACACTGCGAGGGAGCGAAGCGACCGAGGGGGGGGGATGGTGTGGAAGGGGGGTGTCCCCCCTTCCACGGTAGGGAGCTTTGACAATTTTACATTTTAAATGGTGCAATCTGATGCATACTTTAGTCATGATTTGGACATATACATACATACATACATGCAAGCAGCACCAATGTACTTGAACCGGATTTGTAAGATATTAATAATGCAGTTCACTGACCATGAATAATTGAAGTTCCTGACTTGTAACTGCAGTATTCTACCTCAACTGACTTTATTAGCTTAGTGATGTACTATAGACCACTATAGGATGAATTCAATGTGCAACAAAAAGACAAAAACCCGAAACAACTACAGAGATAATGCAAATACATCAATGGGTATTCTTCTTTCTGTATCAAATACCATACTACATGCCAATATCAAATGCTATAGTCTCAGTCTTTAATTATATACTAACTTGTTGACTGAAATAGGGGTTCATAATTTCAGACATGTATAAACTAAACATTTAATCAAATAATGAGTGCTTCATATAAATATACATATTGTTAACTGTAAAACTCATCTACTGTATTCTGAAGCTTGAGCACAGTGAGGAAACAGTATATTATTTACTGGGTAAGTTTAGATTCTGAACTTAATGGTCTTACTGCTCTTTGGATGGTAAATTGTGTTAAGATTAGAATATGTTCTAGTTGAGTCAGGGCTATCCCAATTTGGGGCTGAGAAGCCTACTGGCATCAAAAAAAGTCCTTATTGAGTCCTTATCTAAGGGTTTGAAAATATGATAATAATGTAGTACAGTCCTGTCGATCTGGTGCATGGAGACCTAGGATTTAAACTCAAAGGAGAAAGAGGAAAAAGTGATTCCTTCATCCACTGCCAGAGATGTAATCCTGTCAGTCCTCCAACCTTTCTATTAAGTATTTTGCAAAAAAGCTGCCCAGCCCCTTTATAGATCAGCCTGGCGCGCTTCTCGCCTTGCTGGTTTGGGAAGACTCTTTTGGTTCAGCTAAAAGAGAGCATAAGGCGTGTAAAGGGGTGGTAATAATAATTATAATAATAATAAAATTTAAAATAATAATAATTTTATTCAGAGTTGTGTTGGATCTCTTTTTTGGGGGGGGGGGGTTGTCCCATTCTTTCTTGGTGTTCTTTCTGTCCTTTTTGCTTTTTTAAATGGTCTTTCTCCCCTGGGTCAGAAATCCAGCCAGAGAAAATAAAGAAACATCACCAAAGATTTAAACACCAAAGGGTTAAATGGAAGCCACTCCGTTGGCTTTGCTTACCATTGTTATTACTGGCCGAGGCTGTAAAGAGGCTTTGCCAGCCCCCTCGTGTCCTTCTTTGGAAAGCCTAGGGCAGCTGGCTTGTCCCAGAGGACATTGCAGAGAGGGAGAGGGCGGGGCAAAGTGGCTGCGAGCGCCCCGGGCGGCGAAGAAGCCTCCTGCTCTTCGCTTTCCTGAAGCGAAAATGATCGGCATCGTGACAGTTACGGGACGCCGGCAGAAGGATTAAGGCGGGAAAAGAGGCGCGGTGGGGTGGCTGGGCAGGGCGGGGTGGCTGGGCAGGGCGGGGCGGCGCTGGGAGCTCATCCTTCTCCTAAGCTAAGGGGAATATTCGGAATATAATCAGAGAATGTAGGGATATTTTTGTACATTCCATGATTTTGGGGGTTTAGCGTGAGATTTTGTTTATCAGAGTGAGACAGTCAAAATTGATTGAATTGCGTGAGTCTCACGCTGATTGCGTGAGAGTTGGCAGCCCTGTAAATGATAACACTGTGTAGCATATAATTGTTTGAAATATTTATTTTTTAACACTCCCCACTGTCCTTGCTTTCCATTCCATTTTTCATTTTTCAGTTCATTTTTAATATTTGTTGCACTTACTGTATGCACATGAGAGTGACTACCTCAGAATCATCTAGGCTGTTCCATAATGAAAGACAGGTTTAAATTTGGTTTTCCCAATGGGAAGTTTCAGTTACTGAATCAGACAGTTTCTTGAATAAAAAGCAGGCTAACAAATTAAGTTAGATAAACCTCATCAACATTAGAGCATAGGACGACCTACCTACTTACCATTGGCAAAGACATGATAAAACAAGGGATACATTTTAGTCATCACTGCCTACCCCAACCCATTATAGTTAAAATAATTTTGCATTAGAGTAAATTAGAGACACTGGGATAAAGGAATCTGTGGTTTCTAAAAAAAATGATGTGGTCAATTCTTATATAATTAAGTGGTACTAAACATAAACATATGGCACACACACACACACACACAGATATATATATATATATATATATATATATATATATATATATATATATATATATATATATATATTCTTAAGTTTTCGCGGGTACTTACATGTCTGGCATTCAGCTTTGTTCGGGTATTTTCCCACGTCATAATAGTTGTGCTTTTAAAGTTGTAGCAACGTTTCAGCAGAATCTCATCTGCCATCATCAGGCTTCTGTATGGTGTTTGTCTGTGAGTCAAACTTTTACAGTGGTTTCAGATTTAAATTTGGGGCAGCCTATTGCTGTGTCAGAATGGTTTTTTCTTCCTCCTGATTGGTTGAGAGTCTTGGTCTGTGTTTATTGGTCTTGGAGTTTGCTGTGTTCTGCTACTAATATCTTCTGTCTTTTTTTTGGAGGGGGGGCTCTTTTTGTATCTTGATTGGCTGGCAGCCATCCTCAGGAACCCCAAAGACAAAATTGACCTGGAAAACCAAGGCATATATGAAGTCCCCTGTGCATCATGCCCGGCCACATACATTGGACAGACCAATAGAAGAATAAGCACCCGCCTGGATGAACATAAAAATG
The DNA here is from genome assembly GCA_033807585.1 of Hydrophis major. Lineage (NCBI taxonomy): Eukaryota > Metazoa > Chordata > Lepidosauria > Squamata > Elapidae > Hydrophis > Hydrophis major. The sequence continues at coordinate 100,504,057 of CM066328.1, forward strand.
CAGTCAAAAAGCTGGAACACACTTCCTCACTCGTCCAACACATGGAAGCCACAGGTCATAACATCAACTTCAAAACCCTAGCCACTATAGAAAATCCCAGCCACAGAATCATCAGAGAAGCCATAGAGATTGAAAAAAGACCAGAAAGCATGAACAGAAGAGATGATTCCACCAGGCTGTCAATCATTTGGAAGCCTGCACTCACAAACAAAAAAATCTCCACACCACAAGCCAGGCAAACACCTGGGCACAAACAGATCCCCCCTGATATCTCCAGCTCAAACACACCCCAACCAGGCACCCAGATGAAACCCAGCTTCCTAACTAATGATAGCCGTCCATTTACCCGAAGCCAAGCTGCACTAAAGGCCTCCAATAAAGTAACACAATGTTGCCAGCCAATCAAGATACAAAAAGAGCCCCCCCCCAAAAAAAGACAGAAGATATTAGTAGCAGAAACACAGACCAAGACTCTCAACCAATCAGGAGGAAGAAAAAACCATTCTGACACAGCAATAGGCTGCCCCAAATTTAAATCTGAAACCACTGTAAAAGTTTGACTCACAGACAAACACCATACAGAAGCCTGATGATGGCAGATGAGATTCTGCTGAAACGTTGCTACAACTTTAAAAGCACCACTATTATGACGTGGGAAAATACCCGAACAAAGCTGAATGCCAGATATATATATATATTCACTCTGAGAAGCACAGAGCTGAAGACCAAGCCTGAAGATGATGAATGAGACTTAATCGAAACGTTGCCTAGGTACTTCCAATCTTACGCGGGAGAAAACCCGAACAACCAAAGATAGATAGAAAGATAGATAGATAGATAGATAGATAGATAGATAGATAGATAGATAGATAGATAGATAGATGTCTGGCATTCAGTTTTGTTCAGGTATTTTCTCACGTCATAGTAGTGGTGCTTTTAAAGGTGTAGCAACGTTTCAGCAGAATCTCATCTGCCATCATCAGGCTTCTGTATTGTGTTCATCTGTGAGTCAGACTTTCACAGTCGTTTCTGTTTTAAATTTGGTGCTATATATATACATATATATAAATCCAAACTAAAATAAGTAACCAGAAAAATATCAACCATGCCTGCCTTAGGATGGGAACGCCAACTAACCCAGCCCCAAGCCTATTCCTATCTTTCTGAAGGATAACAGGGAATTAGAAAAATATAACAGGAATTGTGTGATGACCCAGGTTGGGATACAAAACAAACACAGTCACAGAAAATAGGTGAAGCTCCTTTTATTCCTTCACTTTGCTTCCAAGCTCCAAATATCTTTGATGGAGATAAAAAAAAAACTCCTACACATGAAGAAGGAAAAAAGCAACACAAACCAGGCAAAATAAGGGCTAGAGGATGTCCACAGATAAAACCCACTGGGAAGGACGCCAAACTCAGAGAGGAACTATAAATGAGAGATATTGACACACTTTGTTTCCAGCGTTCACTAGTATGCAGGTCCATAATTCAGTTGTCACAGCTGCAGCCCATGAAGAGGATCAAGGCCATCTCCTCCCAAGTAGACCACATTTCTTCCTTATCCTCTCCTCCCTGCATGCCCTAGGATGAATAGGGGATGGACCTGGGTCCTCCTCTGACTGCTCAGCTGGCCTCTGCCTTTCCCCAGCCTCCTCCACAACCTCTGGAGCCACACTTTCACTCCCTGTCAGCTGTTCCTCCTCTCCCTCAGAGTCAGTCTCCAGCAGGAGCATGATAGGGAATCCTGTCTTCTTCTGTATAGTATTCCACACTGGACAAATATTTCTCTTCTTCATTCAGAAACTTTTGTACTCTGAAAAAAGTTATTATTCATTTACTTAGTAAATGTTGGTCTTTTGATTATGCTCTGTCATAGCCTCATTCTTGCATTAAGGAACTGTTTCCTGAGTACCCCAATACACTTTTTGTCTTTATTGTTGCATATTGTTCTCCATCATTCCACCCATCTCATTCCTTGCTACTGCTTTACTGTTTCCTGTACCCATGCAGTTGGTACTATACTGTATCTTCTTCCTCCTTCTTCTAATTATTTGCTAGATCACTGTTGGAAAAATGCCCACCCCACCTTTTTTCTTTTTTTTTCTTTTTTTTTTTCTTTTTTTCTTTAATACATTCATAGCCTGCTGTAGGTCTTCAGAAATAACGTATTTGCTGTGTATTGTAAATATTAGACTTTTTCACTTGCACAGTTCCAAGTGAAATGACCTCTGGAGCCCTTCACAGACAACAGCTAATTATCCTCTACAAACACTCAAATGCACATACAGACACACATTCTAATTTAGCATTCCACTAAGAAAACACTGGCATCAACTTCAAATGGGAATTAAGTGATATACAAAGTCTGCATGCTCAGCAACAACAGATTGTGCACAAATGCAGCCTCAATCAAATATTGTAGTTCAAAAAATAAATTTAACTCTCAATTCCAATAGTAGCCAGCCATTTTCTCTAAAAGTTCTTCTTTTTTGTCACTGTCTATGGCTTATTAGAAATTTATTTTGCTACCTAAATACATTATTGGCCAAATTAGGTTGTTGATAAAGTTACAGCTCAATTGTTACAGCTCAATTTCCTACAAATTTATAGTACTAAATTAGTAAAATACACTGAGAATTTTCAGAAACAGTTCTCTTATCAGTTACCGATGCTTAGTTTTCTTGTTCTTTCTTGAAACTTTCTTGAAGTTTACTTGGAAAGGAAAGTTTCAGCTGTAGAAAAAGAGTTTCTCTCCAGCATTTTCCTTAAAAACGGCGATTGGGTAGAATTTCTCAAAGGAACTATGATGTGATATAACACAACTCATCATATCATATGATATGATGTGATATATGACAAAAATGCAATTCATGCCTGCTTCATTTCAGTACAAGGTACAGCTCCTTTTATACATAGCAGTACAAGTTTAATGTTGAGCTACTGCAATAAATAAGAGTAGGTGAATAGGCTTAATAATGGAACTTGGGGAAAACATCTCAATCCCACAACTTCAGCAATTTTCTTGACTAGAGTAACAGGTTTTGTATACTAGAAGAGGGTTTGTTTGTTTGATTGATTGATTGATTAATTAAATTTGTATCCTTCCCATCTCTCTACCAAGCAACTCTGGATGGCTTACAATTCCTCAAAAATAGAACAAAACAGTTACAGGGTTAAGTCATTAAAACATCAGACATTAAAAGTTAAAACATTAAAATTAATATTAAAATGGATAAAAAGAACCAGTGTGTAATACAGTATAAAACAAAGAGATGTATTTCTTTTTCCTTTGTTTGCCTTATGGGTCTCTATTGCTTTCAAGAGGGTGCCATAATTGGGATGGGGGGAGACAACCTTTATATATCAAACCAAGTCTTACTGCAGCTTAGGAAGCTATGCTGTGCATCCTATTATTATGCATATCCCCCATTGCAAAGGCTTAGCTTCATTTATGTTAACCGATGAAAAGTGAGTGGAAGCAAACATAAATCTTCAATCTGTCTGTAATCTCTTACAGTCTAACTCCTTTTACTTAATCTGCATCTTAACGTTTCGTCCTCTTCCTGAACAAATGAATAAAAAGCTTTTAAAATTAAAATAAACATTTCATGGGAGAAAAGTGTTTGGTAGGAGAATGTTTGATACTAGAATGTGCACGCGTTTTTATGAGCGGTTTTTATCCTGTCTTGCGTTCTTTAGATTTAATTTTAGATAATGCGCAGTAATGGAACGGGTGGCAATGCTGGGATATTTGTCATATAATTTGTCATTTAATTTTTTAGCAGGAGGAAATACGTCAAGGAGTGGTGAATTATAAAAATATCAAAGACACAATATAATCCAGATTTGTGTCTAAAGGATGATTCTTTGTATGCTTATTCAGAAATGAGATTCCCTGTTTTCATAGGGACTCATGTCCAATTCCAGGAAAGTGTGGACACAAATGCATATTTAGCTTCTGATTCACAGTGTTCCCCTAAGGTCCCCCTTTGTCCAACTTATGCCATTTTCATCATGTCATAGCAGTTTCTAAATGTCAGTGGAAAGAATATCTGCTATTAAAAAAATACCAATCTATGATTTAGGGCTAAGGAAGCTCAAAGTCATCTTTCCTTTCCTCCTCTCCTTTTCTAACATTGGTCAAAGGTGATTAAAAGTTTCCATTTAGGTTGATCCTAATTTAACATGTCATTTGAATTTTTAACCAATAACTCATCTTAATTAGTGCTAGCTGAAATCGTGAATTGTAACTATTGGCTTATTTCACCTGAGATTCTCCACAATTTAATGTTTGGAATTTATATCAATATGCAGGTAAGATTTTAAAAAATGGCAGCAAAAGTTTCCAAACTCTTCTTCACTTTGGAAGAGGGGGATTTATAAGCAATTGCAAGATTCACTGCTGCTCATTCTTATGCCAAACCATAATAATCTCAGTATTATGTCCAAATGCAGCCTTCTGTTTTAACTCTAGAAGTATATGAATCCAACTAAGCTGGATGTTTATGATTTTATTTTGGGGAAAACATGAGGAAGATATGAATAGGATGAGTGTATCCCATTGTGCAAAAGTCATTATTTGCTAAAATAACCACTGGAATAATAAGATCTTTGTGCCAGATGACTTTTCACATTGTTATGACTCTACAGGTTGTTCAGTCAAACATAATGTACACTTGTAAATGCTTCAGGTGCAGTAGTTGAAACTAAGCATCATGTTACTTTCATGAAGGGAAGTACTTGCAATCATTCACACACACACACACACACACACACACACACACATAGAGCAGCTGTCAATTTAGATGCAGCAAGCATATGCTGATGAAGGATGAATAGGACACTTCCCTGTTTCTCAGGAACGGAATTGCCCCAAACCAATTCAAAGATATTTAATTTTCTGAATCAAGTCCAGCATCTTTATAGAATGGTAATGACATGTTTCTTGAATACGACAAAAAAACATCATCCTGACAGATTATCTTTCTATTTACCTTCCTCTCTTTTAGTTTAAGAATTAAACAGAGGAGTTGTACATTTACTGATGAGCCTAAGACTACGAAGACTTGGAAGTAATACTGTTAATATGTACTTATACACCCTCATTTTTTGCATTTTGTCACTAGCATCTCTGGTGAAACTGGTTTTCAGGTTTTTGTAGTGTTTCCAGCAGTACTTCAAGCCCAAACTAGTTTTAGATTAACATTTTAGCAAGCAGTGGCTGCATATATCCAGCTGTTCAAATTTATATGCATCTACTTTTTATTATGCCATTGAAAAAAGCAAAATACAAGACTATGCCAACAAAGTCATTGCATGCTAGGCGTGACCTAAAGTAAGAGAAATAGATTTCTCTTTGTATTATTTTACAATCAGTTGTTTTAAGAACCACTCATGCACGGTTTCTATCCCTTAAGCCTCATTAGGATGACTTTTGCATACAGGGTCATGTGCCAGTTATATTTTATATTTTGTCATGTGACTATTTTCAGAGCATTGCAATTCCACTCAGTCTGTGTAATTCCCAATAATGGTTAATGGCCTTTGCCCCCTGATGATCCAAGAGGCTTCTGCAATTCCGAAATCACTGTTGTAAAGCCATCAGTTGGCCAGTTTGTTTCCTCTTGACTGTTGCAGCCCAACAATCATTTCTCATAACAAGACCAGAGAGATATTGAAACAGACTTAAGTAATGACCCATTTGCGCATTTTATTTTTTAACTGGTATAATTTCAAGAAACTCTAGTATGTGTTTTTGTTGCACTGTATGGATACTAAATTACTTTCTAGAATATGTCACCTTGAGCATTGTCAGAAAAAAAAACCACTCTATTTCAGTCACATTTAGAGCCATATCTGCTCTGAATTTTATTTTCTTGAGTCACCAACTACCTTTCTATTGATGTTTCATACATGCATGGAGAACTATATGTAATCACATCTTCCAGCATATCCCATGCATTTCAGATGGATACTGGCATTGAGAAATGGTCTTCCAATTTCTCCTGTATAGTTCTTGTCATTTGTCACGGACAGGTGCAACTTATAGTAGATCTGCTGAGCATGGTCCTCAGATATGGGCTGAGTTCACGTATCTTGCTAAACAAGTTGTACTCTGAGACTGCTTCTTAAATTAGATTAAGCAGCTATAAGAATCATTTTGTGATTAAAGTTAGTTAGATGTTAGAATAACTTTATTGTCATTGTACAAGTATTCCTAAGGATGGGAGACCTGTTTCTAAATCAATTGATTTGTTACTTGTGAGGTTGTTATAAGTCATACAGCACTTTAACAATACTGTTTGTGTGTTGCTGTCTCAGCTCTTCCTCCAAAACCTTACACTTTTTCACTGTGGATGGAATTTGATTCCTAGTTATGCATTAGATACATAAATCCAATTTTCTTGGCAACAAAATGAAAAGGGCTTGCCATTATCTTCTTCAGAATGGTGTGTGTGTGTGTGTGTGTGTGTATCTGCCATTATAGCCTACTTCTAATTTACATTCTATCTTTTCATTATTATGCAAAGTCATCTTGATGTTGCTGCCTAGATGGTGGAAAAATAAATGGAACCAAATAGACATATGCTGTTTTTGTTGTAGTGGCAGTGGCAATACTTTGGACAAAATGACTAGTGAAGCTGTGCTGAAAAGGATGAGTCAAAAGGATTAACTTGACTAGTTGAATGTCTAACCGGCAGAAGCCACACAGTTATATTCAAAAGGCAGATTTGAACAAAACATGCCTTTCTTGTGGCAAAATAAGCATAAGTGGTGGGCTCCTGATGAGCAGAAAGTTGAAAGGCTTAAAAAGAGGGCTCTAGTCATAGATGTTATTATTCATCATTATTTTTAATGTGATTTGTCTTTCATGCTATCAGCTTATTTTCTTAATAGCCCTCTCATTTTTATACATACTGTCACAAATGGGTTTTTATGAATGTTCAGAGAAATATGAAAGGTATTGAAGAGTCTCAATACTGATTAATGTTTACAAAGGTTCTGTGAAAAATAATTCAAAGAGGTGTGGTGTTTTTTTTTTACAGAATTGATTTGCCTATACCTAGCTACTAACTTACCATATATACTCGAGTTTAAGTTGACCCAAATATAAGCCGAGGCACTAATTTTACCACAAAAAACTGGGAAAACTTATTGACTCAAGTATAAGCCTAGGGTGGGAAATGCAGCAGCTACTGGTAAATTTCAAAAATAAAAATAGATACCAATAAAAACTTTCACTAGGACAGTTGAGAATAAGTTTGATGTTCACAATTTCCTCTTTGAAAAAGACCAGTAAATAGGGAACAAGAAGATGAAGAAAAAGAAGTGTGTTTTTTCACACTTTTCACACTGCAGTGAACAAAAATGGCGTCATAGGAACAGGCTTATTCTCAGTCCAAAGGTTTGTTTCTGATTTCTTCCCTGATTTAAGGAAAATTTGGGAAACGATCTATCATGAAAGGTTTAATTGATTCACTAACACAAAAGAAGATGATGATGATGACAGTGGGAGGCAGGAGTCACTCTCTCTCTTGCAAGAAAAAAGCAAGAGCTGTTCTTATGATCTCTCCCTCTCTCTCTCTTTCTCCGTAATACAGTCAAGCCCTTTCCAGCACGCGCGATCCGCCGCCGCTGCCACTTTGCACCTTGCAAATGCAAAATCCCAGGGTTTTTGCATTTGCAAGGTGCAAAGCAGCGGGGGCGGATCGCATGTTCTGGAAAGGGCTTGACTGTATTGGGGGGGGAGAGAGAGAAAGAGAGAGATCATAAGAATGATCCCACCCACCCAAAGCCACGAAGTCCCCCAATCACGCAGCCCAGAATCGCCCTCCCCTCAGGGGCAGCAAAAACGCCCGGCGTTTCCCGAGACAAGAAGCTCCGCCGTGCAATGAAAGCGCCCTGGCTCTAGGCTCGCGGGCTCAGAAAACAGCGTGAGCCAAGGTGGCTTCGGCTCCGCTTGGCTTCGTTTCCTCAGCCCCAGCTGCTTTCAGTCTGCTCGGGAGGAGGGGGAGGTGGTGGTGGCAGCTCGCATTGTTTTCTGAGCCCACGAGCCTAGAGTTCAGAAAACAATTCGAGCCGCCACCACCACCTCCTCCCCCTCCTCCTGAGCGGACTAAAAGCAGCTGGGGCTGAGGAAATAAAGCCAAGCGGAGCTGAAGCCACCTCAGCTCGCGTTGTTCTCTGAGCCTAGAGCCAGGGCGCTTTCATTGCACGGTGGAGCTTCTTGTCTCGGAAAACACCGGGCGTCATTACTGTCCCCTGAGGGGAGGGCGATTCTGGGCTGCGTGATTGGGGGACTTCGTGACTTTGGGTGGGTGGGAGCGAGGACGGACGGAGTCCGCGAAGTGGGGCTTGCCTGCCCTTGCTGGCTGCCTCTGCTTCCTTAGGGGTGGGGAAGGGGGCTCATCTGGACCAAGGGTGAGTCTCCCCCTCAGTCTCCCCTGAAGGATCTTCCATTGCTTTTGCCTTCTCCCTACGTCTTCCCTCTGTTAAAATCCCCACACACACCCACACTTATTTTCAGGTGGATAGATTTCGTGTCTGAGCATTCTCACATGATGGTGGGTCTTTCCCCTCCCCCTAAAAACAGTTAAAAAAAGAAAAAACAATATATCCTCATGCAAGAACTTTTCTGCTTCCGATTACCCCCATGCTTACAAGTTGCAAAGGAAACACGGAAGCAGGGAAGCGGCTGCCCAGCTCCAGAGCTCCACACCATTTTTTTTTCAGAGGGGAATCTGACTCGAGTATAAGCCGAGGGGGTTTTTTTCAGCACAAAAAATGTGCTGAAAAACTCAGCTTATACTCGAGTATATACGGTAATAGCTGAAGCAATACTTTAAACAGATTAAGCTTGTAGCACATTCTCTTGCTATCTCAGTTCTCTGTAAAGTGGATATCAGATCTTCTGCCTTCTACCATTGGAGCACCATGTGTGAACCTCAACTTCCAGAATGTTCAGTAGTGGTCATGCAAATTCAATTCTGGAAGTTAAAGTTCACACATTTGGATGGTTGTCGAGTTGCAGAAATCTGATGCATGAGACATCATGTGCGAAATTGTTTTGCATCTGGAAAGATACATTTGATTGTTGTGAAATATATTTGATTGTTGCAAAGTGTATGAAATGGCCGTGGAGACAAAGTCATGGAGAAGTGGGCAAGAACTTTAAACATGCCCACCTGAGACTTCTTTGATGTGTTTTCCAGAGAACAGATGGTTCTCAACTTATGGCTGGTCGCTTAGTCATTCTTTGAAGTAACAATGGACCTTCGCATGGTTACTTATGATCCAGATTCTAAATTCTCACAATCACCACCCACACAGTTACATGATCACATTTTGGACCCTCAGCAGTTGGCATACATTTATCACCATTTGCAGCATCCTGTGGTCATGTGAACATCTTTTAGAACATTTTTTTCCGAAAAACCATGTTTCGTTCCGGTTTCTGGCAAAAAACACCTATTGCAGACGATGGATTTCCACAACAACCGTTGTGCTTACTTAATGCAGTTCACTAATGATGCCCAAAAAAAGGTTGCAAAATTAGGTGTGGTTACATGGTGACTCACTTAACAACTGGCATGATTTAGGACTATAATTCCAGGCTCAATTATAGTTACAAATCAAAAATTATGTGCATATACGTCTCCCATCCAGAAACACAGTGAATGCTTCCTTCCCTGCAGTGGCAAGTTTGGAAGATGTCCTAGAGGTGAAATTCCACTTTTTATGGCACTTTGGCATAACATTCATTGTATCAAAAAGAAATGTAAAGTAGATCAATCATTACTTACTTTATATTTTAGCCAACGTGTCCTGTGTGACCATGTTTACTAAAGAGGACATGATGACTTCAAAGTAGGTGCCACTGATATAATTAAGTAAAGTTCTTTTGAAATAAGAAAGTCTGGGTTTTGAAGAAGTTGCATGATACATGATTAATATTCCTAGATAGAATGGATCTTAACATGAAGTGTGATGGATATCTGCTTTTTTCTCCAGGCCATTCATGCTTCTGCCTCCTCTGATGGAATGGATGCGAGTAGCTATAACCTATGCTGAGCACCGGCGCAGTTTAACTGTAGACAGTGATGACATCCGACAGACAGCTAGGTTGCTATTACCTGGATTGGACTGTGAACCTCGGCAATTGAAGTAGGTTGTGTACATCTAATATTCCACCTACATTTAATCACAATATATTCTAATTAAGGCTGCTGTTTTTAAACACATTTTATGTACACATGCCAGAAGACTGATTTGTTCACAATGAAAAAGCCATCTATGTCAATACCATGTTTCCCTGAAATAAGACCTAACATGTTTTCTGCACATGCACCCAACACAAGCCCTATCCTCAAAATAAGCCCTACTTAAATGCCTGCCCAGTCTGTCTGGTTGCTTGCAGTGCCATCAGCACGAGGTGAGGTGAGGAGGGGTGGAGCTGCCTCACACATACATCGGCTTATCTCAGGGTCCCCACAGCCAGGTCATCCATGCTCTGATAACTGCTTCACAGTGGCAGCACCAGCAGTCATGTGCAGCAGGAGCCCACATGGCCATCAGCCCACTTCTTCCAGCACTGGCACGGCACCAGAGCAGGAGGCTGACCGATGTGCTGGTGTCGTGGCCATGAGGCAAGGCGGGCAGGTGGAGCTGCCCTATGCACCCTGGACCAGCTTACCTCAGTGCCACTGCAACCAGCCCATCCACACTCTGACAACTGCCTCACCTTGCGGTGGTGTCTCCGATAGTCCCATCCAGCAAGACCCCGCCTGGCCTCCAGCCTACTTCTGCCTGCTTGTGTCTGCAATAGAACAGGAAACTGAGCGACACGCCAGTGCCAAGGCCATGATGTGAGGCAGGTGTTGGGGCATAGGTGGGCTGGCTGTAGGAGCCCAGAGGTAAGTCTGTGTGGGGCACATGAGGAGCTCCACCCCACCGCCTCACAGCAGAGGCACTCAAATGAAATAAGACGTCCCTGAAAATAAGCCCTAGTGCCCATAAGAAAATAAAACTAGGTCTTATTTTTGAAGAAACATGGGTGTTATTTCTGAAGGGCACATAAGATTTACAAACTTTAGCATTTTTTTGGCAATTAAAACAAAACTACCAAACCAAAAATAATAATAATCTAATGGGACAAGCTCCTCCTTGGAGGTATTGTGAGTGACTACTGTGATCCCAAAGGTAAATCACAGTTTGTTCAAGAAAACTGAAGGACAGTATTTTTAAAGGTGAAATGATCAGGCACATAGAAAGAGCATCAAATAGCTTCTGTGAGGTAAAATTAGGCCACAATAACCTTTAGAGTTTTTTTCAGAGTATAAAAAATGTACAGAGGAATGACCTTGAAAGCATAGTTAACTTGGATTTTGAAGACGTTTTGACCAAATATAAAAAAACTATTGAGCAAACAGAGCAGTCATAAATAAGAAAAGATTGGTAAAGGTTAAATAACAGAAATCAGAGAATAGGATTAAGTGAACAGTTCTTGCAATGGATGGACATAACCACTATCATCCTGAAGGGTCTGCATCAGGATGAATATTTTTATTCTTTCTAATCCAACAGAACATTGGAAGGAAATTATATCAAAGAGCTTGGTATCATCTGCCCTCTGGCTATCTGTCTACCAATAGGAAAACTCTCACAAATCAGAACAGGACAGGGCAAATTATCTATGACAGAAGCATGCAAAACAATGATTGTGCGTAGTTTTTTTTAATAGGCTGGATTTGATTGGCACTGCAGAGAAAAGAAATCTAGGGAAAAAAAATATATCCCCCAGTGCATTACTATATGTTAAGAGAAGCAGCTGGAAACAGTAACTTAGAAATGCTGCTGTTCTACTTTAAACCCCCACTTTTCTGGTCACATGATCCAGTGCAGAATGTGTGCAGCCTTCTCAATACTGCTCAGGGCACACACACATACAAAGCAGAAACACACGTTCATAGCCTATTAGTTTGTTATGCAGGAGAGGGGGTTATATATTAAGCAGAATGGTAAGAATGTCTGGAGAAACTTACGGATAATTAAAACTATAAAATCCATTTTCACAAAATGAATCAGCGGCTACTGATTTTTAAAATTGTTTGGCCAAATTCATGAACAGTAAAATGTTAACACAACAACAGAATAACAAGAGTTGGAAGAGACCTCTTCTTACTCCAAACTCTTGCTCAAACAGAACATCCTATACCATTCCAGGCAAGTAGTTGTCTAGTCTTCTTAAAAGCCTCCAGTGATAAGCAACCACAGCTTCTGAAGACAAGCTGTTCCACTGGTTAATTGTTCTCCCCGTTAGGAAATTTCTCCTTATTTCTAAGTTGCTTTTCTCCTTGATTAGTTTCCATCCATTGTTTCTTCAGGTGCTTTGGAAAATAGTTTGACCCCATTTTCTTTGTGGCAGCCCCTCAAATATCAGCACACTACTATCATGTCCCCCTTAGTCCTTCTTTTCACTAGGCTAGCAATACTCCAATTCCTGCAACCGTTCCTCATATGTTTTAGCCTCCAGTCCCCTAATCATCTCTGTTGCTCTTTCCCAGTGCAATGTGAATTGCACTGTCAACTGTCAGAGGCTGCCAGTCATATTATGACAGGATACCTACATGAATCGTAAAGAGTTGGTGCTATACGAATGAAAGAATGAATGAATGGCATTAAGTATATAAAACAAGAATATGAACATATATTCCCTCCTAAGTATGCACAGCTTATGAAACCTATGCACATGGTAAAAATTCAGGTGCACACAAAATGATTTAAATTCAACAACACAACAACAATAATAATAATAATTGTAACCACCTCTCATCATAAAATTCCAAACTAATGACTCATAAGTAATCCTGCTCAAGTTTGTGGTCTTAGCTTACCTGCAGCAGTGAGAATTGCTCGGTGCTGCCACAGCACGGACTGAGCAGGAGCACCACCTGACAGATATTCCCTCTCAGTCTGTGTTATAGTTACCCTCATTGCTGCAGTTAAGGCAAGGTGGCAAGATTGTGCTTTTTGCCCATGACAGCCTTGTAAATGGTAGCCAATTTGCTCCAGGCCCCAGAGCCTCCAGTGTACAAAGGAGTGCTTCCTCCCCCATCCCTGCCAAAAGAACCCAACCCTTTTATTTCCCTCCTCCCTCAAAAAATGTTTCATTTCCCTCTTCCTTCCAAAAAAAAAAATAGTAATAATTCATTGAAAAAGGCTTAATTTTCCTGATCCCTCCAAGAAAAGCTTTAATTTATTTCTGTCTTTCCTTCCCCCAAAAAACCTTAATTTTCCACCAGTCTCCAATAAAGGTTTAATTAATATCTGTGGAGTTACTACAGATCCATGATTTTTCATGATTGCTAGGATACTTGGATACTAGCATCCTAGTGGTTGCTAGGCTGACCATTGTGGTTGACCATTATGGAAACAAAAAGCTGCGTTAGTTGGGCCTTCCATGTTATTCAGTACAGCTCTTCTTAAGATGTTCTGCTGTTCTTTAAAGAACCTTTAATATTACGGCATGGAGTGTTCTAGTACAGACTGTATAAACTAATAGCAATCAGTTCTTCCACAGTCCAGTTTTATATATTCTACCAGTTTTGCCATCATTGTTTGATGTCTTGGTGTCATATGTTTATCATATTAAACTTAAAATACCACTTGAAAAAATCGATATTTATACCTCTTCCAAATCTCAATATTTATAGGCAGTTATTTTGAGGATGAGACTAACTTTAGTTTATGAATACTCACCTTTGGAGTATTACTGTACATAAGTATATTTTAGGCATGAAAGGTTTCAGTTAAAATCTTTAACTCTTTCATAATCCTGTATGGCTTCAATTAAGTACTCTCAAGGATCTCTGAAAAACTATCAAAAGTAGTTATTATAAGAAGAAAAATGCATTGAAGTGGAACAGTGTTTTTTATTAAAGAGTCAGTTGCAATCAGGTGGCATCAATATCAAACAAATAAATTAAATTTTAAGATTGCTAAATTAAATTCATTGAACAGAATATTATCATTTTTCTTTAACTGCTCAGAAATGGGCTAACAGTGCAAAATTTCTTTCTTCCAAGTCTTTCAGTCAAGCATTTCCAAAAGTGCTGAATCTAAGTAAATGCTTTTTAAGAAACAAATGGATTTCTGTCAAAAGTTTAGAATAAACAAAAGTCACACATTGGAATTTCCCAATCTGCTTCTCTTGGCAGCAGCACTCCATATTGTTTTCCTAACCTTAACTGCTTTATCTGATGCAATCAAAAACAAATTAGTCATATGCAGCACCAACAATTAAAATATAAGTACCCTATCTGTTCAGAGAAAGAAAAGCTTTGATAATTTCATCCAAGTCTCTCAGCGGGGGGAAAGGACCAAACATCTTTGATTTATACATACAGAAGAAAGTGCCAAATGAATCTGCTAAACTGTCCATATAAAAGACCTATTGGGAGACAACCACACAACAAGAGTAAAGTTAATTCACCAATATGGGAGACAACTGTAGGTTGACATTAAAATGTGCTGACTGCACTTCCAACCCTTATTCTGCCTGGGCATCGAAACAATGCCCATTGTCTTCCAGAAGCCTGCTGGACACCAGTAAAAATTGCTCATACCCAACCATGTAGATCAACTCCTACTAATCGATCTGTAGTTTCAATCTGACAACTGATGCCTACGGAGCAATTTTCTTTCCATTTCCTTTTTCTGGACAGTTCTTTGCAACTGCATAGAAAACCTCAGTAAGATAGAAGAACTTGGGCCTCAAGAGCCCTTTCCCATGCTCACATGCATGCATGCATACAGACTCACTCAATGCACACATACTTCTCTTGCTATCTCACCCAGCCTGGCAGCTGCAGTTACTTGCCAAATCTGGTAAATAAAATGGGTGTCTGGCACAATTGGATTTTCCTGTTGCCAAAAGATTGAAAAATAATGGTTAACGACCAAAGGGGTAGATATGGTCACAGTGGCTTCAAATGGGCAATAGGAACAGTAGGACCCTAATCTTTTTGTAATATGTGCTATAGCATCTACATGATAAGAAACCTTCTGGAGATGCTATAGAGCATTCACCTGATGATCCCTTCTCCTGGTGGCTCACTCCCTTTAGAACATTATATCCATGGAAATTAGACTGGCCCCCACTTTGCATTCTTTCTCAAGCCCCTGGGAACCTGGTTGGGTCTGGGGAACCCAGAGTGGGAAGGAGCCCATCAAGTGGCTTGTTAAATTGATTTTTTTCATTGCCTGGGAGTTAGAGTTAAAGTTATTTGCATATTGGGCTTTTATTTTTGGTAAGCTGCCAGAATCGCTGAGAGTAACAGCCATATAAATTCTCTAACTAAATGAATAAGTCCCTGCATAGAGGGACGAGTTGAAGACAAGGTCATCTGTTAACAAAATGGTTAACAAAGCATTTGTCTTAGGTCTGATCTACCCATGGTCAAGTGAGATGAGCATGAATGATAGGATTGTAACTTTTCAGCCTGCAAGAGGAATTGTCTGTTTGTAGGAAATTTGAGTTAGAAATATCATTTAGAAAGATACCTTTATCTGAAGTCTGTAATTATACAATCCTTTATGCCACCTCAGATTTCTGCCGTATCAAATGTAAAACAGTCCTCAAATTCACAGTGAGGAAAACAAATACCTTAGCAGGAATGATATGAAGTAGAAATAATTTTAGGTCTTTTATTACATCTGTTTCTGCCTTAGTGAACTCAAGATCACAACATGCTGGGATACAGGATCCTAGCTGTAATATTAATAACAATATTAATAAACTGTGGTTGTATTGTTCCACAGGCCAGAATGCTGCTTTAGTTCCTTCCGGCGAATGGATGCAAAGGCTGCTACTGAAAAATTCCAGCAAGATCTGGGGTTTCGAATGTTGAACTGTGGAAGGACTGATCTGATTAACCAAGCTATAGAAGCCTTAGGACCTGAAGGTGTTAATGCAATGGATGATCAGGTATATAAAAATCAGTTCTATAACATTCATGATATGGATGAGCAAGATTAAAATCCAAAGTCCAGGTTATTGCTGTTATGAATTAATAAAAGTGCTTGAGTAAAGATTGTTGAAACCTTAAAGTAAAGTGCAGGGTTCTGGCCCTGCACTTCTGATTGGCCGATAATAGTGATATCAGATTGGTCCATTCAGGAGAATCTGATTGGCTATTAATGAGCCTTTCTCATTGGTTAAAAGAGCTAACGTTCCTGTGTTTTCATTGGCTAAATACCCAAGAGCTTGCCTATATAAAGGGGGCTGTTGTGGCCATTTTTAGAACTGTTGCACCATGTTAAATAAAGAGTTGAAGTTCACTGTTCATCGACTCGTCTCCACTTCTTGTGCCACGCACAGAACATAACACTGGCGACGAGGATGGGATGTGGAGACGTCAGAGCTGATTGAACACTACAGAGCGATAACTGAGCACGTGGCTGAAATGCACCAACGGCGGAACCATGTCCGGCAGCATCATACCACCCGCTCCATTCGACCCGGCACAAGAAGACTGGGACTCATATATGGATCGCTTCCAGGTGTTTCTGGAAACCAACAATTTGAAGGATGCCACTACCGGAAAGAAACGGGTGGTATTCCTAACTCATTGCGGACCGACCGTATTCAAGATGGCCAAGGCACTAGCGAAACTGGCAGAAGTGAAGTCCATGGACTGGGACGTCCTCGAACCCCTGCTAAGGGCCCACTATGCACCGACCATACCAATGCTCGTTAAAAGGCATAAATTTTACCAGAGAGATCAGCGGAAGGGCGAAAGTGTTGCTGATTTCATAGCTGATCTCCGGAATCTGGGAGGCCTATGCAGGTTTGCCGACCTTGAAGAAGCCCTGAGAGAACGAATAGTTCTGGGATTAGATGCACCTGGCGTGCAGAGTAAGCTGATGGCGAAAGGCGACATTAGCCTTACAGATGCCATCGCTGACCCTACTGCAGCAGAAGCAACCAGGAAGTCGGCTGCCTGAATGCGCCGCACCCACGCCCCACTTCGCCAACTCGCCAGTGAAGTTTCACCTCACTTAGAAGAACAGGCAACAACAGCCCACCACGAGGACCTCGAATCGTCATTGGAAAGCGATGAAGAAGAGGTCAACCGGCTCCGGTCTGAACGAGACCAACGCCAGAGATCGCAGTACCAATGCGCTGGTTGTGGGGCAAACCACCCCCAATCAGACTGCAAATTCCTCGATGCGCTCTGCCATGTGTGTGGGAAAAGAGGCCACATTGGACGGGTCTATAGAAGCAAACAAGGACCCGGCCAGCCCTCGAGGGGGGCTAACTATTGCCAATCCACAGGAAGCCGTCCTGTAAAGCGAGAAACCTTGAACCACCAATGGAACAACCACTCCTACAGAAACAAACCCCTAAACCACTCAACGAAGCGAGAAGAGGCGCATCAAACTATTACGATTGGTCATGCCTCATCACTGGACACCAAGAAGATCCAGGTGAAGGTGGCCATCAAAAACCAGCCTTGTATGATGGAAGTCGATTCAGGATTGTTTCTCTCGATGGTTTCCTGGAAGACCCTCAAGCAACTCATCCCTACCGTCCAGCAACAAGACCTCCGATTCCAAAGAATCATACTCAAAGATTATCAGGGAAATCGAATTCCAGTCATTGGATCCAGCCAAGTCTGTGTCTATTTAAAAATCGTACCGCATCTCTACCCTTGACTGTAGTCGACAGGGATCAGCCTAGCTTGTTAGGCCTCCAATGGTTCGCTCCACTTGGAATTGAAGTAGCCGGCATTCACCGAACCAGCAGCAATGACTGGGAAGAGGCTCTCGTCCAAGAATTCCAGGACGTCTTTGCAGATAAACTAGGCGAGTACAAGGGGACCCCGATATCATTTAACCTCAACCCCGAAATAGCTCCCATCTGCCTTAAGCCTCGTCGAGTTCCATTTGCCCTTAAACCAAAGATTGACGAGCAGCTTGATAAATTAATAGCCCAGGGGGTGTTAGAACCAACCGACCATTCTCCCTGGGAAACCCCTATCGTAACACCCATCAAGCCGGATGGATCATTAAGAATTTGTGGGGGCTACCAAGCCACCCTGAATCATGCCCTGCAGCAGAACGCTTACCCAGTACCGGTGGTGCAACACCTTCTCCATTCCCTGGGGGGCGGAAAAGTCTTTGCTAAACTAGATCTAGCCCAGGCATACCAACAACTGCCTGTAGACAAAAAAAAGACAGAGGCCCAAATGATCGTTACGCACCGAGGTGCGTTTAAATGTAACCGACTCCAATTCGGAGTAAGTGTGGCCCCGGGAATCTTTCAAAGTTTGATGGAAAGACTATTACAAGGGATAAAAGGCATTGTCCCCTATTTTGATGACGTTTTAATTGCTGCTCCGACTCAAGAAATACTAAGGGAGTGCCTGGGGTTGGTTCTTCAGAGATTTAAAGACTCAGGTCTCAAAGTTAAAAAAAACAAGTGTCAACTATGTACAGATTGAGTAGAATTTTTAGGATATTTAATAGATAAGCAAGGCATTCACCCCACCGATAGCAAACCTAGGGCAATCAAAAACGCCCTAAAACCCTGCAATAAGGCTGATCTCCAAGCTTTCCTAGGCCTTATCAATTTTTATAACGTCTTTTTACCTCACAAAGCAACCGTAGCCGAACCCCTACATCGTTTATTGGACAAAAAAGCACCCTGGGTTTGGGGGCACCGAGAGGAACAGGCGTTTCGACAAGTAAAAAACCTATTGACCTCCGACGCTGTTTTGATGCAGTATAATGAGACTTTGCCTTAAACGTTTACATGTGATGCATCACCATTCGGAGTGGGCGCCATTTTGAGCCACATTTTACCAAACGGAAGTGAAGCCCCTGTTGCCTATTTTTCAAAAACGCTATCAAAAGCAGAACACAATTACAGTCAAATCGATAAGAAAGCTCTTGCTATTGTATCTGCTGTTAAACGATTTCATGAATATATTTATGGGCAAGCTTTCACTATAATAACTGACCACAAACCTTTACTGGGAATAATAGCGGGAGATAAACCAACCCCTTATATATTATCTCCCAGAATGACTCGCTAGTCAGAATTCTTGGCTACCTATAATTATAAGTTGCAACACTGCCCAGGGAAAGCCATTCCCCACGCTGACGCATTGAGCCGTGCACCACTTCCAGAAACCGTTGACGACCCTGCTCCGACCGTCACAACACTGCAGATCGAGACACTCCAAAAACCGCCGTTGACAGCTCGCAATATCGCGATTGAAACTAAATACAATCCCATTTTAGCACATGTCCTCAGCTGGGTAGAGCATGGATAGCCATTGGACCAAATCCCTGACAACTAGTTCCCTTCAAAAGTCGACAGACGGAACTGTTTTCCCAGAAAGGCTGCATCATTTGGGGCGATAGAGTCGTTGACCCAGAGCGGTTACAGCGAGCAGTACTGAGAACCTTGCACAATGGCCACCTTGGCATTGTGCACATGAAAGCACTCTCACAAAGCTATGCGTGGTGGCCGGGCATAGACAGGCAGATTGAAGCATGGGTAAAGACTTGTCACAAATGCCAGGAAGTCAGCAATGCCCCACCGAAAGCAACCCCAACAGAATGGGAAACACCCAGGGGACCATGGTCCCGTATTCATCTGGACTTTGCGGGACCTACGAATGGACACACATTTTTATTAACAGTGGATGCCTACTCGAACTGGCTCGAAATCCATGAGATGAAAAATACAACAACCGAATCAGTCATCAGAAAATTGGACAGATTATTTGCAACACACGGACTACCGGACATTCTGATATCCGACAACGGGCCCCAGTTTACTGCGCTTTCTTTTGAACAGTATCTGGCGGACCGCGGTATTCGCCATGCGCTAACTTCACCGGCGCATCCTGCGGCCAATGGAAGGACCGAGCGCATGGTACAATTCATCAAAAGAACTCTACATAAAATGGACTATGGCGATATCGAAGACAAGATTAACCGGATACTCCTTTTGCAGCACATCACTCCACACAGCGTCACCAACAAAACTCCCGCTGAGTTATTGATGAGACGAAAACTCCACTCCCACCTCGACCGACTACACCCATCGTACGAACCTGAAAAATCACACGGATCCAGCGGGAAATGCCGTAATTTCCAGGTAGGCAACTTGGTTTTCGCGAGAAACTTTTATGGCGACCCATTGTGGGTCAAGGCAACTGTAATCCAAGTAACCGGACCCAGATCGTACCGAGTGAAATGTCGCGACGATAGAATATGGAAGCGTCATATTGATCAGCTGCGTTCAAGGCTGCAGTCTGGGGTCTGTGATTCCAGTCATTTCCAAACTGAGGGGGGAGGAGACGCCGAGGAGGCTGAGTTTGAAATGGCGGAAAGCACAAGCAGAAGAAATGACCGCTCAGACACAACATGTGAAGAAGGATCGGGGACAGGGGTAAACTCACCTCAAAGGGATACCGAGGACATTAGTGGTAACAGAAGTTTAGATACAGAACCAGAGGCACCCTGTTCACCAGATAACGTCCAACCCCAACAAGACTCTAGACAAATACCGGGAGGACAACGTAAATCAAATAGACAATCAAAACAACCTGCCTACCTCAAAGACTACGTTGTCGCACCCCTTAAACGGAACCCGGGGGGAAGGAGTGTTGTGAATTAATAAAAGTGCTTGAATAAAGATTGTTGAAACCTTAAAGTAAAGTGCAGGGTTCTGGCCCTGCACTTCTGATTGCCCGATAATAGCGATATCGGATTGGTCCATTCAGGAGAATCTGATTGGCTATTAATGAGCCTTTCTCATTGGTTAAAAGAGCTAACGTTCCTGTGTTTTCATTGGCTAAATACCCAAGAGCTTGCCGATATAAAGGGGGCTGTTGTGGCCGTTTTTAGAACTGTTGCACCATGTTAAATAAAGAGTTGAAGTTCACTGTTCATTGACTCGTCTCCACTTCTTTCGCCACGCACAGAACATAACAATTGCAATCATATAAACTTATACTCTTCTCAAAATCAGCATGTAAACCTTTTTACTACACAGTTCACTCAGGGCTACTCTGATATTCTGCATCATTCAATACCAGGAGTTCTTAACTAACTCTTATTGGATGTATGTGTGTTTCTTTTCCTTTTCATTAGAAACGTTGAAGCATCATCCTGTTATTGGAGACTTCAGTCAATAGAAGGCAGTAACTAAATTTATAAGAGGAAATACAAGAATTTCAGGTGCTTCATTAATCTGACCGATATCATGAAGGCATTGTAAAGTTTTATAGACAAAGTAAATTTGTAAAACAAATACAGTAGCTATAAACCAATATTATTTCAGTGTTTCATAGCATGTCTTCTGGAGCTCACTTCTGCCTACCTCTGAGGCCACTTCATAACACAGTGTGTTATGTTGACATGGGAATTTTGTGTTATTAACCTATGTTTATGCTTTCATGTGTTGTGTGAATGTGTTCATTTTCTGTCTCACAGACAAAAAAGAGAAGCAAAAGAATCATGTGCAGCCTTTAAGCATTTCTACAGGAGAATCAATATAAATTCTTACACTGAAATCAATTCCATGCCTAATCTACTTCCAATGTTTATAAGAAGAAAAATATTTATGCCAAAGTATATCATACATGGATAACACACATGTATTATAAAGTGTAAGGAAACAAATGTGCATATATAGAATATATAGAACCAAACATTTTGTTTGTAATCTTTGCTTTTTGGAAATAAAATAACTGGCTGGGTGCATTGTTCTTAAAGGGTATGACTCCACTCATGTATGCCTGTTCTGCTGGAGATGAAGCCATGGTGCAGATGCTAATTGATGCTGGAGCGAATCTGGATATACCAGTAAGTGAAAATCAGCTGCAGAAAGGGAAATAGGTAAATGGGTATGGATTCTTATTTAAGAATTGCAAAGTGAAATATTGTATTTTGAGGTTCATATAATATATTTGCTGAACAGATTTGAAGATAAATTTCTTTCTTTTTAGAAATGATGGTGATAGTAGTACTAATGGATTCTACAGCAACAATACCTGCTGTAGGTTAATTACAATGCAAAGGAAAGCAGAAATTGAAAGAATAAATTCTTTTCCCTCTGCAAGAACAACCTACAACCTCTAAAGAAAACTAGCAGATGCATTTTAAACCAAGAAATCAACCAACCAGTCTAAAGAATTAAACACACCGATTAGTATTGGCAGAATTTTCAGAGTTATGTCAGCCTACAGATTCCAAGGATTGCAATTTATCAGGGTTGTGCTATTTTCAATTGCATTTTAGGAGCTTAACAACAAGGAGAATTGCAACCAATAAACATTTCTCCCTTTTTCCCAGGTTCCTGGAAGTTCATCTCGATACCCATCAGTTCATCCTGATAGCCGACACTGGACTGCGCTCACTTTTGCTGTATTACATGGCCATATCTCAGTCGTCCAGGTCAGCAAAAGACAAGTTGTCAAAGTTTCACATGCAACCTGAAAAGAATGTGATCAGAGATCCATAACACATCACTACTAACAAGATGAAAATCCATGCTGCCTGGGATTTTGTCAATTGCTTCAACATGTCTGGAAGGCACTAGTCTGCATTTGCTGCTGAATATGCCTCTATTTAGAAGTATATTTGTTCTCACTAGCAATGAGAGCCAGCTTGGTCTAGTGATTAACCTTACTAGCCAACAGGAAACTCAACGATCTAGTCCCACCTTAGCCATCAAAGCCATTTTGGGGCTGGCCATATATTTTAACCAATAACTGACCTTGGCCCACTCATTCTCTCTTAACCACCTCACACATACACACCAGAGTTATCGTTGTAGGGAAAATAAGAAGAGGATGCTATATTCGATATGTTTCTCACCTTCATATACTTGTAAAAATAATCAGATGGATACAAATAATAAAATGCCTTTCTCAGATTTTTCCAGAGAAACTTAAAGTTTCAGGGTTGACACTAGCAACAATTCATAAATGCAAATTTAGGAGAGAGGTAGACCACTAATTATTTCAGAAACAAAGCATTCCTTTCATACTCATTTATTTTTGGATATTTTCACTGGGGTAGACAATGTTTGCAAGCTGGAAGGTACATAATGTGCCAAGGTACCTGATCAGGCACATTTGTTGGCATACATTTGTGTATACGCTGAAAGGTAGAACTGTCTCCATGCACACAAAACATACAATCTTCAGACACTTATTTCACATAGACACAGGCAACTGCATGCAAAATCTATACAACCTTGCACTAGTGTGGATGAAAATCCAGGTATATACATAAACCAACCTTCCCTTCTCAAAGCAGTTTTAATTAGAAGGAAGTAGGAAGTTGTCTTTAATTCCTTGTAAAAGAAATCAGAAATTGCTTAGCTTAGAAAAATGGGGAAAGGGGTACAGGGCTGGAGACCTTGTAAAAATGTTGTGGGTACAGATACAAAGCTCTCTATGGGCATCCTCATGCAAGCACTTCTCTCAAGCCAAAGTGGTATACATATATAAGTAGTAGAGCAGCCTCTGCCTCAGACAGTTCAAAAGACAAGGGACGCAAAACAGAAGGGATTGAGATGGAGGAGGACAAAAACAGGTGCAGGCTGTTCCTTTCAGTTACATATCTTATTATACTGGACTGATTAGAAGAGAATCCATCCAAATAGCTTTATGTAATGGTGCTCAGCTAGTGAGATTTGAGAAGACAGAAACAGTCAGATGCCATGAATCTAAAAATAGATACAATAATTTAGGAACAATTCTGAATTCTAAGCATATTTCCAAATGATTTTCCATATCTGCTACTTTTTCAGAAATAGCTGGAAATGTTATGTTTTCATGCATCTGACATTGTCTCTTTGAAAATTACCAGAGCTTTAAAAAACAGACAAAGAGAGAAAATTTTAGAGTTGGTAAATTAAATTCCAAAAGTGATGTATGTTAGGTCTATCAGATCTGGTCTGCAAAATTCCAGATAACCACTAGTGAGTAGCAGAGGCTTACAAAATGTTATTTGCTGCCATCTACTGACCATCTGGAATGTTGCAGTCTACATCTGGTAAACTTAGTGTAGGTCTTACCACAACGGCAACCAAGGAAAGTACCGTAGTTGCCATGATTAGCAGTCTCTCTGCCTGCATTTCTTCTTCAAATTCCTTGTTGTTTTTCACAGTTGCTGCTGGATGCGGGGGCCCACGTTGAAGGTTCTGCCGTGAACAGTGGAGAAGACAACTATGCTGAGACACCACTTCAACTGGCCTCAGCAGCAGGCAAGTCTCAGCAAGTGTTGCATTTTCATCCTAATAACATTTAGAGATTTCTCCATGTCAGCAATTTCATCTCCCAGTATTGGCTGACTGTGGAATTCTGGGACTTAAAGTTTTCATACCTTAAATTTGTTGAAGTTAAGAAATATTGGAGTAGGTACATAATCTTAAAACAATTGCCTCCTTTGAGTTTCAGTCTGACTATGAAGTGTCAAATTTGAAAGAAACAATATTTTCAGAGGTGCCAAATATTTTTTTATTTAATATAGTCATGCAGTTCCTGACAGACTGTTTGCAGTTCCTGACAGACTGTTTGCAGTTCCTGACAGACTGTTTGCAGTGGAGCACTGAGACTATGTAGGATTATTAATTGATGAAATGTACTTAGTATATGTACACAAGATAATATGTGATTCTAGTGCAGGGGCGGGCAAACTACGGCCCGTGGGCCACATCCGGCCCGTTGGTCTTTTTAATCCGGCCTGCCAAAGATTGGTACAGAATTAAGGTTTGATGTGAATGATTGAATGATTGCATTCATTTGATTTTGACTTGTAATGACAGGCATTTCGACACCAGGTGGCGCATTAGGCGCAGTGACTTGATTTTGCAGATATGTATCCTATCTTGTGCTGACCCGGCCCGTCTGTCAAATTTTAAAAGTCAATGAGGCCCCTGAGCCAAAAAGTTTGCCCACCCCTGTTCTAGTGTATGCACATAGATCCACTTGACATGATTTTTGCTCCCTTTTTGTGGAGTGGAAACTATAATAGAAAATAATGGTATGCATATAAATATCCACAAACTTTTGCACATTATTGTATGTGCACAGGGAGATTTGATCCCCACATCTTATCAAATTAGAGGATCACTATTACAAATTAGAGGGAAGAACAGGAAGGGAGGGAAAGGAAGGGAGGAAGGGAAGGGAAGAAGGGAAGGATTAACTGCTATCTTACAACTTTACAAAAAAACTATCAATACAACTCTTGCATTTCTAGGCAACTATGAGCTGGTCAGTTTGCTGCTGAGCCGAGGAGCTGATCCCCTTCTGAGTATGCTGGAGGCCAATGGGATCTCCTCATCGCTTCATGAAGACATGAACTGTTTCAGCCATGCTGCTGCTCATGGACATAGGTAAATCACAGACATAGGTTGGTAAGTGTAGACAGGTGTGCCCCATGGATGATAGGAGAAGAGGTGCCACCTCTTTTTCCTTCTGTGCTTTCTATCAGCATCTGGAGCAAGGGATTTGCTTGGGTTCTTTCACAAGACATTATGAAAGGCAGGGGTAGGATTCAAATTTTTAACAACCAGTTCTGTGGGCGTGGCTTGGTGGGAGTGGCTTGGTGTTCATGTGACTGGGTGGGCGTGGCTTGGTGGTCATGTTATTGGCTGGGTGTGGCCAACTCAGTATCACTCACATTGAGGCACGCATCTCCTCGCCTGGCCTCTCATGACTGTGGGGATGCTGCAACAGTCGTAAGTGTGAAAAATGGTCATCAGTCACTTTTTTCAGTGCCATTGTAATTTTGAATGGTCACTCCACACAAGCAAAGTACCAGCAAAGGAGGGGGAAAAAACTCCAGAGAAGTTCCTGAGACAGGAAGTCTAGTCCTGCCAAGAATGTAATAAGGGTTAATGAAGAGGAAGTTTCTATAAGCAACACCAGAATGTTTCCTTCCTGCCTTCCTTACAGGATTAGGCTAGTAATTTCTTCTAACAACCGGTTCTCCAAACTGCTTAGAATGTTAACAACCTGTTCTAGTGAATAGGTGCAAATTGGTAGAATCCCACCCCTGATGAAAGGCCTCTGGATGGTTCAATAACATTGCAAAAGGACACTGTGGATTATGGACTACAGTGCAAGCTCAGAGAATAATGGTCTCTCCTTTATTTTTTCATTTATTGGATGTCACATGACAGAAACAGTAGTTTTGCCAGGACATTTCTGCAGCCTAATTCAATTGTATTCATCAATGCAATAATGCATTTTTAATCATTTTGTAAATATCAGCCAACTATTCATATTTTTGCTACCATCAAGAGAAAAATTTATATTTCCAAATTAGTAGCTTTTGTTGTGTTATTTTTTTATGGTGAACCATTGGCCCAGAAACTTCAAACAGTAATAGAAAACACCCAAATTACCAAAAATCAAATAAATTAATAAAGTACAATAGAACAAAATAGTACAATAAAACAAAAAAAATACTTCAGTAATCAAAGTCGAAAATAGTTAAAACAAATAATGTTGCTAAATTCCACCTTTGCGTTTCTCTTGCTTGTTTAGAAAGATTCCTTGGCATCGTCAAAATTATTTTTGTGGGCGTAGGCATTTACTAATCAAATTACTAGGGTAAACTGAGTTATCTCATAGTTTCCAGATCTGTATAGCTCTCCTTTGGCTTCTACTTTACAGAAATGTCCTGCGCAAGCTGTTGACCCAGCCACAGCAGTCGAAGGGAGATGTTCTCTCACTGGAAGAGATTTTAGCAGAGGGTGTGGAAAGCGATACTTCCAGCCAAGGAAGTTCTAATGAGGGCCAAGTTAAGTTATGCAAAACCAGAATGAAAGCGTTACAGGAGGCCATGTATTACAGTGCCGAGCATGGCTATGTTGATATCACAATGGAACTGAGGGTACTTGGTAAGATTTTGTTTTTGACTCCTTATCATTGTAAGACATGGAAAATTTCCTTAAGTCACTTGAACGTGTCCGTGTGTGTATTAAATATATATATATTTAATGCTGGATTTATTTTAAAAGGCTACCTGACCAGATTGTAAAAATAAATAAATCAGACTATAACTAGATGCAAAGGCTTCTGTAATCTCTTTGCTGCCATCTAGTGATTGTCTGGGTTTCTGCAGGCAAGATATTGCAAACTAATGGTAATTACCTGAGCTACTGTGCCATGGTGGCACAGTGGTTAGAGTGCAGTACTGCAGGATATTTCTGCTGATTGCTGGCTGCCTGCAATTTGGAAGTTCAATTATCACTGGCTCAAGGTTGACTCAGCCTTCCATTCTTCTGAGGTGGGTAAAATGAGAACCCAAATTGTTGGGGGCAATATGCTGACTCTGTAACCAGTTTAGAAAGGGCTGTAAAGCACTGTAAAGCTAAGTGCTATTGCTATTGCTACTGCATTCTGAACAAAATGGCTTCCTCTGATGGGCACCTTCACATAAAACTTTATGGCAGCAGTTTAGGAAGTGAACAAGGCAGGGCTTGTTTTGATATAATTTTTTAATTAAAATTTTTTAAAAGAAGATTAAAAATAATAAGTCTAGTGGTTAAGGCACTGTGCTAGAAAGCAAAAGACAAAGAGTTAAAGGCCCGTCTTCTTGGCCATGAAAACCAGCTGGGTGACCTTGGGTCGGTCACTCTCTCACAGTCCAACTCACCTTACAGGGTGGTTGTTGTGTGGAAAATAGGAAGGGGAAAGTATTCTGTATATATTTGCCACCTTGACTTATTTGTAAAAATGATAAAGGTGGGATATAAATAAAATAAAAGAAAGAAAAAGGAAAGAAAGAAAAAAGGAAAGAAAAAGAATGAAAAGAAATAGAAAGTAGTAGCTTATATTCCTACATGTACGCTAATTCTTGCTGCAAAGAAAATAAGAAGCTACATTAAGGCAGAACTTTTTGTTCCATTAGTAGATAGTGTATGTTGTAAAAAATTTAGTTGCATTCTAATTTATTCCAGGAACAATGTTTGAAGAATCAGTTTTATACTGAATTAATGCTATAGACTGTGCTGTAAAATATACATTATTGGTAAAATAACTGAACTACAGTAATAGGGGAATACTTTGGCAATAAATAAACTTCAGCTTTGGCATTGATACCATTATCCTGAAATAAAGATACATTGTCCTGAAATAAAGATTGACTATTAAGAAACAGCCACATGCACTTCAATCCACTTAAGTGCTGGAAAATTGGTTCTTAAAACTTTGGAGAGTTTGAATCTTCCTCTTTAAGGAGGAGATCAGACCTTTTGAAAATGCATTAAATGAACATTAAAATGAAAGAGCCATCTCATTATTAGGGCACATGAGCCGCTCAAATGTTTTCTGCAGTTTAAATGAGATGCGGTCCAGTGCAAGATCTTTTTAAATTAAGTTTGAAAACATTAGATTAAGAATATTGGACAAATCCGAGATGAAGATCAGATTTTTCATTTAAACAGCTATATAAAATGGGTCATTTGGTAACAAGCCATATTTGATTGGGTTTCTTCTGTCTATTTTCTAACTTGGATAGATAGAGGTTCTGCCCTGCTTTGCATTCTTTCCTTGGAACTGAAATGATGTTTAAGAAGAAGAAGAAAACAGCAGCATCTGAATTCTAATCTTTATTCTTGTATAAAAAGAGCTACAAAGCATTCTTGCAAATTTCTCATTTTAAAAGCAGGCATTCTTTTTCTTCACCTTTCATTTTTGCTGAGAAGCTGAGGAAGCAAAAGAAACACTTCATTTTAGTTCTGATTAAAGAAGCAGATTTGTTTTTCTTGATTCTATGTTTCCCCCATATTGTTCTGTAGTAACTTTATTTGCTGATGTACCTGTTCTTGGGTTATAGTTAGAATTGGAGCTAGGGGTAAGGAATCCAACTATATTCTGGTTAGAATAATTCTCCAGTTAAACCAGCATGGCTTTGCTTCATTTAATCCCTTGAGACATGTTGGAGATGAACTTCCGTAAATGCAAGCCAGATACACTTTTATGAAATCCAGTGCAGTTCAGACTCTTGGATTGGGGAAGACTGACAAGACTTATTGATCATGATTTTAAATAAGAAAATAGAAGCACTATTAATATTTTTTTCTCAGCACTCAGTGCTACTGTACAGTCTACCAGCTAGATATGGGATATTCAGAAGCATGGACAGCAGAGAACTTAAACAGCAGTTGCAGAAAGTGGGATTAAACCTACCTGCCTACTTTCTTTGGAAATCATGTATAGATCTCCAAATGGATAAAAAAGAAAAGAAAAAATAGAGCAGTTCACGACTTAGTTGAACTAATGTGTTATCTGACCTTGAGTAATTCCTGCCAATCCTGTGCTATGATTAGAATAGTCTTGGAGTTGCTCTGGTACCATGCTTGGAAATGTCTTCAAATTCTTCCTACATAACTAGAATAGACTGCACAATTTTGTGCAACAATGTTCATTAGCAGATTTGTGGCAATGGAGATAAATAATCATACAATCCACCCTGATCATTTGCATAGATAGTTTCACAGTGACAGCAGTGTGGGAACTGTTGTCATGCATCCATGATATTAAGCATATCATCCATGCGTATAAAGATGAAACAAAAGCAGATTCTTAATTGTGTTAAGATCTGTTATTTTTTTATAGTAATCCTTAAAAGATAATCACATCACTTATATATCTATTTGGAATCTTGTACCTCCCTGTGCCACCCTGTGTCATACTCTATAAAAAGTTTCTAGTACTATAGAACATTAAACTAAACTTGATTTGATACAGAGTATGTATTTGCCTGTTGCCGGTTGAATGTCCATGCTTATTAATAAAATTGCATTTCCCCTTTCTTTTGGAATGATTTCAGGAATCACATGGAAGCTGCATGTATGGATTGAATCACTACGAACAACTTTTTATCAGTCTCGTTACTCAGTAGTACAGAACCTCCTACGGGAATTTGTCACTATTAAAGAAGAAGAATACAATGAAGAGCTAGTGACTGATGGACTGAAACTAATGTTTGAAATTCTCAGAACCAGCAAAGTAAGCTATTTTAAAACTGTAAGCATCACTTCAGCTCCTTATCCTCCTTTCCTAACTTCATTCTTGATGCAGAAATCCAAGGATCTCAAATGCTTATATGATTTTGATGATCTTTGGCCTAGGCAAGACATGCCAATAATGCACTATATAAAGAAAGACCTCGACTGATACTAGGGTAGATCTCAAAGAAACCAATTATCAAGAGTCATCTACCGTACCCTTATTGCTTGTTAGGTTGCTTGCACTTCCTAGTCATTCATTCATCCATCCATCCATCCATTCTGCAGCTGGATTTGTTGACTTTTTTTCTTCTGAAGTTTCAAGCACTCAGAGGTAAAAATCCATTAAGTATCCTCCTTCTCCTTGATCAACCTTCAGAGCTGCATATTTCTGATACTAAAATGATAGTTCAATCAGAAATGTGAAAGAAGTCAAAAGGCTGAACAATCTCACAGTTCACAGTCCCATACAAGAGGAAAATTAAGCCAGTTAAAATAAATATACCATCTGGATTAAGCTTTCCTGAATGTGAATACAGCAATCTCACTGAGTCCTTATTCTGGAGAATATAACAAAAAGACAGCTGCACATTTCACATTAGCATGTTTGTCTCATTAGTTATTCTTATAGAAAATGGATGTGAAAGCAGAGAACTAGTTTTAAAAGAATGGTTGGGTTTTGAAACTCAAGGCTCACCTTTGTTTTGTACTTAAGTTCTTGGTGCAGTCCCTTGCTTTTAGCCTCACCTGTCTACTTGTTGAGAAAAAGCTGTTTCGGGAAAGGGTAATTTTCTTCTTGTCTTAACCGTTTTGATATTTACAATGAGCTCTAAAATTGTAACCTAACCAAAAAGAGTTTAAGCTATTGGAAAAACATAATTAGTTCTAGATGTTTCATTCACCTCAGCTATATTTATTTATGCTTGTTTACTGGCAAAAAAAAAAGCTCTCTTTTTCAGTAGAAACCCTAATTCTAATAATAACTTAAATCATCTGTTGTTGTCATCAGCCACTCAATCATGTCCGACTCTCGGCCACTCTATGGTTCAGCACTCTCCATGCCCCTTTGTCTCTCACCACGTCCTTCAGATATGCCATGGTCATCCCGGTGTCATCTCCCTAACCTCTGGTCCATGAATTGGCACCAGTCCATGGCATGAAACTGGATCACGCAAACAAGTGAAGCCCCATCCGTGGGATGCAGGCAGCACAAAAAAACTAAGCCCCCATTCCCCATCCCCGGTCCACAGAAACAGTCCCTAGCGCCTAAAAGGTTGGGAACCACTGCTTTATAGGGCCACCCTAGTACCCAGCCAATGGGTACTAGCGTGGCCCCTTCTCCTTTTTTCTCTGTGGATCCTAAACTGGGAGATTGGCTCCAACAGTTCCCAGGAACAACCTCAGAGCTCTCTATCCAAAAGAGGGAAGTACCAGGATCAACAGAGATACTGTGCAGAACCCTCAAATTCGTGGGCCTTTGGTAAAAACAGATACCACCCGTAGGGTTGAGAAAGGAATTTTATTTATCTTAGATGTAGGTATAGGTATCAGTGCAGGTACAGCTATTCTTCCCTCTATGAGTAAGGCATTCATCCTTGGCAAAGAGATGAATTCAAATGTCTTATCTTTTGCTCTCCTCTATATAATAAAAGCAGAATAATGTGTTTCTTTAACTTGTCTATTCACAGAATGACTCAATCAGCCAGCATCTCGCAGCTATCTTTACTCACTGCTATGGAAGCAGTCCCATCCCCAATATTCCTGAAATCAGAAGGACACTGCCAGCCCGCCTAGGTAACTTAGTTAACCTTCAATCAGCAGTTATTCGGTGGATATTGATTTCTTACTATGTTTCTCTACAATGAAACCAATTAAACTTCCCTCTTTTTCTCTTCTATGCAGATCCTCACTTTCTAAATAACAAAGATATGTCTGATGTGACGTTTCAAGTGGAAGGAAAACTATTTTATGCTCATAAAGTTCTCTTGGTTACTGCTTCAAATAAGTGAGTTTCTCCCTCAGTGAGTAGTACTTGGTACTGAATTATGCAAAGGATCTCTCAGTTACAGAAAATGGATGATACCTTATTCTGTACCAACAAAAAACCTTTTTTAGAAGTTGCTTGTAGGTGTTAAAGAGGACTCAAAAGAGAGCAGAATTCTAAGAAACCCTGCAAAGTAGGATCCTCAAGTTAGGTCTTTCCCCCCCACTAACACTGAGGGGAAAAGGCCATAGAAGAGGGATAATAACCATCCCATCGTGTTTTCTCCTTTAATACCTCAAAGCCACTTTAGAAGGATACTATAATTATAACAGCAGAAGCCACTGAGAGATCAAGAAAGGTTAGGATAAGTGCACCACAACCATCCCAATCCTTCCAAAGGACATCTACAAGTGCAATTAACACCATTCTGTGCGGCATACAACAGTTATACCCCAATCCCAAATTCCAAAATTGCAATAAGGGATTGTGCTTGGACCCAGGTCAGAAAACTGACAAGAGTGAGTCCACATCACTCATAAACCACTCAAGAGAATAGATTTATAATATTTACAAGCCCAGGATAGATAAAAAGAAACTTTGACCGCTGCTTCCAGACAGAAACATGGAAGGCTGGAGGTCATAGGTTAATTTAAAAGTTTGCCTTTTTATAATAATAATAATAATAATAATAATAATAATAATAATAATAATATCATAAGCCTGAAAAAGTGGTAGAAAATGAGCATGCAAAACTACTGTGGGACTTCCAAATACAGACTGACAAAGTTCTGGAACACAATACCCCGGATATCACGATTGTGGAGAAGAAAAAAGTGTGGATTATCGACATTGCCATACCTGGTGATAGCAGAATCGATGAGAAACAACTTGAAAAAGTCACCAGATATCAGGACTTGAGAATCAAACTGCAGAGACTCTGGCATAAACCAGTGCAGGTGGTTCCAGTGGTACTTGGCATACTGGGTGCTGTGCCTAAAGACCTAGGCAAGCACTTAAAAACAATTGGCGCTGACAAGATCACCCTTGGTCAGCTGCAGAAAGCCACCTTACTGAGATCTGCTCGCATAATCCGCCGATACATCACACAGTCCTAAATACTTACCTAGACACTCCTAAATAAATCTACCAAGCACAGAAGATGTAATATTATAAATCAGTTCCTACAGATTTGTGCAAAATAGAGTAATTGCTGGTCAGGATCCTGTAGCTGAAATAGATTATTTGCAGTTTAGATCTGGATTTATGTTAGTGCTTTGGTGAACAGCTTTGCTGAAAGAAATGGGAGGTATTATGTGATTGATTACTTTCTGTTAATCTCATTACCTTGGACTGAGCAAGATTAGCCTATTTGATGCTGGTAGATAGTTGCAGTTATGCCATGGAATTTCCTAGGATTCTGCTTATCTATCTTTCATGCTGTACCCCATTTCTAATAAACAAGAGATAGCTATAGAATTTTATTTCATAAGATGTAGACAGGATGTTTGAATGAGATATACTGTAGCAGTTGGGGTATGCTGCAATATATCTCATTCAAATATCCTGTCTATTGGTTTCACGGCAGACAATTTTTCCACAGACTGAGAGATGGGGGGATGGTTTCCATTTTGCACATTTATCTGCCACTCACTTCCTCAGCAGGGATTGGAGACTCCTGATACACTGTTTGGGATGAGGACCAATAAACTGAGATTTGACTCTGATCAAACAAAGATATTCTTAGAACATTGTTCATGTTCCATCAAGCCATTTCAATCTGGTTTGAAGAGGACTATACTCTTATTAAATATCAGATCCATAATGTAGGATTTGATCCACCACTATTGGTGACTTTTTAATAAGCTTAGACTGATATAATAACTGTGATGGTATTTGAGCAGAGAAAATCTTTTTGACGTTATCCCACTTCAGCTAGCCTAGCCTGCTTAGATTGCTGCCAATAACTGTAAGCTTTCACCATGATGAGATGACAAAAATGTAAAAATCTAGGGTATGCATGGTACAATCCAAACTTTAGGCAAGATTACATCGATATTTGTTCTGATGTGTTTAGAATTTCACTCTTGGGATAGTACACAAAACAGTTTTACAGTAACACAACTCATATATTTGGGGTGGGTGGGAATTACAATGTTGTTTTATTGTAGTTAACTAAAAATCCAGTTTACATGTGCCCAGTGTTAGGATATCATACAATCATTATCCTGGTTCCTGTTTTTCAAGCTAGTTTCAGATTAAACCTGAACTGGATTCCTACAACTACTTTTCTGTGCTTGAAGAAAGTCTGCTTTTCAATGTCAGATAGTTAGAATCAGAATTCTCCAATAAGTTGAGAGAATACCTCCTAAGTTTAGTTTGGTTGGTTTGGTTTTTGTTTTGTTTTGTTTTGCCTGGAAGCTTCTGCTAGGAAGGCTGATGATCCTGAAAATTCAAAGAATGAGTTGGGTGGGGTGGTGCGAAGGTATTTATACTTCATCAGTTAAAACATAGTCCAAGCAAATAATCTTTTAAAACTCCTAAGAAATCACCTCTGCTTATTTTCACAGATTTAAGACACTGATGACCAATAAAACAGGACAAGACAGCCAAGGCAATAAGATTGTGGAAATTAGTGACATGAGATACAATATCTTCAAGGTGGGTTTCAAAGAATAGTTCAGTTTATTCTTTCAATTGTCCAACACTGAAATGTGGAGCTGTGACATGTATCTCCTGATGCTTAGCACATTTGAACAATAAGAAAGCAATGATTAACTCTGAGTAAAGAG
The DNA here is from genome assembly GCA_033807585.1 of Hydrophis major. Lineage (NCBI taxonomy): Eukaryota > Metazoa > Chordata > Lepidosauria > Squamata > Elapidae > Hydrophis > Hydrophis major. Next base: position 100,538,885 of record CM066328.1, read on the forward strand.
TTTATGCTTATGTCCATGGGGTGAGGCCAAATCAGCAGCAACAATAAAAACCCTGCCAGTTTTTTTTTTCATCAGATAGGCCAGATCCACCCAAAGTTCACTTTTTCCATTATAAGTGTTCCTGAAATGCAAGCACATACTGAAGAATAGTCATTTTATTTAGCAAAAGTATATTCCATGGATAGTAACCAAAGCTTCCCAGGCATAATTTTCATGCTCTGTTGAACAAATTAAATATGAATAGACCAAAAAAATCTTGCTGGCTTTATATTAAATCCACTTAAGCAATTGAAAGCTTATGAGCTTTCTTGTAAAAACTTGAATGTGGAATATTTTAAAATAGATACATAACCTAGGATGTGGAAAGTTGTCAAAAGGCAATAAATAAAGCTGACTTTGACATGGAAAAAGTAAATCAGTAAAATCTTAATACACAGCAGCATATTTCGCCCTCTAGTTTTGTTTTTACAGAGCAAGCTGAAAATATGTAAAAGCTAGAAACCCAGAAAAGATTATATTGAAAGACTATCAAAAGAATCAGTTGGTTTTCTTCAACTCTCAGTCAATTGTATTTATTTATTTATTTTGGCATTTAATTTTATTTATTTATTGATTGATTTGATTTATATTGCTGCCTTTTCACCCATGGCGACTCAAGGCAGTTTACACAATGTAAAATCATATTTAAAACAAAAAATAAAAATAAAAAACAATAAGAGCTAACAAAAAGAATCAAATAAATTAGTAAAGTAAATGGAACAGAATTTGGGAAAACAAAAACAAAAAACAACTACCACCCACCCCCATCCCGACAACAGCAGGTCACACTAGCCATTTGATGGGTTCCATGCCTCTCTGGGTTCCCCAGGCCCACTAGCAAAACCAGGTCTTCAATACCTTTCGGAATAGTATTAATGAGGGGGCCATTCTAATCTCTGGGAAAATCATGTTCCAGGGAGATGGAGCCACCACGGAGAAGTCCCTTCTTCTAGGTCCCACCAGGTGTATCTCCCTCAGGGGTGGGACCCGCAGCATTCCTTGCCTCCTCGCTCTGATGGGTCGGGTAGATGTCACTGGCAAGAGATGTTTCCTCAGATAACCTGGACCCCAAGCCATGAAGAGCTTTAAAGGTGACAACCAGCACCTTGAATTGCACCCGGAAACAAGTTGGCAGCCAATGCAGCTCCTGCAGGAGAGGTGATACATGTGTACACCAGGGTCTGCATAAAACCATGTGGGCCGCTGCTTTTTGCACCAACTGGAGCTCCTGGATGCTCTTCAAGGGCAGCCCAATGTAGAGTGCATTGCAATAATCAAGACGGGAAGTGACCAGGGCATGAGTGACTGTGAGTAGGGACCACTGATCCAGGAAAGGGCGTAACTGATGCACAACCCGCAGTTGCACAAAGGCCCTCCTGGCAACGACCACCACCTGCTCTTCGAACAGGAGTCGTGAGTCCAGGAAAACCCCCAGATTATGCACAGGGTCTGTTTGGGGTAGTGCCACCCCATCCAAGACTAAAGGTGGCAATTCTCTCTGATCCAACAAACCCCAGACCCAGAGCCAATAAGTCTTGCATGGGTTTAGTTTTAACTCATTCCTCCCCATCCAGCCCCTAACAGCTTCCAGGCATTGCGAGAGGGAGGACACAGCAACACTTAACTTGCCATGGGCCGAAGCATACAGCTGAGTATCATCAGCATATTGGTGATACCTCAGTCCATGGTGACAGATGATCTCACCCAGTGGTTTCATATAAATGTTGAATAGGAGTGGAGAGAGTATCGAGCCCTGCAGAACCCCACAAAGCAGTGGGCGAGGGCTGGATCTCTCTCCTCCTATCAACACTGACTGAGAGCGGCCGCAGAGGAAGGAAATGAACCAAGACAGCACAAGGCCTCCCACTCCCATCCCCTGAAGCTGTCTCAGGAAAATCCCATGGTCAATGGTATCAAAAGCCGCCGAGAGGTCAAGTAGAGCAAGGGTGGATGCACTACCCCCATCCTGCTCCCGCCAGAAATTATCCAAAAGTGCAACCAATGCTGTTTCTGTCCCAAATCCAGGGTTGAATCCTGATTGGTAGGGGTTGAGATAACCCATTTCATCCAGAAACCTCTGGAGCTGCTGCGCGGCCACCTTCTCAACAACCTTGCCCCAAAAGGGAAGATTGGAGACAGGTCGGAAATTATCCAACTGAGTGGAGTCCAGCGATGGCTTCTTAAGAAGAGGGTGGACCACAGCCTCCTTAAAGTGCTGGGGCACTGTCCCCTCCGGTAGAGAAGCATTAATCACTGCCAGAGTCCACCACCTGTTACCTCCTGGGAAGTTTTCACAAGCCAGGAGGGACATGGGTCTAAAATACAGGTGCTCACACGCATACTCCCTAGGATCCTGTCCACGTCCTCAGGAGCAACAGGGTCAAACCATTCCCACATAGTAGGGCAAGAACCTGCCACAGAAGCTTCCACCTGATCAGCAGCCATGCCGACATCTAACTGGGAACGAAGTCAAGCGATAATCCGCAAATTCCTCAGCGCACCCCTTCAAGTGGACATAATTATATGTCTATGGAGATTCTCAATCATCCAGGTCATGGAAGTTCAGTTGCCTCTTGAAAAAAAAAGCACCTTTTTTAGTTATGTTGCAATGAACTAGGTGAAGACAGAAGCGTTTAGGATTCTATTGACCAGGATTTGTAAACTTTACACCAGTCTTTGCAAGCCAGATCTATCCACCATTAGGGTCGATCTTTTTTTAAATTGATTTATAACATAAAATACAAAAAACACAAAAGAAAATAGTAGGAAAATAGAGGAGGGAGAAAGGAAGGGAAAAGTGTAGGGAAAAGTGGAAAAATAAAGAATGTTGACTTCCGACTCCCTTTGGTGCAGTAGAATAAGATAATAGCACCAACCTCAACTTTTTACTTTTACACAAGAGTATAAACTAGCCATTTCTATAACAACAAACCTATCTGATCGGTAAAATCAGTTTCATTTTTTTTTCCGCCTCAAGCACAAAGTCCAGAAGTAGTTTCCAAGTAGAAACGATAGTATTTTTTTTCTTCAATCAAAGCAATCAATTTAGACCTCTCTGCTAACTCCATCAATTTTTGCAGCCATTCCATCCATTGTGAGAATCAAAGGGTCCTTTGATTTTTGTGCATAAAGTAATCTTGCTGCCATCAACATACATAATATCAAATGTTATGGTTCATCTTTGAAGTCTTTATGGGGGAATTAATGCTACATATTGCATTTGCTTTCATCTCAGTAGTGGAAGGGTTCTGTCGGTTCCTGTTACAGACTTTCTAATGCTCTACCTTTCTTCTTTTAGATGCTGATGCAGTATTTATATTATGGAGGAACGGAAGCCATGGAAATCCCCATAGCTGATATCCTAGAGGTGAGCATTTGCCTCTCATTGACTTTTTTTTTTTTGAAACAAATTTTTATTAATTTTAAAGATAAAACAACACATCATTAACCATTAAATACATAAACACATAAAACCTCTTAACATTGTAAATCCTTACAAGTCAAACAAAACATTCTTTTTATACAGCATAACTCCAATTTATCCCATCTCCATATGGACACACAAATATCTTCCAGCAAATTTCTCATTATTTCTCTTTACTCCTATTCAATTTCATTTCTCTTCCATATTTATCCATTTTATAGTCATCATATTCTTTTCTTTCTGGCTTGTTTAAATTATTCTCGTCTAACATTCCTCCAAGGTTTTATTGATTCTTTTTTCCTTTTTTTTTTATAAAAAACAAATTTTGTTAGTTTTACCATAAACACAATACACAAACATACAAACACAAAACATAAACAAAACTAAAAGATCTTTTCTGAAGGTTGTCTGTTCCCGGGTTAAAACTCTTTACACAGACACAAATTCAAACATCATATTCAACCCAAATCTCCTTCCATATCTTATTATCATTTTCTTTTTTATATATATATATAAAAACCATTTTTATCAGTTTTATAAGAACAATGCACAAAGAATCAAGGCATAACAGCTTATAAATTCTTTTCTAAGAAAAAATAATAATAAAAGACCAATAAGGCATAACATTTCCAGATTATAATATCAATATTTCATATAATATTAACTTCATATCTTGTCCCTACTTCTCTTTTCCATCCAAATTATTTATTAATTAAAATTTTATTGCCTTTTATCAATATACAAATTCCAAAAAAAAAAAAAAGCATATATATCCTTCCATATCTTATTACCATTTTCAACAACATTCTTTGTCTGTTTTATTTCCAATTATCCATTCATCTTTTTTTTTTTCTTTTACTATACTTCTCCTGTACACCAATTGGAGTAACATCTATAACTCATTACCCTAACTTAGAAATACTACATATTACAATCTTTCTTGGGATTCTGTTTAAAAGATTCTAAAATTACATAATAAATTTTATATTCTAAATACACATATAAAAACACAATCTAATATACCCTCCAGAATCCCTCTTTTAATCTAAATTAAATTCACCCATTGTCTCTAAATAAACTTTTTTTCTTTAGGTCTTGCTTCCCCCCATTAAAGCTTCTCCTCCCCCCCTTTCTCTCTTGCTTATTCTTCTCCTTGCCCTTTCTACCCCTTTGCTTTTTCCCATCGCTTTTCTTACTCCTTTTCCTTTGCTTTCTAACCTTGCCTCCATCTTTTCGCTCATTTTTCTCTCTTTTGGTTGTTTTTATAATTCTTAAAATCCCCTTTTTCTTATCCTTTTTCTCCTCCTCTCCGGAAGGGACCCATTGTTCATCAAAGATGGCTTCTTCTTCCTCTTCTTCCTTGTCCCAGTCCTTCTGCTGCGTAATCAACTTTTCAACAGAACATAACGCCATTTCTAAGAATTGAAACAAAGCGCCCAAAGTATCTTCTTTTTTATATTTTTGATATTCAATCTCTAGTTCATCCACAAACAATGCCATTATAAAAAGGGAAACTTTTTCCAAAACAACCACAAGTATTTTTAATCAAAGATAATCAAAAGCAATTAAAAAAAAAAAATTCCAAAAGTTAATACTTTTCTTCCTTCTTCTCTTTCTCTTTCTGGATTAATTTTTAATCAAAGAGGTCCAATTACCATATATCTTCTTTTGGGATCCACAAAGACGTTCTAGACAATCTCCTCCTTTTTCAGCTTCTGCTCCAATTTTTTTTCTCCCTTCCCACTTGCAATGACAATTTTAAATAATCAAAAATCCATACCTCCAGCAGAGATTTTCCAATTTCTTAAATTTTTCAATGTCCAAAAATCCCTTTGTCTCTTAACTTCAGCTTTCAAAGCAATCCACTTTCAATGTCTAATATATCCAAATATTTCTGCTTTTTCCGTGGGGTGGGAGAGTAAAAAAAAAAAAAAAAGTTCCCTTTAACAGCTTCTCCGCCGCTTTTCGCTCTTCTTAGGGATACAATGTATCCTCCAGCAATTCAAGCAGCTCAATTCCAGGCAGTTTAAAAGGTGTTACTTGACCCGGCTCAGACAGAACTTTCACTCTTCACACTTCCTCCAGCACAGTTCTTACCCGGTTGCTGGCTTCTTCATGGCAGCCATTGCTGACCGCCGCTCCACCGCCTTGGGAAAAAGGGGTTTTCCCGGAGAAGGGGGGGTCTGCGACACCCCCACCTCCCTATCCAACTCCCCTCTCTCTTCAGCTGTCCCTACAGGGCAGCCATATCCCCCTGACCCGTCTGGATCGGGGGTACCTCGACGGCTAGCACAGCAGGAATCGCGAGCTGTCGCGAATTCCTGCTGCCCCGAAGCCACGCAAACCGGAAGTCGCCTCTCATTGACTTTTGACATATGTCTAATGTGTCTTCATTACCAAACTGGTGCTAATTGCAGGAACACTTATCTGCACATTGAGTAAATGAATTCTAGAGTTAAAACTGTTTATCCAATCTGTGTGCAAATCAAAACAGCACAAACATTCCTTTGATTGATGGGAATATGATGAAAATATTCTAGACTGATTTTCAGAAAGGTATATTGAATAAACTGCATCAATGCGTGCCCAGAGAGATTCTCTGGGTAGAAAAAAAAACAGGTTATAAATTGATGTGTGAAAGAATATTGCTTTTCGTCTACTTCAACTTTCTCCGGCTTGCTAAAGTTTGTAATTGTTATCTAAAACCATTCATTACTGCAAGTGATGGAGCTGTCAATTTGTTTGGAGATAGCCTGTAGTACTGAACTACGTGTGGGACAGTCAAAAAGAAGAAAATGGTGCAGTAGTCAAGAAAAAAGAGGAACAATCTGGCAGCTTTGAGATTAACAGGAGTATTATAAAATGTAAAATGCAAAACAGAGAGGATTAAAGATAAGCACTGCGGTATCTGCCATCCCGCATCTGATGGGCGGCTCATGAAAGGGAGCGAAGGGAAAAGAAATGACAGGAAGCGAAGTTTCCTCTTGATGAGCGCGCCCCGAATGTCTTGGCACATGCTCTTTTATTGTGCTTTTTTACAAGAAAATGATTTAATTAAAAAGCTTAAGTCAAACATGGTAATCTCATCAGGATGTGCATGTTTACAAAGCTGCATACCGGACAGATTATTTACAGTGTGGATAATCTTATTAACAAAACGTCTAGCTCCTTGTCTCTTGTATGTGCCTTGCAAAGGTCACTGAAGAGACAGAAGTTAATGATTACACGTGAATGATACAATGTTGCAAACGCATGAATGATACATAGTTGCAATGATACATAGTTGCAAACACATGAATGATACATAGTTACAACAAAGCACCAAGGCTAAAATAATGACAGATATTGGGAATAATCAAGTAGAAATAATCTTGAGAAAAAAGATAAGGAAGTTGGCCTTCATCATGCTGAGAAAAGCAACAAGGATGAGACCTCTGAGTCAGGCACGTAGGTGTAGACGTAAGATCTTGGGACTTGTGGTTGAGCAACACAATTACAGCTTGAAGAGCTTAGTTAAACTGCAGAATTTCACATACATACAAAATGCAGCCATCACACCATTGCAATATCTTTGTAATATCTCTGGGGATTACTAGTTATAATGGGAATATTTTTACGCTTGTTGGAAGATTGGAATTGTTTTACACATAGTATCAAGAAGGAGATGGTTATGGCACCGGACTAGAAACCAGGAGATTGTGAGTTCTAGTGTTGCCTTAGGCATGAAAGCTATCTGGGTGACTTTGGGCCAGTTATTCGTTCTCAGCCCACCCAATGCACCTCACAGGATTGTTGTGGGGAAAAGGAATATTGTGTACATTTGCTTAAATTATTCATAAAAATAATAAATGCAGGAAATCAATAAATAACAATATTGGTGACCTTTCAAACTGTTTTTAATAACTTATAGCATTGACTAGCCTTTGTTTGTCTTGAAAAATTAAGGACAATGAATTATAATAGAAATATGCAGACACTTACATGAAGGACCATGCAAAAATTATAGGGCTGCAATGGAAAGGTGAAAAAATAGCCCAAAAGGCAGCAGTGACAAACCACATCCACATACAAATGTGAGCATATCTAAGATTTCATGTTGATCTGAAAGAAACTATATGTTATCATATAGAAAACTTCCTATCCCAGCGATCTTGGACAGAGGCATTATTAGGGTATATTATTCCTCAACTAAGCATTCCAAATTTTCTGGAAAAAATGCAGTTTGGAGGTATTACTTAATCCCTCATGATTACTAGTGTATCTCTTGTGACTCAGATGCCTTTAACAATTTGAATTGATAAATCAGGACAAAAGCTATTGTGCAAAGGCAACTTTCAAAATAGTCCCCAAAATTTATAGGGCTGCAAGATTTCTCCTCCCTTGTATTCCTACATGAACATTGACATCCTTTTGAAAGGCCTCTTTCAAGTGAGATTACAATAAATAAGATAGTGAGTCTTATTCTGCATTTTCTTCAATACCTGGTAAATACGTTTAGTTCTAAAAATTCATTTATTATTTTTTAAATACACACTGATATTTTTCATTTTTAAGATGTGTTACATTTTAAGCATTTTGGGGGGGCATGTCACCCAAAGGACTTCAGCTCAGGGGTGACCTAGAAATATTGCACGTCAATGGAATGAGCAGAATGTTAAAATAATGCCTTCTCTTTCATCCTGGCCAGTTGCTCTCAGCTGCAAGTTTATTCCAGTTGGATGGCCTCCAGCGCTACTGTGAGATACTGTGTGCTCAGACAATCAATACTGAAAGCTGTGTTCACATCTATAAATATGCCAAGGTAAAGATGACATTTTTGTCAACTTCCATGTATAAGATGCCAAATCTTAGGAATTAGAAAAATGGCCTTAAACGCATCAGAAGCTGGAAACCAGGAAAAAGATCTTATAGAAGGACAGCATTAGGAAAGATTCCCCCATCTATGTGGGGAAACCCAGTATTGCAAAATAAACAATTCCATGGGTGGCAGCTGAATATGAAGAACCAGGCTTGGGAACCACTTCTCCAACTTGAATTTACTCAGTGGTGTGATTCAACTGGCGTAACAACCGGTTAGCACAGCATTTAAAAAAGCTCATTTTCAGCTCAAATACTTAACTTCTACTGCAGCCCCTGTGAATAAAACAGCTGAGGCATGGCAAACCTCTCTGCCACGTGAATCAGCTGTGCTCTAAAAAAATGAAATAAAGCACTGGAACGCGCCGAAAGTACCAGTTCACCCGAACCGGTCCAAACCGGTAGAATACCACCCCTGGCTTTACTTCAGTAATTCCTTTCCTTTGTAAGATCCATCTTACATGCCTCAAATTTGCTTGACTGTTAAAACTGGAACCTGCTCTTTATTCTGCCACATTAATTGCAGTGTCCCATAACCAAACAGGTGCAGGTAATCCTTATTTAACAGCCCCAATTGGTTGGGCCGGCAACTCTGTTATCTGTTAAGCAAAGCAGATGCTAAGTGAAACCGTGACTCTGTTTTATGAACTTCCTTCAGCTTTCCTTTGCCCTGTGAAGGTCATCAATTGTGAGAATTGGTTGTAAAGTTGCTTTTTCATTCCTATTGTTACCTGGGAATAGTTGCTAAACAAATACTGCCTATATTAGCCTGGCAGTTTCACTGACCAGTTGCTAATTCCCTTTTAAGGCTTCCTTTACTGGGCTGAACAAATAGCAGGGAAAAAGAGGGTTTAAAGGGGAGGGGGATTTTAACCACTTTAAAATATCCCTGTGGAATAGCCACAGAGAAAGTGGTGGACACACATACACACACACACACACAAAAAAAAAAAAATAGATGGTACTTTTTAACCACAGAATGAAAATGTTCTCAGTTATTTGCTATTAGGATGAAGCTATCTTTGGAGGGAGGAGGGGCAATAATTGACAGCTGCCTAATATGTATTTTATCACAGCTTCCCTTTGTATTTTATAGATCCATAATGCCCCAGAGCTGGCCTCTTTTTGTGAAGGCTTTTTTCTCAAGCATATGAATTCCCTGGTGCAGCAGGAATCGTTCAGGCAGCTCATCTATGGCAGGAACAGCAGGGTTCAGGGCCTGGATCCCCTCCAGGATTTGCAGTCCACTTTGGCCAGCAGACTTCATTCCGTTTATGTAACTTCAAGAGTGTAATCGCTAAGATCCGCAGCCCTGCTGTGAAGGAAAGCACCTGCTCATTGAACTGACTGAAATGGGATCTTGGCCCCATTGTGGTTGCTTCATCCAGCTTTTGGAGACAGTGCCTCTTCCACCACCTCAGCAAACTTATCCAAATGCAAGAAAAATAACTCTGCACATGCCACAACAGTTTTACCTGAAAACGGATGAGCAGAATCTGAGGTGGGATGCTGCTATTCTGCTAGGTACGCATCACAAAGGAGAACTCAGGGGGAAATTAACTTCTAAGTGTCCAAAAGATTGCTTAGAAGAATGCACAAACCATAGTTGGCATTTAGCTGGAGGGTGGACTGTTTAAAAAATGGCTATGAATGTAGAAATTCCAATTTCTCTCAACATTAGACCCAAACTGTCTAATATTGGGCTACCTGATGCCACCAGAGTGCCATACTATAAACATCTGGCTTTTGCTTTGTCCACTGAGACATGCAGGTTCAGTAGGTGCTAAAGCTAAAAAAGAAGCTAGTTTTGAAGATACAATAATATGCTACGTAACAGATTTTAGGTTATTTTGGCCTCAGTTTTTAACTAGCTCTGGCTGTCCATTTTTGTATTTAAAAAAACATAACCTGGTATCCCTAATATTTACAGCTACCCACGTCTGTGTGCTAAATTTTTATCGCTAAGACCATCACACTGGTATCTACGATACTGGTTGTTACAGATAGAATTTCTCTCATTTCTAGTTGTATATAAAGGTTGGGGCTTGCTTTGTCAGTGCTATATTATAGCAAAAGTTGCCTGAAATGCCTGATCTGGTACTTATGATCTGGACCACCGTCCCCCTGGGAATTATGTGCATACGCACAGAAATACGACCAGCCAATTCCGACTAAAGGGATCTCTGTATAGAAAGATTGTATATTTGTGCAATCATTTTTGGGACTAGAAGTTGCAAGCAATAATCGAGCTCCATGCAGCCTGAATCGTATGATTTCGAATGAGAGCCACATTTAAATACTGCTACTGCACCATTTGCTGCATGTGACAGCATGCTGACTGACTAAACTGGATTTCAGCTAGTGTAGGTGAATCAGGCCTGGCTGGGTTCAAATTCCAATATTAAATCATTGTAAGTAATTGAACAAGGACTTTTGCACATGTCATCTCACCATTTGAGTCAGAAAGTCAGTATGACTGGGACAAATTATTTTCATTTCCCTCCACATAACTTCAGTCTCCATTGAAATTTAAGGGCTGACCTGGGAAATATTTGAAATAGGAACATGCTTCCCCTCTTTCCAATGCTCAATGTTTTACTTCCATCTTTGAATGGACTAGAAAATAGTAACTTAGGATATCGTTTTAATAATTGTGTATTAACAAAGGGATTATGGCTACCAGTTGGGGAAATATGCATAAATCAAATATTTTTTGAAGGATAGATTGTCAAACTAATCAAGGGGGAAAGAAGTCAAGTCAAATGGGAAGGGTGCTAGGCATGTGCCACAAGAGTTTTTATGGTGTTCCAGGGAAGATAATGGAAGAGTAATGGAAATTGTGTAAATACATAGATGTTTCAGAAGCAAGAGAGGCTTTCCCCATAATTATCTATTTGGGAGTTTAATGTCCTCACCATAAAAATCTTCATTTTTAACAGAGAGAAAAGCATTCATTACAGAATGAACCACATTTACAAATATTACATTTGGTTTAAGGATATAAAGATTGAAGCAGTTCAGCAATAACACAAGCCATAATTGTGACTGAGCCAGTGAGGTTAGGTAAACTAACTGAGGAAAATTATTTTTCTCAGGTATCTTGCTCCTTTATCAGTTACAATCTGTGCCTAAAGAGTTCGGTACGTTTCCATAATGCATGTAAGTCACATGGTACAAAGGCAATACCTAAAATATTTCTAAATGGATCAAGAAAGAAGTGAGATAGATGGAGAGGAATCAAAACATGAGAACTGTATGAATTATCTACACATTTCAACTCTTACTTACAGAATAGCCCTACATATTAAAAATGATAAGCTATAAATCTTTCATTTTTTTCAAATCTGGATCTGCAAAACAAACACAAGCTCCTCACATCCTCCAGATCGCAGAAAAATGTAAAATTTGTCATGAAGTAGTTAGGAAACACCCCAAAGTTTGTCATTTTGGAAAATAATTTTCAAATAGCTGATTTAGCTACCTGTACAAAAATCTGTTGTATTGTGATAATGTCTGCTATATTGACTGTACATTAATGTTGTCATTTATGTAAATGTCCCATATTTTATTAACATGACACTTGGTTAAACTTTTCAGATGGTGTAATGCGCAATAATTTAAAATGATGTAACAAAACAAAATGGGCTATATAAGTATGGTCTTCCCCCCCTCCCCCAATTTCTGTGCTTGTTGGATTGCAAGGAATACAAGCAAAAATACTGCCTTTAAAAGAGGACCAGTTTAGTGTAGCGGTTAAAGCAGAAGTCTCCAAACTTAGCAACTTTAAGACTTGTGGACTTCAACTCCCAGAATTCTCCAACCAGCTATGCTGCTGGCTGGAGAATTCTGGAAGTTGAAGTCCACACATCTTAAAGTTGCCAAATTTGGGGACCCCTGGGTTAAAGCATCACCCTAGAAACCAGAGACTATGAGTTCGAGTTCTAGTCCTACCTTGAGTATGAAGCCAGTTGGGTGACCTTGGGCCAATCACTCTGTCTCAGTCCTAGAAAGTCGGCAATGGCAAGCCACTTCGGGGGGGGAAAAAACCTGCCAAAAGACCCTGCTGTCCTGGCAATCTCCAGGAGTCAAAAACTCAGTGAAAGGCCTGCCTGCATATACACGCATGCTTTTTAAAATGCTTTTGCGAAATTAGAAAATTTTCAGTCTCAGCGTTCTTCACTTGATGCTCTGAAATTGTATATATTCCCAGCTCATGGTTTCAGTCCAAGATCCTGTTTTTTCTCTGTGCAGCATGCCTGAAATAACATAATAAAATAGGAGCTCCTAAGCCCATAGAGGTTCCACAATTCCTAAAGAATGTCTGAACACGTACAACTTTTTCCTAAAGAATTCCTAAAGAATGTCTGAACACATACAACTTTTTAAAGGTTTTCTGCCCCTGAGATTTGATCGTGGATCAAATTTTTCATTTTGCTTTGGACGGTGGAGGTAATCACAGTCAGGAGAATCACCAGTGGTCAACTTTGCACTTGCACCAAACAGGTTAATTACAAAAACTATTAAGCACTGACAGGAATAACGGCCTTTCTATGCCAAGTCAAATAAGATTTCTTGGGTGCAGAATACCTTTAAAGAGCGTTCAGTTGTAAAGGTTCAAACATATTTTAGTACTGCACTGAAATTGAGCCATGTAGAACAGGGGTGTCCAACCTTGGCAACTTTAAGACTTGTGGACTTCAACTCCCAGAGTTCCTCAGCCAGCTTTGAACTCTGGGAGTTGAAGTCCACAAGTCTTAAAGTTGCCAAGGTTGGACACCCCTGATGTAGAACCTCTATGGGCTTGGGGGGGGGGGTTGTCCTATTTTATTTTAGTCAAAAAAAACCCAAAACCTACATTCGTAAATGGTCATTTCACTCTAGGCCTTTATAATACAGTCACAGGACCACAAAAAATGCATCTCTCCCACCCATGTAGCTTGACTGAGGGCTGCCAAGAAAGTTGCGCCAGGGAAACAGCCGCTGCAGTTAAAAAAATGCAGAGTTCAGACATGTGAATTACAAGTGGACACAAAAGCACATTGAGAAAATCTGTAGTTGGTATTTGTTGATTTATTTATTTGGGCAAACAGCTCTCCCCGTTTTCTGAAACCCATGCTGATCTCTTGACAATAAGAAAATTGACCACAAAGACGACCTCTACGACCAGGCACCCACCACTCTTTGGGTTCTAGCCATTGCCCATCCCATTAACCGCCTTCTTTAAAAAAAAAGGCAACAAAAAATATTGCCACTAGCATCTGCTGAGAAGTCACTCCCCGACCGAGCTGAATGCACCACTTACCCTCCTGGGACCTAGGCTGTTACTACAGTTGGCAACACTGGATGAACTTCCACTGCAATGCACATCCCCTTGGCAACCCTTTCCTCCAGATCCTTACAAGCCTAGGACTTGAAGTGTAGAAGTATAAGGCTGCAAATATCAGGCTGCTAGTAGCATCAGGGGAGGATCTGCTTTGGGACCTATGGAAGGGAAAGAAGCTAATCCAGGCAGATCGGGCCTTGTTGCCATGAAAGAAGTTTTCTATTAAGCAACCAAAAAAAGGGCTTTACTATATCACACCCAACCAATACAAGTTAACATGAAAGCTGCCAATGTGCATTTTTTGGAAGGTATAAAAAGCATAAAGTCTCTCATTTAATGATTCCTAAATCAGGGGTCTCCATCCTTGGCAACATTAAGCCTGGCGGACTTCAACTCCCAGAATTCCCCAGCCAGCAAAGGAATTCTGGGAGTTGAAGTCCACCAGGCTTAACGTTACCAAGGTTGGAGACCCCTGTCCTAAATGACCCAAGTGACTATAGAGTAGTTCTCCTGGGCATGTCCAGAGAGGTACTAGGCTGGTGCAAAACAAACAAAACCATCTGTGGACCATATTAAAGACTAATGCACTGATTTGTGCTGATCTCGTTGGGTGAGATCCAGTATCTTACTCATGTTCTATGGATTAAGGTAAAGGATAGTTAGGTGTGCATCAAACAATTGGGCAATTTAGCAGAAGTTCCAGATATAAAGCTGGTATGAAAAGATCATTCTCCCCCAGTCTCCACTTCAAATACCCGAGCCTTGCATCAGAGAATGAAAGACTGAACAAATGATATCATATTTTCAGAAGTTTTACCAGATGCATTCCTCCAGCTGATGATCAAGCGCTCTCAACTATACAGCCTTCATCTTAATGGCATCCAATCTGTAGTACACTCTTTCTAACAAAGACCTTTCCCAGCCAGCAAGATAGGTGCTGTCAGCTGTCAGAACCATTCAAGTATTTCTGAAGCAGAGGCACAATCACACCTGACAACTAGGTCATACCATCTCCTTCCCCCTACAGGGAACCGTGGCAGCCCTACATAGCTTTGTCACCATCCTCTAAATCAAAGCATGCTCAGACCCACAAGGGGAAGTGGCCACTTCATTTGTCTTTCCTTCAAAGATGCCCTGGATGCAAATAGTGGCCTCACCTGGGCACGCAATCTTTTAATATTCAAAAGCGAACCTTTCTGAAGAAACGATCATTGCAGAAAGGGAAAATGCTATGGGATGACTCAGGTCTTGAAAGGCTAGTAGCATCAGGGGAGATATAGGGAACCATTTAGGACAGGGTGGCCCAGCTGAGGGGGGGAGAAAGGGGAGAACTGGACCAGGTGACTGATGGGCTGGTGCATATGCATGCACATATACAACCCTTGCACAAGTGGCAGGCTAGCACACACAGAGATCAACTTGCAACAAGCAGTGGAGGCCCACTGGCCAGTTGCTCCAAGCTGCTCATGCAGCCTAATTCCAAAAAGGCAGAGCCCGGTACAGCCAGGGATTGGGGACTCCTGTTTTAGGACATCAAGAGTTCCTTCTGCTGGCAGAGACTTGCCAAATAATTTGGAAGAAAGACAAGTTTCTTCTCAGGCAGATTTCAAATATTATGCATAAAAATTCTATGGATTTCTATTTTACAGCAGACACCATAAGGACATACAAAGACAAGGGTGAACTCCTAATTAAGTGTGCTTGAAAATCAAGCAGCCCTGCAAACCAAACGTATGTCAAAAGGGCACATGTGTAGCGATGTCACAACTTCCACCCTCGTGTCTTTGCAACCTGACGTTGAATGCAATTATTGAACTCTCACGACTAAAAGAGAGCCATTAAATAATCATTGCTCCACTGCTTATAGATTTATATCCATAATTTGGTAAAGGCATGTTGTAATAGATTACCCTCCATCGACATTGATAAAACTGTTGGCTAAAACAAATGCAAAATTGTTTTTGCTTCTCTGCGACAGCGGATCTCTATACTTTGCCAGAATTTTGTTCTCAAAGGGTTTTGTCCTACAGTCTTATGTTACCTTTTCAAATGTTTTATTCCATTCTAGAAGAAGTATACCACAAAACCAAAGGATAAATGAGGCTCTAACTACAGACCAATTTTCTAGCACTTGAAGGAATACAAGCTGGTTTCCCAATTTAACTAGAGAGACATATCAATTATGGTCAATTTTGAAAAGGTTATCTCTACTGTGTGCTCAGTTTTGAAACCCCTCATTCATGGGTTCCCCAGTGTTCCTTTTTTTATTTCTAACACACTGTCTTCCAACACTATTCTGAGATCAGTTAATGCCAGGTCATCTTGATAGGCCTTCTTGATGTCAAGACAATAGTCTCCTTGAATAATAATTTGTTTCATACACTATCTGTTCAAAAAGCAAAAAAGGATACAGAGCCAAAGAATAAAAAGCCAATTAAGCATATAGAGCTAATTAAGTTTGACTATAGACAATTTCTGCTGTATCAGGATTCTGAAAAGTGCTTTTTCTAAAAAAAAAAAAACACCAAAGTTTACACAATTCTTTTTTCTTCTGTTCTTTGAAATGAGGTAATTTTCCCTTGCACAAAGGAAAGCTGATTAGTTGTTAAGAGCGTGTGCTTCAAGACTAGGCTTCTTTCTTAAAATGAAGCTCATTTTAAGAAGCTTATTAGGTAGCAATGAAAGAGCCAGTGTGTGGCAGAATAGGTCTTATGTGAAGACCATGGAATTTCAAGTCCACCTGGAGCCAGGGATACTCACGAGGTGACTTTGGGCCAGTCAATGTCTTAGTCCATCTAAGTCAAAGAATTTCCCCATGTAAATTATCTTAACCTGCTAGAGAGAAAAAACAGGTTATAAATATTAAAAATAAGTGGATGAAGTGGTCATATCCAAGCTGAAAACTACAAGTTACCAACCCATTTCTACTCGTACCTTCTGTATTTCACTCAATCACTCAAAGAAGAATTAGGGGTGACATGATAGCAGTATTCCAATATTTGAGGGGCTGCCACAAAGAAATTATTCTCCAAAGCACCTGAGGGCAGGACAAGAAACAATGGATGGAAACTAATCAAAGAGAGAAGCAACCTGGAATTAAGGAGAAACTTCCTAACAGCGAGGACAATTAACCAGTGGGATAGCTTGCCTTCAGAAATCGTGGACACTTGAGCAGGGGCTGGACTAGAAGACCTCCAAGGTCCCTTCCAATTCTATTCTATTCTTCTTGTAGCAGTCATGCAACAGTATAGAATTAAGCATGAGATGGCAGTGGTGGAAGAAGTCAACCCTAATCACTCGGAAATCTTACAAATACAGGTAGTCCTCAACTTAACTTTAGTGACTGAAATTACAACGGCACTCAAAAAAGTGACTTGGGACCATTTATCAGACTTACAAATGTTGCAGCATCCCCATGGTCATGTGATCAAAATTCAGGCGCTTGGCAATGGGCTCATATTTATGACGGTTGCAGTGTCCCGGAGTCAGGTGATCAGCTTTTGTGACCTTCTGACAGGCAAAGTCAATGGGGAAGCCAAATTCACTTAATTATGTGATTAACAACTGGAGTGATTTGCTTAACAACTGGGGCAAGAAAGGTCATAAAATTGGGCAAAAGTCACTTAACTGTCTCATTTAGTGACATAAGTTTGGGACTCAATTGTGGCCGTAAGCCGAGGTTGACTTTAAACAATAATGATTACTAGCCGATAACTTGGCATTGCCGAGGTATTTATTTATCCCAATCCAGTATTAGACAGAAAATCCTGTAGTCAGGACTCAGACTGTTGTACTGTCTCTCATGCAGCATCGCAAGTCTTCTATTTCTCTCCTCAGGAGTTTCTTGTCTATGCTGGTGTTTCATTTTTGTAGTGTTGCCCAATCGCCTGACATTTCCTTGGAGGGTTGAGAGAGAGAGCGCGCCTTGTGGAGTACTGTGAAGCCCTTACCATGGCAAGTCCACTGTGCTGTACAGTAGAAGCCATTTTAAGGCGCACACCCCCCCCCCAATGGATGTCAGGACTGTCTTACCCCCACAGTATTTGTTTCCAAAGGGTAAGTCATGCGTGTACCAAGTTTGGTTGAAATTGCTTGGTACACACAAACACACACACACACACACTTTTTTTATAAAGATAGAAGAACCAGATATAACTATTTTATACTAGCTGTTCTTAGAACTGCGTTTCATTATTTTACATTTCCCTCCTATTAAATCAATCTAACAGTGGACGTTTCTAACCTACCCTTTATACGCAAGATGTAACCCAGAGAGACACTTCCTACTGATCTAAACAGACAGGCAGTTACACAGTCACTAAAATGAGAACATCTGTGGACGTCTGTCCTTATGCTCTGTCGAGGCTAATGGATGCATTTGGAAGCAATTTAAAACTCTTGCTACCTTGGACTCAAATTGCATTAAGGGAGCCTGAATCATTCACTCCCAGCACAAGTTCCTTTACCTCCCGCTGCTGTTCCGCCACCACCACCGATTCGATCCAACAGACATGAATGAATGAAGCCCCTTACAAAAAAGGCTGCATTAGATCACTACGGCATCTATCTGTATCTGCGGTGACTGGCAGCTGCTCTGAAAATTTCACCCAGGCCTCTCTCTCTCTGCCCTACTTGCTCCCTGGCTGGAATACTTCCAGCCAGTAGGAATCTGAGCCGCATTCAAAGATGCTTCCATTCCCTTTAACAACAAACTCACCAGGTGAGCCCTGACAAGACGGGAGCCAAGATAAGCCAACAAGAAACAAGAACGAGGGATCAGCATGTTCCATAAAATCCTGGACTTTGTTCAAAGACAACTTTATTTTTAAATTGTTTTGAGTAAAATCTGCCGAACAGCTCATGAGTTTTGGATGATATTTAGTATCAAAAAGAAAAAAGAAAAAAAGAGGCAAGAAAGGAGAAATTTGATCAGAGGACAGAACAGAGCATCAGGAAAAAGGTATGGCTCTGTGCAGAATGGGTGAAAAGTGCAACACTTTAACCCCTTTGTTGGCACTCCCAGAAACTCTGAAAGTACTCAATTCCTCCTCCATTCTCAAAATATTATTCTCTGCAACCCAGCAGGAAGAAAAAAACTCCCTGTCAAGCTGCCTGGAGTTCCACAAGGAGCTGCAACATAATCTCTCAAGTCCCACTCTGTGCTGGAGTTCCAGCATAGTTGGAACTCCAATTCAGGGTTGGGATTGGAACACTTGAGGGCGGTCGTCATCCCTAATCTTTTGACAAATCAACTGTTCACTGTTGGCAAGGCAGACCTCAAACCCGAAATGATGAAGGCCACACAAAAGAAGCTCAATCCAAGCTAAAATAAGTTGCAAAGTAAGCTTTAAATCTGTAAGGGAATAAGGCAATGTTCTGATTGAGCTAGCTAACAAAAAGAGAGAGAAAGGGAGGGAAGGAGGGAGGGAGGGAGGGAGGGAGGGAGGGAGGGAGGGAGGGAGGGAGAGGGAGAGGGAGAGGGAGAGAGAGAGAGAGAGAGAGAGAGAGAGAGAGAGAGAGAGAGAGAGAGAGAGAGAGAGAGAGAGAGAGTTCCATAAGATGAATCTTATAAGCTCAGTAAGGAAGATCACATAGATTAAGTCGATTTAATATATGATTGTAAAATATGATTGGGAAAGGAGGCTGCAAAAGAGGGGAGAACATCATCCATGGAGAAGAAACGGAGCCAGAGAAATCAAGTGTACCACTTAAATCACACACTATTAAATGTTCTCAATTTTAACTTTAGAAATCCCATCAAATGGCACTGAAATACAGTACCTTCCAGCTAATCATAATGATGAAAAGACTATATACTGGAAGTTTACATAGCACCAGTGGTGGGATTCAACTTTTTTTTTTTTACTACTGGTTCTATGGACGTGGCTTGGTGGGCATAAGGGGAAAGTTACTGTAAAATCTCCAGTCAGAGGTGGTATTTGCTGGTTCTCTGAATTACTCAAAATTTCCGCTGCCAGTTCTCCAGAACTGGTCAGAACCTGCTGAATACTCCCTCTGCACAGCACAACATTCTGAAGCAGCGCTTGGGTTTATACACTTCTCTCTGCAACATGCAATGCGTGAAAAGTCAAGTCTCAGGCAATCACCTAATCCTACTTGTTCTCTTACGGTGGAAGATCTGAGCCCTGATCTAATCACAGAGTCAATTTAACCGGCAAGTCCCCATTCACCTGCCCACATCATAACCACTAGTGGAGTAAAAACTGACTTCGAGCATTAAAACAGTAGGGAAAATCTCTCAGACCAGTAACTTTATCATCAATAAACAACAATGAATGACAAGCATCTCAAGTACTTTCAGCAGTGTAACATGGAATGCTTTTTAATCCCCACCGTATTTTAAAATATCAGATTTTTTTTTTAAACAGCTTAACATTGAATGCCAGCTTTCTTCAAATCTTCAATATGAACCCAAAGGGAAGAACTGCATAGGCACACATGTGCCAAGAAAGAGAGAAGGAGAGAGAGAAAGAGAGAGGGAGGGAGAGGGAGAGAGAAACCACCAGATTTTATAAGGCAACATTGAAGTCATAATTCCTGGTAATAATCCAGTTTGCTGTTCTGCAGTCTCTTTTAATGGAACACAAATGCTGAGCTGGCAGCAATAAAAATATCTTTCAAATGGTGTTGCTTGAAGGCTGCTTTTATATTAAGCAACAACAATAATAAAAACTCCTTGAGGCTTTTCCACTCCTGAGGTAAAGTTTCCTCATAGTTTCAACTCATTTGCTTGGCAAACGGTATCAGAGTTTCACAAAACAGAAAATCCAAGTCCATATGATGGAGGCTTTCCCTCCTTCTAATCATTTCTTCAACTTCAGCTTTGGGGTTTTTTTCTTAAATTTCTTCTCCTGTCTTGGTCCTGTGGTGGCTTCTGCTTTTCTCTTCTTATCACTGAGGTAGAATACAATACATAGGTTATACAATCAATACACTGGGGCCAAAGTATCAATGAAGCTAACTTTAAAAAACAGGTAAAGATGGTAGTATAAATGTCCAAGATTCACAGTCTTAAAAAAAAATCTATGCCAAGAGCTTCTCTCTGCTGGTGAGATATTATCTGCATCTCTCCCAACAGCCAAGAGGAGGTCAACAGTAAGACTGTATTTCTAATTTCTTACTTTCCTAGAGTCAGAAAGAATACTACAGGTAGTCCATGATTTATGACCACAACTGGCACCAACACTGCTGTTGCTAAGCAATGCAGTATTAAGTGAATCACGTCCAATTTTACCACCTTTTTCGCCACTGTCAATAAGTGAATCCGGCTTCCCATATTGAATATGCTTGTTGGAAGCCTCCCAAGAAGCTGTAAATTGTGATCCTATGACCCCAAGATGCTGCAACTGGCACATAAATACATGCTGGTTGCCAAGTGCCTGAATTTATGTAATTGTGGGGATTCAACAACAGTTGTAAGTACAAGATTCAGTCATAAATCATGTTTTTCAACACCGTCATAATTCCACACGGTTGTTAAACAAATAACCATAAGTCAAGGACTACTTGTAGTAGATAAGAGCCATGGTGGATGCAGTGGTTAGAATGCAGCACTGCAAGCTAATTCTGCTGATTGCCAGCTATCAGCAGTTCGATTGTCACTGGCTCAAGGTTGATTTAGCTTTCCATCCCTCAAGGTCTGTAAAATGAGGACCCAGATTGTTGGGGGCAATAGGCTGACTCTATAAACTGCTTAGAGAAGGCTGTAAAGCACTGTGAAGCAGTATATAAGTCTAAGTGCTTTTGCTATATAATAGGTCTCCGAGATGTGAGTGCCCCAACACGAACCTCTTCAGGCTGACCACAGATGCATTCTGTCCTGCTTTACTCAGCACTTCATTCCATTCTTCATCATCCCCTCGGATAATGTACCTAAGTGAAAAGAAAAGCACTTTAAATATAAGGGAAACCTGGTCAGAAAATAGCAACCTCTGCCATACACTCATATTAGAATTCTGTGCAAGCATCATTCTCTGGCCCTCAAAAATCTGATTGACTCAGCTGAAGAAGAAAAAATGAAATTCCTGAGTGCAAAGTTGCACCTGCGCTTTAAAAGAGCGTGATTTATTCAGCTTTAGTTGAAATAGTTATGACAGTAAAAATGAAATTTGCCCATCCATCCTATACAGTCCCCAAAATTAGGGAAAGGCAGTCACACTCAACACATAATCATTATTAAAAGAAGGGGGAGCAGGTCAGGCATTAAAAGGGAAAGGAAAGAATGCATAAATCCAGGGTGTGCTCTTTGTCCCTTACAATTAGTACCCAAGGGACCTACTCCTTATGTTATAAAGCAAAAATATGCATCTGATTTGGCCAAAGCCCAAACACTTCAGAGAGATTCTCTGGCTCATTGAAGCCAAGCAAATATCTTTCAAAGCAAACCAAACTGAATTTTAACCTTCCTGAGGCCTCAGGAGAGGGCTGGTCTTTTGGAAGCCCATATAAAGGTAGTTTTTTTTTCTTTCTCTTTTCTGAGAGAGCAAAAAATATGGAGGGATTCCTTGTTTCACTACAGAACCATTTGCAGGGGGAATTCTAACGTCAATGCTTTGGCCAAATAGCTTAAATCATTTAATTTTCCCAGAGTTAGTTTGTTCATTTGTTGCAGGGACAGGGGAAGGAGAAAGAACAAAAAAAATTACTGTGAAAGATCCAGGTCTTTTAGCTTCCCAATCTCATTCTTATGTTTTTCTTGAAATTCTTTGGCTGCTTCTTCCTGCATCCGAAAATCCACATTATAAATAACAGGCACTGTACATGGTTATTTAAAATGAATACATATAGCACAACTCTCAAACCAAGGACAAAAGCTAATCAATGATCTAAAGAGCCTGGTGTTTCTTAATGCATCTCACATGAGACAGTACACTTATTCATTCTAAGCAGAAAGTGGAATTCCCAGGAAAATAGGTTTTAAACACATGATAATATCATACATTTACACACTTGGTCAGCTGAACATGTATAAGTATTGCAGAAATTATCCAAGCTTTTGAAAGCAGAAGATAATGCATCTGTCTTCAGAAGTGACCCACTGGACACTTTTGAGAGGTCAAAAGTTAGATTTGAAGGCACCAGTTTTTGTTTGCTCAATTTCCAGTATTCATTGGCAAATGAATGAGTAAATGAAAGAAATACACATTTGTATATCGTGATTCCATTAGATATAGCCCCAAAAATAATCAAAGGGAACTGTAAATACTTAACACCAACAACTGAAAAGCTTATAAAAAGATAGTTACCAAATCTTCATTTAAAGATTTCAGGGTTGGTTCCATTACAACTTCTTTCATTACTGCCATTTGCTCTTCTACAGCCTTCTCCTGGACACTGTTGAACAACTAAGGAACAAAGAATGGTGGGACGGATCGCTTTTCCACCCAAAAATATTTCTATGAAGATACTGCTATCGCCAAAACATCATTCCTGTTTATTTCCTTTTTTAATTAGATTTTTTTTTATTAAGCATATTTTCACAAATACAATAAAGCCAAACAGTCCACTTATCACAACATGAGCAAGTGTTCACTCAATTTGACGTCTCTCAAATTATGTAGAATAATCATTCCCACATTATTACACTTATTACATTAATATATAACACAAAGTTTTATCTAGTTATATATTACAAATGTATATCTGATTGCATGTGATATTGCTAATTTTCATCATACCTTCTCATTTGACTTTCTTTTGTTCATTTCATGTCTACCTTCCAACCAACTGTACCATGAATTCCAAATCTCATAGTACTCTGACTCCTCTTTGTTTTTGAGTTCCATTGACAACCTGTCCATTTCTGCACATTCCAAAGTTTTCTTTATTTAAAATTCCTAATAAAATATCTCTGGTTTCAGTTCAGTTTTAACTTTTGTAATTTCTTCAAGCCAATTTCTAATTTTTTGCCAATATTTTTTTTTCCTATTTATTTCCTAATTTCCCTCCGTTGAATTTCTAAGAATCACAACTGATATAAAAAGCCTATTACATACTACAAAACACACTGAAGACATTTCCATACAAAGAATCTGTAATAGAAGCTTGGAGTATTGTGTTTCAGCATATGATTCATCCTGTTAAATGCTGCCCCCAAAGGACATTACCTGAACAACTTTGCGGATAGTCCTATTGAAGAGGCCCATTAACTGGCTACTAGGCAGCCCTATCTCTTTCTCCAACTGGTCCATGGATTTGTGCTGGAGACCAATTCCAAGAAGAAGAGCCTGACAAAAGAAAAGGTTACTTTGCTTTGATGCAGCAGAATGACAAGTTTCATCTTAGGCAAGCATGGTATGACATTAATATCTCATCCAGCCAATTTCTGTATTAGCAAAACTTATAGAGGTGAACATATAACTCAATTGCAAAGGCCCATTACACACCTAATGCATACATGGCAGGTACAGTTTTCTCCACATCTCTGTCTTCCCCACAAGCCTTTTTTTTTAGTGTTCCATATTTTCTATTTCCTATCCATATCTACCTACGTCACTTCTTCGTTTTCTCCTTGCTCTGGTTTGAGCCTCAGAATTCATCTACTCAACCTTCTACTTCAAACACCAGACAAGCCATGCCTTGTGATAATCTATTTCAATACTAAATAAGAGCTAACAACTACAGTATCTACATTCTGTATCTTACATGTTTCTACCATTTTCGTCACAGCTATAGAGATTTCACTATTCCATGACACTACAAATATAAATAGATATAGATAGATAGATAGATGATGTCTCCACCTCATTGTACAGTTGAAGCCCTTGCAAAAAGAGCTCTACAAGGCCTGAGCAGAGGGCAATGTGGTGAAGGGACAACACCTGCCTTTTTAAGAATCTGTTCCTTAAAGATCTTTCCTTTTTAAGGTACTTTTCCTTAGTGCCTGTTGATTTTAAAGGCTGCACTGATGAGGGAAGAAGTAGAAAATGGTGGTTTGAAGGTGGATGCATTCTGGTGACAGAAGAAGCCTAGGCAAAAGAAACTGCTTCTGGGCTCCTCTGTTCAAGATTGTAAAACTCTCCCTCCCCCTTTCACCAAGGCCTGGCCTTGAACTAGCTCACTTTTTAGAAGAGAACTGATCCATTCAGGGCAGGTGGAATGAAAGGGAGCTAGTTATTGTGAAGGACAAGCACTGCCTACACTTCCTCAGCTGAGGCTGGCAAGTCAATATTGTTCCTTGGGAAGAGAAAGAGTAAAAGGATATTAACTGCTACTGCTTGACATCTCATTTCCTGAGTTAATAGTTTGATTGACTTAAGTTTCAAAAGAAGCTGTTTTTGCTTTAAGCCTAGGTCCCCA
Organism: Hydrophis major; assembly: GCA_033807585.1. Taxonomy (NCBI): domain Eukaryota; kingdom Metazoa; phylum Chordata; class Lepidosauria; order Squamata; family Elapidae; genus Hydrophis; species Hydrophis major. Next base: position 100,563,847 of record CM066328.1, read on the forward strand.
AAGATCTGAAAGTAAGGTGAATAAATTTAATCAAACTCCCTACTCCTTTGGTGTTTGCTTTTTTGGCTCCAGCAACTACTAGTAACAGTAATTATACAAACTCTCTGCCTAGAGGAATCACTACTCACAATAATTTATTGTCCAAGTGAATTTGATCAATAGTTAAGCTCAGAAATTTCTCAGAGATTTAACTATTTGGTTCAGAGACCAGAACTAAATAAAATCTGGAAGAGTTCATGATTCCAAATAATATCTGGTTGTACCTATAACTCCAAAGCTAATTAGACTTCATCTTAAGAAGCTTCTGACTATGAAACCATCCAAAATCTACCATTGGATTCCAGAGAATATTAAATGACATGTGTAATAAAGATTTGGGGCTTTTGACACGTTTTGGAAACATATCAAGGGCAAAAAGATGCAAGTGAAAAAATTAAAGCTATCAATTGAAGGCCCATTGGAAGGTCATCAATTAATTCAACAGTAGCGAGATAAGTAGTACGTACAGCCTGAGTAGCAGAAAGAGACATATCTCCAAAGTTGTTGAGAAAGTACATTCTAGAAATAGTTGGGATCATGTCCATGATCAAGTGATAGTCCACCATGTTTCTTGAGTACATCTCTAGCCTCTTCAGGTCATAAGGGATGAAGACTGCTTCTAGTTCATTACGGCTGAGAGCTGAGCAAATTGGTGATAAATAGAAGAAAAAGTAAACAGTTATGCAAAAATAAGATCTGAGGTCATTTACCATCAGTAGCTCACTGTGTACACTAATTTTAATCAAGCTGCATCACTCTACATGTCTTTATCCCTGGCTCTTATACTCTCCAATCAGCCTCCTTTGGGTAGAAGTTAGGCATTTGCACCCCATTCGCAGAGCACAACAGATTATTATGCCATCTAGAAAGTATGGGAGATAAAGTGAAACACATCTAAACAACATTAACATGGACAAAGCTAATCTATATATACTTTTTTTCTTATTATGTGTTAGATTAGGGAGGGAGAACACAAGATAATGTATCATGCATGGAATTAAGGAGTAGGAAACCACTTAGTAGGTTACTTCTAATTTGAAGCAGATTGCAAAGAGTTACTCTAACGTGACATAAAAATACTAGTGTTTTATGCCTAAGGAGCATGAATTATTTTGAAAAATATTTGTATGCAATCAAATAGTCAAAATCAGTATTACTAAAGTGTATTGCCAAGTTTCATTCATTTTAAAAGAGAAGGATATAAGAGTGCATTTAAAATTGAAGAAGAAAGAAAAGGAAAAGTGGATCACAATTTTAAAAAAAGAGTAGGGCTTAAAAGTTCAGCCTATTAGAAACAGAATGAAAATTCTTCATTCAACAGCCACCTTTTTCCTGGATTTTGTTTCAGTTGTTTTATGAAGTACCCCTGGCAGGAGCTTGCATATACTTACCAGATTGTGATTGTTGTTTGACATTCCTGTTTTGTAATATATTCAAAGCTAATGATGGGGAGAAAATGCTGAACTGGTAAGACAAGAGAGACAAGAATCTCCTCCTGAAATCTGTAGAGCAACGAGAAAAAAACAAGGGACTATCATGTAACACAATATTTCTCAATCTAAGCTATTTTAAGGTGTGTAAGTTTCAACTCCAAGAATTCTGCAGCCAGCAGTGTTGAGAAACATGGATGAGGGATCCTTGGTGCTCTCTGAGCTTGCCCGTTTTCTTGTAGACATTTCATTTCCCAAACTAGGTACCATCCATCAATGCATCAGGATTAGCACTGATGATGTTATCTAGTTTGGGTATGAAAACATCTGCAAAAAAAACAGACAAGCTCAGAGAGCACCAAGGATCCCCCAGGTCAACCCGAAGCTACAAATATTCTCCTTTGTTAGAAACATGGAGATAACAAAAAATAACTTGCAACTTTTGTTCACTGATCAATTGTGAAAACCGGGATTGTCAAAGTTAGTCAACAGCTTTCCCTGTTATACTGAAACTTTCAAAGTAGCACCATGGACATGGTGCCATTTTTTCCAAGCTTCCCCAAGCATGTAAGACATGTAACATTAAGACATGTGGACTTCAATTCCCAGAATTCCTCAGTCAGCAAAGCTTTGCTGACTGAGGAATTCTGGGAGTTGAAGTTCACAAGTCTTAAAGATGCTAAGCTTGGAGACCCCTGATGTAAGGGATTATTGAATCAATCACAAAACGTTTTAATTAACTCACCTTTCCAAAAAGCAGTGAGCCAGCTCTCCTCTGTGTTCTCTTCTTCTTCATTCAGCATCTTCAGCATAATGCATGAGTGTTCCCCAGTCAGATCATTCTGGACACAAAGCCACCAGGGCTGTTAGCACGCTATGTTTTCAACAAATGGCAACTATTTGTTCAAATTAAAGTATTTTTTTATCAACAGAAATAAAGTTAGCAGGGATAAGAGAATATTTCCTTGCCATGAGAACGGAGTCAGCACTGGCTCAAATTAACCAAACATTTTGATTAATTGAGCTAAATTAAGAGCCCGCATTCTATAATTGAATATAAGGTTTGGAAGGAACCTCAGAAATCATTCCATCCAACTCCATATAGTGTCTCTGGCAGATGATTACCCAACCTCTGCCTTATAATCCCCACCACTACTTAAAGCCCTAATTAAATAAATGAATCACCATTTCTAAAGTAGGAGATTTGCTCCAAAAAATTTCCCCTTGGCTATATCTCACCAGTCCATAAATGGGTGGGTAAAAAAGAATTTAGAGTTCTTTGCCTAAGACTTATGGGGTTAAAGAATGATAAATAGCAAAATAAAGAACACTTGGATCAAATAACTAATAAATACACTGTATTTCTTTTCTTAAAATACCCTTGTAATTTGGCTTATAACACCATGAGAGCATGTTTCTGGTGGCTATGTCAGACTTTGAATCGGTACAAATGTGAGATTTTACTACTACTACAAATAAGCGTAAATAATGCTTAATAATAACTGTATTCTGAGATTCTGAACTATGAAATAAACAGGGGAGCTTTGGAGCATCTTGAATCTGATGGATCTATACACCCAGTAATCCTACCACTCAAGTGTATGATTATGTCCATGTTTGTTCCTCTTTTATTCCACCTGTCTAGTAAAGAAAACTTACTCTGCCGTTTTCTGAGAAAGAAAAAAGGAATTATTTGCCAACAGAATTTCCCCTCCTCTCTTGATATTCAAGAAATAATCACAGAAGTCATGTTATGGCCTTGGACTATGAAACAAAACTTACTGGAGTTTGTCTCAAATAGACCGGCACATATCCATCCCGTTTCCAAAATCTGGGAGGAAAGAAAAATAATTAAAATTAATCCATGAACAAGAGAAAGTTCGCTCGTCATTTTTCCAATTTAAATACTGGATTCTGTATTAGAAATAAATTCTCAAGCAACATGGTAAAATATAAACCAACTGGGGGACATGACTATCAAGCTTTAAAAACTGAACATTTTCAACCAACACTTCATAATACTGTCTTTCTCAAGCAAGATCACATAAATATTTTATTCCCTTTATTTCTCTTTTCTCAAGCAGAAATGCCATATGGGAAAGCTGCTCATTAGGACAATGTCACCAAAATGGATGAGAAAAACTTTAAAATGTCTGACGGCTGAAATAAAAAGATTGTTTTGATTGGGAAAAATGGAAAAAGTAGAATTATTGCAACAGAAAATCGATGCAATACCATGTTTCCAATAGAAACTGCAGAATAGAAAACACACACATTCCATAGAATCCATAAGCAGCAAGTATCCTAAAAAACAGTCAGTTACTTCAGGAGTGTCAAACTCAAGGTCCATGGGCTGGATCCAGCCTGCAGGATGCTTAACCCTGGCCCGCGGGGCTGGCCTGGAAATAGCAAAGGTCCAGCCAGCACCCCGTTTTGGCCAGCAGGGTGCTTCAGGAAGCAGTCCAGCCCTAAAATGGGGCACATGAGGGCCGTGAGAGACCCCCTTGCACCCTGTTTTGGCCAACAGGGTGCTGCAGGCCATCCAGGCCAAAAACGGGCACGTGGGGGCCAGGCACGTGGGTGCCGCATGAGGCCCTCCACTCTCTGTTTTGGCCAGCAGGGTGCTGCAGGTGGCTGTTCAGACCAAAAGTGAGGTGTGTGGGGGCTGTGTAAGGTCCCCCCCATGCCCCTTTTGACCAGCAGGGTGCTGCAAGAGACTGTCTAGGCCAAAATGGGGTGCGTGGGAGCTGCATGAGCCCCCCACCCACTCCCTGCAGGGTGCTGGAGGCCATCCAGGCCAAAAACTGATCCAGCCCTCGAAGAAATCCAGTTTGACACCCCTGCCTTAGTTAGACCCATTGTTAAGATTATGTCTGGCAAAAATACACTAATACACAATATCTAAAATGAACCTTTCCCATTGTAATACATGTTTACAGCAAAATGCTTACTTGAGAAGCCTTGGCGTCAAGCCATAAGAGACACCAAGGTAGTCCAGATTCTCAGCTTGCCTCTCACTTAGCTTGAGAAGCAGAGGTGGCAAATCTTTCCGAGGCATCACAGCTTCTTCTAGTAAGCTGACAGCCTGAAACAATGGAGAACAGCTTAACAAAAGAGGAAGAAGAGTCAAATAATAGCTTGTGGGGGTTATTGGTGCTCTTTGAGCAACACCCAAGCTCAGAGAGCCATCAAGGACTCCACAGTTTCAACCCTGAGCTACAAATATTCTCTTTTATTGATAAATTATAGCTTGAAATTTGCTTATTCACTGCTGCTCGGATAGGCAATTAAAGAACTCCAATGAAGCTCTGTGCCAACTTGATACCAGCACCCATATAGAAAACTTCATACCTCACTGCTCACAGTAGCAATTTCTCTTGGCTTCTGAATAACCTTTTCTTCCAAACAAGGAAATTTGCCTTCATAATACATCTGGAGCAAACGCAAAGCTCGACTACCATAACCCATCTACCAAAATCAAGAAAGATTGAGAAGAAAGCACATTAGAGGAAGGTGCTTAAAAGGCTCTGATTCTTAAATGTTTTATTTTATCAGTTATTGCACAGGGTGGTTAATTGTTGTGATAGTATTTAAAACAGACTTTCATGAGTATGCGTGGTTATACAAAATAAGATGATCTTGACAGAGATCAAGGCAATAGGGGCTAAAGCATTTTTAAAGCCCAGAACATCAAGATAATTTCAAAAGCAGCTCAGATTGATAACTCCCTAATTCACTGAATTATAAGAAGGAAAGGAAGAATAGTACAATCAGACTTGCAAACTGAAGGACCAAGTTAGGGATAAATTGTTGTGGAAAAAAATCTATGTGGTCACTAGAAGATGAAACTGAGTTGATGACACATACTCAATCAGAATCCTTTAATAATTATCTTTTTTCTTTTCTTTCTTAAAATAAAACATTTTCAATCTTTGCAGTAATAAACAGTAGATTAATAAACCTGGGTCTCTCCAATGCCAGTTGAGAGCACCATAATAACTGGTATAGTTGTTTTAAATGGTTAAATTATATTAAAAGAAAACAAAGAGAAAAGAAAACATATATCTTCAGACTAAACAGAACTAGATTTCCATTTCATGTTATGCAATTAAATTGTTAGTATTTAAGTCAATTTATCTAACAATAGAGGAACCATGAAAAATAACCCTGTAAACAAATGCAGGCAGTCCACATGTATCCTGCTTTAAAACTGATTTATATGTATGATTAGACTGTTATTATTTTGTCAAAACAAGGCACATTTTATAATTCAATGGAGAATTTAGGCAAGGCCTAGCATCCAAAGGTACATTAACTGAAGATATAAACAGAATGGCAAATCATGCTCAAATTGGATAAAATAAAAAAGGAAACTAACATTAACTGAATGGTATTCATAATGTAAAAAAGAAAAAGAAATCAATTAAGATTTAAGTTTGATCCTCAGCTCTAAGATTGTTTTAACAAATCTTGCAAATCAGTCATTTACATATACTTTGCAATTATTTTAACCGAAATAATGTTTCATCAATTATCACTAAGATATATTTTGGTCAAATTTAAAATAAATTTACCGCCTGATAATCAGGATGGACTGCAATGCGTACAATTCTTCCACCAGAAAGGCTCCCAAAATCAGGATCTTGGAACTACCAATAAAAAGGGAGGAAGTAATTAATAAATGATTTTTAATGGGAAAGTATTCAACATTAATAATTTCTTAACTGATTAGTCTTACAACCATATCAAGAAAAGAAAAAGAAATTATATGATCCGATTCCAGGACAACATAGATAAAAGAAAATACAGTGATAAGATATAGAAGTGGTAACATAGAGATAGCAATCTGATAAAATGCATCACATTGTTCAGTGTATCGGGTTCTTAGTTCAACTTCCTTAATTATAAACTTAGCACTTTTGCTTGCAATATATACATTAGGAGGAACCAAGACAAGCTATGTGATATTTAATATGTTTAAAAAAAACCAATTTAGATTTAAGTACAAAATCCATTACCTGCTCTGAGATGTTCCACGGAATGAGATCTCCTGAGGCTTTTTTCCCTCGAGACAGGCTGTTCATAATAGATTGTCGTGATATCTCACCCTCCAAACATACCTGCAGGAATAAAGGGAAGCTAAGTTTCAGTTCTTCAGTGATAAATTATGTAGCATTTTTTTTAACCAAAATTGTGTATCAGGTATAGATTACTTAAAAGAGTAACAGAAGTACCAGAAGGTATAGATTAATTAAAAAGTACAGGAAGTACTATAATTTTCTATTAGTAACTAGAAAGACTAATCCAATCTCCTGACCTACTCTGTTCCCTCAAAACAGAGGTAGAAATTGTTGGTAACAAGAGTTTTGATTCTGACATGTTTTACAATTCCAAAAGTATTAAGGAAAGTCTACCTTAATTGAGAAATCAGTAACATATATGCTTTGGTTTTAACAACTCTGAAACACTGCAGCTAAAACAGATTCCCAATTCTTTGCTCACACGATGGATAACATGACAAATTTCTTCCCTGGAACCAACGAAGAAAAGATACAAATTCCCTAGAGAAAGATTCACAGTCTTTATTTATTGATTTCTCTAGTTCTACTTGTTGTCTGATCAAATTAATTACTTTGGTTACTTGAAGATATCCTTCTTACCTGGACCACAGCAAGGACTTCAGGCAAGGAATTTTGAGTAGGTGGCACCGGTGGCAAAAGGCAAAAGAGATGATGGGCTGGAGCATCCGAAAGCATCTGGAGGTCATTAGGAGAATTCTGGAAGGTTGCAACCATGTTAGAGAATTAGATCTCGGTCATTCAAGCATGTTTCATTAATTCAGGGTATCGGTTATGATACTTTCTTTATTCAAAGTGATACTTTCTTTATTCAAAGCCCGGTGGCTTTGAATGAGACTTTCTTTATTCAAAGCCCCATGACTTTGAATGAGACTTTCTTTATTCAAAGCCCTATGACTTTGAAACACTCTATTATTCTCAATTCATTCCCATAAGCCGGAAGCTGACAAAAAAATCATGCTGTATGTTCCTGTAAGACCCAATGTGGCCTCCATATTTAACATTATCTTTATTATGCATTTTTCTTTCAAATCTTAGCAAACTTTATTTCCTAGAATCATATACAGGTAGTTCTTAATGTATCACCACAATTGGGATTAGAACTTCCGTTGCAAACTGATGTGGCCATCAGGTGAGTCATGCTGTTGTTTAACAAATCTGGCTTCTCCCATTTACTCTGCCTCTCAGAAACTCCCTGGGAAGGTTGCAAATGGTGATCACAGAATGCTACAACCCATCATAAATACACACTCAAATTCTGATCATTTGGCTCTTGGGACACTGTGATGGTTGTAAGTGCAAGGACTGGCGAAGGCATTAGGCTAGAAACCAGGGGACAGTTATTTCAGTCCAATCTTGGGGAGGAGGAGGAGGAGGAAGAGGAGGAGGAGGGAGTGACCCCACCATTTTATTTCTAAGTCCAAGCTGAAAATAACACATGATCACTAACCTTGTAGTGAGAAGCCACATAAAGGGACATTAATCTCTGAAGAAAAGTTTCTGACGCTCTGTGATAACAGAACAGAGTGTCTCTGTTCACATAGTACCTGAGGGTCATCCTTGAGTTAAGTGACAAATTCCTTATTTGTCTTTGAAAGCTAGAAGGAAGCCAAAATTTTCTTCAATGATGACAGATTGCCATTGTCCAAACACATTTGCTAATGTCCAACACATTTCATAGGCAGTGAAAAGCAGAGGAAGTAAATAGCTATTGTTACCAATTGTGTTTCTAAGTCTGTGTAAATTTTTAAGATCTGCAAATATTGGTAGAAAGGTAGTAGGTACTATGAAGCTTGTTGCCCCAAAATGAATGAGCTAAGAGTGCATTTAATTTGCTGCATGGAAATGAGGGACTGGGTATGTCAGGAGAAGCATAAGAGTTGAATGCAATGGCAATGGGACATCTAAGTAGTGTAGGCGATAAAACAAAAGGCAGAATCAAGAATGAATAAGTGTTGAACAAATGAGCTAAATGCAAAAATGAAGGATCAACACAAAAAAAGGTCACATTTTTTAACAGAAGTGAGGAGTTTAAAGAACAAAAGGTAACTAATGAATTCACATATGGAAGATGTGGAACCAAGAACAAAAATGTAGGAAGAGTTACTGTGAATGGTACTGTGAATAGTTATAGCTACCATTTCTTTTATTTTCTTACTTCGTGTTATTCAATTTCTTTCATTTACTGCTTCTTGCTCCTTTTCTATCCTTTGCATAATGTTTTTCCTAAACGGGAACAGTGTGATGGGAATATAGATATGACAATAGCTGCACTTAAGTTTGAGAATTAGCACAAGGATACAAATCACAGGTTTCAGGCAATGGACAACCAGATATAATTCTCGTGATGTTGAGACAATCCAAGCATAGCAAATCATTCAGCCACTTTTCCACTGGATCTCCCGGAGCATATCTAATGGATTCCTGAAGCGAAACTTCATGCAATGTATGGGCTGGGGAGAGATGATATACAAAAGGTGACATACACAAAGATCTAAACATCTCTTTTGTCGGGAAAAGAAAAAAAAGTGGTCAGAAAAACAAGACCTGTAGCTGGTGCAGATAGTCCTCATCTTACACCAGTTCAAAGTTACAACAGCACTGAAAAAAGTGGCCATTTTTCACACTTACAATCTTTATAGCATCCCCATGGTCACATGAATGAAATTTGGATGCTTGACAACTGACTCATATATATGTCCCAGGGTCATGTGATCATGTCCAGGTCAATTGGAAAGTCAGATTCATTTAACAACCATGTTACTAGCTTAACAACTGCAGTGATTCACTTAGCAACTGTGACGAGAAAGATTGTAAAATAAGGCCAAATTCACTTAACAAATGTTAAGTGTTAGCAACAGAAATTTTGGCCTCAATTGTGGTCGTAAGTCGAGAACTACCTATATTCTGTAGAATTATTCCTAGCCCTATTCTTAGCCTTAAGTGGCACATTATAACTTTTCATGCTTTAACCTAATGACGGGTCACATAGATTGTGTTAAGTCACAGCTTTAAAGAGATAATTCAGCTAATCCACAATTGATTGCTTTGATACAACATGCTAAACCATAAACTCTTTGGGTCACAAACCACAATGCCTGGGCATGCACAATCTGACAAGTCAAAAGTCTAACTCATCCACATTACATCAGCAATGTGTGGAACCCTAACCTCAATTGCTGATGGGTTTGAAGAAACAAGAGACCTGTCATCTAACAGAGAAAAAACAAGCCCATCAACTATAAAAGAAAGCAGACCCACCACCCAAGATCTGTTCAATTGTCATGAAGGTTATCTAAGAGCAAAGACAGCTCATGGAAAAGTGATAGCTTTCTGTGATTCTCCTCAATTACTTTCTCCTGTATATTCTTTTAAAAAATGTAAAGCTCAGTTAAGCAACACAGCCATAATCATATTGGAGGTTCTAGTTTCAGAGAGATACCTGAGGACAGTTTAGCTGCAGTGGTTATTTTGTTCTCTGCAGTTATGCTGGCTTGGGCCTGTGCACTCTCTTGTCTTAACTGCTGGATCAGTTTCAAAGACAAGGAACGGCCGGTGCCCTCATATCTATTCAAAACAACAGACAGAACAGTCAGATGGGAACAGATAAAAGAAAGAACAAGCACAACAGCTGTTTAAATTATGATATAAGCAGATTAATCCAAATACTGTTCTAAAGACGTAATACTTCTGGAAATGTTGAAATCATAGGGACAAAATGCCAGATTTATTATTATTCTGTTTTCAAGACTGAGAAAGGACAGAAATTCTTTAAAAACATTGGAATGAATACAACCTTTCAGTCAAATGTCAGTTTACCTCACAATATAGAAAAAAAAATGCATCATTCATAACTTTTCCCAACAATTGTGTTAATCTGCTTCCAAAGAAAATGGTGGACCTAACTTGGGATACATTAATACATTAATCAATTAAGAAACTCTCAAAAGTTCCCTGATTGCAATGCCAACTGCTCAATTCTTTGCTTTTTTTTCTATTCTTCTCCTGTCAAACATCTAATAACACTTCACCTCTTGTTTTACCATTACCAATTCTGAAATAAATCAGTGTCGAAATAACATTCTAAAACCTTTCTTTTAACTCAAATATTTAGTATTTTTTTCCTAACACTAAAACTGCAACTACTTACATAAACGGTGTGTGTGTGTGTGTGTTTGGACAATAGTAAGGAATAATGTGAAAATAACCATGCCAAATCGATAAAACAAAATACTAATGGGCCAGACATTCACGAATGTTTATTATTTGTTGATTCTATTATCCAATGGCAACTGCATGTGTGTGACTCAGCCATAACTGACTGTCATCAGAGAAAGGTGTTTTATATCACTGGATATTAATTCCAGTACAAAATATTTAGAGAAAGGAGTTCACTAACTTAGCAGACGAAGCATAGTATTTTCCATCTGAGATTCAAAAACAACAACAAAAAGTGTATTCTTCATAATTTTCAGAAACGGTGGATCAACGGCCTTTGGAGATCACTTTAGCCAGTAAAGCTTACCCATTGATTGTAGAAGCCATGAAGACCAAATAAGGGCCCAATAGGTTCTTTACCAAAGGAAGGGGAATGGCAGCAGCTTCATCAATTACCACAAGTTCAGCCTGCCCGAGTTTCACAGCATCAGCAGGATGGATATACTGGGGGGAAAGGGAAAGGGTAGACATCATAAACTGCCTTTCTGAGGGCGTCTCGGCAACAAAAATAAAATAAACTCTTTTGGAGCCCCTTAAATTTCTCACTTTGCTTCGTTCCCTTTATCTAAAGTAATAATAAATGAGCTATACCTGCAAATCAAATGGATTAGCTAACAATACTCTGCAGCTCACATGTTCACATGTAGTAGAAAACCAGATTTAAAACAAACAGAACCATCATTTTTCATTCAGGTCGATGAACCCTTCCTTATTCTTAAAGTGGTTTCCAACCCTGACCTGTTCAACCCTTCCCGCATTGCTAGAAACTACAGAAGTGGCTTCTTTCATTGTTGAACCAAAGCAGAACAGCAACATTAGAAGAAAACACCCAAATGCCCAATTCTCTAGGCCGAACTATTGGTAAATACCTGTATTGTCTGTCTATGTTCTAGAAACACATTGACTCTCACAACTGCTTTGCTGAATTCAGGATTGAGAGACTGAATGATCTCATAATCCAAATGTTCCTGAAAACAGACATAATAATGGGACAATATGAAAAATTAATTAAATATTACCCATTCTAATAACTGGCATACCTTACCATCCTGATAACTGGCATACCACACAGCCAGCCAGATGTTGAGGCTGGATTTGGCATTTTTAGCTACCTAATGAATCCTTCCCAGTGGCCTGAGAAAGGTGTTGTTTGATGGTGTTAAGAGGTACTGTCACAGGATGGAAGCTGTCTGGAGTAAAGAGCAAAGTGACGTGGAACAGAATTTCACATCTTGGGAAATTTACAAATCACAAGCAGCCTATTCAGGATGATTAGTTGGGGTCTGCAACCTAGCACATCTGGAGACTGCTGGGCTTGAGAAGATCAAAAATCAATGACATATACATGCCAGGCCAAGACAGGGAGGAGAGCCCAGTTGGTATAGTGGTTTATAGGCACTGGGCGACTGAAAACTCAAGTCCCACTTTGTGTACAAAGCAAATTGGGTGTCTGGGCCTCAGAGCCAGGACTCAAGATGCTGGCAGATCAGATCCCACTGAATGCTGCAACCTACTGATTCAACTTCACTGAATCCAACACGAATACCTTCTCGGGCCCCTTCTCAGCCAACACTGATCCTTCTTTAGTTAATATGGATGTCAAGAAGCCAGGCAACTTTGCTGGCCTGGGAATCCTACAACCACGGCAAGGTAAGTGCCTTGTGAGAAAGTGGAAAAGATTGCTCATTATCATGCCCCAAAAGTGCTTTTTCAAGAGGCAAATTGGACTTTCTGGTTTTTCTCTGAAGACATTTTGCTTCTCATCCAAGAAGCTTCTTCAGCTCATTATCATGCCTTATCTTTGGCAACTGCTGAGCAGGGAAAGCTTCAGCTGTGCATGCTCAGTGGGGAGAAGATTTCATCTGTGCAGGAACTGCCTTCCGTTGCTAGAAGCAATTATGGCATCCGGTTTTGTGATCAGCAAATTCTTCTTTTTGACTTCTGCTTCATTTTAACCTCTGCATGTTCCTGACCAAATTCTCTGAGTCATCCCCTGGTCCTTTTCAAACTGTTGTGTGGTATTGGATTACTGACAATCTACTCGAGTTAACACTTTCTCCTCAGCCTCTAGTAAGCTGTCTGTGCACAAACACTCTCATTCTCTTGCTTCCCCAACTCCTCCACTGTTGCTTCCCTCCATTTATCTGCTCCTATCTCTCCAAACAAGTCTTCCTGACGTTTTCAGAAGTCAAGTTTTCTTTCTTCCTACAAGTTTTTTTTAAATACGCTACTCCTCAATGCAGTGTTTGTATTCCCACCCAGAAACTTGACAAGTCTCACCCACAAGCTCCCACAACCTGTCCAAATTTTGCTTGCCTACTGCATGAATATTTTTTCCATTTGCTAAAGCCAGGATGTGAAAACTGGGGGACTGATCTTGGGCTAATCACTCTCTCTCAACCGTTGGAAGAAAGTGTCAATGGGCAAGCCAATTCTGACAAAACGTGCCAAGAAAACTGCAGGGACTATAGTCTAGGCCAGGGGTGTCCAACCTTGGCAACTTTAAGACTTGTGGACTTCAACTCCCAGAATTCCTCAGCCAGCTTTGCTTAAAGTTGTCAAGGTTGGACACCCCTGGTCTAGGCAGTTGCCCAAAGTCAAAAACTGATTTAAAGCTACACTTACCATAAAACAAACAAAACAAAGATGGGGTAAGAGAGAAATTGGCAGAAACATATGGCAGAGAAAACACTTGGCAAGATGAGATACTCTAATGAAAACATCTATCTCTTTTATTATCACTTGAAAAGAAGAGAATATCTGGGTTGAACTGTGGAGTCCACGGTGCTCTCTCTCAACTTGATTGTTTGTTGGCAGACATCTTTTTACCATATAATGAAATATCTGCAAGCAAACAGTCCAGCTCAGAGAGCACCAGGGTCTCCACAATATTGCTTCATCTTACCTGGTACTGTAGAGCATCAAAGCCTTTAAATACAAATTCAAAGAGGGTGTGAAGATTATCTGGACTTGGAGATGTGACAAAAATGTTGGAATAGCTGTAAAAAAGAAAAGACAAGAACGGATGCTACAACTTTTCCCCCCCTCTATTATAATGTCAGAAACAATTTCTAGCGTATCCCCATTGAAACCAACAAATCAATTAAAAATATGACTTATGATACAGTGCCCCAATTGTTAAGAGACAGTAGAACAATGTTTCAAGTTTTGAAAAGGATGCACAGTTTTGTCCCGTAAAGAAAGTCAATCCAGGCTTTTCTTCGGAATGACAGATATAGAAGCTGAAGCTCAAATACTTTGGACACCAAATGAGAAGAGAGGACTCCTTTTTCTTTTTCCTTTTTCTTCCTTCCCCCTGGTGGTCAGGAAAGATTGAAGGCGAAAGAAGAGAAGGGGGGATGGGGATGGCAGAGGATGAGATAACCATCTTCTTCCCCTCTTCTTTCCTTTCGCCTTCAAACTTTCCTGACACGTTAGACAGTTGGCATGAGTTTGTTCAGACTCTGGGAGACAGGAGAGGACAGGAAGGGCGTGGTGTGCTATGGTCCATGGGGTCATGAAGAGTCATACACAGCTTAATGACTGAACAACAACATTACAGCCTGCCAGTTATTGTAACAATAAATCTCTTATAGCATATTTATGGCTATTGTTTTACATATTTTTGGAGGAGGGTTGTTAGGATCTTTTTATTTGAAAGGAAGAAAAAATAATAATTACTTAACACTGTAGACTGACCACAATCTTTGGAGTGATATTTGAATGAACAAATGTGTATGTACAAATATATAATAGTGCAGAAGCAGCTCCGTGGCGCAACAAATTTGTCCTAATAACATGATTTAAGATTGGACCACTGTGTCAAAACCTGCTAAGGTACCCATTGTAAGCTATTATTTGCAAATTGAAATAAAATAATCCATAGATTGCATTCTATACCTCAGTGAAAACTTATACTACTGAAATTCACTTGTATTCCAGGCTGACAGTAATAAAATAAAATAAAATCCTCATTGTAGCAATTTGCTGAATGAGTAATTGGAATAAAATTGTCCAATAAAAAATCGGATTCAGATATGAACAGACAACATTAAGCTCTTCCTTAAAAGAAAAGTTTGAAATAAATTGTGACTGTACAATACAGGTACATCCATGTTATTTTCTTGACACAAAACCCGAAGAGTTTGCTAGTGCATCCTTCTGAGAAGTTATGCCAGCTTCCCCGTCTCCCTGGAATTTCCTGGGGGTTTCCCACTAAATATTAACTAGGTCTGATACTACTTAATTACTGTATGCTAAGATCAGTCAAGGTTGGTTAAATGCTGCTACCTACTGGAGACCAAAGGGACAGTATCACTGACATGCATTATTGGAGTATATTACCTTTTTGCACTTGGCCAAATGGAATGATATATAGCATATCAAAAGTTGTTGTTTTTTTGCTTTGAACTTTATAGCTATGCATCATGAATAGCCATGTCAGCAGTTGCTTTGTGATCAAAACCCCTCTTGGAATATCTAGGAAAAACTTACCCAAAAGCCACTGCTCCCGCTATTGCCAATCCCAAAGCAGCCGATTTCCCACGCCCTCTAGCTGCTGTTAAAGCCACAGTGCTTCTCAGGGTCTTCTCAGAAATTGCTTCGATGAATTTGAGGACTCCTTTTGCCTGTCAGGGAGGAAAGAAGCCACCAAGACACAAGATCATGGATGGAGAAGGACATCAACGAGAACAGACATAAAGCAGGGAAAGAGAAAGTATTAATAGGAATTATACAACATTAATTTAATCCCAACATATTTTGGCTTTTCCAAAACAGTCTGGATTCTACAAAACTAATGGGGACATTATTATATCTGCATTATACCACGTATTTTATAATACAGATAAAAAGAGATGGTTTGGTGTAGTAATTGAGGAGCTGGCCTAGATACCAGAAGATTGTGAATCTGGGCCTTCCTTCGTCATCAAAACTGGATGAATGACCTTAGGCCAGTTCTTCTTTTTCAGTCCAATCCACCTCACAAACTTTTTGTTGTGAGAAAAATAGGAGACAAGATATTTGGGATGTTCACTGCCTTTAATGGATCAAAATCAATTTTTAAAGGGCGGGATAAAAATCTAACATTAATAAAATACTAATCTGAATGTAAGCTTACCTGATCCAGCGTTTTACAAACATCAACCAATGTGCCAACCGGTTGTGTGTCCTGTAAGCTCTCCTTTAGCTCCTTCAGTTCCACATCATGAGGACTTTGGGTCTCTTCCTAAAAGAGGAAAACAGCTGTCTGAATCCAAATCTTTCAGGGAAAAATGAGAATAATATATGGAAATCCCAGTTATGTTAAACACGAGCTGAGTCAAAAGGGAATAAGTGACCTTATTGCAAATGCTTCCAAAAATTTTCCATTTCAATTTTGGGATGTTATTCCAAAAGAAGATAATCAAACTGTACTGTAAGTGTGGTTTCTTGATGGTGGGTTTGTTTGCCCACAGCCAAACCTGCAGAGCAGGATGTAAGGATGACTAGATGGTAACCAAGTGTTGTAATGCTCACAAAACTATCCCTAAAAAGAGAACAGTTCTGTAGGAAATACAGGAATAAAAGTCTATGGAGATTCTCAATCATCATCGCTTCTGAAGAGACTTCTTAGATGAGAAGTGAAACATTTTCAAAGAACAAAATCAAGAAAATCCAGTTGCCTTTTGAAAAGCATTTTTGGTACATGAATAAATAATAAGGTCTTATTTAACAGAGAGTTAAATAAGAGCAGCAACAAAGGAAATTGAAAAACAGGAATATTTTTACAAATAGACAAGAAATACATCAGTTTCCTCAAAAATTTGAAAAGCAGTTCTAGAATTAAACTGAACTTTTAGTCAGATTTTTAGAATGAGAGTTGTCTTTTGTGGGGACTGTAATAATTTTCTTCTAAATTAAGTCATGGTGAGGATATTTAGAGGCATTTTTAGTTTTATTTGCTATAATTTTTCTTACAATTTTTTTCCAGATACCACTTGGAATTCAAATTCTACTGAAAAAGCAGCTTCCAAGCCTGTGTTTGGAATAAAGAACAGCAGTGTGCTGTCCTAGCACAGAATTGGTTAAGAAGGCTAATAGGAACACCTCTATTCCTTTTAAAGTCTACTTCTACTGATATTAAATATCCCAATTAAATACAAATACAAATAATTACATAGTTTATATGAGAGCCTGAAGCACTGGTCATTATCAGGTAAATATACGCACCTGTGACCGAGGCGGCAGAGCTGAAATGTTTGCAGCATGACTAGAGATGGGGAGGATATTCAGCTGATCATCAACAACTACACAGGTTTTACAAGAGACCAGAGAGAGGATGAACCTGCAGGAGACAAGTGAGAAAATAATATTACAACAGAAGCTGGCTTTTCCTCAATGAACAAAACACTTCTCCTCTTGCAGTCCCCTCTGAGCATCATCCTGAGGGCCACGTGACTCAAGATATCTTCTATGTTTCAATAGAAGATATTTAACCGCCAAGAAATCCTGTAGAGATAGGAGTTCCTTTCAACATGAACATTCATGGTCTTTGACTTTTGGATGGTGGCGGAAATTGGTTGTGACTTGTAAGGCCCTATATGGATTGGCCCCAGAACACTTACAGAAATGTCTTCTGTAAGTGGCCCGTTTTTTACATCGTGAAAGAAACTGATGATGGATCCCCATTTTCACAAGGCAGAATAACCCAAGACTCCAAGCCTTGCTTTTCCATAAGGCTCTTGGACTAAGGAGTTGCCTCCCACTGGAAATTCAATTGGCCCTCAGGATGATGACATTCTAATCCTAAATTATTTTAGGGACATGTTGAAGTGAGAAATGGTGCCATTGGGTGTTTTTTTCTCCCTATGGATGGGATTGTTTCTTTTGTTGCTTTTTATTAGCACAATGCTAATTTCATTCTGTGGATGTTTTACTGAAAGGTTCTATTCTGAACACCAAGTCTCTTGACAGTAAGGCAAACAAGCCCACTCAATAATCGATCAATCAAATGGAATTTAATGTACATATTTTGAATGTTACCACTAGAGGGCAGCAAACATTTTGAAGTGAAACCACTTCTTATATGAGAAAAATGTTCAGTTCAAACAATACATAAAACAAGTAGATTAAATTTCTAAATTGCACTTTTACTAACTTGTATGAGTGCTCAACTTACCTTTCATTAAATCTGCCAACCACATCCTGATGTGCCTCTGTTCTATAGCGGGAATGAACATCCTGGAAAAAGAAGAGAATCCTTTTGTGAAACCTGAATAGCCATTTACTAACCATACAATTCAACTCAGTAGAGTTATCAAATACTGTGTAGCCTCTAGTTGCCTGCACTATATTCCATGATCCACATCTCTCTAAAAGCTACATTTCTAAAATTTTAGGTTTAGCCCTTTCCAAGGCTTTGGGGAAAACAATAAATCAATAAAATAATTGATTTAATGTATATGTCTTATTCACAAGAATACACGTGTACTCCACCCTGTCCTTCCCAAATACTCGAGGGGGGGGGTAGGAGTGGAGAAGAGCTCCCCGAAACAACCTGGCCTCCCAAATATCCTATAAGAAGGGAAAACACCTCCATCCCTTCAGAGAAGCCTTGCCTTGAAACACCTGACTTCCCTGAGGGAGAACAGAGCTATTCCTCAAATAAGATTGCCAAGGATTTAGGGAAAGGGCCTACCCAAACCTCCTCAGCTGATACTGGCATTCTGTGAAGGGAAAGAGTAAGAGCCATAAACTGCAACTACCAAAAGAATGTATCTCTTTAGCTGGACATTATAATCCAATGTTTCTTTCTGATGTGAGGGCTTCACCTCTCAGAATCCCCCAGCCAGCAAGATGAGCCCCACAGTTCACCACCAACCAAGTTTCTCTCTGCCATGAAATTTGAACAAGGGCATCAATACTTATTACAACAGGGAGATTATATAAAGCAGTGGCCCCCAACCTTTTCTGAACCAGGGACCGGTTTCACGATTATTTATTCTTCCGCGGACTGGTACCTGAGTAACGCGAGACTCCATCGCCATCAGGACGGCTCTTCGTTCGAAGCCGCCCCCCCTTCAACGAAACTAAGGCGCAAGCACCCAAATGCTGCTTTCCAACCCGGAAGCACTTTCCAACCGAAAACCCGGAAGCAACTGAAAACCTGGAAGCGCCATCAAAACAAGATGGCGACGGCCAAGCTTTGCAGCCCGGTAAAAAATGATCCACGGACCAATACCAGTCCGGGGACCGGTGCTTGGGGACCCCTGATATAAAGAACAGAAGTTGGGGAATAAAGCTTCTAATAAAAAACAAATTAAGGTCTGGCAGCAGTTCATTTATTTCCCTTTCTATACAGCAACATTAATACAATTTAACAGAACGACAGGCCAGTTTATAAACCAAAAATATACCATGGTCATTGTATAAAGCTGCTTCAGGGAATTCATTGTCCTCAGAAGAATAGCGATGATACCTCCCCCTTCCACAGTCTCAATTGTGCGAGCAAGGAGATTTGGAGTCAAAGCTTCAAAGTCCTGAAGAAAATGATGGAGGAAATTTACATACTGTTTCCAGGTGTGCTCAGATTCTGTCAACACCATACCCACTGCAACCAAGATAAGGCTTTTACCCATCAGTTTTGCAACTAGCAATCTATTCTAAAGCAGAATGAGCCAGAAACTCAAGCACTTTGAGTTTATGTGGACTTGAATTTTCTCCCTTCTTTCACTTTTTTTGGGTGTTTCCTTATTATCTTTACAAACCATATTTTCTCTCTGAAAAATATATACTGCTCCAACACCTATGAGTACAGATTTTCATAACAGTTTGGGTGAGGACGAAAGTGAAGCCTGTGATCAAGAGATATATCAGTCAGCAATAGGGAGCCTGTTAATACCTATCACCGTGGTCCAGACCAGACATAGCTTGTGCAATAAGCATTTTAAGTCACTTTACTGCTGCACCAACACAATTGCATTGGATGGAAGTAAAAGCATATTAAGTTAATGGGATTTATGTCTTTTTCAGTCATGAAGGGAGGATTGTCAGAATATTCATGAACTGGCAGAGACATAGTTAACAAGGTCAGCCAATGAGAGCTGAGAATTGGAAGCTGAAACTTAAGAGTCTGAGCATGGTTTATCTCTGTTCTGTACTCAGATCTAAAGTGAAACTAACTTGCTTGCCTGCTAAACTGAAAGTAATCTGTTCTGAGCTCTTGAGTTGCTGTTTGTGTTTGCATTATGTTATGTTGGAAGAAACTACTGGTATTTGTAAACTTTACTTCAATATGTTATAATGTATATAAAGAAGTTAATAATCCTGCTGAATCAGTCATCTGTGTGTTTTCTGGATTTGAATTCTGCTGCAAAATCTCACAAAACAGGTAACCAGGCCAACTGATTTGTAGCAAGGACACTGTTCTTACCTGGAGTACACACATGCCAAAAGTATTCCCAAGAATTTTGTGTGTCTCATTGTAGTAACAATATCGAATGTTTGTGGCTGCTATGAACAATTCAAAGGGGTCATCTTGTTTTAGATCTAACATTCCAGATTTAATTTTCTTTTGCAACTGTCGCATTCTTTTTTTACGGTGGCTGAAAGCGAGAAAAGACATCACAGTAAAAGTTCTTAGAAGGATTAGATTTAAACATGCCTAATTCTATGCATGCTTCCTTAGAAGTAAGTTCCACTGTGTAAAACAGGGTTACTCTAATGAACGATGCAGAAAATCACAGCATTAAGGAGTCTAAATAATAATAATCTAATTTTAGATTATCTGAACTTAGTTTTAATCTCATGATGCATGACAGATTGCAATGCTGCTGTGATTCAGGATGAAGGCTGAATAAACAGGTACTTCAAAGAGCATTTTTAAAAAATGAAGAAATGTTGGGATATGCATTCTGATTATGAGTTACAAGCAAAGCAAAATCAAGTAGGCCATATTATCTAACATTAGGTGCTTTACTTAGATCCTACAAAAATGAAATAAGTGATGAAAATTAACATTAACAATATGAGAAGCATCTTAAATAGTACATACTGCAAGGACATGAAACTGTTTTTCATTGCAAGCTCAGCATTAACATCATCAAATTATGATGTTATGCACATTCTTATTCTCAATAGAAGGAAAAGAAGGCAAATCACCATTGAAGGCCTGTGACATAGTGGAAGTATTGGGTCGCTCATCACATTTGACAAATTCATCAGAATGACATACATCAAATGTTGCTATCTGAAAAAACACTCTACATAAATGGTAGCCTTCGGCTTACCAACCATTCAGAGTTATGGCAAACCTCCCCAGAACTACTGAAAATCTAGTTTCAAATTTCTGACATTCCCACACACATATGTGTGGTCAGGTCATTGAATTTTGGGCACTTGGCAACTGACCCACAATTATGACTATCTGCAATGTCCCTCACTCACGTGACCACAATTTGTTTATTAAATTTATAGGCCACTATCTTGCTATTCAGAGCCATCCTGATTTACTTTTTTTTTAAATGAAAATTACCATTTACTTATGGTTTTCAGGAAAAACATCCCTTGCATACAAGGGGCGTTTAATCACCCCAGTATTCATTTTACGATCATAGTGCTGGCTTAAATGTTTGCTTAATGATCACGGTACTTATCTAATGACTATGGCATTCATTTAATGGCCCAGCATTCCCTTAACAACCACTGCAAAAAGGTTGTAAAACTAGGTACATTCACATGGTGGCCAGCTCAATGACCAGCACAAGTTATGAATGTAATTTTTAAATTACAGTGGTAAGTCAGGGTCTACCTGTACCAGGAGAAATCAATATACTTGTAAAAATGCATACTGAAAAAGTATATAAGGGCCTTATACAGTCAAGGGCAAAATAATTTAAGCAAGCAGTAATGCTACCTTGAAGAAAATTAAGCATGGGAATGTAATGCCCTTGATGCAACCGTAAGTATGAAGAAACACTGTGCATCTTTCCAGAGATTTATAGATTAAAGCTCCCAAAGTGAAAGGAAATATAAACAACTTTACCTGCTAAAGCCCAGCTCTTTCTTGTAACACCACAGCACAGTGGGTCTAGCCTTTACAGCTGCTTTAGACAACATATGATGAAGTATGACCACCTGCCAGGTGACAAAACCAAGAATGATGCTTATTGCTTCTGTACAGCATTTGTGAACTGAAACAGAAAACCTCAAGGATTTGAATTATCTTTTCATTTGGCAATTAACCGCCATGTGACAGCCATGCAATCTCAGCAGAAGGCACGCCTGCTTGAAAGAACTGTGGATCGGTTCATGCAGTAGTGGGATGCTACTGGTTCTGCCCGGCTCTATAGAACCGGTAGTTCTGAAGAGCAGCAGACACCAAACCAGTTTGCTGCTGTTTGGCCCACCCCACCCTCCCGGGCTCTTACCTGTCCTTTATTTGCTGCTTTTTCAACCTCAGCTGCTTTGAACGGCCCAGCTAAGGTTGAAAAAGCAGGGGAAAAAGTGGCTTTTCAAACACTGCGCATCCATGCGCAGCGATTTTCAGCTGTCTGGGCGGTACAGCTTAAGGTTTTTTTACACACGTACACATGCATGTGTGCACAAAACATAGTCACCAAATTGGTAGTAACACTGGTTGAATCCCACCCCTGGGTTCATGCCTTCATTCATTCTGAAGCATCTTTTTATCTTCTGCGTCACCCAATTATCCATAAGCCAGCTTCAATAATAAACCTGGTTTGAGAAAATTAGGGTTCATTTAACCATGATGAAGCATTCTATCTCTCAGCCCAAGCTACTCCGTGTGGTGGCTGTTTCAGGATAAAGAGTAAGCTATCCCTGCACACACTGCCTTGAATTCTCAAGAGGAAATTCAGGATATCCATGTAATTTAAAATAATACAACTCAAAATCATTTGTGCCACTAAAACATCGTCAAGCAAACGAATTAGCAGAACGCAGACAGATCTCAATACTTGCAAGGCTTTTAGATCTTGTACAGATAAACAAAGATGCGACTCATTGTACCTATTTCCTCTACATGAACAAATCCATAAAAAGGTGATGTATAGAAAACAGTTCTAGGAAATAATCCCTTCATTTAAATGTAACCTGATGACCAGGATTGCAAGGGCACCTGAAAGGAGGGAAGACTGTGTTTTTATTCAGGCCAGTAATCAAAAAAGGCCACTACAGAAGGCTTTGCATCAGTAGTGGGATTCACTACTGTTCCACTACTGGTTCAGTGATGTGCGCATGCAGCTTTCCACATATCAGCTGAGAGGATAAAGAAGAGAAAAAAGTAGAGGCAGGTGGGTCTATGTTGGGCTCTTCTCTTCTTTCCTCCTCTCAGCTGATCATCGGAGGCTTTTTTTACTACCAGTTCAGCTGAAACGGGCCGAACCGGTGGCATACCACCACTGCTTTGCATCAAACATAGAAATGCTATTAGGAGCCAATGTCAAAATGCAGCCTCTCTATCCCTTTTGGGTCAGCTTGCAGAAAAGCTACTGGGAGTAGGGGAAAGAACAATGGTTAGCAATGCTTGCAAGCTGAATTCCACATGCCTTGTTATATGATGGAAAGCATATGACCACTCCATGTGCCCTCTACGCAAATCAAGTTTGTTACCCTGTCCCTACAGGAATAAGGATTCCCACTCACCACCACCAATTGAAAAAAAAAAAGATTCCTTATAAATGGGTGAGGGGGTCATTTTACATTCACTGAAAACAGAAGATTCTACTGAAACTGGGGAATAGATGAATAGGAGAAATAGAAAAGACTTCTGCTGCTTGTGAATGTTAACATTTTTTATAGTATCGGAACAGGAGGTATTTCTCCTTTGCCCCATTTCCTGCCGCCATCTCTTTTTGTCACCTCCTCTCCACGCAGTAACCTCTTGTCCCTCCCAGCCATCAGCTACTCTCTTTCTTTCTTCTCTCCATAGAACAAGGGAAAGTGTTTGTGGGTTTCTATATGTCAAGTAGCAGTGTTTGTAAGTGCTGATGAATTGTATAAATGGGATAATTGCTTTATAGTATATTGAGAAATTAGTAATTCATTTCTTTCTTTTACAAACCTGTACCCACATGTACATGCATGGCCACAAACATATATAGACGGATCTCCAAAACTGATTTCATCTGAAACTGGCAAAGTGTACAGGGGTCCACAAACTTGGCAACTTTAAGATTTGTGGACTTCAACTCCCAGAATTCCTAGAAGTCTTAAAGTGGCCAAGTTTGGAGACCTCTGATGTAGAAAAAGAAAGCAATGAATGTGATCATTTTAAAGGATTTAATTTTCTGAGTTTCTATGTCATTTTCTGACTTTTTCTTTCTTGCTGGGAGAGGTTAGTTTTTGATTCAAACTCATCTTCCTTTGATATAAACACAATGTACGTCTAGTTCATGGCTATACATCACCTGATCTTTGCCACGGTCCCCTACTATAACAAAGAGGGTCCTATGTCGCTCGGCCACTCCATTCTCTATTTGGATCCGAATACGATTATCCACTTTCTTGCGCTGCATTTTCAGCGACAGCTCCTGTGAAGTTTGTAGAAGTTAAAACAAATTAGTCTGCATACTATCTCAACTGAGACAGTCTGCAACGGTCAGCGGTAAAATGTTTCTTGTTCAAAGAGTTCATTTGCTGTGCACATTTCTATTCATCCAATCAATTCAAAGGCATTCTAGGGGGGCTTGTTTTGGACTCATTTTAAGGCAAGGATAATGTGCTCCCTATGGATGTTTCCACCCAAATAAGTTCTCATTTCTAATGGATTTTTTTCCTAGGAAATGTATTTATATTCAACATCTTGCTGTTGCAATGATCAAGAAAATGTTTGGGAACAAAAAAAAGCATGAGGCCCTTGAAGAGGGGTGCCAAACTCAATTTCATTGAGGGCCACATCAGGGTTGTGTTGGGGGGGAGGGACATGGCCAGGGTGAGCGTGACCAGTTCGATGTCACTCATTTATTATTAATTTATGTTCTGTAGACTCCAAAAACGTTTGTTAATTTCAATAAATCTAAAATTATTATACCCTAAAAAGGTAACCCAGAATTCACTTGGTTGTCTAAAGTATCTTTTTCTCCAAAAGTGTATAATTGAAAATAGTCCATATACTTTGTATTTCAAAACAATGTTTGTACCTAAATATTCATGCATACCATTGACAACTGTATTTGAACATAATTTGTCTCCTTTGCAATATAATCTACAATTTGATGCATTTGACTACATTTACTTTGAAAAAGGACTAGAGCTTTCACCAAATTCTCAAAGAGGTTCATGGTACAGAAGGTTAAGTGGCCATGCTCTAGATATTATAGAAAACATATTATACAGTATTTATAATCAGTCTAAATCTAAATTATTCTGTCAGAAAGCAAAAGCAAAATTTGTACAATTAATCCAGAAAGAATTATTAAAACTTATAGTACAGGAAATCAGGCTGGCCTATCTTTCTGTAAAGGAGCAAGAATTACCTGTTTTTATCAAGCTACATGTCAACTAATTTTAGCTACATTTACCCTTTTCATTTATCTAATGTTAATTTATTTTGCTGATTTTTCTCTATATTTCTGTAATGTTTATTCTCAAAGGGAAATAAGAATTGGTCTACTGATGTTACACTGCATTAAACATATTTTCCAGCATTTACAAGTAAGTATCCACTGTTTACCCAATGTTTAACATGCCAACTTTTGATGTTGTGCCACTTTCCTTAAAACAAATCCCATTGATTTTAAAAGGATAGATAGATAGATAGATAGATAGATAGATAGATAGATAGATAGATAGATAGATAGATAGAACTCAAACTTATGAGATTCATAAGAACTCAAACTTATGAGATTCATGCCATGACAAAGAAAGCATCTTTAGTAAGTTTAAATATTTGTATCATAACACATTAATTCATTTCATTATATGATTATGATTCTTAACTTTCAGAAATTAAATCAAGATATCTATGTGACTGCAATTAGAAATCCGACTGTAATAAACAGCAAACATTAAACATCCAAGTTATATGTCTTAAACTCACAGGCTGTCTATGACTCACAATGTCTATGACTACAAACCTATACTCCAACCTTTCCCAATCAAATTGCATTTTAGATATGATGGGTTGCAATTCCTATCCCGGGAGCACCAGAATTACTCGATGAGTAGGACTCGGGGAAAAAGATTGGTAGTAAATAGTGGGTAAATACGGTAAATAGTAGTAAATACGGTAAAAATGCTGGTGAAAAGATACTCTAGCAGTTCTAAGCTTAAAACTGAGGTGGAAGATCTCCATGGCAAAGATTACTGATGCTACTACATAAAGCAACGTAGAAATCAGTCATAGTGAAAATAATTGATCTTATTTTCGAACAGAGATGTTATAACTGCTGGCTAAAGAAGACACAATCTTATCTATCTATCCATCCATCCATCCACCCACCCCCAGGATACTGGAGTGGGAAAAATTCAGTAATCTTGTTTCTCAACTCATATGAATACTCTCCAGATCCAGCCGCAAACCCAAAACCCGTTTCCTCACCGTTTCCAATTCTCCCTTTCTCACTCCAGTTTATGCGCGAAGGGAATCGATTATGGAAACTCTCGGAGCAGCTTCCCACGTGCAAAAAAAAAAAAAACCATGTAGGGCTGTGCAACGCACTAGAAGGATCCTGCAGGGCCGCTCAAGAGGAAAAAGCAGGGCTAGCTAACGGGCGAAGCCGGGTAGTGGGAGAGCAGGAGGGCGACGGAACCAAAGTAGATCTTCGCCTGCCTTTGGATCCGGGCTGCAGAAAACAAAACGAGGATGACTCCCCACGCCTGGGGAAAGCTTTTCCGCCCGGACACTGCCTTCCGCCAGATGCTGAGGCGCCGGAAAGGGAGGAGCTTTGCTCAACTGCAGCCTGCTGGGGTGGTGATGGGGATAGAGCTGTGGAGTTACGGTTTAGGGAAATCTGACGTGGACTCTTGGTTTCCTTTGGCAGGTTCTTCGTGGTTGTCCAGCACTCAAAGGCCGAGCGGCTCGGACCTCGCGTCGCTTATTTCAAGATGCATCCCAAGTGCTGGATTATAACTGATTCTAGCCGATTGATTGATTGATTGAGCGAGGCTTCTTTGCGGAGACGCGTTTAAAGTTGTGGCTGTCTCTCACGCGCGGATATTTCATCTGTATAAAGCAGCTTTGTGCTGTACGCAATATGATTTGATTTTGATTTTGATTTGAGGATGACGATTCCCGCTAAATGTATATCGCGTGCATGTTTCAGTCACTTCCCTGCATGTTCTTTTCATTAAGATCTAAGGAGTTGCCCCAAAGAAGAGGGAATCAACCTATTCTCCCAAAGCACCTGAAGGCGAGAGAAGAAGCAATGGATGGAAACTAATCAAGGAGAGAGGCAAGCTAGAACTAAGGAGAAACTTCACGTTAGAACAACTAAAAGGTGGAACAACTTGCCTCCAGAAGTTGTGAATGCTCCAACACTGGAAATTTTTAAGAGATGAACAGCCATTTGTCTGAAATGGTATAGGGTTCGCTGCCTGAGCAGAAAGGAGTTTGGGCTAAAAGACCTCCAAGGTCCCTTCCAACTCTGTTATTGTTATTTTGCTAAGCTTCTATGCCACTCGAAAACATTTGAGGGGAATTTGTAAATGACACAAAGCATGTAGCTAATTTTTCAAAGAGAAAAATGGGTGATGTATTCAGGCTTCAGCAACGAACTCCAGGTGATAAGATTAAATGTAAAAGCCCAGAGTAACACTGAAATAGAAGAAATTTCTCATAAAGATCATAAATTGACACAACTACTGGCATTACAAGAAATCAAAAGAGCCATTGCAGCTTAGGAAACCAAGAAAGGTCCCTGGTGCAGATGAATTTCCAATGTAATGATCTTCCAATTGAGATTGGATAACAGGATAATTGAACCAATATTACTGTAGGAATATCAATAATTTAACTTTTCTACATTCCCTTTGTCTAAGTGTAAGCAAAGGGAATGTGGAAAAATTAAATTATTGATATTCCTATGGCAACATAGGTTCAATAATCCTGTTATCCAATCTCAATTGGAAGATCATTACATTGGAAATTCACCTGCACCAGGGACCTTTCTTGGTTTCCTTTATTTATTTTTGAAAATTTTATTTGGGTTTTCACAAAAACAAAATACAAATAAAACCTCTTTTAGCATGGTCCCAAATTATCACTTCTTCATACAGACACAAAACTCAATTGCATGCTCATTTTTATATTCTACTCCATATCTTATTACTGTTTTATATCTTCTACATAGTTTTTCCCGTCTTTTAATTTTCTCAACTTTATTTTAATTATCTCAGTTCAAATCATTATATTTATACTTTTGTCTGCCCTGTTTCAATTTCATATTATCTTTTCTCATTAAACAAATTTTCCCTGTAGTAACCAATTGGAGTATGACACCTTTATATCTTTTAATTTTATCCATTCAAACTCTTATTTAAGCTTCAATGTATATCTTTAAGATTATAGCATTCAATATAATACATAACTTCCAAACAAATTCTGCTTGGTACATTCTTCGTGGTGCTTTTAAAGTTGTAGCAACGTTTCAGCAGAATCTCATCTGCCATCATCAGGCTTCTGTATAGTGTTTGTCTGTGAGTTAGACTTTTACAGTGGTTTCAGATTTAAATTTGGAGCATATATATTTCGCGGGTACTACATGTATGGCATTCAGCTTTGTTCGGGTATTTGGTACATTCTTAATACACACACTATATTCTTAAAAAGAAATATATATATATATATATATGTGTGTGTGTGTGTGTGTGTGTGTGTGTTGTAACTATGTATCATTCATTTGATTGCAACTATGTATCATTGCAACTATGTATCATTCAAGCATTGCAACATTGTATCATTCACGTGTAAACATTAGACTCTGTCTCTTCAGTGATCTTTTCAAGGCACGAACAAGGGATGGGAAGATAAACAACTGTCAATACAGAATGATATCCTAACTGACTTGAACTGTTGTAAATCACACACATCCTGTTAACCTGGTATCCTAACTGACCTGTACTATTGTAAATCACGCGCATCCTGTTTAACCTGGTATCTTAACTGACCTGAACCATTGTAAATCTTGAATACCCTGTTTGACTTGGGCTCTGAAAAATTTCACCCCCCCTGTGAAAAAGCATAATAAAAGAGCGAGTACCAAGACATTCTGGGCGCGCTCATCCCGAGGAAACCTTGTCTCGTGTCGTTTCTCTCTCCCTTGCTCCCTTTCATGAGCCGCCCATCAGATGCGGGATGGCAAATACCGCAGTGTGTGTTTTCTTAAGTTTTTGCGGGTACTTACATGTATGGCATTCAGCTTTGTTCAGGTATTTTTCCACGTCATAGTAGTGGTGCTTTTAAAGTTGTAGCAACGTTTCAGCAGAATCTCATCTGCCATCATCAGGCTTCTGTATAGTGTTCGTCTGTGAGTTAGACTTTTACAGTGGTTTCAGATTTAAATTTGGGGCAGCCTATTGCTGTGCCAGAATGGTTTTTTCTTCATCCTGATTGGTTGAGAGTCTTGGTCTGCGTTTATTGGTCTTGGAGTTTGCTGTGTTCTGCTTCTGATATCTTCTGTCTGTTTTTCTGGCTCTTTTTGTATCTTGATTGGCTGGCAACATTGTGTTACTTTATTGGAGGCCTTTAGTGCAGCTTGGCTTCGGGTAAATGGACGGCTATCATTAGTTAGGAAGCTGGGTTTCATCTGGGTGCCTGGTTGGGGTGTGTTTGAGCTGGAGGTATCAGGGGGAATCTGTTTGTGCCCAGGTGTTTGCCTGGCTTGTGGTGTGGAGATTTTTTTGTTTGTGAGTGCAGGCTTCCAAATGATTGACAGCCTGGTGGAATCATCTCTTCTATTCATGCTTTCTGGTCTTTTTTCAATCTCTATGGCTTCTCTGATGATTCTGTGGCTGGGGTTTTCTATACTGGCTAGGGTTTTGGTGCCATTGAAATTGATGCTATGACCTGTGGCTTCCGTGTGTTGGACTAGTGAGGAAGTGTGTTCCAGCTTTTTGACTGCATTTTTGTGTTCATCCAGGTGGGTGCTTATTCTTCTATTGGTCTGTCCAATGTATGTGGCCGGGCATGATGCACAGGGGACTTCGTATATGCCTTGGTTTTCCAGGTCAATTTTGTCTTTGGGGTTTCTGAGGATGGCTGCTATTTTTCTGTCTGTTTTGAAGGCAGTCTTGATGTGGTGTCTGTATAGTATCTTACTAATTTTGTCTGTAGTGCCTCTTATGTAGGGCAGGACAGCTGTTCCATGGGTCTGTTCATCTTCTGGGTCTCTATTATGTCTCAGTGTGTTTTTGTGGATCAAGTTGGTGATTTTGCTTTTGTGGAAGCCGTTGGCTGTCAATATTTTAGTCAGGGTGCATAGTTCAGTCTTAATGTGTGTCTTGTCTGCCAGGCGTTTGGTTCTAGTAATTAGTGTTTTAGCCACGGAGTTTATCTGTGCTGGGTGGTGGTGGGATTGGGCGTTGAGGTAGCAGTTGGTGTGTGTTTTCTTCTGGTGTATGGTGTGTCCTAGTGTGCCATCTGTTTTCTTGTAGATTAGTACATCTAGGAATGGTAGTTGTTTGTTTGTTTCTGTTTCCATGGTGAACCTGATTTTGGGGTGTGCGCTGTTTAGGTGTGTTAGGAAATTGTTTAGGTTTTCTTGTCCATGGGGCCAAATCACGAATGTGTCATCGATGTATCTTAACCATAGTTTGGGTTTGAGGATGGCATTGGCCAGGGCTCTGGATTCGAATTCTTCCATGAACAGGTTTACAATGACAGGTGACAGTGGTGATCCCATGGGGGCTCCTGCAATTTGTTTGTATCTTTGTCCTTTGTATATGAAGTGTGTGTTGGTTAAGCAGTGTTCTGTTAGTTCCATGAGGTGTTTAGCTGGTTGGTATTTATTTTTGATGATTTCAAGGGTCTCTTTTATCGGGACTTGAGTGAATAGTGAAACCACGTCAAAACTTACAAGCAGATCTTCTTGCTCCACGTGTAGATCTTTGATCATTTCCAAGAAGTGGTATGAGTTTTGTACATGAGAAGCTGCTGTTTCAGCATGGGGCTGTAGCTCTTTTGCTAGGTGTTTAGCTAGGTTTTGTAGTGCTGCTCCTCTGGAGCTGACTATGGGTCTGAGAGGTATGCCTTCTTTGTGTATTTTTGGGAGGCCGTATAGTTTGGAGCATCTGGAAGATTTCTCTCTGGGTATGATCTTGTGTTGGATCTCTTTGCTTATGTGGCTGGTTATAATTTTCTTCTTGGTTAATTTTTCCAGATATGTGGTTGGGTCTGTGTTTATGGGTTTGCATGTGGAGTCTTGGAGTAGGTCTGTCAATTTTGTTTCATAGTCTTTTCTGTCCATTACTACAGTGGCATTCCCTTTATCTGCTGGGAGGATGATTATGCTGCTATCTCTTTTCAGGGTTTGTAGCGCTTTAATTTCATTTTGCTGCAAGTTGCTTTTGGGTGGTTTGCTTGTGCATAGGATGTTGGTAACTTGGTGTCTTATTTTATCAGCTTCATCTGTATTTAATTTAGTTAGGCTGGATTCTACTGCACATATGATGGATTCTGTGGGGATTTTTTGGGGTGCTATAGCATAATTGAATCCTTTGGTTAGGACTTCTGTTTCTGTTTTGGTGAGTTCTCTGTTGGAAACATTGTACACTAATTGTTTCAGGTGTTGTTGTGAGTTGTTGGGGGTTTTCTTGTCATGTTCTAATTTCTTTAAATTTTTCAAGAACTTTTCCTGTTTGTAAGTGCTTGCAGATTCAGCTCTCCAAGTTGTAAGTTGTTTTATCTTGTCCCAAAGTAGAGGGTGGATTTTGCTGCTCAATTCCAGGTGTAGTGCTAACAAATCTTTGTTTAACTGATTTAATTGGAATCTCTTACTGTGGAGCTCGTTCCTTAGTAGAGCCAAGGCATATACGAAGTCCCCTGTGCATCATGCCCGGCCACATACATTGGACAGACCAATAGAAGAATAAGCACCCGCCTGGATGAACACAAAAATGCAGTCAAAAAGCTGGAACACACTTTCTCACTAGTCCAACACATGGAAGCCACAGGTCATAGCATCAACTTCAATGGCACCAAAACCCTAGCCACTATAGAAAATCCCAGCCACAGAATCATCAGATAAGCCATAGAGATTGAAAAAAGACCAGAAAGCATGAACAGAAGAGATGATTCCATCAGGCTGTCAATCATTTGGAAGCCTGCACTCACAAACAAAAAAATCTCCACACCACAAGCCAGATGAACACCTGGGCACAAACAGATCCCCCCTGATACCTCCAGCTCAAACACACCCCAACCAGGCACCCAGATGAAACCCAGCTTCCTAACTAATGATAGCTGTCCATTTACCAGAAGCCAAGTTGCACTAAAGGCCTCCAATAAAGTAACACAATGTTGCCAACCAATCAAGATACAAAAAGAGCCAAAAAAAAAAAAAAAACCAGACAGAAGATATCAGAAGCAGAACACAGCAAACTCCAAGACCAATAAACACAGACTAAGACTCTCAACCAATCAAGATGAAGGAAAAAACCATTCTGGCATAGCAATAGGCTGCCCCAAATTTAAATCTGAAACCACTGTAAATGTCTGACTCACAGACGAACACTATACAGAAGCCTGATGATGGCAGATGAGATTCTGCTGAAACATTGCTACAACTTTAAAAGCACCACTACTATGACGTGGGAAAATACCCGAACAAAACTGAATGCCATACATGTAAGTACCCGCGAAAACTTAAGAAAATATATATTTATATATATATATATATAAAACACACATTCCATTCCAATTCAATTCTATCATTAATATTCATTAAAATCTTAACATCTTTAACATTTCTTTTCAATTAAATATCATACTTCCTTGGGAACACTTATAAACTTTCCATAGTTAATTCTTTTTTTTCCATATTTCTCACTTATATTTTTTATAAATCATTACTAATAATTAAAATGTTCCCATTTAATTATCTCAATCGCTTTAATTCATTTATTGATTAACAAACATTCCACTACATTATAGTAAATATTTTATCCATCATTTTAATCATATTTTCTAAAATTATTTCTGTTTGTAATATAACAAAGCTATCTTATGTACCTTTGCAGAATCCCTTTTGCAATTAAATTTTCACCCATTATCTCTAAACAAGCTTATGATTACAATCCTTATATCTTTTTACTGTTTCTCCATTTCTTGTTTCTGTCTTTTACTTCTTTTCCTTGCCTTCTTCCCCCTCTTCTTCTCCCTCCCCTTTTTACCTCCTTGTCTCTCTACTTCTAACTCTCTCATCTGTAATCCCCTCTTCTGTTGCTTTCTAATATTATCCTTATCTTTCAAATTGTTCTTCTTTTTGGTTGTTTTTTATAGTCTTAAACCTTTCACTCTCTTTCCCCACTTTTCTTTTTTCCCCCCACTTAAAATTATTTGATCATTAAAGATGGCTTCTTCTTTGTCCCAATCTTCTTGTTCTGCAAGCGTTTCTTGTTGTTTCTCATAGTTCTAGATCTCCATTTCTAAGAATTGAAATATGAAGCCAAAAGAACCTCTCCCTTCTTGTGCATCTTCTTTCCATTTTTAAAGTTCCATTTTCAGTTCTTCTAAGAGTGATACCATTTTAAAGACTTTTAAACAACCACCATCTAGATGCAAAAACCAAAAATCACCAAGGAATCCAAATAATCCAAGGTTGTTTCTTCTTGCTTCTTTTTTCCACTTTCTCTTCCTGGGGTTCTATTATTTTGTTACCAGTTTCAGTTAAAATGTATCTTTGAGGAATCTTGTTAAAATTTCACTGTAAGTTCCTTTTAGTTACAGTTCCATTCCTTTGTTTCAGGCAGCCTCCTCCATTTTTCCAGATCCTGCCCTTTTATTCTTTTTTTTTTCTCCTTTCCTGCTTTTAAAAACTTTTAAATATCCAGAAATCTTTATTATCCCTTTGACTTTTATTTTCAGCTTAGATGCCTATTGATGTCAAAGTGGATTTTTTTCAATTTCTTGCTTCTTAGCTGTCAGTATAAGGAAGGGAAGAAAAAAACCCTAATCCTTTCCCTTCTGTCTCTCCTTCACAGCTTCAAAATCTTCTTTGGGAACAATGTTATTAAATTTAAATTCCAGGGTACCTTGCGTTGTTGCTTTTTCAATTTAACCCGGTCAACCAAAACTTTCTCTTCTTATCTTCCTCCTGCACATTCTTTTCCGGTTCAGTTCTTCTTTGAGGTGGCCATTTCTGTCCACCGCTGCAACTGCCTTCGGGAAAGGGAGTAATGGCCAGCTGGGGAAGAGAGATGCGGCTCTCCTCGACCCTGCTGGCAGTCTCCCCCTTCTTCACCTCTACGGGGTGGCTTAGCCCCAAAATCAGCCGGCTCGGGGCGCTCTGGCAGCAAGCACAGCTCGAAACCACGCACGATCGCGGATTTCGGTCTGTTGCTGAAGAGACTCAAACCGGAAGTTTTTTTCCTTTCTTGGTTTCCTAAGTTGCAATGACTCTTGTGATTTCTTGTAATGTCAGTAGTCATGCAAATGCAGTGGACAGTTCAGAAGTTTGATAAACTTTACAATATTTACTTGGCAGTACATACAGTGGATATGCTGGACATTAACTAAACAGTAGTCAGGATGCTCTAGGACAGGGCTGTCAAACTCCTGGCCCATGGGCTGGATGCATAGCAAAGGTTTAGCAAAGGGAGAAAATATCCTGATACATCATGCCACCATGACATGAATTTGACACCCCTACTCTAGGAGCTTCTAAGATACCTACAATTTAGAGATACTTAAGAGATGCAGCACTTGAATGAAAACCAATTTTTAAGGACTTAAAAAACAAAATGAAAGTTATACATCTGAATTGTGGAATGAAGAACTGAAATATGCTGTTTTGGAGAATCAATGGGCCCAGATGTAATTCATTAGAAATATTATTTCATTTTTTAAAAGATTAGACATCAAACATTTCTATGTGAAATAATTTTTGTGCAGTCATATCTGGTCTTGTTCGCCTTGCCTGGATTCAATTATATAAATCTATGCAACTTTGGGAAGAAATAATGTAAGTATCTTAATATGATATCCAATTGTTTTCCTAAAACAAAATCTGTAATCTCAGGATGTTTTAGCTCTTATCAAACCTATGGCACAGCAAAGATGACGCTACGTAACAGGGGGGAAACATTCTCTTGATTGTAAGGGATAGGGTTCAGGATATTTTTGCAGTCTTTTTTTTCTTAAAATGCCATAATAGTCTAGATTTAATTACAAGCTTAA
This sequence comes from Hydrophis major, assembly GCA_033807585.1. Taxonomy (NCBI): domain Eukaryota; kingdom Metazoa; phylum Chordata; class Lepidosauria; order Squamata; family Elapidae; genus Hydrophis; species Hydrophis major. Next base: position 100,598,946 of record CM066328.1, read on the forward strand.
GGACTAAGTTGTTTGCAGTTATTATATGGATTTTTTTCTTTTAGTTTTTTTCTCTGTATAATCACATCTTTTAGTGTTTTTTTTTAATTTCATCATTTTTTTTAAATTGAGAAATGTAACATTCTGCAACTTAAATGAAGAAACGGAAGCTTCAAGTAGATGAGGAAAGACCGTGTTTAGCAATAATACACAACATGAATGTGAATGTTCTTGTCAGATTAAAACACAAAGCTGCAGGGAATGCAGCTGATAAAAATGCTATTTGTAGAATGAAGCAAATGTTCTCTTCTACCTGCCCTAATCAGATCCCATTTGGAATACTGTTCTCAATGTGGGCACAACAGTTATAAGGATGATGAAAACCTGGAGCAAGTTCAGAGCATGGTTACCAAGATGGGAAGCATGGAAGCCAATGGTTAAAATGGATAAAGGTTTAACTTTCAGAACAGCAAAAGAGAAAGGATAGGAAGCAGTCTTCAAATATCTGAATTGTCAGAGAAGCTTTCTCCAAAAGCAAAAATAAGATGGTACCCAGAGATTTGAGTGTGGCCACCTGCCAGAAAATGAACAAAGGTAAACAGCAATTGTTTCAACCAAGTAGTAGACAAAACAACAGGAAAAAGCAAGCAATATGTTGTAACGGGCTACAGAGTTTTATTACAAGAAAACCTATTTTAATAACAACTTGATAGGTGATAGTCCTTCAAGCTCTAAGGATATTGAAATATTTGTCGTACTAGTGAAAATTTAGGGGTGCAAGGATAGCATTTATAGGCCACCAGCTCCGGTACTTAACCTGGGATCCTTTTTAACTAGATTTCTAAGGCCATTAACTTGTCACTGAATTGAGGAACAAAGAATCAACACCTTTAAACTTTTGTTATTATAGAATATTTTTAACTGGATGAGCACTTAATCAGGAGAGCCCAGATCTTTTCCCTAAACCAACATTTGATTGGTTGTTTCCCTATACACATGAATGCCTCCTTATACCTCATCCCAGCATGGAGGTCTGCAATACCTTCTTTGGCTTTTCATGGAGATAGACAGGTCAGCAAAGTTGGTAGAAATTCTACCTGTACTTGAAAAAAAAACTACCAAACAAATACACTGCTCAAAAAAATAAAGGGAACACAAAAATAAGACATCCTACATCTGAATGAATGAAATATTCTCATTAAATACTTTGTTCATTACATAGTTGAATGTGCTGACAACAAAATCACACAAAAATTATCAATGGAAATCAAATTTAGCAACCCATGGAGGTCTGGATTTGGAGTTACACTCAAAATTAAAGTGGAAAAAACACTACAGGCTGATCCAACTTTGATGTAATGTCCTTAAAACAAGTCAAAATGAGGCTCAATAGTGTGTGTGGCCTCCACGTGCCTGTATGACCTCCCTACAACGCCTGGGCATACTCCTGATGAGGTGGCGGATGGTCTCCTGAGGGATCTCCTCCCACACCTGGACTAAAGCATCCCCCAACTCCTGGACAGTCTGTGGTGTAACGTGGCATTGGTGGATGGAGCGAGACATGATGTCCCAGATGTGCTCAATTGGATTCAGGTCTGGGGAACGGGCGGGCCAGTCCATAGCATCAATGCCTTCACCTTGTAGGAACTGCTGACATACTCCAGCCACATGAGGTCTAGCATTGTCTTGCATTAGGAGGAACCCAGGGCCAACTGCACCAGCATATGGTCTCACAAGGGGTGTAAGGATTTCATCTCAGTACCTAACGGCAGTCAGGCTACCTCTGGCGAGCATATGGAGGGCTGTGCGGCACCCTAAAGAAATGTCACCCCACATCATTACTGACCACTGTCAAACCGGTCATGCTGGAGGATGTTGCAGGGAGAACGTTCTCCACGGTGTCTCCATACCCTGTCACGTCTGTCACATGTGCTCAGTGTGAACCTGCTTTCATCTGTGAAGAGCACAGGGCTCCAGTGGCGAATTTGCCAATCTTGGTGTTCTCTGGCAAATGGCAAACATCCTGCACGGTGTTGGGCGGTAAGCACAATCCCCACCTGTGGACGTCGGGCCTCCATACCACCCTCATGGAGTTTGTTTCTGACCATTTGAGCAGCCACATGCACATTTGTGGCCCGCTGGAGGTCATTTTGCAGGCCTCTGGCAGTGCTCCTCCTGTCCCTCCATGCACAAAGGCGGAGGTAGCGGTCCTGATGCTTGGTTGTTGCCCTCCTATGGCCTCGTCTCCTGATGTACTGACCTGTCTCCTAGTAGCGCCTCCATGCTCTGGACACTACGCTGACAGACACAGCGAACCTTCTTGCCACAGCTTGCATTGATGTGCCATCCTGGATGAGCTGCACTACCTGAGCCATTCGTGTGGGTTGTAGACTCCGTCTCATGCTACCACTAGATAGCACAGCCAGCATTCAAGTGACCAACCCATCAGCCAGAAAGCATAGGAACTGAGAAGTGGTCTGTGGTCACCACCTGCAGAACCACTCCTTTATTGGGGATGTCTTGCTAATTACCTCTGCTTTCCACCTGTTGTCCATTCCATTTGCACAACAGCATGTGAAATTGATTATCAGTGTTGCTACCTAAGTGGACAGTTTGATTTCACAGAAGTGTGATTGACTTGGAGTTACACTGTGTCAAGTGTTCCTTTTATTTTTTTGAGCAGTGTATGTTCTATATACTTTGGACTGTGAACAATCAACATAATTTTTTATATGAAGTTCTCTTAGCATGTATCATTTTGATATGGATTATAAAATCCATGCTGGTTGCTTTTGAACTATTTTTTTATCCACTTAAGATTGCCCACAATGAGAAATGAGATGTAATATTTATCATAATCAGATCTGTAAGACATCAAAAATAAATACATGATCTGAAAGCTGCATGTTTGCATTATGCACTGAAACAGTTAAGTGATGGAGCTGGCATTGTTAGTTGATGATGCTGCCTTTACAGCAACTGTTTATTATGTCGGTCATCTGTCATTTCAAGGCCAACAATTAACATCAAAACACATTAACACAGTAATTATCAACGTTACAAGTGTGTAATATGTGATACGTGGATAAGATTCTCAGAGTTGAGGAGGCTTAGAGAGATCAATCCATAAATGAGCAAGCAAATCATATTGAGTTTCCAGTATTTTGCCAAAATTTAGCAACAGCCTAATTTTTCAAGTCAAATTATCTCAACACGAGAGTAAATTTTTACTCTAAGGTACTAATTAAGGCATTTCTGTAAGTGTTAACATATTTGAACCCAATGAATCTAAAGCGTCTTCCTCATGTAAGGTGTAAATTGACAACTTCTCTCAGGGAGACAACATGGCTTCTCTCTTCAGATAGAAATACCCTGAAAGAATAAAAAAATGTATATCTACTTTTAAGCCATCTGGAGAAAATCTTGATGCTGATCCAAAACTGTAGAAGCAGTTAATCCACACCCTGTATCAACCTCTTTCACCTGCAAAATTGTGGGGCATAAGACTAAATGTCCTTCAATCTTCTGAGTTCACTGCACTAACTGCATTCAAGACAGTCGCTATTGCTTGATAAAAAAAAAATCCCTTAAGACAATTAAAACCATTCCTTTTCAGATACAGTTTAAAATCTTCACGTTGTGCAATTCTGTCTCAGCATCACATTTTTAAAAGGTACCCATTTTATATATTATTTAAAAGCGTACTCAGTCCAGATTTTTGCAATTAAAATGTACACATAATTGCAACCAAATTTAACCAAATGTTAAGTAGATAGAAATCTGCATGTTTGATTTTATACATATACACCATATTTAAAGCCAGCCACAATTCATTCGGTTACCTTGGACAATAAATTACACATGCTAAGCAGAATGTATTTGGATAACATTCTAATGTAAAATTACTGATGCTAGTGATGTCCATATAAAAATAAAACATAATGATCTTAATGTTACTCAGATTTGGAGGGGAAAAAATCATATTTCGCCATAAAAGATAGAAAAAATGTCATATTTCACTGAATAATAAAAGGCAATTATTTTCCAGTTAGATCTGCAATCAAGAGTAGAATTGTATAGGCACTAATTCCAGTTTTGGACAGAAATATCTACCTCAATCACCAATTTCAAATTTGTAAGTTTTAAAACTCACAATATTTGCATAGGTCTGTATTATGAATTTGGTTTTGAACACATTCTCACATAATTAAACAGGCTTTCTTATTTTAAATATAGTTAATACACGAGTTCTAAACCAGATATGTTATGTGAAAACTGCAAAAGCAATGTTTAGAACAAGGAAAATAGTTATAGTTAAGTGTAACTATAAATTATGTAAGAAAAACAAATGTGAACCAACAATTGAATTATCAGAAGCAGTTTTATAAAAATTCAGCTGTCAGTCATCAATGTGTCTGAAGGATATTTGCCACCATTAATACTTCAATAGAACAATATCAGCAATATTTTTTAAAATGCCCTCAGATGCAACTCATTGAGCATCAACTCAAACATCTTAAGAGTTTGAAGTGAAAAAACTCATATATTTGATGTAATTTCATATCAAGCCAAATTTGCCAAATTTGTTCTATTCATGCTTGATGTATATATTGAAGATTTAACATGTTTTAAATTTATTTTTCTAACCTAACATTCAAAATAATACATTAGCTTCAATGTTTCTAATGGTATGCTCGATGTAACACTGTTCAGATACAGTAAAAGCCCACAATTTCAACATGTGTTGTTTGGCTTACTTATGAAAAAGACTAAAAGGATAATAAATTGATAATACTGAACACAGAAATTTGTATATCAAGTAGTGAAAAAGTAATACAAAAACTTTGTTACCCAATTAAAAATTTATGTTGATAGCTTTTCCTCCACTGATCGGCATCTGGTTATATTAGGTTACATGCATTACTAGATGAGACGCCAGATTTACACATGAATGTAGCCTCTCATGATCTCTTGAGAAATTTTGTACAAACGGGCAACTTCTAACTTACCGTATATACTCGAGTATAAGCCGAGTTTTTCAGCACATTTTTTGTGCTGAAAAAAAACCCCTCGGCTTATACTCGAGTCAGATTCACCTCTGAAAAAAAAATGGTGTGGAGCTCCGAAGCTGGGCAGCCGCTTCCCTGCTTCCGTGTTTCCTTTGCAACTTTTAAGCATGGGAGGGGGAGGCTTTTCTGAGCTCTAGGCTGAAAAAGCAACGCGAGCCGAGGTCGCTCCACTCAGTTTCATTTCCTCAGCTCCAGCTGCTTTCAGTCCACTCGGGAGGAGGGGGAGAGAGAGAGAGATATCATAAGAACGGCTCTTGGTTTTTTCTTGCAAGGGAGAGAGTGACTCCTGCCTACCACTGTCGTCATCATCATCTTTTGGGTTAGTGAATCAATCAAACCTTTCATGATAGTGAGATCGTTTCCCAAATTTCCCTTAAATCAGGGAAGAAATCAGAAACAAACCTTTGGACTGAGAATAAGCTTGTTCCTATGCCATTTTTGTTCACTTCAGTGTGAAAAGTGTGAAAAAACACACTTCTTTTCCTTCATCTTCTTGTTCCCTATTTACTGGTCTCTTTCAAAGAGGAAATTGTGAACATCAAACTTATTCTCAACTGTCCTAGTGAAAGTTTTTATTGGCATCTATTTTTATTTTTGAAATTTACCAGTAGCTGCTGCATTTCCCACCCTCGACTTATACTCGAGTCAATAAGTTTTCCCAGTTTTTTGTGGTTAAATTAGGTGCCTCGGCTTATATTCGGGTCGACTTATACTCAAGTATATACGGTATATGAATCTTACCATTAGTGTAGGAGGAAATTAGAACTTGGCCCAATGGCAATGTTTCCAACTGGTCAGCCAAAATGGATTTGAAGCAACATCCTGCAATGTCCTTCATTTCCACTTGAGATTAGGTTGGAGAAAGCTGTTGAAGCAGCTTAGCTACATTCAAAACATACATTCAGTTCATTTTTTTTCTATACCAGTTTAATAACATGTAAATTGTAAATGGCAGCATCAGAATACTCAATGAAAATGGGGAAAAATGAGATGGTAGGAGATGAGGAAGACAGTGAAGGTGGCACTACTGGTAAGAAAACCAAAGAGAAGAGTAGCAATATGAAACATAGTGGAGAGGCATTTCTTTTCTTGCTACTTTCCCCCTCTCCTGTAGGAGAGGACAAGCATGACAAGTTGGTGAATGAGCAATAAATACACACTAGTCACACACTTACAAACATAACCCCCCATAACGCTGTGTCTGTACAGCATAAGACCAAAAACTGCACTATTTGCCTTCTTGTAATAAAGATTTTGAGAGCCAGTTTGGTGTAGTGGTTAAGGCATCAGGTTAAAAACTGTAAGGTGAGTTTCTGTCCTGCTTTGGGCATATAGCCAACTGGGTGGCCTTGGGACCAGTTACTTTTTCTCAACCCTAAGAAGGAAACAGCGACAAACCATTTCTGAAAAACCTTATCAAGAAATCTGCAGAGACTAATCTAGGCATTCTCCATGAATGGAAGGCCAAAAAGAAAAAGAAAAGATTTGGATAGTTAGAAGCTAAGATGGGATTCTGCAAATTCCTGGATGCACGAGGATAAATAACTGACACAAAATAAGGCTTCTTTGTCACCAATGAAAACAGGAGATAAAGCTCACGAAGCCTATCCCTGACAAATCTTTTCACTGCCCATAAATGGCTTGAAACAGGGCAGTTTTCTTTCATATTTGGATTTTTGCCAAGCTGTAACAGTGGAATAATTTTGTGTTTCAATTTGTCATCTAATACCTGAGGAACATAAAATAAGACTACAACTAGACTGAGAACAGAACCAAGCAGAGTCATACTCATAATTGATTGACTGTGGTGAGTTAATCTAAGAACACAATGTATCTTCTAATATTTAGGGAAATAATTCTAATTTCTAAAAATTAGTTTGTTTTATTTAAATCCAAACATTGTGTTCAATATTGCTAGCTTGTCATGAAAGTCAAAACATAAACCGTTCCATTAAAAAGTCATCTCAATTTTGTTTACAAATTACTTGATTCCGATACCAAATTTGGTGCCATTAAAAGTTCCTGCTATTCTAAATACTTTTTGTTTTAGTTTAAAGAAGAACATTTGTGGCTTTAAATCTGCCTTAAAAGCAATGTTCCATAAGTAAGATTTGTTTTGTTCTATGCCTCTTTTCCCAATCTAAAGCTAGAAAGAGAGTTGCTTATTTTATGTAAACATGTAAGTTACTGATAAATTTATATGCACTGCAGCTTGTTTAAATCACATTGGGTAATCTTGATTTTAAAAAATGCATCACATAGAATACATAATCTGCTTGTTTGGTTTCCAATTTATGTTTGGCTTCTGATACTATATTTGAAGTTACTTTCTATTAAGATCTTTTTCATTAACAGTACCTACAAATAATAATAATAATAATAATGTAGAATATTTCCAAAGAATTAAAGTAATTATCATAATTGAAGAGTCTACATTTTTGTAGAATCAGGGAAAGTTGCCAACGAAACAAAAAGAACAGTACTTGCTAACCTTAAAAAAAACCAGTATCTCTATAATCCCAATGTAATTAACACCATTACTTTTTTACAGGTAGGCTGTCCACAGAAGCAGACTCTTGTAACTATCCTTTGAACTGATTCATGTGTAGATGGAAAGATTCATTTCCTTCTGCTTGTTCAAAACTTTTACAATCCCCATATAAGACCAATTGACAACATTGAGCCTGATTATTTTAACAAGTCAGATAAATGCATGTCCTTACTGGATAAATGCCTTACTGGATAAATATCTGTATTGGGAATCATCTTTAAGTGTTGAGAATGAAAAAAAAAACTGTTCAAAGAATGTGCTTGTGGAGATTTCATCAGTCATTGAAGATATGTTAAGGAATACAGGTTTTTTTTTTAATATAAACATGTTTATTTATCTCGCTTAGATCTGTAACTGCTGGCTGTAATTTCCCTTAAAAGGGGAAATGGATCAAAACATTTTCTGGTGCTTTTCAAAAAAAGAGAAATTTAAAGGACACCAGCAGAAATTTGAGATTTCTGAAAATCTTTAAGCTGTAGGGGGAAAAAGACATGTGACATGTAGTATGCATACCCATTAATTTCCATCAGTACCAGCATCAGTTATTAAGGTGGTAATACAGCAAGTTTAAGTATTAATGACAGACAATGTGCAAATTATAAGGAATGATAAAGGAATACCAATCCTTACAAACGGCATTGCTATCCAGGAAATGTGTTCAGGAGAGATCTCTTTCAACACTTCACATTTGAAAACACGTGGCTGTCCAGATTATATCTTCTATTTCTTACACAAAATTTTAAAGTGCCAATCAAAGCTTAATTTGGGTTTACACAATTATATCAACAGATACACAAAACAATTAATGCATCCCTTTTACCACAGCAAGTCAGACTAATAAAAAAAAGTGCTGTAGCTAAGGGTGTGCCTAAGCTGTTCACCAGTTTAATATCTAGTCAGGGCTCTTTATTATGCATGTAAATATTCAGGTGCTTTAATGAAACAGAAAAAGCTGAAATGTAATTGTTGTTCTGTTAAGCCACACTTCACTTCTTCCATCTTTTTAATGTAAAAGTTTAAATATATCAACTGTAAAACGTTTATGAATTTACAGATTCTTATCCAAATTTGCTGCAGAATTATATGACATCAATGAAGTCAGTTGGATTATTTCTGCCTGTTCAATTAACTATAGATATTTTCTTTACTCTGTAACTGCAATTTTTGTTTTAAATCAAAGCAAGGGTCTGGATCTCATGTGCAAGGCTCAAGGTGACGCTTAGGACAGAACATGCAGCGCAAACGGCATTTCTTTCCATATCCAGGTAATATAAAGCTGACAACTGTAGTTTTGTCTTTATGGGCAATGAAAATAATCCCTTTACTATGAACTTCCTATAAAGGAAAACAGAGATAACTCTTCTGGTAACATGTAATAGTACACTGGCCAGTGTTTTTGGCGTTTTAAAAGTAATCTTGAGTATTAGATTAATTCACTTGCTGAGCATTCATTTGAGGCATTCCCCTGTTGGGTCTTGGGGGCCCTCCACGACCTAGAAAATAAAAATAATGATTTATTTTGGAACTGAGATTTTTTATTTTCAATTAACATTTATTTCTACATAAACTCTTTAAGTTTGAAAATATTACCCACTATCTGCCTTCTCAACAAAGAAACACATTTCGGATATACAGAAGCAATGTCCTGAATGTCAGAAATAACGCACAATTTCATACCAAAACCTTAAACATCCTACAAGTTCCTTACTCATAGACACACTCCTACCCTAAACTTCTTTTCAGATAATATTTGAATGGAACGACAAAATACTACAGTCAATGATATGGTATACAATTCTAACTGGCTTGTATATGGTTCTGTGTAGTCCAGCAACATTGAAACTTATTTTTTTCAGAATGGGCAGTTCCTCCCCCCCAAAAAAATAATGATTTCCACACTAATGGCAACAATAAAACAACACTTCTCAACAAATAATAGCATGAAAGGGGAATATACAGTTGAAAAAATAAATTAACAACCATAATTATAAACTGCAGCTATTAAAATAAACTTGAAGTATCTGAAGATAATCAACTCCAGAATCTCTGTAAACATTCATCATGATTAAATTATTTAATATTACCTCGGGGGACTCCCCGAGGGCCACTTTGTCCAGAACCACGTTTGAAATTCTGTTGATATCCATCCTGAAATAAAAAGACCAGTCAGTAATGAAAAAGTAAAATCCAAAACTCTAGTGTTTTAGAAGAAGTTGTTTAAGCAATGGCAAAAATGAAAAAACAACAAAAATTTTTCAAAGACTTTGACTACTGAATTTCATTTCAAGACTGTTTTCCCTCTTTTCTTAACATGCTGTACACTCATAAGATATTTGCCAAGCAATTGGGTATGAGGGGGATTCAAATACATATTTACAAACAATGATATTACAATGTACTTAGAAAGTCAACCAAGAATTCCCTTATTTTGGATGATTCTGATTTGTGGATAAGCAGTGGCCATGAAAGTCTTTTTACAGAAAACAGTCTTTTTACAGGAAATAATGTACATCTACAATTTAATAAAGCAGGGTAACAATAAAGGAGAATTATTTGTAAGCTCAGGAATGAAATGAATCCCAGAGTACTTCCAACTTTGAAAGTTAAAATGTGATCTGAAATTAATTTTTATTGAATTAATTTTAGATCCAACATATCTTCACAAACAGTTATTAAAACATATTTTATCTCCTATATAGTCTACATTCAAAAGATCATTTATAGTTGAATACACTTACTCGCTGATAGTTGGGATAGTCTCGTGGAGCATTAAACTGTGCCTGGGTGTAACCACTATTTGGAGTGTTGGCAAATGAAGGACGGTAGCCATCATATCCTCCTAAAAATCAGGATAAAACGATTACTAGATAGGATTATCTTATGAAATATACATGAATATATTTATGATGTATCCAGAAGTAGCATTCTGCGCACAAAGAATCTTATTGAGCATTCTGAGAAAGCACCACAAGGGAGGAGGAATAAGTATGTTGATTCCTGCTTGTAATTGTTATAAGTATGATCATGGAGAATTTCCTTAAAAACGGCATATACTAGAACTTCACAATTGAATATTAGATTGAAAATAAATTCTTCTTCTATCTATACCATACTTAACCCTTAACCTTTTAAGATAAAATTACCAAATAAGTGTTTAAACTGCATCTGAGCTCCTGCGCACCATTCAGTGTCTTCAAGATTTCCCATTATATGCAAGATTTATTATAAATTATTTAAATGCATTAATAAATTCAGGCACCAAAATAAAGAATACCACCAAGAGTCATAGTTTGTATAAGTGAAAGACTTGCTTTTGTAAGCCAAGGAAGTAATAAGCCCTGAAAAAGATGCAGCCATTTAGCCAGTTACAGATGGAAAGTCAGTTTCAGTTTCATATACATTATACTAAACTTTTATCAAAACACTTGTAATTAGTTCCTTCTCATACTTTGCCCTTGTGTGATCTGCTTTGTTCTTTATTTACTAAGACTACACCAGAGCAACTACTACAAAGTTTATGTAATGCTGCACTTTTTTGTTTTTAAAAAATTAAAGCATGCTACTCTAATGTTTAAGCTTGTTGATATTCTGCATTTCTGAAAAACATTCAGAATTAATCTTAAAAGGTTTTTAAGTTTTTACCTCTAAACCCATTGGCTGGTCCCCTGTATCCATTCATTAAGCCTCGAGTGCCGCGTGATCCACCACGAGACACTCCCCGGCTGTTATAATAAGGCTGACCGTTACGTGGGAACCCAGTATTCTGTTGTGGAGGCTGCTGGTGGTTACCTGCCACTTGATGGGACTGGTCCGGGGAACCATGGAAAGTGCCAACCACTAAAATGAAAAAAACCAAGACAGTACAAGAAGTTTGAATGTATACTCCAGTTTCCTAAAGACTCAAATAATATCAAGCTAACTCACCAATGTACTCTGCTTAAGAGCCACCAAGTAGGACAGTAAATGTTTACCTATCTAAAGAAAGATTGTTTGCAGAATTAAATCCAACATGGCAGTCTGAATTCCCTAAACATGTAGAATGGTCCCTGCATTTCACATAATTTAAAGAGTTCACTCTGTAACTTCATCAATTTAGTTTCCTAAAGTTTTTTTGGGGGGAGGGGGTCCCTTTTACCAGCTAGGATATGGATTTTGTTCAGTTTGGTATATAAAATCATCAACATTAATATTTATCCCATAGCATTTTCCCCTTTGTAAAACCATACAAATATTGCAGAACTGCTTTTTTCAGAACGTGCACAATGTATTATATAAACACCATCAGTAAAAAATTATTTAGTCTACATCTCTTTAAAACGTTTTTGAGAGAAGAGCATTCAGTTTTTCACAGTTTTACCTGTCTGAAGCTGCTGTTCTTGCTGAAGTTCTGATTGTTCTACTGGATGAGGCTGATTGGAGAATGTCTGGCTGTAACCGGTCTGGTACTGATTTTGTTGCTTTAGAGTTTCCGGCTCATTGACAGGAGGAACAGGTGCATTCATGTTAAATACCTAGGTGGATAGTAAGTAAAAATCAGTTGAATTTTTAAACTCAGGATTCAAGTGATATTCTATAAACATTTCAAAAACATAGACCAATTTAATCTAGTGGTTAAGACACCAGGTTCAGAAGGCACCAGATATGAATTCTAATCCTGCTTTAGGCATAAAAGCCAACTGAATGGCTTTGGGCTGTCACTCTCTCTCAGCCCAACTCACTTCACCTCACATTGTTGTTGTGGGGAAAACAGGAGGGAGGTGTGTTGGATATGTTCATCATCTTGAGTCATTTATAAAACAAAGTGGGACACCAAAAAAATAAAATAAAATAAAATAAAATAAAATAAAATAAAATAAAATAAAATAAAATAAAATAAAATAAAATAAACTACTAATAGTATTTAGAGAAAATTGACCATTATCATGATGCTGACATCCAAAATTTTGTTATCTATATATTTAATATATTTAATGCTTACCGTCTGCATGGACTGGAATGGAGCTGCATTAACATTGATTCCGCTGCTATGCAAGGGTTTGCTAGAGGCAGCCTGAAATACCTGAGGCTGGGATACAGCTGGAATTGGCGATGATGTTGGTGTCTGATCTGTACTTAAGGTTATTGAAGCCTGACAAATAAAATACAATGTAACATTAGCAAGCAAGACATCAATACCATTGTTAATTATGAAATAGGTTGCTGATGAAGTGTGCCTAACAAAAGGGGAAAGTGTAAAATCCCTCTTACATAGTAGCCTCTCTTTTATTAAGAGTAGAAATATCCTAGCATTCTACTCTGAATTAACCTTGAACGTGAAAAGATTACAGAAAATAGTTTCCTGTGCAGGAACAGTAAACCTACAGAGGCATTTCCATGTCAATCAAATATCAATTATATCTAATCATCTTTTGATTAGGTGAAGTCTACCCAAATTTAAATTTTAAAAATTGCTTCTAAAATGTTCAGGATCGGAGCAGATAAACTTAAAAAAGCATTCAAGTTAAAAAATTATCACCTCCCCCCACCCTGATATCTAAAATAAATGGTTTCCAATATTTTTTAAGAGGGGCACTCATTATGCACAACTCTTTCCCCTCCCAAGCATAATGAAGTCTCAAAACTTGCCTGAATCTGGTCAATTGATTCTTTCTGAGGTCGCTGTTCTGTTGAATGAGAAGGCTGATACGTGGGCTGGGATGCTGTATATCCCTCACTTGTGGAAGAAACCAAGGGGACCTGTCAAAGTTTTAAAATTTAACAGAAACTCCGGCTAGGGCCTCTCGGTAAGTCCTTCCTTTGAATAGGTAGAAACTCTAGAAGGCTTTTATTTCTTCTAATTCACAAAGTGCTACAGGTAGTCCTCGACTTACAACAGTTCATTTAGTTCAAAGTTACAACTGAAAAGTGACTTATGACTGTTTTTCATAGCTACAACCATTGCAGCATCCCCATGACCATGTGATCAAAATTCAGATGCTTGGCAACCGGTTCACATTTATAACTTTTGCTGTGTCCCAGAGTCATGTGATCACCTTTGACAACCTTCTGACAAGCAAAGTCAATGGGAAAGCCAGATGCAGTTAACAACCAGGTTACTAACTTTCAATTTCAGTGATTCACTTAACTGTGGCATGGAAGATCGTAAATGGGGCAAAACTCACTAAACAAATGTCTCACTTAACAATAGAAATGTTGGGTTCAATTGTGGTCATAAGTCAAGGATTATCTGCATTTTGACATTTTCCCTGAGTTTCTAGCTAGGCCAAAAAAATTTAAAATTGTTTAAAAGTTCTGCAAATTCTAATATTAGCAGGCTTTCGTATTATTTATTTTTATATTACAGCACTGCTTTGTGAGATAGCTATATTAAGGATTACAACCATATAGTTTTTTATTTCATAATCTTTTAAGAAAGCCTAGTAATTATACTAGCTGCACCAATTTTTCTAATGATCCTTTCTATTTCTCCAAAAGCTTTGGAGAATTGCATAATTTGGATAGGAGATTCAGTTCATAGATCTTTACACAAGTAAAGTATAAAGCCCAGTTTCTGCACCAAGTAAGAGCACATTCATCTCATCCACACTTTGCCTGGGTAAGCCTGTGCTGATTTGCAAAGCAGAAGGAAAGCCCTAAACAAATTTTGAGAGATAATTAAACCTGTAAGAGTAGGCACCTGTCAAAGCCATTTGCTAATGACAATTCCTACTTATGACCATTTATTTAGCAATGATGGTGCTGCAAAAAATGACTCATGGCCATTGCAGTCTCCCCGCAGTTATGTGACTTGGGCACTATTGTGTATTTACAACAGTGTCCCACTGTCACGTGATCACAATTAGCAACATTTTCATCTAACTTCCAACAAGCAAAAGTCAATAGGGAAGCCAGTCACAAGCGTGGTCACATGCCTTATTTAACTACCATGGCATTCATTTATTGACCATGGGAGAAAGGGTCACCAAACATCTCAAGAATCACACTTAATTATTAATTTTCAGCTCCCTGTTGTGAGACTAAGTCAAGGCCTACTTCTCTTCATATGCTGGGGAGGGAAAGGGTTCTGACATCATCGTCCAATCTATAGACTTATAGATTTTATATAACAGGTCAGGCATTCGATGAACAGCCTAATGAACAACCTATGCTGGAAATTAAATGATGGAAATATAAATAGTTATCTTGGAGTTGTGGGAAGCTTTGATACTATTCAACATGGCATCATTCTAAACAACCTGATGATTGAGACTGCCTTGCAGTGGTCTTAGTGTATTTCTCTGGACTGTGCATAGAAAGCAGTATTGTGAGACTACTGACTACTACCATCTAGATTACTGACCAATGGTATCCCATAGGACTCCATGTTGTTGCCTATATACTCTTATATATGTATTAAACTGCAAGGAAAAGTATCCATAGCTGCAGGGAATGAAGCACCATTAATATTCTGGTGATTCCCAATTCTACTGCTCCTTCTTTAGGGAAGTAGTCAATATCCTTGGACATTACTGAAGCTCAGCAATTGCGTAGATAATTTAAAACAGATATAATTAAATCCAGATATGACAGAATTGGTAAAAATGAATGAAAAAAGTGAACCTGAGGACTAGGGTTCAGGAGATGCTACACAACAATCTATAAATGTTTTCTCCTTCTCAGGCATCACTAGATACAACACAAGTATGGAACACGTTTGTGTATTTATATTTAATGCATCTATTTATGAACAATTCAGGCATGGCAATCGTTTCCCAGATTTTATTTATAATCTTGACATGACTAATATGGCTTACCACTACTCCTGAAAAGTAACCAGAAGCAAAAACTAGTACCAAATTTCCTTTAATTATTAATACTCAATGATTTTAGCATTGATTTTAAATGTATATTTTCTATATTTATTTCCTATTTGTATTGTATTTTAGCTTAAGTATTGAACTGAACAGAAAACTAGGACATAAATAAAAATGAGCAGTAAAATAGAACTCATTATATGAAACCTCAAAAATAACTGGAACGAATGCTACAAGTAGTCCTCAACTTACAACTGTTCATTTGATTCAAATTTGAATTGAATAATATAAAATGAATTCAAACTTACAACAGCCTCAGAAAAAGTGACAACCTGATACTTCTATTTACAATCATTACCACCTTGGTGATCACATTTCAGTTAGGTCCCTTGGCAACCAGCTCATATTTATGAAGAGTTGCAGCATCCTTTGATCATAATTTGCAAGTTTTCCAGCCAGTTTCCAACAAGCAACATTAATTGGGGAAACGACAAAGTGGCACAATTGTGGCATAAAAATAGTATAAAATTGGGTCTGGTCATGACTTGCTTAAGGACTGCTTAGTGAAATTTTGCTCCAAATTATGGTCATAAATCTAGGACTACTTATACAAAAATTGACCCACGGTTCAAAAATACTCCTCTATGATTTTTTAAGGGAATAAAAAAATTATTTCTAAAGTGGTGAAGATATTCATCACAGAACCAAAAATAAACTTAAAATCAATTTAAAGTCTTTTATTACTTTTCCAAAAGTGTATATTTGTGATCATGACATTCTTAAACTGATAGTAAAAATTAGCAAAAATTTTAGTTATATGAAATGCTTGCTCTATTCTGATTTTCATTTGTGGTTTTAATCATGGCTCCATCTTTAATCCTAATCCTTATTCACCATTAATTTTAATGGAAATTTATTCAATGAGTCCAAAAACCATTTTAAGGTTCTAGAAAGAAATACTTTTAAATTTTAAAACTACAGTAGTTAATTGGTTTTAAACTAATCTAACATGTTTAGACTCAATGAAAACTGATGGTGACGTATGAATGGAATTATACATTCTATACAAACAATCCTCGCTGGCTGCAAGCAACTATCTAGAACAGGGGTCGCCAACCTTTTGGACCTCAGGGAATACCAAACTCATACTTTTAAATCCTGAGGACCACGAATATGATTTTTTTAAAAAAGATAACACACTGCTCAAAAAAATAAAGGGAACACTTAAACAATACAATGTAACTCCAAATCAATCACACTTCTGTGAAATCAAACTGTCCACTTAGGTAGCAACAGTGACAATCAATTTCACATGCTGTTGTGCAAATGGAATGGACAACAGGTGGAAAGCAGAGATAGTTAGCAAGACATCCCCAATAAAGGAGTGGTTCTGCAGGTGGTGACCACAGACCACTTCTCAATTCCTATGCTTTCTGGCTGATGGGTTGGTCACTTTTGAATGCTGGCTGTGCTGTCACTCTAGTGGTAGCATGAGACGGAGTCTACAACCCACACGAGTGGCTCAGGTAGTGCAGCTCATCCAGGATGGCACATCAATGCAAGCTGTGGCAAGAAGGTTCGCTGTGTCTGTCAGCGTAGTGTCCAGAGCATGGAAGCGCGACTAGGAGACAGGCCAGTACATCAGGAGACGAGAAGGCCATAGGAGGGCAACAACCAAGCATCAGGACCGCTACCTCCGCCTTTGTGCATGGAGGGACAGGAGGAGCACTGCCAGAGGCCTGCAAAATGACCACCAGCGGGCCACAAATGTGCATGTGGCTGCTCAAATGGTCAGAAACAGACTCCATGAGGGTGGTATGGGGGCCCGACGTCCACAGGTGGGGATTGTGCTTACAGCTCAACACCGTGCAGGATGTTTGCCATTTGCCAGAGAACACCAAGACTGGCAAATTTGCCACTGGAGCCCTGTGCTCTTCACAGATGAAAGCAGGTTCACACTGAGCACATGTGACAGACGTGACAGGGTATGGAGACACCGTAGAGAACGTTCTTCCTGCAACATCCTCCAGCATGACCGGTTTGACAGTGGGTCAGTAATGGTGTGGTGTGACATTTCTTTAGGGTGCCGCACAGCCCTCCATGTGCTTGCCAGAGGTAGCCTGACTGCCGTTAGGTACCGAGATGAGATCCTCAGACCCCTTGTGAGACCATATGCTGGTGCGGTTGGCCCTGGGTTCCTCCTAATGCACGACAATGCTAGACCTCATGTGGCTGGAGTGTGTCAGCAGTTCCTACAAGGTGAAGGCATTGATGCTATGGACTGGCCCGCCCGTTCCCCAGACCTGAATCCAATTGAGCACATCTGGGACATCATGTCTCGCTCCATCCACCAATGCCACGTTGCACCACAGACTGTCCAGGAGTTGGAGGATGCTTTAGTCCAGGTGTGGGAGGAGAACCCTCAGGAGACCATCCGCCACCTCATCAGGAGTATGCCCAGGCGTTGTAGGGAGGTCATATAGGCACGTGGAGGCCACACACACTATTGAACCTCATTTTGACTTGTTTTAAGGACATTACATCAAAGTTGAATCAGCCTGTAGTGTTTTTTCCACTTTAATTTTGAGTGTAACTCCAAATCCAGACCTCCATGGGTTGCTAAATTTGATTTCCATTGATAATTTTTGTGTGATTTTGTTGTCAGCACATTCAACTATATAATGAACAAAGTATTTAATGAGAGTA
This sequence comes from Hydrophis major, assembly GCA_033807585.1. Classification (NCBI taxonomy): domain Eukaryota; kingdom Metazoa; phylum Chordata; class Lepidosauria; order Squamata; family Elapidae; genus Hydrophis; species Hydrophis major. The sequence goes on from CM066328.1 coordinate 100,617,044, forward strand.
TTTCATTCATTCAGATGTAGGATGTCTTATTTTTGTGTTCCCTTTATTTTTTTGAGCAGTGTATATTTAATATAAAATTTTTATTTTTTATATTAAATATAAATGTACTATTAAAAATTATGTATAAGCTTATTTAATTAGAACAAAAAATATATAACAAGAAAAGCAGAGCACCCCCCCCCCCCCCCCAAAATCTGGTCTCCTGTCATTTCATATTTCCCTCAAGTCAGAGGAAACCTCTCCCTCCTTTACCAGGTGTGGCTGCCTGGAGTTGGGGGAAGGAAAGAGGGCTGGGCTGGAAGCCTCCCTCCACCCCGGGTCTTTAACACCTGGCTTGCTTCTCCACTACTGCCTCCTCCTCCAGCACCTCCTTCTCCGGGTAGGGCTATTATGAACTAACAGAGCTGCTACACTGATACCCCAGTTGCTCTCTTTCCCATGGTAAGACTTGGCATGTGGAAAAAGGAGCTGGTAGCTGCTACTTGGCGGTCCTGCGGGCAAGGCGATCCCAGTTAAGACATACCAGTCACAAACCCAGAGTCCAAGCTGAGAGGGGTTGCTTCCCCCTGCTGGAAAGAGCAGAGGGCGCGGGCGCACATCGTTCAGCACAGCAGGCAACCTCCACTCTGGGCTGACAGGCCATGTACTGAAGACCAGATGGCTGTCGGGAAGGTGGGGCAACGGGTGATACTGGCAGCGGGTGGACTCATATGCACGGGAGATCGTGGCATAGGCCTGGCCTGCAAGGTGATGGGGATTGAGGGAAAGGAACCTCTGAACTGGTGTTGCCTCTTGCCTCTGTGCATCAAGGAGGTTGAACAGCTGCCAGCGATGCCCTCAGGGGAAGTGGTTGCAAGGGGGAGGCTCGCCCCCTCAAGAGCTTCTCTTCCTCCTCGCCAGAAGCACTCACACGCAAAGTGCTCACCGCCCCTGACCAACAAGCCTCCTCCTTCCCGCTAAGCGTGAGTGCTTCTGGCGAGGAGGAAAAGGGAGTGAAGCCTCCCCCTAGGGACATCTTCCCCTGAGGGCAGCTGCTTCCTGCGGCTCAGGAGGTCTGCGCTCTTCCTGCTGCTGCTCAGCCTTGATGCGCTGAGGCAGGAGCAGCAGCCACAACACGGGTTTACTAGGGAGACTGCAGGATTGCCCCACCTCAACATGCTGCGGCCCACCAAAATTTTCTCACGGCCCACCAGTGGGCCGCAGCCCATCAGTTGGTGACCACTGATCTAGAAATGGCTGGACAAAAAAAACAGTATTTTGAAAGATTCTATGTGAAATTAATGAGTGTGTTAATTAATTAATTAATTAATTAATTAGGGTGATTCAATTCACCCTAAACACTTTACCAGAATGGTTCTAATTTGGAAAGAATATTGCAAGTCACAATGACATGCTAATTCAAATACTAAAATAAAGCCAACTTCCACATTTAATTTCCAAGGACGATTATTACTTCAGAATTTTGAGTACATGAAACATACTTTGAACATACTTTTGAGAACATGAAATATTTTGTTTTATGCTTGAAAAAAAATGTGGCCTGCTATTAAAGAAAACTACCCCATCTATATTTTCCAGCACCTAATCCTAACCTTTCTTCTGTTGTGTTTAATTATTTTTACATATCATTCAGTCTTTCATTTTTCTAATGTTTCTTACTCTACTTCTGTTTGGAATATGTACCCAGCTGAAACGTATTTCAATCCAAGCACAGATCTCCTGAAACCAACCACCCAATGCTTTGTATAACCCTAGTTTTAAGAGACTGTTGTTGCCTTCTAATTGTGATGTTTGTACAGAGACATTTACAGATTTCTTTCTATGTAACTTCCCAAATGGAATTAATGCTAAGCTAAGCAGTATGCTTCTATCATACTTTGAGTATGATAGAAGTTCAGATTTTTTTGAAAAAGAAGTTTTATAAATATTTTTTAATTGCTTGTGGATTCTTCTATAACCAGAGCAGGGCTTTTACATGGGCCTGAAGAAATATTTTTTCTGTATTTCCTTTTCAAAGCAAATATGAAATAGTTCCGGATGATATCTCAAAATAGTGCAAAAGATACAAGCTTGGGTTTTCAAAGGAAAATGGATTGCCCCAGTTTTGGTAATCTAGAAGTACATTATTAAAAGTTCATCCACTTCTAATTACATGCTAATGAAGAAAGTATTGTAGAACCTAGCTCAACAATTCCTAAATGAGGAGGAGGGAAAGGTTTAGAAAGAAATATCCAGCCATTAATTATCAAGGATTCTTACCTGTGTAGCTTCAGGTTGTACAGGAACCTGGGTTGTTTGTGCAAGTCTAGATTCAGCATGAACTAGAAATAGGATAATATAATCAATATTGACATTAATACAGTGGAAGTTTCTTTAAGCATGCCTCATTATGTTGCGCTTGACTGCTATAATTACTCCATGGGACTATCCTTAAAAATATCCAGAAATATCAGCTGATGCAAAATGGATGAGTTAAGTTTCTAATTATACAAACTAAAATATGTAATTCAGTATGGGAAGAACTAATTTCTATTGCTTATAAGCAGTCATTGTAACCTCTAAAGTTGTAAACGAAGGACTGCCTCTCCTATTATAAACCTGTCCGTATATTAAGACCTGCAAGAGAAATTATTTTAAGGATTCCCCCAATTTCAAAGGTAGATTGACTTGGAGAGACATTTCAACGGGATTTCCTTTGGATGGGTGTTAAGTCCCATTCTTTCCACTTTAAAATGTACACTTAAAATGTGTCTTTTCAGTCAGACTTTAAATATTAATTATAAATATTAATTAACATGTGTGTATTTCTATTAAGATTTATTTTTCCTTGTAAAGTTGAACATTCTACAAATGTAGAAAGGTGGGATATAAAATGGAATGAAATGTAAAGATATCTAATTACTTGAGTTTCATTGCCATTGAGTTTTGTATGGTTCATATACAAAAAAATTATATTACAGACCTGGAGGGCAAACCATCTGTGGTATCTGCAAAGTTTGTGGATTCATAGGCTGAGCTGAAACAATAGCAGGGTCAAGTGCTTGGTTCTCAAATTCCAGCATAGAGTCCTAGATAATTAAGCCAAAATTTAAGCCAGCTTCACTAGAAGTATAAATTCTTATATTATTAAGACTAGATTTAAGACAGCTTCACCACAGACAAAATCAATGAAAATCATTCAGGGCCAAATTCTGTTTCAGTTCAACTGAAGAAAACAGTTCCTCAATTGGATTCTACTCATTTTTTAAAATATTGTAATCTTATATTAATCAAATTAATTACCTGCATAAAGTTATATGGGCCTTGCATTTGTGCCATAAGATCCTGCACCCGTTGTCTTCTAATAAGTGGGTCTGCTTGAGCTACAGTTGTAAGCGTATGGGCATCTGGAACTGGAGGAGATGTAGCCTGTGGTTGCTGGAGTGAATTTACCACCTACATTAAAAATAATAAATACAATTTCAAACAGTCCATAATTAAATGTTAAATTGACAATATTATCTACTAGCAACCTTGCAATGGTAGTATATTTGTACTCCGGGGGAAAAATATAAAGATAAATGTTTTTCAGTTTTAAATAGTTCTGGGTCAATATTTCCTTTAAAAAGTGCAAAAATGGGAAGGATGATTTGGACAAAACTAGCATTATATGCGATTAGCTTATGTAAAAACTGAGAAACAAAGCAGATCTCTGTAAATAAAGTATGCTTGGGATTTTAATGACAGTAATCAAAGGATTTTATACAGATAGTCCTTGACTTACGACCATTGAACAATAGTTCAAAGTTACAATGGCCTTGAAAATAGTGACTTACAACCTGACCACCCACAAAAGTTATGAACATTGTGCCATGCTTGCAGTCATGTGATCACAATTTGCGTGCTTGGCAACCAGCTCATATTTGATTGTTGCAGCCTCTTGCTGTCACATGATAGCAATTTGAGACATTGTCAGCTAGCTTCTGACAAGTAAATTCAATTTGGGACGCCAGATTCCCTCAACAACCATGCTAAAATGATAGCAAAATCAGGTCCAGTCATGTAATGGTTCACTTAATGACTGCATCACTTACTGCCAAAAATTCCAGTCTTAACTGATTGTAAATTGAGGACAATCTGTAGATATATCTTTATAAAGGGGAAAAGATAGGATTCTTAAATGTTAGAACCTAACTAAAACACACATAAACTTGACAGTAAAGAACGTATACAGTTCCAACAGCATTGGTATGCATTCATAAGGAGATGCTAACCTTATGATTGCTTATTTTTATTATATATTAATGCTCAAATGCTCTTTATATCAATGAAATTATCATAAATATTCAGTGCTTGTTATTACTGATACTCTACGCACAACCATACAGCTGCTGAATCAATTCTGATCAATTTATATTAATATAAAGGCTCAAATGATATATGTAAGGATTTCTAAAAAAATACAGTGTATAAAATAATACACCACTAAATAGAGTAGTCCTTGAGTTACAACAGTAGTTAAGGCTGGAATTTTGGTCACTAAGCATGTCACATAACTATATCACATAATCATGGCAATCCTTTCAGTCCCCATCATTAAGGAAGCATCTCCTTGCAAGTTTCTGCCAGCTTCCAATAACCAAAGCCAGTGGGGAGAGTGCACAAATAGCTGGTAAACACTGTACAAGTAGAGCCAATCTCAATAGGAATAGATGAGGGTGTGCAGGTGATTAGCACAACACAATTGCAGAGAGATAGGGGGAGGCTGCATAGTTGAGAGACTTATCAAAGCAACTTGCAACTTTCCTTGCCATTTCTCCATTTACTTTGCTTGTTGCAAACTCTGATCATGCAAGTTGAAGGCAACTATTCCAAGTGTGAGCTGGTTGCCAAGCGCCCACTTGTTCAGCATTGTTGCAATTTACAACAGTCACTGAACAAGTTGTTGTAACCTGAGGTCTTCTATATTTGGAAAAAATATTCATTCCTGTCAAAGGTTTTTTCGAGAACTGGTTCAAAATTAATTATTCTATTTTCATTACTACTATAAGTTATGAAAGAATTATAACTTACTGAAATTTTATAAAAGGTACGTAACAATTTACCTCAACAGTTTCAACTGTCCACTCATCTACTTGTTCCTTTTCATTATTGCTGAACTGAGCCTCTGCCATGAACTGTCTGTTTACATACTAAAATAAAAATGAAAGAATATAACAATAAACCAACAACATTCATTCTAGAAAGGTGACTACAGTATTTCTACTAAAGAGTACCTCTGTTGATTCAACTTCACTTGGTTCAGTGTATTCTTCTGTTGGCTCTGGCTCTGTGAGGAAAATACACTCTTTACATAAAGCTTTATTAAAATGAATTTTATATTAATAATATTTAATTATTAAACTTCTATGCCTAATTTTCAGTAATTGTGGATGGTTCCAACAATCAAATAAATCACAATCAAAAAATAGTAAAAATATTCTTATTTATCTATATCAGGGGTAGTCAACCTTTTTATACCTACAGCCCACTTTTGTATCTCTGTTAGTAGTAAAATTTTCTCTAACTGCCCACTGGCTCCAAAGTAATGGTGATTTATAAAGTAGGGAACAAAACCCCTAACGCCCACCATAAAAGTGGGAACGCCCACTAGTGGGCGTAGGGACCAGATTGACTACCACTGATCTATATATTAGCTGTGAAGTAAAATTATAACCATTTATTTCAACCCACAAAATACAGGCCTTAAAATCTAAGATATTTCATTATTTAATAGTTCTCTTGAACTGTATGTTTAAAAAATATTGTGCCCTTCTGAAAATATTAAGTAGCTGGAACACTGCCTGTGTAACTCACTAATCTTCTCTTCTCTTTATTCCCTACCCCATCTGAGTATCCTAGCAAACATTTTAGCTCATTTTGTGGGTTGTGGAAATTTGAACAAGTAAAATAGATGTCTTGAGTTAAGGGATCCATCCCACCCATTAACATCTCTCAAATCTGTTTCTTCTTGTTGGAGGAAACTGCAAAATGGATAACTCATATCTGAGAAACTTGGCTTCCATTTTATATATTAACCCTTGAATAAACTAAAGTCTAAAAATTATGGCTTCTCCTTGTAAGTTCTTCACTAAATATATACTCTTGTAAATTCAGAAGCTAACACCACTTGATTTAATAATGCTTTGCTAGCCTAGTTTTTAAAGGCTGGCCAGTGTGGCATACATTTGACCAAATTTCTTTGTATGAAAATAAATGTGAAAACAATTTAAAAATCAATTTCTAAGTGTGTAGTGCAGGGGTGTCAAACTGGATTTTTTGGAGGGCCAGTTCAGTATTGTAGTTGTCCTCCATCGGCCAGCCGGGGGCTCTGGGGGGAAGGAGATGGGACAGATGCTGTCCCGCAGCACCCTACCAGCCAAAAGGGGGCATGGGGGAGCCACGAGCAGTCCCTGCGCAACCCATTTTTGGCCTGGGCGGCCTCCTGAACCACTCTGCCAGCCAAAACAGGTTGCGCTGGGGCTGCCCCCCCATGGCCCATTTTCACTAGCAGAGGCACTGCAGGACAGTCCTTTGCTATTTCTAGGCTGGCCCCGCAGACTGGATCTAAGCACCATGTGGGCTGGATTCGGCCCGCGGGCCTAGAGTTTGACTACCCCGATGTAGTGTGAGTATAGCCTTTTATATACAATATAGCATAGTAAGCAAACTGCACTCAACAAGTACACACAAGGTTTCAAAAATTCTACCATGAGTATTATAAATTTCTATAAAAATTCTACCATGAGTATTATAAATTTTGACTCAGAAATAACTCCCATTGAGCAAAGTGTGAATCTTTAATTAACATGATTATCAGACTCAATAAATTTTTTAAATTACCAGCTTCTGTCACAGAATCTTCAACTGCAGGTGCAGATGCTGTCTCCTCTTCTTCACAAAGTCCATTTTGATGATTGTGAGTACTGTCAAAATAACTTGTTTGAAGAACGCGTTCAACAATTTCTTTTAGGTCTTTATCTGTTACCATGAAAACATCACTTTTTAATTGTGTCATTTACCAAATATCTTTACATTAACTACAGGAGAGAGAAACTATCATTATGTTTCAGTTATTCCATATTTTAAAAAGTATATCAATTTGAAAAAATGTTTCTATTTACAGAAGCACATTAAAATGCATGTATATTTGATGTAATATAACGTCAGCAAGCCGAGTGCTTTAGGAGCACAGTAGCGCTGACTGAGCTATAATTTCCAAACTGATAGAAGCTTGTTGACTGGACAATATAAGCGTTTCTGCCTAAAGATGAGAGCCAATTTTTGCCATGTCCCTTTGGGGCCAGACTGAGTCGTGAACTGGGAAAGTATCAGTTGATAGAGGGGCGTGGTTAAAAAAAATAATAATGAAGGACTCAAGTCTCTGGACAGAAAGGCATGTATCTACCCATGTGTGGATTCCAATCGATGTGCTGGAGAAAAGCATTTTATTGGGCAGGCTTACTCTAGAGAGAATACTAGTATACTGAACCCTATTTGCTCAGGGCTTCTGAAGTTGTGAAGGGTTTCTGGAAGCTTCCAAAGTTGCATATGAACAGGCTTTGGGAAAGAAGGCTTGGTATGATCTGGAGATGCTTTGGGTAGACTGCATGGATTTCTCAATAGAAAGGCAAGCAGCATGCAACAGATCTAGAGCACTGGGTGATAAGGGCAATTGTGTTGTTCCCCAAGGCTCATGTGACTTGGAGAATGTTGCAAGGCCCGGGGCATTACCAGCTTAGTCAGTCTGCTAAAGGCCTCAGGCCTTTATTTCAGATCCAGACTTGCATTGCTGAATGCATTGAGTAGGACAGCCTAGATTGGGAGGGGATAGACAAGGGGGATAGTTGCAGCAGCGGCATCGTTTTACGAGTATTGCTTTGTAACACAGCGGCATGCAATGGCCATAACTTAGGGCATACTTCCTAACTCTCTTGGTTTAGCACCATCATAATTTCAAAGCCACTGAACAATCATTAAGCAAGAATTAGCTGTATTGTAAAATTAACCTGGCTATCAATTCATTCTTTTTCGGTAGGAGACATGAAATTTGTAATATTTTTCTGCATAATACGCAACTTGCAAATCCAGTTTCTGCTAAGAAGTATTTGCTAATCATTCCCAGAAATATAATACAGGGAAACCTTTTCTAGATGTCAACGCAATTGACTTTACATGTAGCATACCAATATTTGTGCTGTGGCTCAGGCACTCATATTAATGTTATGTCATTACAGAAATAATATAAATGATGTAAATCCCCATGATGTGATTTAATGGACATTCCTAAATGACCAACTTTCTTCCCAATTAGACCATTAACACAAATTTTAAAAACGCTCTAATAGCAGCTAATAAGATTGCATGATTAGAAAACACAATTTAATACAGGGCTGTCAAACTCGTGGCATGCATCACGCACTGCCACGCCCATGTCCAGTTTAGCAGAGGGGGGAAAGTCACAATATATCATGTAACGATGCCGCGAGTTTGACACCCGATTTAATACGTTGATTATGGGCCATCAGATTGTTTCTGACTCTTAATGGCCACATTCATAACACCACATCCCTAACCTGGTCTTTAGGATCTTCCAACAGTGGACCTATATAACAGAGTCCATCCACCATGTTGCTGATCGTCCTTTTTCTCTCTATCCTTCCACCTTTCCCAGCATCAGAGGGTTTCCAAATAAATTATATATTTTCATAATGTGGCTGGACTAAGGTAATTTGAGTCTACGTGGTCTTTTGTGTCTTGAAAGAGAACTGTTATTAGTTGATGGTCCTTTGATTTCTTGGCTGTCCATGGTATTCCCAGGAGCCTTCTCCAACACCAACTCTCCAAAATGTCAGTACTCTTCCTCTCCTGTTTCTTCAAATTCCAACTTCTGCTTCCATAGACAATCACAGGTAATACCATGGCTTGCACAATTCTTTGTAGATACAGAAACATTATGTTTTAATATCTTATCCAAGTCTTTTGTTCTACGAAGTATTAGTCTATGATAGGTTTTCTGACTGCTTGTTTGATAGTTGATCTCAAAAGGCAGAATCTATCCACCATTTCAATATCTTCACTATAAATTATAAGTTTGGTTGTTCTACCTGTCATTAGTTTGGTCTTTGTATTTAATTTAGTCCCATTTTTTTCACTGTGCTCCTTGACTTTTATTATCAGAGCTCACAGATCCTTTGCAATTTTAGCTATCACCATGTTGTCATCAGCATAGTATAACTTATTGATGTCTCTTCTTCCAGTTTTAAAACCATGCTCATATTCTTCTAATCCAGCTGCCCTTAAAATAACTTAGCATATATGTTGAATAAATAAAGAGAAAGCAAAGACTTGTCATGCAGAGTTGCCATCCTGAAACCAGTTTATTTCACAAAATTCTGTCTATATAGTGGCTTTCTGATCTGTGTATCATGAGGACAATAACGTGTCTTGGGATTTCCATTCTTCTGAGTAGATTCCAGAGCTTGATTTGATTAACACAAACAGAAGACTTTCTATAATCATTAAAACACACAATGACTTCTTTTTGGTATTCTTTGGCATTCTAAGTTATCTATCATGCATCAGCAATAATGTCTCATGCTCCTTGCCTTTTCTAAAGCAGCTTGAACATTTGGCATTTTCTTCTTTTGGATGATCCTAAGCATTGTTTTGCTAGCATATCAAATTAAGGATACTGTAGGAGAATTTGCAGTCTGTCTCCTTTGTTGATAATACCATAAAACCACAGGTACTACAAATGATAAAGAACCACCCTAAATATTCTAAATGTTATCTTTTGAAAATCATAAGAATAAAAATACTTACATGTTGTTCCGCATATAGATTTTTCCTTCCCTTCCAATAGATCCCACAAATGAATGGATGCCTGTTCATATTGTTCATTCAACCTTCAAAAAAATAAATTAAGAGAAATGTAATGTTACCTCAAAAGTTTCCTGTTGACAAAAAAAAATTGGATCACAATTACAATTCTGAATTATTTTAGCTTTATACTTAAGTATATACCTTATGTTCATGTCACGTTCAGGTTCAACCAGCTTGTAAAACTCATCAAGTATGGACAGTTCTGCTTCTGTTAATATTGATATCCCATTTGTTCCTTGTTTTAGGTCATTGCGCACTTCATCATCCCCCAGCTTGTCCAAAATATACTGCAATTCAAGTACTGTCTTTAAACGTTTTTGTTCAGCTTCTTCTCTCATTAACTGTTCCCGTCGAGCTGTCTTCTTTATTGTTTTTTGAATCTGATGAAAAATATGTTTGCTTAATAAGTGTATTAAAAGTAAACAAACTTAATGGTTTCTACATATTAAAAATCCTAAGCATCTTAACAGGAAAAATCCAATACTTAAAAACTATTTCAAATATTTTCAGTGTTTCCTGAAAAGTTTCTGAGATCATAGCTAAAGATTTTCCTCCTCGTCGCACTATTTAATTAGATTTATTTTTTGAACAAATATATTTAACAGCCAATATAAACAAGGAATTCTGGGATACAAGCAGAAATAAAACACTCACATCAAAGATCCATTAATATACTGGGCCCACTGCTGGGGGAAGTGCCAGATTTTCAATATTCTGAAAAGCTAATAGGATCAGGGTTGTCTAAATCTGAGGTGGAGGAATGGGAAGGAGGCTATTCCACAAGATAGGCCTCATTTCCTGGAATCCATCAGGTGACAATTCTTCATCACTGGGAGTCTGAAATCCACTCTGCCAAATCTACAGGAACAGGCAGAAATCACTGGGAATAGAACTCCCATAAATAAACTGGCTCAATGCCATATAGAGCTTTAAAGGTGACAACAAAGATTCACCTCTTTAAGGCATAATTAAATGTAATTAGTCTTCTCCATACTAGCAGTCTTTTCCACTATTCCACCAGCACCAGGTACTACTTCTCTCACCTCCCTCTTTTCACTGTTGTTTTATGAAACATTTCAGTATCACACATCATAAATGAAATCAGATTTCTTGATTTTATATTTTCTATTGCATTTGTGAAATTATGCACAATACACTTTGTCCTCCTACAGCTATCTTCAGTTTCTGAGAAATTTATCTCTATGGTTAGAATACTGAACAAGGCACAATAGGAAATTGCTAGGTGAAAGAAAACATGGGACGGATCTTTCCAGTTAATTGATTATCTGTTGGTTTTTTTTCCAAAAAAAATCAATAATGTCAAACACTAAAACAAATCTTAATGCCATGTAAAGCATCTCCAGTAGATAAGCTTTTGCCTTTACTTGAACATATCCACGCCAAAGAGAGTTCACTATTTCTCTAGATAACTAGTTCCACTGTACATTTGTTCATGGTGTAATAATTCTTTAAAGAAGTTTTCTTCAAATTCCCAAACATGTAAGTCCTTGGATTAAATAAAATCACGGTGTAATACAATCACTTGTGTTCTGGGGCAGGGAATATTACTCATTCTAAATAATTGAAAAATTCCTGCCTTTCCCCAAAATCTAAAATGTCATGTCCGTCGGAATCTGATTCTGAGGGGGAGGCTGAACAGCTGACAGGGAGGGGTGTGACTCTGTTGACTGTGGAAAAAACTGGGAAAGGGCAAAGTCCAGCTGGGCAGAGCAGGGGAGAGGCAGAGCAAGACAGAGGGAATTCGGAGGAAGATCCAGGCCCACCCCCTCTTCATCCTAGGGCACGCAGGTAGGAACGGAGAAGGGAGCAATGTGAGCTAGGTAGCTTACGGGGGAGGAAAGGGCCCTGATTCCCTTCATTAGCTGCAGCTGGGAATAGAGTGTTTAAAAGGGGAGGTTATGCACAGCAACTCATGGGAAGCAAATAGTGAGTTATCTTTTATGGTCGAGGCTTATCTGGGTTCCTGGCGTCTTCCCAACTGTGTGTGTTTTGTTGGCCTTTGAGGTCTGCAATTACTTATCCTGCCCTGTCCAGTTAATTGCTACAGCATGGTTTGTGTGGATTTTTATTTACGGTTTATACGTACTTTGTTTTCGGACTGAATTTCCTTCATTTAAAGATTGTTCTTGGGAAAGGTTTTTCTCCAGCCAAAGGTAACTGACATTGGGGGCAAAGTTGGATGTATTAAAGGAACTTTTCTGACTTATGTGACTCTGTTGCCTTTGTGCCATGCCCCGCGTCATCACATAAAATTAAAAAGACCCTGAAATAATGGATGTTTATATTGTGTGATTTTTGTGCTTCTGGGCATGTGAGAAATTGTAAAGAGTCAATCTTTGTTCATGTTTATTATGCTTTTCAAATACCATCTTTTCTCATCATATGTCAATGCTGATTTATCACTATAAACATTAATCACACAGAGAAATATATTTATGTTTCCGGAACTTGAGGGCTGAATCAATTTTTCCACCCACTCAATTTCCTAATTTACTTAATATTGTTTTCGTGGTGCTCAAATCAAGTTATTGATTCACAAATAGTTATTTTCTACTTAGACCATTCCTGAAGTATTCAAAAAATATTTTTGAAAACGGTTAACATTTAACCAAATAAATGCTTTGTTTTGAATCTAAGACAAAGAATTTTGTTCCCGAAGAGCTACACATTTCAATAAAACAAATTAAATGAAACAAAATCCAAATGGGTAATGTTGGTGAGAATGGCACCCCTCTGTTCCTTATACGACTTCCCACATAGCATATTTCAACAGCCTAACCTTCATCTTCCCAGAGCCATTACTCCCCCCATCAACGTTCCAGTGTGAAATATCTCACCATATTCCCCTCCCAAGCTTTCCTGTACTTTCCCTTCAAACACCATTTCAATGTCACAACACATAATATCCTACCAACACTCTCAATGTTCTCTTCTTTTTTTCTCTGCTATCAATTGAATTTTCTCCTTGAAAAGATTAAAACAGTCCTATTTTCTTCCATGCACACATCAATATAATGTATTTTAGTATGCATAGAAAAGAACACACCAAGTTTCAGTTAAGAACAGACCACTCCAAACTGAAGTGGAAACCTGCATATCCATCAAAAACTATTTTGTGCATTTAATAATACATAAGAATCCAAGATAAGATGTATTCAGATTTCATAAACACAAGAAAACTTACATAATAAAATTACATACGCACACACACACTAACATAAATCTTAATTTTTCCAGACCTAATCTATTCTGAACCATCAACTCTTTACTTACATCTTGACTTAGAGCCATGAAGCACCTCTGCAGTTCCTTGGCAAATTCCAGATTATTACTGACTTCCTGGTGCTTTGACACAGCATCCTAAAGCAGAAGACAAAATTGATTTGGTCTCTTTAAAAGTATAAAAACTTGAATCTGTATTTCACATGTGTTTCTATTAAGGTTTGGCACTTTTTAACTGAAAACTGTCAAAAGAAAAAGTTTTGAAAGGAAAGCAATTCCTAAACTGGAATCATTCCCAGCAATCCAGAATTCAAAATTTGTTCCACTTTCACCAACCCCCAAAAGTTATCAGGGTCTTTAAATATTCAAATAAGTAAAGTGTGTCCCCCCCAAAAAATCTTCCAACAACCAAAGATGATTGGTGTAATTTTTTAACTGATGCACTGAACCATCTTTATATTACCAAACTTCATTTGTTACCCAGAACCCTAATGAAGTACTCTTTTACCTGTTTTTTTTTTTAAAAAAACAACAACACACAAACTGACATTTGTCACAATAGGAAGAGCCTTCAAGATTCTTACTTCTTGACTTCCTGTGAAGACATGGCCAGTAACTGAAATGTCCAGAAAATCTCTCTGGACTGTCTTTTTTCCAATTCAACAACAGAAGGAAAAGGCTTCCTTTTAGTCTACTTGACTCTCTGAGATTAAGGAAAGTCCCAGAATAATCCCTCAAGATCCTCCAATAACAGCAACTGCCTGCAAGCAGTTTTAGAAGCCGGGCTTCCAAAATAACTGGTGAGCAAAAGCTGGGGGACGGAGGCGAAATCATGTCATTGTTGGTCAAAATATCCATTTTGGATTTTATTTTTCAAATGGACAAAAAGCTGTGGCCTTGATTTCTTAAGCAATTTATGTGACTATTATCTTTACCAATTAAAAAAAGGCCCTCTTTAGATACAACCTACCATTTCTTTTTGAAGCTCTGAAATGCAATTTTTCAGATTTCTTTATTGGTAAACGACAAGGAAGAGGATTGCTAGAGGCAGCCAAAATAAGGAAGCATGGAGTATTTTTTTCTCTTGAAATACAAGGGAAAAGTTTATGGTTTTAATCTATTACTTTTAAAATAATTTGTAGCTCTGTATCATTTTGTTGTAAGTAGTTGAAATTTGCTGGTTTTTAAGAATTATGATTGGCTACAAAAAGGAAAAAAATAAATAAACAAACAACACTTTTTGACCACTAGGGGAGCTATGAGGATACTTAATTCTGAGCTAGAGTCTGTTAAGAAAATCCTTGAACAGTCAATACAGAAGATCACCCTGTTTGTAAAACAGCCAAAATATATTAATAATAAAGAGGATATTAAAAAAGAATGAGATACAATTAGATGTAAAAAAATTATCAATTATCCACTGAGCAACTTTATAAATATTGGACAATGCAAATAACCTTAGTGACATAAATCTGACATCAGCTTTTCTTATGATGGTTTGAGTACAATCCTCCAAGTGCAACTGAAACAAGAGCATCAAGTAAATTCACAACTTTCAAGAGGTCAATTCTGAGACTTTTGCTTTACAGATACTAACAAAGTTGATAATTTTTTGAGGAAAAAAAGATGATAGCCATCTTAACGAAGGAAACTATAATCTTGGAAGATTTGCTTCAGACTAATTCACAACATCCAACAGAACAACTTTGGGATTTTTATGGATATAAATAAAATGGAGACCTTTTTCAAGAAAAGAGACTTGATAGACTCTACTAAGAAAAATACTTTATTCTATAAAGACAAGCGGGAAGAAATGACTTAAATTTTATGTCTTAGTTAGGATGGATTTTTAAAAGTTTGATATCTATTGAAAGTTTTAAGTTAGTTTGTATGTGTAAAATGAGCATGTAAATGCATGTCCTTTATTTTTTTAAGTAATGCTGAATAATTTCCAGTTTGTAAAATACTATTGACTAGATTTGAAAATAAGAGAAGAAAAAGATCCATTCCATGCGGATAAACTCAAGGGAGAGATTAGAATTTAATTAGCTAAATGGAGTTAATTGGACTTATATTGGTATGATAGATAACTGAATGAAAGTTCTAATGTTGTATTGTATTTTGGATTCTGGGTTAAAAATGAAAGGTTTTCTCTTTTCTCCTTTAGATATAATTCCTGAGTACTTTGTAGAATTAATAAAATACCAAAATTAAAAAAAAATGTTTTCTCCCTTCAGGGTTAAAAAAAGATGTATTATTTCTCACAGCAAAGAGAAGCAGAGGGTTAAACTGATTTTTTTTTTAATCCAAAGAACAGAATGTATTTAACCGTATTTCTATTTGAGGTTTTCTGCATGCAATGAAACAAAAATGAAACTTTGATTTTGTTTTCATTAACTAGATAGGCTTATTGTTATAGAAATGGCTTGTACATACTGTTGTGTAAAACCAAAAAGTTGTGGTTGTAATGTTATCTTCTACTTGCTAAAGAGAGTCGGAAGTCAGTGCCTTTTTCTTTCTTTTTCTTTCCTTTTTCTCCCTTTACACTACATCTTTTCTTTTCCCTCCCTTTTCTTACTTTTCCATGACTTTTTTTCCTTTGTATTTTATACTTGATAAGCTAATTTAATAATAAAAAAGATTCCTACTTTTTGAACATTCATTCATGCAGTTTCTTCCCCTTAATTTGCAATGTTTTTTTGCCTTTCAAACAGCAATAGCACTTACTTATATACTGCTTCACAGTGCTCTATAGCCTTCTCTACACAGTTTACAGAGTTAGCATATTGCCCCCAACAATCTGGGTCCTATAACTGCCTTCCGCCCTCCTTTGATCAACATCAGTTTGCTTATAGAGCAAACCGATCTACAGAGGATGCTGTGGCCATCACACTTCATAGAGCGCTGAGTCATCTGGAGAACAAACAGAACTAAGTAAGGATACTCTTTGTGGACTACAGCTCTGCATTTAACACTATCATCCCAGATATATTAGTAACCAAACTGTATAATCTGCAGGTCCCCACCTCCACATGCTCCTGGTTTAAGAACTTTTTGACAAACAGACCACAGTCTGTTAGACTTGGCCCTCACCTTTCTTCGACTATTACACTAAGTTCTGGTTTCCCCCCAGGGTTGTGTCTTGAGCCCCCTGCTATATGCCTTGTACACCTTTGACTGCTCACCAAGCCACGCAACAAACACCATCATAAAGTTTGCGGACAACACGACTGTGATTGGTCTCATCTTCAGAGAGGATGAGACAGCATACAGGGCAGAAGTAGCGAACCTATCTGTCTGGTGTTCACAGAGCAATCTGTCACTGAATGTCCATAAAACCAAAGAATTGATTATGGACTTCAGGAGACATGGACAGGACCACATCCCACTCATCTACGGAGAACGAGTGGAAACTGTCCCTACGATCAGATTCCTTGGCAAATATATTTCAGCTGATATCTCCTGGTCCCCTAACACCAAGGCCATAGTAAAGAAGGCTCAGCAGCGGCTGCACTTCCCGCGGGTTCTCAGGAAAAACAATCTGGATAAGAAGCTGTTGCTGGCTTTCTATAAAGCCTCTGTGGAGAGCACTCTGACATACTGTCTAAGTGTGTGGTATGCAGGTTCCACAACTGAGGACAGGAAAACTGTACAGAGGGTGGTAAACACAGCTCAAAAGATCACTGGTTGCCCTGTGCCCTCCCTGGAAGACTTAGCCAGGTCCCGCTGCCAAAACAGAATCAAGGCCATCACAGAAGATCCCTCACACCCTGATAATATTCTTTTTACCTGCTGCCATCTGGACAGCGCTTTAGGCAATAAAATCCCACACCACTAGACTAACAAATAGTTTCCTTCCCTGGGCCATCTGAACCGCAAATAAACACAAAGTCACTACTTTATTAAGTTGTGAAAAGATGTGAAATCTCAATACCTCAATTCAGATGTATAATAATATATTACAGTACAATCCATCTCTTGTGTATTATACTCAGCAAAGCATCACAGTGTTGGATGTATATTTTGTGTATATTCGTAGATATTGTACTCTCAAATTGCAAATGGAGACGTGGGTACTCCATTTTTCTTATCTTTATTTTTACGTGTTTTGGTTTTACTGTATTGTGAACAGTTGCTGGGGTGCATCCACAGTTTCGTTGTACTTGTACAATGACAATAAAGTTCTTCTAAATTCTAACCACTGCACCACCATGGCTCAAATAACAAATAATAGGAATACAATGAAAAGCATATATATGATGCTGTACATAATGAAAAAGCACAATGGTTAGGGCCAGTTATACACAAGACTGCAGCAGCTACAATAAAATGAAAGAATATGGTCTAAAGTTGTAAAATTCTTATAAAATTACAAGAAATTATTAAACAAAATATTTACCAACTGATCTTGGTTAAGGCGTTCTCCTCTGTTCATTCGATCTTGATAATCATCAAGTTTGCTCTGTAAACAAGATAAAACTTTTACAATTAAAAATTGTAAGTTTAACAGAATTAGATGAAAATGTCTTATATCAGAAAATAAGAGTTTCTCAATCTTTCTATTTAAAAAGACAAAGCACAATAAATTATATAAAAACTTAGGAGAAAGGCAAATTTAGTTATTACCGTACCTTTCTTAACTGAATATTGCTACACATTTATATTATTTCCATTACATATGAACGGTTTAATCTCTAAAAAAGAAAAAAAACAAACAAGAAAAGTAGATGGGCATTTGCAAACTACTTCAGAGATGCACCTTCTCTGTGGCTACCTCAGGCCTGAGAATAGACCCCCAATTGAAATTTGAAGGACCCTCCCACCCTTTAACCCTTCACGTTAGCTCCTCTCACCCAGTCAGGTAGAGAAGGTATGTTGTGGACCCTGTCAGTTACAGAATTCCGACTGACAGTGTCCAGGAAGACAGCTTTCTCTGCTGTTGCTTCCACCCTTTGGAACATTCTCACCCACAGAGATGAGGCAGCTCCTCGCTCACTTTTCCTTTTGAAAATATCTGAAGACTTGACTCTGCCACCTCACTTGGGACTCACAAATGAATGTAATAGCCCTCCTCATGCCCTTTAATTAATTTTTAGTATTGGATTTAACTATCCTTGCCTCGACAGTATTTTAAATGTTATATTTAGTTTTTATGTTTTAATACCTTATTTGTACAATGCTCAAAGTCCCTCTGTGAGGGAGATGGGCAGTTCCTAAATGTGATAACTAAAAGGTTGGACGGTCTGGAAGGCTGTGAAGACACCTAAACACTGGACTAAGATGGGAGTAAAGAAAGAACATAAGCAAGACACATAATTAAGATAATAGAGCAGTAATTTGCGAAAGTGTATCAGACATAACCCTCCCATGTTCTATGCAAATAAAGAAAATAGAAATTTAGACTTGCAACATTCTATCACCATAACCTTGTAATAAAAGTAGTATTAATTTGCATGTCTTTTGTTGCCAAGTTTGGTCTATCTTGGAGGGCTGCCAATGGGGGATGAGCCAGGAAGTTGACAGCAGGCTGGTCTGGCACCTTGTAATTGTTCTGGTTTTATTATGATTTGATGGGAAGAGGCTTAATATAAACCATGTGAAATATAAGATAAATAAATAAATGAATGAATAGATGTGGGCTGTTATCATTCATATTTGCTGAAAGGTTTTCCTGCCCAATTTTCAGATTCATCTTTCTCAATCTTTTCAACTAAAGCCGAACTCCAAAATAGAAGCATTCTTTGTGTCAAATTGTTTATGTTACAGAGGTAACAGCTAATCTGATTCTATCAGATCTTTACTATATGGACATTAGCTAGATTTCAGATATACTGGCATTTTACAAAATGATTTTCCTGGTTGTAATACATTACAATATTAACATGTTTTTGATCTGCATATAATCTTAGATGCATATGCTATATAAATTGAACTGCTTTTTGTAAAAGGTTTCAAACATTGTACATGTCAGGAATTCTTCACAATCTTGATTGACCTATACTGACATATTGACTTTTTTCAAGGAGAACCTAAATTAAAAACAAGAAACTGAAGACTACTTTTTCCAATGGTTTACTTATGATCAGGTGACAGAAAGATTTAAACAGGATGAGAGTTTGATTTTACAAATGAATAAAGTGACTTTGAGTTGAATGTGTGTACTAATGATAACATGTTATTGCTAATACGTATACATTTTTCCTGAAAATGAGTACTGAAGACTATATGATCAAATGGGTAAAATATGTATATAATTTTGATCAATAGAAGAATATGTAAAGGACTGAAATTTACCTTGAATATTAATAATGGAATTATAATTTGAAACAATGTTTTTAAAAAGATGTACCTTTGGTATAACACCTGATCACTGAAATGAAAGCTTTTCCTTTTAGCAGCCCACATCTATTCATTCATTTGTTTTAGGTTTAATAGATAAACAAGTTGAAAATAACCCAGAACTTTATGGATGACAGCAGTGAAAGTTCTGTATACTAGGGAATTTCTAGAAGCCTGGCAGTCTGACAAATCAGTCATCAATAGACACATAGACATTAACATTTATTGACTATGCAAAAGAGACAATCAACCACTCCAAAAGAGAAAAAGACTCCAGCACCTCTCTACTACTAATCAGCACACAGATCAGCATATATTAACTCCAAGATCAATTTCAGACCAACAATTAAGTAAGCAATACCCCAATCAAGAAACTGCCAAAGAGCCATTATTAAACAGCTTGAAGAATCCCTACCCACACAGACAGGCAAGACACCAGAATATAAACTGACAGCACACTAGAACTGATGATGTTACTACAGTAGTTAGGGCAGTGATGGCTAACCTTTTCAGCTTGGTGTGCCGAAAATCGGGAAAAAGTGTAGCCTTCCTCGGGTCGTGTGTCACTTCAAGAAATATCAATAATTTGGTAATATTTGCAGCCCTAATAAAGAAGGAAGGAGGCAAAAGAGGGAGGGGTGGTGGTGGACAGAGGTCCCACTGGTATTTGTGAAACACTCGGTCAGCAGCACTTAAAGTCAACGTCCTCGCTCCCACCCACCCAAAGCGATGAAGTCCCTCAATCGCGCAGCCCAGAATTGCCCTCCCCTCAGGGGGCAGCAAAGACGCCCGGCGTTTCCCGAGACAAGAAGCTCCACTGTGCAATGAAAGCACCCAGGCTCTAGCCTCACAGGCTCAGAAAACAACGTGAGCCGAGGTGGCTTCGGCTCCGCTTGGCTTCGTTTCCTCAGCCCCAGCTGCTTTCAGTCAGCTCAGGAGGAGGGGGAGGAGGTGGTGGCGGCTCGCGTTGTTTTCTGAGCCTGCGAGCCTAGAGCTCAGAAAACGCCGCCACCACCTCCTCCCCCTCCTCCTGAGCAGACCAACAGGTGTGTCAGTCAAAGTGCCTCGGCGTGTCATAGGTTAGCCATCACTGAATTAGGGTAATGAAACTGCAAGAAAACAAACAAGCTCAGAGAGCACCAAGTACCCCTCATTTCAATCCTGAACTAAAATATTCTCTTTCACTGAGACTTCTGAATACACTCTGAAGGAAGAATTTACAAATTTATACAATGGAAAATGAATTGTAAAGCTAATCAATTAGCAAAGAAAGAAAAAACTGACCACAGCTAGTCCTTGGCTTATGATCACAATTGAACTCAAAATTTCAATTGCTAAGCAAGGCAGTTAAGTGAGTTTTGCCTCATTTTATGATCTTTATTGCCATAGCTTTTAAATGAATCATTGCAGCTGTTAAATTAGTAACATGACTGCTAAGTGATTCTGGCTTCCCCATTAACTTTGTATGTCAGGGGATCATAAAAGTTGATCACATGACCCTAGGATACTGCAATCGTCATAAATACATGCCAGCTGTGAAGCATCTAAATTTGATCACAAACATTGGGATGCTACAATGATAGTAAGTGTGAAAAAGTCATAAGCCAATTTTTTTTTAGTGCCACTGTAACTTCAGTCACTAAACAAATGGTTATTAACTTGATGTTTATCTATTCTGTGATTACATAATAGACCTTGTCCAACTTTGAAACTACTGTTGGACTTTTAGAGTAAGAGGTTACCGTATATACTTGAGTATAAGTCGACCCGAATATAAGCCGAGGCACCTAATTTAACCACAAAAAACTGGGAAAACTTATTGACTCGAGTATAAGTCGAGGGTGGGAAATGCAGCAGCTACTGGTAAATTTCAAAAATAAAAATAGATGCCAATAAAAACTTTCACTAGGACAGTTGAGAATAAGTTTGATGTTCACAATTTGCTCTTTGAAAGAGACCAGTAAATAGGGAACAAGAAGATGAAGAAAAAGAAGTGTGTTTTTTCACACTTTTCACACTGAAGTGAACAAAAATGGCATCATAGGAACAGGCTTATTCTCAGCCCAAAGGTTTGTTTCTGATTTCTTCCCTGATTTAAGGGAAATTTGGGAAACGATCTCACTATCATGAAAGGTTTGATTGATTCACTAACCCCAAAGATGATGATGATGACAGTGGTAGGCAGGAGTCACTCTCTCCCTTGCAAGAAAAAACCAAGAGCCGTTCTTATGATATCTCTCTCTCTCCCCCCCTCCTCCCGAGTGGACTGAAAGCAGCTGGAGCTGAGGAAATGAAACTGAGTGGAGCGACCTCGGCTCACGTTGCTTTCTCAGCCTAGAGCTCAGAAAAGCCTCCCCCTCCCATGCTTAAAAATTGCAAAGGAAACACGGAAGCAGGGAAGCGGCTGCCCAGCTTCGGAGCTCCACACCATTTTTTTTTCAGAGGGGAATCTGACTCGAGTATAAGCCGAGGGGGTTTTTTTCAGCACAAAAAATGTGCTGAAAAACTCGGCTTATACTCGAGTATATACGGTAATCTATTTTATATCTGTACAGAAGAAAGTTGAAAGTTACTTTTTTTCCCTTTTCTCTTTTTCTTTCTTTTTGTGGTCCTGATTTTTTGTTGAACCTTTTTTCCCTAGCTCCTTTTTTTATATTGTATCCTTTGATAAACTTAATAAAAAATTAAAAAGGAAAAACAGAAATTTTTGCAAAACTTCAACCTTAGAGGAATGTCATTGTTTCTGCACAAGTGTATTCTCAAGAAGTTCTCCTTAGAGCTGCTCGGAGCATCCAGAGAGTGGGTGGTGCTTCAGTCTTCTGCTGTTGTAAGCTGAGCTAATTGTTGAGGAACGCCCCTCCTTCCGTCACGTGACTCCATTGGAGCGTTCCCCCAGTTTATGCTCAGCCTCTAGCAGAGTAGGCAGTGTTTTTTCTCCTCTCTTGGCTGTTTCAAGACCACAATATTTGGATTGTTTCTCAGATTGTACTTATTTTACTTTGATTCCTTAGCCCTGTGCAGTAGGTTGTTGGGATTCCAAATTCCCCTGGGAGCCTTTAGCCCCAGGGGGGGCCAGGAGGAAGACTAGAACGCTGTTTTTTCTTCTCTGTCAAAGGTGCTGCTTCTCCTTTGCTTGCCTTCCCCCTGGGGACCTTGTATTGCTTGGAGAGCTGTTTCTTGCCGCTGCTGGAGCCCTGTAAGCCCACGTAACAGCGGACGCCATTTTAGGCGCCGCCTTGTGGCCGGGTGCCATTTTGGGTTTTTTTGCTTATCTTTCCGATCACTGTAGCGCTCTCGGAATCAGGCAGCAGGACCGGCTGGCCTGCTCAGATTCCGATTAACTGTGATATTGTCTGGTTCTTTCATTGGAGGCCAGTTTCTCTACCTCCCTTGTTGGCTTCTTCCGTGGCCTGCCTTAGCTGGCGCAGCTTGACTCTCACCATTCCCACCCAGTTCTGCCAGGGAAGGTAGTCTGGTTAGGCCTAGCTTTTCCTTAGGGCCTGTGGCGTTCCTTGGTCGTCTGGACCAGCTTCCTCTTCTTCCTCTAATCATCTTCGGACAGAGAGTTTTCTAAAAAACCATTTACAACAATAACAGACTAGAGGAATTTAAAAGACAGAGGAAGATTTTATACACACACACACACACACACACAGATACATATTTAAATAAACAAGAAGGTGGGGCGCAAAAGATTTCCAAGAGCTCCCGGCCTTGTTGTAGGTCGACCCCTAGGCACGCCAACCGCCACATATTGGTCCTTTTTCTTACTCAATCATCATGGCAGAAGGCAATCCTCCTGCAGGCTCTTCCTTGAAGGCCAAATCAAAGACCCACTATCTGCACAGGCAGACTAAGAAGCCCTCCAAAGCCTCCCAGAGGGACGCCTTAAGACCCCATAAGGCGCTTGAAAAAGAGATAAATGCACCAGGCAGGCAAGCTCAGTGCCTCCCATACTACCTCCTTCTACCTCTTCTCAACCCCCTCCTCCTGTAGTCCATTTCTCCCTATTCAGGCGCAGCTCACCCTCTCAGGGTCACCAGGCTCCTGGAACAGCGGCCAGACGAACTCCAGAGGCTACCTTCACACCCATGGCCGCCGGCCTATGCCAGAAAGAACCTCTCATTCAAGTGGCTCCGGAGCAACTGAGATCCTGGATGGAGCAGGCTATCCGCCAAGGGATTGCGGAAGGGCTCCAACAGATGGGCAGGCCTAGTCTACCTCCGCTGGTCACCGAATCCAAGTCTCATTCAGTAAGATCACTCCCACTCAGATCGGAACTGCCACAGGATCAGGTACCCCATCAGGGGGAAGGTTCCCCCTCAGTTAGGGAGGAGGAGAGGCAGTAGGGAAACTAGATTCTTACAGGGAGGAGGAGGAGGACTTTGATTTGGGGTCCTTACAATATAATGAACCCCCTTATGACATAGAACCATCAGAGGCAGAGATGTCGGAGGATGAGGGTCTGGCTCCTGACCAACCCGCCTTTGTGGGGCTTTTAAAGCCCCAACTATTCAAATCCCTCCTGTTCAAGGCCAGAAACATTTTGGGGCTAAAGATCCCCTCTGACCTCCCTCCTCTCATTCCAGAAGGTCCAGAGGACTCCATTTTTCAACAGCCTGTCATGGAAGCCGAGGTCATACCAACCCCCCCCCCCATCTTCCTTGACCTGTGTCCAAACAACTAGCCTCTTCGACAGCCCCTCCCGCCCCCTAGGCTCATGATAAAAAATTATTTAACCTAGACCCAGAGCTTTCCAACCTATTGGGTACTCCGGAGGTTGATGAGCCCATCGTGGGCCTGGCTTCTTCCTCCTCCCTCAGTGACCCCCTAGAGGCCCTGAGACCAGAGGAAAAACGATCGGAACTGGCCTTACGCCATGCCCACCAGTCAGACGCTTGGGTAATCAGATCGGCCATGGCCGCCTCCTTCTTCATCAGGTCATCCATTCGCTGGCTTCGCCAACTTAAGCAACATGTCCCAGCCTCCAATGTCCGGGCTCATCAGGACATAGCCAAGATTACGGCCGCGGCCGGGTTCTCGGCCGACGCTACCTATCAGTCGGTCAAATTCTCCATCTGTGCCATTTCCTCCCATGTCTCTGCCCGCCGCCTGCTCTGGCTAAAACACTGGCAGGCAGACCTCAAGAACAAGGTTAAATTGGCTTCTGCTCCCCTCATGGGAACCAAATTGTTCGGACCATCTCTGGATCCCCTTTTAGTAGAAGGAAGGAACAAGAAAAAATTCCTTCCATCCCTCACCCGCAAGTCAGAGCCAAGATCCCTGCAGCCCTTTCGGAGAGCTCCCTTTTGCCCCTATTTCCAGACCCCCCTTTCCCAGGTACCAAAGGCTCGGGTCAGCCTCAGGACAGGACCAACTCCTCTGACAGGCACAGAAGGGGCGGGGGCTTCAAAAGGCCCTTTTGGGGCACGGGCAACAGGCCATTCAGGCGCTCCAGATAAGCCACCAGATTTGATTCCCATTGGCGGGCGTCTCAAGACCTTCGCCAACCAGTAGGACTCCTCAACCTCCGATACCTGGCTTAGGGACACTATCAGGTTTGGCCTTGCCCTTGAATTTCAATCTCCTCCCCTGATTTTTTCATGCCATGCCCCCTATCCAAAGACTACACCAAGCACAGCCTCATGGACTCAGCAATTCAGCACCTACTTGATATACAGGCCATTCAACCCGTTCCTCCGTCTCAAAGAGGACAGGGATTTTATTCCCACTTATTTGTGGTACCCAAACACTCAGGGGGATGGAGAGCAATTTTGGATTTAAAGCGGCTTAACCGCCATCTTGTATACCACAAATTCAAAATGAACACGCTGCAATCCATCCTACTGGGCGTTAGGCAGGGAGACTGGTTGTCATCCATTGACCTCTCCGAGGCATATCTACACATCCCAATCCGACCCTCCCATTACAAATTTCTCCGTTTCTGCTACAATAACCTCCACTTCCAGTATGTGGCTCTCCCATTCGGGTTGGCCTCAGCACCCAGAACTTTCACCAAAGTCTTGTTCGCTTTAGCTGCTCACCTCAGAACCCTCCCGGTGCACCTCCACTGCTACTTGGACAATATTCTCATCCTTTCCACTTCCAGGGAACAGACAAAGAGGGATACCCAAACCACCCTATCCTCCCTCCAGGATCACGGGTTCCTCATCAATTGGAAGAAAAGTCAATTATCTCCCTCCACCAGGATAACTCACCTGGGGACGGTGATCGACACGGTGAAGGGAAAGGTGTTTCTATCTGAAGAGAGAATTCTCAGTATCCAAAAATCTGTAACAAATATCCGACGCCTTAAGAGGGTTTCCCTTCTGGAACTATCCCAGTTACTGGGTAAAATGATATCTTGTCTTTCCATTATTCCCTGGGCCCGTTTTCACTCCAGATGCCTCCAGTGGTTCCTGCTCCCACACCAAAGATCCGGATCAAGCAACTCAAAGCGCAAGGTCAGGTGCTCACTTCCCTCCTTTGGTGGAGCAGGGCGTCTATCAACAAGGGCTGCCCCCTCAAGGACCCCCACGAGTCACCATCACCACAGACGCCAATTTGTCTGGATGGGGAGCTCATCTCCAGTCGCTTACAGCTCAGGGCAGATGGTCAGTCACGGAGAGCTATGCAACATAAACTGGGTTGGACCTTCGCGCCATCCATCTGGCCCTCCGCACCTTCCTCCCCCAGGTACACGACCATGTTCTCATCCTCACCGACAACATCACGGCCAAAGCCCACATCAACAAGCAGGGGGGCACTCAAACATTCCGCCTAATGAGGGAGGCCAAGCGCCTGTCGGTGGGCGGAGTCTCACCTACTTTCTCTCAGGGCGGACCACATCTCGGGCACCTCCAACACCCAAGCAGACTGGTTGAGCAGGGCTACCATAGACCAGTCGGAGTGGCGCCTCCACCCAGCTCTATTCAGGGAGGAGACATCCACCAGCGGTATACCTGTTTATCTCCCCCCTCAATACCCACCTTCCAAGGTTTATTTCAAGATACCCATCCCCTGGGGCGGAAGACCACAACACTCTTCGGTGTCCATGGCCCAGGGGCCTCCTTTATGCCTTCCCTCCCCTGGCGTTGGTGCCCTTAGTCCTTCAGAAGGTCCTTCAAGTGAGGGCGGAACTGATTCTGATTCTGGTAGCACCTTATTGGCCCCGTCATCCTTGGTTCGCGGACCTCCACAGCCTATCAGTAGCCCCCCCCCAGAGGATCCCAGCAAACAGAATCTCCCTGTCCCAAGGTCCCCTCCTCCACCCGAACCTCCAATGGCTTCAACTAGCTGTCTGGAGATTGAGCGGGAACGTTTGAAGAGGGAAAACCTCTCCAACAAAGTCATCGATACCATTTTAGCAGCCAGGCGACCCTCAACTACAAGGATTTACGACGCCACCTGGACCATTTTTCGTAAATGGTGTGTCAAGCTTCTTATTGACCCAACTAACCCCTCCATTGCCCAAGTGCTTGACTTTCTTCAGGAGGGTCTCAGTAAGGGATTGTCCCCCAACATGCTAAGACGGCAAGTAGCTGCCTTGTCTACAGTCATCTCAGGTGGAGAAGGCAGTTCCCTCTCTCACCATCCCCGTATTCAAGCCTTTCTGAAGGGGGCCACAAATTTGCGTCCCCCGGCCCTTCACCGGTATCCAACCTGGGACCTCAACAGGGTCCTTACCTCCCTCACAAAGCCACCCTTCGAACCCTTAAGAGAGGTTTCGCTTCAGTTCCTATCCTATAAAGTAGTTTTCCTGGTAGCGATCACTTCAGCTCGTAGGTTATCAGAGATCGCTGCACTGTCTGTTAGAAAAGACCTTTGCGTCTTCCACCCTGACTGGGTGGTCCTCCGGCTTGACCCTTCCTTCTTGGCCCAAGATTAATTCGTCTTCCATAGGGCTCAAGAACTTATCCTCCCCAACTTCTGCCCCAGGCCAACTCATGAAAGAGACAGACTCGGGCACACTCTGGACGTCAGACATGCCTTGCAGATTTATATTAAACGTACCGAGACCTTCCGTAAGTCTGAGGCCCTGTTTGTATCTTTCCAACCAAAGTCACAGGGGCTCAAGGCTCCTCCAACCACCACAGGTCGTTGGATAAGGGCGGCCATCGCCAAAGCATATCAGGCTCAGGCTCTCCAGGTGCCCAGGGGTATCACGGCTCACTCCACTAGGAGCGCGGCTACGTCAGCTGCCTGGGCTACCCAGGCTCCAATAATCGACATTTGCAGGGCAGCGACGTGGGCTTCCCCGTCACCTTTTATTAGGCATTACAGAATTGACAGATATGCCTAAGCTGAGGCTTCCTTCAGTAGGAGGGTTCTTGGGGAACCTGAGGGGACTGCAGACCAGACAGCGCCCTTCCCATAGGACAGGCCCAGCTTTGGTATGTCCCACTCTCTGGATGCTCCGAGTAGCTCTAAGGAGAATGGGCGTTGGTTCTTATCTGACATGCCATTTCTCTTCGAGCTGCGAGGAGCATCTAGCCCCTCCCTTTTCTTTCACCGTCTGGTGGGGTCTTGTTTCGGCCAATGAACCTTAAGTCTAGTCAGATGAGAGCAAGAATTCCTGTTTCCTCTCATCTTCGCATAAACTGGGGGAACGGTCCAATGGAGTCACGTGACGGAAGGGGGAGCGTTCCTCAACAATTAGCTCAGCCTACAACAGCAGAAGACTGAAGCACCACCCACTCTCTAGATGTTCCAAGAGAAATGGCATGTCAGGTAAGAACCAACGCTCATTTTCACAGACTAATTAGAATTAGATTACTTTTTCTTATTTGTTGAACTCTGCAATACTGTACTGTACCGATACTACTGTAATCAGATACATAATAGTACTAAATTGCAGCAAATGTTTCACTGTACAGCACCAATATATTTTCTCCTTCCCATTCTTTAAATCGAACTATTGCCCTCTCAGCATAAAACTGAATAGACAGCAACACATCTGCTTAACTAGCCAACATGCATTCCACGATTCTACACAATACTCAGTTAGTTCTAGACTTACACATAGCTGCTTAGTGACTATTAAAAGTTATAACAGACCCATGTGGGAGCTACTTATGAAGTTTTGACAGTCACCTCCCCCCCCCCCCATCATACAACCAAATTTCAGGAGCAGGCAAATGGGCTGTATTTACTACTGCTTATAATATCCTATATTCACATGATCACGTTTTATGAGCTTTGCTAAAAACCACCAATTACTTCCAATTTACAACAAAATCACACCCATAGCAAACCACTGATCTGCTAAATGAGCAGGTATTCGCTTAACAATTATTGTAAAGAATATCATAAAACTGGGTCAAACAAACAACCTGTTTGATCATCAAGAATTATGTCAATCATGGGTAGGCTCCCTTATGGTTATAAGTCAAGGACTACCTGAACATTGTTCTGTATTTTATTGTTAATTACTACTTAAATAATTTTATAATCGTAGAATATTTTAAAGCTACAACAAACCTTTTAATTATTATTTTTATCCTGCCTTTATTATTTACAAAATAACTTAAACGTATTGGCAAAACATATCCAACATATTTTCCTCCTCTTATTTTCTCCACAACCCTGTAAGGTGGATTAGGTTGAGAGATTGACTGGCCCAAGGTCAGTTACTGGATAAAATATATTAATATTCTATCATCAGTAATTATTTAAAAAAATATTTCCCATCATTTCTATGCTTTTAGTATCTCTAATTGTATGCACTTAAATGTTCTTAATTTCAGAAAGTTAAAATCCTTCAAAATATGTACCATCCTATCCACCTCCAAAACAGGAATTCTCTAATTAAAAATATCAATTATTAACTTCTAGATGAAAAATTCAAAGATGCTTGGAATTTTTTATTCATATATTTTAAGACTATTACTCGAAGTGTGTGAAACAACCTAAACTGTCAATATTCCTGTGTTGTTTTGTAGCATTAAAAATCAGAGCACTAGTAAAGTTGTAATGCCATTAAGAACAGATTGTTTTAAATTGAAAATGGTTAATGGGCCCATAAGAGAGTATTTTGAGTACTCAAACATTTCAAATTGGGAAAATTTTGTATATCTCTTGAAATCATTGTTCCTTAAGACTTATTAGAATAAATATATTTCTCAACCCTTGTTTAATAGATTGCAATGGATGACTGCAACAGAAAACACTTTTTATTAATGTATTCTATACTTTCACATCATAAGAACCCATAATGGTATATAACTAAAATTAGAAAACAACAAAACACAAATCCATAAAAT
The DNA here is from genome assembly GCA_033807585.1 of Hydrophis major. Classification (NCBI taxonomy): domain Eukaryota; kingdom Metazoa; phylum Chordata; class Lepidosauria; order Squamata; family Elapidae; genus Hydrophis; species Hydrophis major. Next base: position 100,646,791 of record CM066328.1, read on the forward strand.
GCAATATAAAAAAGACAGAAAAAAATAACTACAAAGCTAACATTGCTATTAAAACTAATAGTTTTAAGAACCCAAAGACCGGGTCTCAATCTCCAAATATCCTTCTGAACTCAATTTTCTGAAGTTTGAGAGTGAGAATGCCATCTAGATCTTTAGTTAGCACTGCTACTGAGAAACAAACATATGTTAGTCTTCTCCTTATTCTATAATATTGTAGAACTGTAGCCTACAGTATGAACTGAACTTCATCCAAGTTCTATCAGAAAAAACCAGATTAGGGTTAAACAAACACCACCCAAGCAATGCACTGTGACCTGTCTTCACTAAACCTACTGAGCAAATATTAACTGGGTATGAAATACAGTATATGAAATTTTAGATTCAATAATTGAGGATCCTCATTTAGAAGTAATCATTTCACATTTCCTGTAGGTATTTTGGCCCATGCCCCCTTTACAAAATGGCTTCAATCTCTTGCTATGTTAGGACTGTTTTTTATATAAACTGCTCGCTTCAGATCATGGCATATTTCATCTAGGCCAGGGGTTCCCAACCTGGGGTGCTCACACCCCCTGGGGGTGCGAGATGATATTCCAGGGGATGCAAGAAAAGTCCAGGTAAATAATAGGATATTGGCTATATATTGGCATTTTATTTATTATGCAATGGAATAACTTTGTTTTCATTTTAGAGTTAAGTATCGCTATTTAGTGGCCGTCACATACATAGCTGAAAAGATTCAATCCTACCATATATTTAATGCGTTCAATAGTTCCTAGAGTCTAAATTTCAGGGGGTGCAAGGTTCGAGTGAAATTTCTTTAGGGCTGCGGGGCGAAAAAAAGGTTGGGAACCACTGATCTAGGCCATGGCTTTGACTTAAGCATTCCAAAATACTTGTTTTACTCCAGTAATTATGTTTACTTGGGTGCTTAGGATTGTTTTCATGTTGTATTGTGCATGTTGTTTAAGCTTTAGATTAAGAGAATAAGACTTTTTTATGTAGAATTTTGTACAATCCAGAATCCATTATTGCCTTAATGACTGCAACCTGTCCAGTCATGATATTCCATGCTGCCATGTTTCATAATGGAATTAGTTTCTTTCTTTCAATGGTATAAATTGTTTCCTTTTAACTCCAGAAAGATCAATTCAGTAGTCTACTATTCACCAGGCAGGCCTTGGTGAATCTGAGATGGGCAGCAAAGAACTTTCCTGAGCACAAAGGTTTTATTTTTGGTATCTTTCCATGCATGCTATTCTTGTTCAAAATTTTCCTTATTTATGCTGACAAGAGTGGTCTGCAGATTGTGTATGGTCTCTTTGTATTCTCTACTGGGGAATCATATGCCTTATTATTTGGAAAATTTGGATTATTCCTGGGAAGAATGTTTGTACATTGTCAAACAATCCTGCCCAACCTCACAGGCATCAACAATTCTTTATAAGGTCTGCAGAAATGTCTTCTGATTAAGACATGATTTAGTTCTATAAAATTATGCTATGGAGCACAATATTTTTAATAGGAAAAGACCCACAAATACATGCTAGAGAGATAATATCCCTGAGCTTTCCATATTATATCATACCATATTGTATACACCACCACACCACTCCATAAATACGGAACATTGACTTAGCATGTTCAAAAAGGACATGGCACATTATACTGTTTGTTTAACCAGAATTCCTCTTTAATAGTTAAATGAAGCTGTGACCAACACTGCAGGGTTACAATTAGTTACAGAAGATTCACATACTTTCACAACTGAAGGTGTTTCAAACTTTATAACTCTTTAGAACAAGGATTTTTAAAGTATGGGCTATAATATCCCAGTGGATGGTCAGAAATTTAGTGTCACAAGGGTTAAGCCTATGGATTGAGCTATCTCTCAAAATCACCACAAAACCACAAAACACTAATCCAAATATAATATTTCATTTTGTTAGGGCATTGGGTACATATATTTATTATTTTAGAGAATTGCAGTATTACAAAGTTTAAAATTACTCTTTCAGAAAAAAAAACTATACTTCTTGGCTAGTTCGGGGACGGTTCAAAGTTTGTATTATGGCCTTTAAAACTAAATTGTTAAATATCAGGAAGTGCAATGGACTAATTGTTCCCAGTATTAGCTTGTCTGATTTTAAAGATTTTTTTGTACATCTTGCCAATTGTTGAGTTGCAAGAAGGAAGGGGGGGTTGCTAATTTGTAGATCACAAAAATTTTCCTAAAAGGTTCAACACTTTGCAATATTCAAGGTATTTTGAACTTTTAGTCTGTGTCAGAATGCATCATTTGCTTCCTGTAATATTTCTATTGTCAATTTTATACCACAGTACAATGTTTTCATAGTTCTAGGAAACTATTAGGCACAGTGTAATTCAGGCATGCCTACAAAATTGTCAATTTCCATTTGTCCAAAAAATCCCTTACAAAGTAAATTATTTATTTATATTGTTTTAATGTGGAAAGAATGCCATATTTTTCCAGAAATTTAGAAATAAAGATGTAACTCAATGGGAATGTTAACATTATATTACTTTGTAATATCTATTTTGTGCATGTCATTTGATGTTCACAAAATAGGAAAAATAAACAACAGCTATCTGCAATATTATCACTAATATATTTTGGTTCATAGTAACTCAGTCCCAAATTAATCAGACATCAACTCTCAAATAGACTAATATGCAGAAATGACCTTTTAAAGATACAAATCACTTATAAAGAATTTAACTAATTTCTGCATAACTTGCATCTATCTAGCAAAACACTAGGAATTTAAGCTATTGGAGTAAACCTAACTACAATGCATAACAATATCCAATAAAAATTAATCTTAGCTTTAAGACCAGTATAAGTATATGGTGCAGTATTAGTTTTACACATATTAATTTGATTACACAATAAAATTATCTGCAAAATTATTTTTTCCAGGATTTGCATTTATCTTCTCATTTTCAAGAAAATACTGAAGATCATAACTTTACTATTTTCTGTTTCTTTAAAATAGTGCTTCTTCGCCAACGGAAGGAAGGCTTACATATACCAAATCTCAACCAGGGATAGTAGTTCATTACTGCCTATGTTAACATAATGTTTCGTAAATATAATACAACCCAGACAGGGGAACTCTGTGGACCAGTCATTTGGTATATGTAAGCCTCCCCTCCACTGGGTGAGAAATACTAAATATTATTATACTAAATATTTGCTTTTTAAAAACCAGAAGCTCAGAAGTAAAATCTTAACAACTAGCTTTTATAAGGACACTTTACTTTGGAAACAAATATTTAATTTTTTTTTATCTGATGCAAGGTTACTGCTAAACACACATATACTGGGTATCCCCTTATCCAGAGATCTCAACATACGAGCAGAAATGTATTCCTAATATTTTTAACAGACATCTAGACATAAATTCTACTGCATTACTGATAAGTTTAATTTGAGGAAGTTATTAAAATATGTCTTGTCCAGTTTCATCACTGGCATTTCCAGATCAAAGCTAATGCAATCTACAGTATTTAATGACATTGTAAGTGCAGTCAGGTGGTCTTACCATTTAAAATTTGTAAAAATCATTTTAGGTATCATTTCAGCACTCACATGTATGCTGAGACGGGATATTCTTGAAAATGGATTCTTGTGGAGATTAAACATTCCAACATTGTGACTACCTATAGCAACATCAGATCTCTTTGGTTCTGCCCAAACGTAAGTGAGCCAGAGTTTAAGCTGAATACAGGCAATCTGACACTCTTTAGTTAAGCCTTCATTAACCTGGTAATATAGTTTGCAAAATCCCTCACCTGGATGACATTCCATCATTTTTGAAGCACTAGAGAAGGCTATTCAAGATATTCTGGATTACTAACACTAGATCTACATATTATATTCGAAGATATAATCTGAAGGACACCAGATAATCTTCACAATTTTACTTTAGCATTATAAGAACAAACTTTGCATAGCTGGGTTGCCATGACTCCCTTCCTTAAACAAAATCATCTGCAGACTGCAAACTCCTGTTTTTCTACTATTATTATGAGAACCTACATGAGTTATAAAATACAATTTGAACTTGGCTTATTTTTATTACCATAATTGTGATTTTGAAATGTGCTTTGGTTCAAATGACCCACTAAATTGTGATTAATCAAAAATAGAAGCAAAATCTGGATCACTGCATAGATTAGATGCCATGCTTGTCTTAGTGTGATTTAACATTACATTCAAACCTGTACTTCTGTAGTTAGGATCTTTGCTGGAATGTATAAAATTTTTTATTCAATATTAGGCATAAAAAGAGCAGATACCTTAATTTTAAAATTAGAATTTTTAGAAATTACTTAAGTAAATATAGTATCAACCAGAATACTGCAGTCTAAAATTTTAATACCCTAGCAGTTATCATAAAATATATTTTATATGTTGCAACAAAATTTCCTTTACAAATGTTAAATCAAAACTAAATTTCTTAAATCAAGTAGAGAAGGATTAAGATTTTATAATGCTTTGGGCTTGATTCTGAAAAGAACACCTCAATGTAAAAGCAACATTAGGTGCAATTAACTAAAGTAGCTATACGATCCAAGGAAAACCCACTTAATTTAATGAATCACTAACATGGGCCGCATTTGTACTACAAAGCAATTTTATTGAAATAAATTCAAAGCCATGTACAGTAGAGCCCTAATAAATTTGTTAAGATTAAAATAAAGTAGCAGTCCTGCATAGTGTACTAAACTCTAATCTTACTGCAAAAGCAGGATAAAATAGCCCCAAAGCTATTATGATCTTTTGAAAAAGGCAGAATTGGTACAAAGATTAGAAGTGAGTTTTTAAAAAAATTGAAGACTTGCATAAAGTGAGTCTAAATAACTTCCTAACATATGGATTTATTATTACTAATTATTACTAATTACTAATTATTACTTATTACTAATTCAAAAAAAGATATTAAACATTTTCACTGATTTACTGGACTTAAAGGCAACATATAATATAAAAATCTAATGGTTTTTATACACATATTTAATGAAAGCAAGTCTTGCTCAAACAAGTATTTAATACATAAACATAAAAGCTATTTTTTCAATGAGATGAATGTTTAAAGTCATTCATTATACTCCCCCTAATACAGCAATGTACTAAGAAGCATCCTGCTGCTTCTCTTCCATCACAGCTATCTTTTTACATTTCCTATCATTTTAGAAACACCTAGCAAGATATTTAAAATATTTGTACAGTTCTTTTGTGATCACTTAACTAACAGTTTAATGAACATTTCCACAGACTGTGGTTTTTCTATCTAGTGATAGGAGCATGTAGCAAATACAGTTCCATTCAGAGTATTTCAACCAGCAGAAACTGAGGGAGGATGAATTTTGTTCCTTCCCCTCTTTTTCACAATACCACTTCATTCACTGCTCCATGGGATCTCTATTCTTTTGGAATAAAGAAAAAGAGAATCAAGAGAGGATTTCCTTTTCTATAGTGACTTTACCCCCTTCAGAGTGATGCCCAGAGTGATTTGGGGAGAAAGGATCAGTGTTAGTACATCACATCAGAACCCCTTTTCACCGGTTCCTGTAAGAGCAGTCAGTGTCAAATTTTAACCAAAGATTCATAAAGCCAGCATGAGTTATTATAAAGTTTGTTCCAATAAATACTGATTTGGGAGCATAACTCATGGTCAGGGTAGGGAAATTTGGCTCTTCTGTCACTTATGGACTTCAACTCCCAGAATTCCTGAGTGAGTCAGAAAAGGTTCGCCATCCCTTGGCCTACTGGTTTTTCAGCTGTGGGGGAAATCAATTTTTGACTTGAATGGGACTCTTTAATATACAAATGTAGGACATATATAAGTGATAGAAGAGCCAAAGTTCCCTGGCCTAGGGGGTTCGTCCTTAGCAACGTAGGGCCTGAATGTTGACAAAAGGACGCAAGGCACGTCGTACCGCTAAATCTAAGCGTTTCGAAGGTAACATATAAATAACGCTGCTCTTTTTTAAGATAGCAACTCGGGCCTTTTCTTTTCACCAAGTCTAGATGCGGCCCACCACCGTTCGGCGATAAGTAAACTAAAAAAAGCATTTAATAAAAAACGTGCCGAAAGTTTCAACACTTCCTTTCACAGGGGCGTTCCCCCCCTCCCCCATCTTCCCGGAGGCCGAGGGAGAGGGAGCGTTTTCACGCCGCGTCTGCTTCTCCGCACGGAGAGGAAGGACCAACTAAAATGGGAGAGAAAGGAAGAGGCGCGCGCGTGCACCCACACGGACAGCGAGGGCTGAGCGACTCGGGCGGGCGAGCGAGCAAACAAACAGCCGGGCCTTTGTGCAAGAAGCCTTTCACACAATGAGGCTCCCTCGCCGGGAAGCCTGGCTGCCTCTCGCCGCCGCCATGTTGGGTCCGGGCCGGCTCCATGTGCAGGGGAGGGGGAGGAAAGAGTACGAAGGTGGGGGTGGAAAGGGCGAGAGATCAAGTCTCCGGTTAGCCGGTATGGATCGGCGAGGGAGGGTGAGGGGGAAGAAAAGCAGCCCTTGAAAGCCAAAAGGACGCGGAAAGCGCGTTCAGACTTGAAAAAAACGCCGCCCCTCCGACTAGAAACAAAAGAGCAGGCGGGGAAGCGCAAGGAAAAGGAAAGTCTCCTCAGTTACCGCCACTCGCTCCAGTCAACGTTAATTCCCACCCTCACAACTCCCGGGAAAAGGGGGAAGGGGAAGAGGGGGAGAAAGAGAGACAGACCCAGCCTCCGTACCTTTTTCTTCTCCAAATTACGCAGCTTCTTATCGATGACACCCAAAATCTGCTTCATGGCCTCCGTCTGCACCGAACTCGTAGTGCCGCCCGAAACTGCTGCCTGAGAAGAAGCCGCCGCTACCATTGCCTCGTTGCCCGCTTTACTGCCGCTACTCGCCATCGCGCTGCTGGTGGCCGAGGGCATCGCTTACTGAGGGAGAGAAGAACAACGCGTTACGGGATTCGGAGGGAGGGGAGGGGAGGGAGGAAGCGAGAAAAAGGAAGCCGACGGGACGGCAGAGGGGACAGACGTCGGGGAGACGGAAAACGCGTCCAACCGGGAAGGCAAAGGTCTTCCATACCTCCAATACCTCCTGTCTCTCACGTTCCCTCCCGCCGCCCGCCTGCATCCTCTCTCTCCCTGGGCGCACGCGCGCGCGGCCAGTTCCGACCCGGACCGCACCTGTCAGCGCGCGCCCAACGATCCTAGGCAACCTGATTGATCCTTGAAGGTCCGACCGCAACACCGCGGGCGCGTGCTCGGCGCCCACGTGATTGGCAACGCGCGGACATCCCACGCTTTCACCTCACCCCACCCCCACACGCCGCCGTCGCGCTCAACCGTCTTCCCGAAACCGCTCTTCTTTACTTTTTCCCCACCTCACCGTGAGAGCTGCGCGCGCCCGCGTGCGTGTGTGTGAAGAAGTGGAAGATGGGAAGGCACCAGGAAGAAGACTCGGTGGGTTCTACGCAGGGGGAACGGCGGCCTCTGTCCGCGCGAGTCCGGCCGCTTACACCGCTACCTCTGCACCGAGTTATGGGGGGGGGGAGGAAAAGACCAAGAGAAGGCCGCGCGCGCGCGCGGGACCGGCCGGGCGCGAGCGGTGGGGGTCCTCATTTCATAGAGCTGGCGGTAGCGAACGCCGGAATCGCTTCATCAAACTATCCTCGTGCAAGCTTCCTAGCGTCCCTTCGTAAGCACCTCAGTCTTAGGGCACGGATTTTTTCAGGCGCCGGGGCCACCTACAACCTTCGGCGCCGTGGTTAAGAGGAGCGACTTCGACGGCGTCCAAGATTCTGGGAGGCGGGACTGTGCTGGGCCAAGCCGAAAGCTCTTATTTTGATGGGGGAGCCCGTGACTTGGTTGTGGTGGGAAGGGCGGTTGCTTGGTTGGTTGGCTTGACAATAGGTAGGAGAGTTCATTTCCCTGGACTTGGGAAATCTTAATATCAAGCCTTTTAAAGTTCGGCGATGCAGAACGATCCTGCTTTCCAAGTTACTTGGTAATTCTTGGTGGTGGAGGTGCAGGAAAGTCCGAGGTCAGGGCAAGTTTTTTTTTTTCTTCGTAGTAATCCCGACGCTTTGAAAACTTAAAAAACTTGATGTGGTTCTCGTAGAAGGACGTGAGGCAAACAAACAAACAAACAAAAAAAGCACGATTTAATCAGCCAAGGCTATTGCTTTGGCGTTGATGTTGGTAGCAGTTAAATGCAGAGATTAACTTCCATATTGCTTTAGCGCCATCAACATAAAGATTTAACACACACAAAGCACTGTGAAGGGGTATATACAGGTGAAACTCGAAAAATTAGAATATCGTGCAAAAGTTCATTTATTTCAGTAATGCAACTTAAAGGTGAAACTAATATATAAGATACTCATTACATGCAAAGCAAGATAGTTCAAGCCATGATGTGTCATAATTGAGATGATTATGGCTTACAGCTCATGAAAACCCCAAATCCACAATCTCAGAAAATTAGAATATTGTGAAAAAGTTCAATATTCTAGGCTCAAAGTGCCCCATTCTAATCAGCTAATTAAGCCATAACACCTGCAAAGAGTTCCTGAGCCTTAAAATGGTCTCTCAGTCTGGTTCAGGAGGAATTACAATCATGCAAAAGACTGCTGACCTGACAGTTGTGCAAAAAAACATTGACACCCTCCATAAGGAGGGAAAGCCTCAAAAGGTAATTGCAAAAGAAGTTGGATGTTCCCAAATTGCGAAATCAAAGCACATTAATAGAAAGTTATGTGGAAGGGAAAAGTGTGGAAGAAAAAGGTGCACAAGCAGCAGGGATGACTGCAGCCTGGAGATGATTGTCAGGAAAAGGCCATTCAAAAGTGTTGGGGACTTTCACAAGGAGTGGACTGAGGCTGGAGTCAGTTCATCAAGAGCCACCACATAGAGACAGATCCTGGACATGGGCTTCAAATGTCATATTCCTCTTGTCAAGCCGTTCCTGAACAACAAACAACGTCAGAAGCGTCTTACCTAGGCTAAAGAAAAACAGACCTGGTCTGTTGCTCAGTGGTCCAAAGTCCTCTTTTCTGATGAGAGCAACTTTTGCATCTCATTTGGAAACCAAGGACCCAGAGTCTGGAGGAAGAATGGAGAGGTTCACATTGCAAGATGCTTGAAATCCAGTGTGAAGTTTCCACAGTCTATTGATTTGGGGAGCCATGTCATCTGCTGGTGTTTGTCCACCTGTGCTTCATTTAAGTTCAGGGTTGTCGCAGCCATCTACCAAGAGATTTTGGAGCACTTCATGCTTCCTTCCACAGATGAGCTTTATGGGTATGCTGACTTCATTTTCCAGCAGGACTTGGCACCTGCCCACACTGCCAAAAGCACTAAAACCTGGTTCAATGACTGTGGGATTACTGTGCTTGATTGGCCAGCAAACTCGCCTGACCTGAACCCCATAGAGAATCTATGGGGCATTGCCAAAAGAAAGATGAGAGACATGAGACCGAACAATGCAGAAGAGCTGAAGGTCGCTATTGAAGCATCCTGGTCTTCCATAACACCTCAGCAGTGCCACAGACTGATAGCTTCCATGCCACGCTGCATTGAGGCAGTAATTGCTGCAAAAGGGGACCAAACAAAATACTGAGTACATATACATCCTTCTACTTTTCAGAGGTCCGATATTGTTCTATGTACAATCCTTGTTTTATTGATTGCATGTAATATTCTAATTTTCCTGAGGTAGTGCATTTGGGATTTTCATGAGCTATAAGCCATAATCATCACAATTATGACAAATCACAGCTTTAACTATTTTGCTTTACATGAAATGAGTCTATCTCATATATTAGGTTCACCTTTTAAATTGCATTACTGAAATAAACGAACTTTTGCACGATATTCTCATTTTTTGAGTTTCACCTGTAAGTCTAAGTGCTATTGCTGTTTGAACATGTCAAGGACTTTATAATGAAGTCACAAATGCAATTCAGAGAAACAGATAATTGGGGCATAGGTATGCTTATTTTGGAAAAGAATGGTGAAACCTAAAATTTAAATTATAAGAAAGTTTGGTGTGAAATGATGAGCTTGGGGAAATTGTTTTATTTTTATTTTGAAGTCCTAAGCAACCACACATGTATAAATTCTATATCACAATTCGGCCCTAACCTCTTCAGGACTCCCAATGGTACACTCATCACCATAGTAATGGAAGCCCTCCACCCCATAAAATGATAGCTTTGAGAGACAATAAACAATTTTGTTACATTAGTGGAAAAACTCTAAAGTGCTTTATTTTGCAGGCCTGCATCAGCTTTAGAATTTCTTCTGTGTTGAAACTGTTAGGGATAACATTGTTTTACCCTAACTGGTTTAGGTAAATAATAATATGTAATCATAGTTTGTATGTTAAAGTGTCTGCAACTTTAACTGTGGGATAGTAATTAAGGGAGTGGTTGTGAAAGCACTTTAAAAGAAGCAAGGCTGCAGCTTGCTCTCTCTCTGGCTTTGATGATCTCTGATTACTGCAAGGACACAAGACTGCATTGCTCGAACGGGAGAGAAAACAAAGGACTGACTTGTAAGTGAATTGACATAGGATATTTCTACATGGACTTTGCTAACTGAATATCCCTGAATGGACTGACTAAATGATACATGACTATTGGACTGTTATTTTGACTATGCTATGAACTCATAATGGAATAAACTATATTTTTGATAGCACAAGCGTATCTGTTATTTTTACTGTATGTTAATAAACATACAAGCTTAGCTCACTCATTTATCTGTGTGCCTATCTGACTAATGCTGCACATTCTGTTTAGCTTGTCTCCCTAACCCTGGTTGGGGAAACCAGGCTTAACAGAAACCATGATAGTAAGAGTCTTCAGGAATTAATTATTTGAAATTTGAGGTTGTTGCAAGGATAAAAGGACATTGTAATGTATAATAACTTTTAACAAAGGTATATGACCTGCATCTGTGTAATGGTTTTTACTAAAGTTGAAAGCTGTGCTAACTAAAGATAAGGCAGGGAGGAATCTGTTGATCAGGGGTATCAAACTCGTGGTGTCATGTGACATACCAGGACCTTTTTCCCCCTTCACTAAATTTAATAAAAAGTAGCAAATAGAGACCTCACTCATAAGCAACATAATAATTACCTTCAGGCATTCTCCAAAGCACAAGCTTCGCCACATAGATTTTTTAATATTATATTTTAATTAATGGTGTTGGGGAAGGGCTTATAGCATTTAATTTCAGTACCTTTTTTAAAATGTCACTCAGAATAAAAACATTGTAACATAAAATGACTTAGGCTTTAACCAAGCACTCTTGTGAAGCAACTTATTTCATGTGAACAGATAGTCAAAGGCTACAATTTAATGCATGTTGTATCTTCCTATTATAGATTTGTTTTTCAGCATCAAATATTGTAGCAATATAGGTCTTAATAGCAGATTTTACAGAATGCAAAAGGAATACTAATACATCTTATCCTTATATCTAGTTTGAATTCATTTTAATTCTAAAATCTTTCCATTGTCTCTAAGGTTATAGATAGATTTCTTGATATTTTCAGTTCTGCCACCTAGGGATTCAACGTCTGTCCTTCCTTTTCTTCATTGAGTTGTTAAGGCAGGGATGAAGGAGTGGATTTTGAGATGGTTCGTTGTCCTGCTGCCCAAAAACAGAGTCATGCATTCACTTTAAAAAGGTGATTTCTTGATTCCCACATCTTGCCCTCAGTTTCCAATCCTGCAGTTTTATGGAAGATCTTAGAGAAAATGGTAGGACTTGAGTTGGAAAAGTTCTGGGAAAGAGGCAACAGTGACCTCTTGTGGATGAACTCTCACTTGTATGATAGGCATTCAGTTTTCTTTATACTGGTAGATCTAAATACTTCGGATATAATCACCCATATAATAACACTCTAAATACTTTGGATATAATCATCCATGATATTCTCCTGGAGTACTGTACTGTAGTGAATTTAGAGGATAGCCATGACAGAGAGGGAAGACTCCCTACAAAGGCAGTTAACAGTAAACATGGTTTAAACCCATATGAAGGTAGTAATTTATGAAGTAGTGTAAGACAGGCTTTCCCTACTTCACATGAAGATAAAAGAGGGAAGAAGGAAGCACGTTCAGACTTGCAACTTTTTTTTATAGTAATTGATAATTTGTAGGCCTGTGGTATGGAAGCTGCTTGGAATAGTATGAAATAATTACAGTTGAAATAATTGCAGTTACAAGTTGCTGCAGGCATAGATTTTTCTTGTTTGTTTGTTTTTATTACTATAATACATATAAAGGAAAATGCAACTGAATATAAAATAGTAATTTTATCCTGATACAGATAGCTTCTGTGGAAACTGAAGGGAGAAGCTGAAAAGAGGAAAACCATGTCCTGCCAGCCTGAAAGAGACAAGTCTAGCTGCCATGTAATCACTTAACTGCAAAGGGAGTGAGAGTGGGCCAGAATCTAGATGTAGCTCTGCACACTTTGAGATTATAAGCTGCACATATCTCCAGAAGAGAAAGTGAGTTAACCTAAATTAACCTAAGTTTAAACTAAATAAATTAGTTTATTGTTTTATTGCCATGTCACTACTGCTTATCAGAATAGCAGAAGGGAGGTCAGGAAAAGGAATTCAGCTCTTTTAGCTGCTATAATCAAATACTACCATAATTACACGCTTGAAAATGAAACAACTTGATCATAAAAAGGAATTTACAAGAAAGTACTTTGTTATCAATAGAAGAAAATATTTATAGCTCAGGGTTTATAACTAAGGGGCCCTTGGTGCTCTCTGAGCTAGGTTGTTTGCTTGCAGACATTTCATTACCTGATAGGTAACATCTTCAGTGCTAGAAGGGAGTGGGGTTTACGGAGAGAGCAAAAGTGTTAGTGAAGCTCAGACAGCACCAAGGATTCCAAAGTATTGTGTATTTACTGTTGGATCAATTTCCATAAGTTCATGAAACTATTGTGTCACCAGGTTATTAAAGAATGTATGAATGTGAAAAATATGTTTATTAATTTTTTTAAAAGTACTAAAGTGAATACACTTGAATTACTATTTATGCTAATACATTCAAAATTGCTTGCTGAATACAATAAGAGTCATACAAATAAAGCATGGAGAAAAGTAAATGAAATATTTAGCAAATTATTCAACATTGATGAAGTAATAAAATATGGATGTGTGATTTTTTTTTAGTTTATTTATGGATAAATGTAGGGGTAGGATTCAGCCGGTTTGGGACACTTCAGGTGAACCGGATGTTAAATTTACATATGGTTCACCAAACAGTTGAATTAACTGGCTGGCCCCTCCCACCTCACCCTGCTTCTCCAAGGAGTCTCCACGCAACCCAATTTGGATGCAGGTGAGTGCAGGGTCCATGCGGAGACTCTGGGAGGGTGAAAAACGGCCCTTTGGAAGTCCAGAAACTGGCCTGTTGCCGGCTTCTGGCGGGCCTCTGGAGCCCAGGGGAGACTATTTTTGCCCTCTCAGAGGCCCAAGGGAAGCCTCCAAACTCTGAGGAAGGCAAAAAATGGCCCTCCCAGCAGTTCCTGTGGGCCACGCCCACCATGGCCACAGCCACCCAGCAACCAGGCAGAGAACCAGTCGTTGGGATTTTTGAATCCCACCACTGCATAAATGTATTGTAAAAGGAATGATATGTGTCAATGTGTATGCAAACATGCATGTACTATAACTTTGTATAATAGATGATACCCTATTGTTGGTTAAGAACTAACTTGCACCAAATGTTAGCTAGATTGTATGATGTAACAAAGAGTATAGAATTGAACATTTACATGTTGAAGACCCAGATAGCTATGTTTGATGGAGAAAACATTTATGACAAAGTATGCATAAATGGTATAAATTAGAGCAATTATATTTGTGTACATTGGTAGAAGACTTATTATAGATCAGGGGTGTCAAACATCGTCATGGTGGAATCCCATGACGTATCAGGACTTTTTCTCCCTTCCCTAAACTGGGCATGGGAGTGACCAACACGTGACACATCCGGCCTGCAGACCGCAAGTTTGACAGCCCTGTTATAGATGGTAAATCAGTGAAGAAATTTTAAGCTGTGCAATATTGATAGTAGTCTGAATGAATATCAGCATTAAAATGTGTTTTCAACTATTCTAAGATAAGATGTTATTCTGTGGTCAAAGTTTAACATTGGATGAAAAATTGACCTCATGTACTGTATTTTATAATCATGTTTACTTTCCCCTTTTTCCTGAGTGAAATGATTATCTCTATTCATATCTTCTCATGAAATTTCCACTGGCAATGGTAAGCCATTGTGGTAATAGAATCCTAAATTTATCCAGAAAAAATTCCTAATGTAGACTTTACTGTGCTTGTTAACAAAATAATGATTAAATATGTGGGATTTTGCATTTCAAGACTGCAGCATTTTTTACATAGGAAATATTTTGTACTTTCAGCTTAAATTTGCTGAATATTTTTCATTTGCATATTCTTTAAACATGAGACTACTTCTTTTTTACCTTTGGTAAGTATGCAGGAAATATTAGGGATAATTTAGTTATTATTTATTAATTTGTTTTCCATCTCTCTACAAGGCAACACTGAGCACTTATAAGGTTAAAAGCAAATCTCTCTCTCTTTCTCTCTTTCTCTGTGTGTGTGTGTGTGCATGTTTTGTGAAAATAATTATAAATTATGGTAAAACTATGGGAGGGGGAGGGAACAAAGCATGCAAAAGCTGAGATGGGATCTACTTTTAGTCCCATCAACCACTTCCAGTGAGGTATTCCTCCATTGGGTCCCAAGACAACTGTCAAATAGGTTTTCAGGCCCTTACAGAAGGTCAGGTGGATGGGAGCAGATACGCCTTTTCGGATCCCATAACTCCTGTGAACCACAGGAAGTATTGGGAGTGATGGGTCAAGAAAGGGTACAGAGGCCTAAACCTGCCAGGTCCCATAGATTCTATTGGGACACTGCCATTCTGGTGGAGGGGGGAGGTTTTTGCATGGGTTTTTCCTTTATTCCTTTTTCTGCTTTGATCTACCTTTTTTGGTACATCAAAAATGGGAGGGTGGAAGAATGTGCCTAAGTCCATCTGTTTTGTCTCAACACTTGGAGGAGCAAGATCGGGACACCTGAGAACTGCCTGTTATCATCTTCTCAGCCTGAAGTTCTCACAATATTTTCACACTTTGGGACTGCTTCACAATTGAACTGGACATTGGGAGGGGCTTCAAAAGAAGAGGTTTAACTTAACACTCTGGCACGGGAAATTCAGATTCTGAATACACTCTCTCTGCTATCACTGTCTTCCAATAAAGTTCCTTTTGAAATGCCTCATGCTTCAAGAGTTCTGCTTTCTTGAGAAGACTGGCAAGGCAGGACCTTACAAAATGTGTCCAAAGTCCCAGCCATCTTTTGATTCCTGGTGGTTACCAAGGCTTTGGCAGGGCCATATAACAAAACCTCTGGGATATCCCCCAGTTCCCTCTGGAACCCATTCAGGTCTATCGGCCTCAAGGAGGAACTACTTGAATGGATCTGGTCTCCCTGAGGGGTGGCATAAGGTGTGACCTGACCATAATGGTGATGTTAAATCCCCCACCAGATCAAATGTTGCCATTGCTCTGACAAAAAGGTTGTGTCTGATGTGTGGCCAGGTTATGCCCTTGATCAGATTTTCTGTTTTTCAATTAAATATGAAATTTTAGCATCTATTGGCTGAAAAAAAGAGGAGTACAGCTGATTACCTCAGGAAAACTATTCCAAAGTTTGGATTAGAGAAAGATGATCTAACTGTCAAAAGCTGTATTCTACACTAATTGCTATTTTCAATCAGTTTTCAAAGAGAGTCACCATGAGTTACAGGTTAATTCCTGTATAAAATATTGCAGTCTGCAAACAGGCCCACCAAGAAGCTTGTTTGGCCATTGTTCCTGGGACAGTGTAAAATCTTTCATCTGCAACTTCAGCTTATGTACAGACCGAATATCTTATATCTGGATCAGTGACTAGCAGCATTATTTACCAGAATTATACTTAAATCTATTGATCTTCAGTACTTACTGAAGAAAAAGGCAATTTAAAAATAATTCCATATCTGTGATTACAATAGATAATGGAAATCTTTCCTGGTTCTGTTGCTTCTCTTCTTTTGCACCAGAAAAAATGAATTTAATTCCTCTAGACTAGAATAATATTTTTATTCTAAATAGCTAAACATTGCATATATTTGGCTACCTTAAATGACTGAACTGTATTGTTACATCCTTCATTTGAACTGACCCCATTTTTAAAAGATTCTGCATTGCAAATTATTTGTTCTACTTTTTTCAAAAGTACAATTTTAAATTATAAGAATTGGACAATAGTTTTTCCAGGGTTTTATAATTTTTTGACATACATATAGAAGTGTGATAATACCAGTAGTCCTCAACTTACAACAATTCATTTAGTGACCGTTCAAAGTTACCAACAGCACTGAAAAAAGTGACTTATGACCATTTTTCACATTTATGACCATTGCAGCATTCCCCATGGTCACATGATCAAAATTCAGATGCTTGGCAACTGACTCATTTATAACAGTTGCAATGTCCCAGGGTCACATGATCACCTTCTGAGAAGTTCTGACAATCAAAGTCAATGGGAAAGCCAGATTCACTTAACCACCATGGCAAGAAAGGTCGTAAAATGGGGCAAAAACTCTTTAACAAGTGTCTCACTTAGCAACATAAATTTGGGGCTCAATTGTGGTTGTAAATTGAGGATTACCTGTAATGGTACACACAAAGCAATTTACATTTGTCAGCCAATTGTAAACTTCCATATGTCAGAGCTTCAACAGAAACATAAAGTCACTTCTGATAAGTAGATAAAGCAGATATAATTTTCAACAAAAATACAGTTAAATGGCATAGTTAAAGTTTAATCTCATACATGCTTCCAGGAAAAAGAACAGTATCTTCCTACATCTCTCTGAACTATCATGTGATAGAGGCCAGTACAACTTTAGCCTTGCATGAATACCAGTATTATAGAATATCAGTGTGATAGATTATGGCATTATATATGAACCTAGATAGAACCTAACCAAATCTCCACAAACCCTTAATGAGAGGTTCCCAATCCATGAAAGAGATCATGCTTAGATTATTCTTAGCAGCTGTTAAAAGTTATATATAGTACTGTGTACTACTAAAACTCTTGTTACTATGATGTTTAGCTGGGTGAAATGGTGCATCATAGGGTGACAGGTTTTAAACCAATGTTCCTCAAATGGAATAACTTACAGAATGGCTCCCAAGGCATTGAAATTTGAAGAAGTTGTGGCTGCTTCAGTGCTGCTAGTGGCTGCTGCTATGTCATCATGTTCAATATTCTGTGACCATTTCCCAGTCAGTCTCAATCCCTCACTCCATCCCCCACTCAGCAGCAGCCACTTACCTGCTTGTTGGGAAAAATAGAGAAAGGGAGAGGGAAATTTCCAACACTCCCTGCCAGAAACTCAGTGGGGAAACCAGCAGGAAGTCAGAAGTTGTTCCTACTCCCACTGTTGTTTGCCCACCCTTGTTCGTTCTGTTTCTCTGTTTAGATAAGGGAATACCTCTGAAATTATGTCCCAACAGGGCCAGGGTTATCTAGTAATTTTTCTCTTGTTCAACAAATCTATCAAGGTCATGTACCAGATGTACAAAATCTGTCCACATTAACTTAAGAGGGAACAAGGATGATTAGAACAGGAACAATACAAATAGAATAGGAACTGTCAATAGAAAGCAACAAATTTCATGATGGTATAGTTTTTGGCTAACTTAAGGATGGGTGGTGAGCACTTCAGATCAACAATGGGGAAAAACCTTACAATTTTTTGTTTTTGCCTCTTCCCATCACTCTATATCAGTGTCCAGAACAGGTAATTTAAAATATATATATAAGGCACATATTTGTAAAACAATCATTTTTTAATCCAAATTTGCATTATGTTTTTAAATTTTCTAATATATCACACCATTGCATTTGGATTACATAAACATATTGCATGGATATTATTCATAATAATTCATATTTTAACCTAAGACTCCCAATCAATTCATTTTCCTTGAGTCCACCTAGTCATTTTGTCTCAAGATTTCAATGCTGATCCAGCATTATTTTAAATGACTTCAGTTACTTCTTCAGAAGGGAGCATTTTCTTCAGAAGCTGCTGAATATGAACATTAATCTTATGTGGAGCCTTTTATAAATCTATACTGTGACTTAAAGCCATATTTTATCCTAATTTATAAATACATTTATTTATAAGTAACGTAAAATGGGCTCAACTGACCTTATCAGTGCTTAGGTATATAATTGGTTAATAGAAATATGCCAGAATAGAAATATGCCAGGATGAATTTACCTTTCAGAAATGAAAATGTTTCTGCTTTCAGAGAAAAACAATAATTTGCAGAATATGTAGCATTGAAATGGTTTGACTTAACTTTTTAGAAAATATGGATAAAGCTGCAAGAAAATAATGGAGATGTGCCTACTATTAATCATCTCTAAAACAAGGGAATTTGTTATTACTATCTACAGTTATTTATAGCTTTAATCTGTCTTTTTGGTTTGTTGCTGTCAGATTTAAAGAAGCAGGTGGTCCCCCCCCCCGCCCCCAAGTGTTTCTCTGCTCAGAAATTAAATTAACCATTTTCTGTTAAAATACTGGAGAGCAGTCAGATTTTTTTAAAGGAACTCTCTTCTTAAAAAAGTGTTTGAGAAAAAGGGCGTAAATTAATATATTTATAACAGTGGCCTGTATAATTAGTGATTGGATCAGATATGAATATTAAAGCAAAACCAAAGGTGGCTTAATGATCTCTTGCACTCTTAAGTTCACACTTTTCTTCTCAAACAATCCAGCTTCACACGCAGAATATATCTTCCAACAATATTAATTAGATGCCTAGAAACTAGAAGGAATTAAAAGCAAACTTTTAAATACACAACTTAATTGCCTGTATCTTGTTGAATTTGAATATTGGGAAAAGATACTAAAGTGCATTATACCTTTTTGCCACTAGAGGGTGATTAGCCACTGCAAGGTTACAGTTGCATAATTATAATGGTACAGGTTTTTTTATTACTGTACTATACAGTACAGTAATTTATATGTTGGGTCATTTGCAAGTTATAAATAAGAAATATGGCAAGGGTGGGCATCCTTCCTCCTAGTCACATTTGGCACTGTTTTGCTTTTAAGGGTGTGCTATAATACTGTATTCCAAAGCTTAATACTAAGTAGTAGAAAATAATTGAATATTAAAATTATTTATGTACAACAGTATTTAACAAACACTTATATTATTGTGTTTGCTAAATATTGTGGAAATATATTTCATGAGTATATTTTCATCTAAATCTTTTATAAAAATGTGGAATGTTTATAAATAAATAGAGTAATATATAAAAGATATAGTTATACCATGGTATTACAAGTACAATATGCAAGTAATATATAAAAGTAATATACAAAAGATATAGTTATATCATGGTATTACAAGTACAATATGCAAGATTTAGCAGAAAGGATAAGAATATATTTGCAATCTTAATTATAAAAAAACTAGCCAGTTAGTATTAATTGTCGTTTTAATACTGAATTATCTCCCCCCCAAGGAAAAACTTCAGTGTCATATTGAGCTTTTCCTTTCCAATACAGACTGAAAAGGATCTACTGATTTATGCATCTGTCTTCCACTGAACTAGGTACTCTAACTCATTTTATATTGACCAGTTTTATCATTAATCCAAAGCTTGATAGATCTGTCAGCAATTCCCCAAATCCAATTGTTATGCTGATTGCTATCTTTAGCTCTTATTTCACTATTTTCTGATGTGATTATTTCCAAGATATATTTTTTTAAAGAAAAAGTACTATAGGAGAAAAGAGTTCCAAAAACTAGCTTAACCTAATGGAAAGCCAAATCCAACTACATTGGCTGTGTTTACTTTCTCACAATTTTTATGAAATGATAACACATTTTGCAGTTAATGTGTAATTGAAGTTTTCCTATTTCAGTTGCTTGGAAATCATTCAGTTTCCATTTATTTTGTTTTTTTCATTTTCTCCAGCGTCGAAACAACGGTGATAGATTGTTGATTGCTTATTGGACAATTGGATTAAATTATTTCCTCTTTATCTCCTGACTTTGTATTTTGTTTGTATTTGTTTGTGTTAAACATTTATATAATCCCCATCCTGTACTAAACTCTGGGCACCTCACAATATAATTTTATTGAAAGCAGTCTTAACCAGTATTAATTCACAAGCAGGATAGTCTCTCTCTCTCTCTCTCTCTCACCCCAACCTGCTTTATAGGGTGAAAATAGGAGGGAAGGTGTGTTGGATATATTTGCCACTATGAGTTATTTATAAAAATAATAAAGGCAGGAAATGTATGTATGTATGTATGTATGTATGTATGGATGGATGGATGGATGGCTTTGTGCCTTTCATTGTTAAATAAAGTTCTATAATCCATTTATAATCCTAATGGATACTGTTCTATCTTACTAATCAAAAGAAAAAATAACTTGATTTGTTTCGTTCTTGATCAAAACAATTTTTGTGTGTCCTCTGGGTGGCAGCAGTGTTTAAATGATAAAATCAATTCATGACCTTAAAAAATGGGACAGGTTTCTTTTCCATTTTTATATATTGAAGCTATATATAGCCTAAAAGTCTAACTAGTATATTAAAAGCAGCTTTGTTGAGCAGCAGGAAAGCTTTAAGGGTGGAGCTGTTTCCTTATTCTTCTGAGTATTTGCATGTTGTTTTTTTAAATAGCTGTTATATCACGATGGAAACTTACCAAGCTCACTTGGAGGGCAAGAGGGTGGAGAGAATCCTATCTAGGTTTAGTCAAGAGGCTCATTTGTTTCTAAAATAATAGTTTTCATCTGGCACAGTAACTTTCTACGATATGTGCACTTTTGTTTATTTACTTTCTCTGAATGCCACCCATTTCTGAAGACCCTGGGTGACCTAAGATATCAAAATATCTTAAGTCACCTCTGTGATCATATTAAGAGCAACTGCGTTCTTTTTGCTGATGATGTAAAGCTATTCAACACCACCGACAATGCTGCTACCCTTCAAAAAAGACCTCGACTATGTATCAGAATGGTTAAACAAATGGCAACTTCAAAGCTCAACAAATAAATGCTCTGTCCTACATGTTGGCAAAAAAAAAAATCAGAAAATAAAATACAAGCTGAATAGTCAAGACCTTGTTGATGATCCAAACTCTGTCAAGGACCTTGGAGTACTCATCTCTAATGATCTAAGTGCTAGAGCCCACTGTAACTACATAGCCAAAAAGGCATTAAGAGTTGTTAACTTAATCCTGCGTAGCTTTTTCTCTGGTAATATCACGCTACTAACTAGAGCATACAAAACATTTGCTAGACCAATACTTGAATACAGCTCATCAGTCTGGAACCCGCATTACGTATCTGATATTAATACAGTTGAGAAAGTCCAGAAATATTTCACAAGAAGAGTTCTCAACTCCTCTACTTGTTGCAGAACACCACACTTGAAATTTTAGACCTGGACAACCTAGAACTACACTGCTTTTGGCCCGATCTAAGTATAGTACATAAAATTATATATTGCAATGTCCTACCAGTCAGTTAATACTTCAGCTTCAACCATAACAATACAAGAGCACACAAAAGATACAAATTCAAGGTAAACCACACCAAGCTTGATTGAAGCAAATACGACTTCAGCAACAGAGTGGTCAATGTCTGGAATACTCTACCTGATTCTGTGGTTTCTTCCCCAAACCCCCAAACCTTTAATCTTAGACTGTCTACTATTGACCTCACCCCTTTCCTAAGAGGTCTGTAGGGGGCGTGCATAAGCGCACCAATGTGCCTACCGTCCCTGTCCTACTGTTGTTGTTTTTCTTATATGTATCCATTTCATGTATTCATAACTATATTTATACTTATACCTATTATCTTGTAAGCGATTGACAAATAAGTAAAATAAATAAAATATAAAAATGATCATCAAGCCCCAAACAATATAAAAATAAAAGGAGCAAAAGTATAATAAAAATGGCATCCATCCACAAACTCCACCTTCAACTAACAACCTTCAGTTACATCCTCTTCTTATGCAAGAGGTTGAAAGTAGATCTTCATAATATTCCTGAAGTCTAAGAAAATGAAGCTGACCAAAATTCAGCTAGGAAGGAGTTCCAGAGAGTTGAGATGGCATCTGAAACTCCCCGATTCTGAGGTCCCATCATCAGGCAAAGATGCCATAGGGATGGGACTTGGATTCTGTTTGGTTTGGTTGTATGGGCAGATGAAGAGAGGAGGAGCAGTCTCAGATTAAAAAATCTTGAGCCAGATGGAATTTGTTTTGTTACACGTTACAGTAAACAGACAGCTGTGTTTTATTAATTATAGTTTTATATCCATATATAGAAAACATGGCACAAATCAATCTACAAAGTTGGTCCCTTATATCCAAGCTGGATGGAACGAACTATGTTTCATGGTCTATGAAATGTAGTCTACTTCTACGAAGAGAAGGTCTGTGGAACATAATTGAAAACCCACCAAACGTAGAGGAATGGGATCCGGAGGTTGAGGAAGATAGTCAAAAGATAGAAGACTTTAAGCAGAAGAATGAACAAGATCTTTGCATAATAGGACTAACACTATCTGACCAGCAACTTGTTCATATCCATGGAGAACAAACGGCTGTTGGGTGTTGGCAGAAGCTGAAGAGGATTTATGTCCGAGATAATGTTGGTGCTCACATAAATCTAACACGGAAGCTTTTCAGGACGCATCTCCAAATGAATGCTGATATGCTGAGTCATTTGAATACTATGAAAAGCATTTTTCAAGAACTGCACAAGAAAGAGCTTATTTTCTCTGAACTACACCAAGTCTACATAATTCTGTCTTCATTAGACGAAAATTTTGATAACTACATCACTTCCCTTGAAATTTCGCCTAAGGAAAGCCTAACTTTAACTGATATCACTGGCAGATTGATTGAAGAGGCCAGAAGAAGGCTTGAAAGAGATCAGTTAAGGAGGGAGCAACCTCAAAAAAAAGATATTGAATCTCCTACTGCATACGCAATTAAAAAGTGTTTTAATTGTGGAGGAAGAGGACATTTGGCAAGGTTTTGTAAAAAAGCAAAGCGCCAGAATGCTGGCCAGAATACTAAAAGTCATCAAAAGAAAAAGAAAAATTTTGAGTTAGCCATGTATAGTAACAGAGCTGTAAAAAATAATTTATGGGTGGTTGACAGTGGAGCATCCCACTGTATAACAAATGATAACAAAAATTTTGTTAAAATGTCCATGAGTTCACAGCAGATATCGTTAGCCAATGGCTGGAAACTGAAAGCTAAAGGTCAAGGTATAGCATATTGTTCTTGCATAAAAGAGAATGTAAAAATGTTATATGTACCACAACTTAAGTTTAATTTACTTTCACTTCGAATTTTGGTTAAACTAGGATATGTAGTTACCTTTAGGGGAGATAACTGCATAATTGAAAAAGAAGATAAGAAAATTACTGCATCTTTAAGAGGTAAATTGTATGTGTTAAATGATAATGGTTTAGAGGTGGCTAACACGGTTTATCATAATAAGAAACCTCATGATGAATGTATTCACTTGTTACACCAACGGCTAGGGCATTTAAATTTTAAAATGCTTAAGAGAACTGTTCAACTATCTAAAGGAATAAGTTTGAAACCTTGTAATAAGTATTTGCAATGTTCTGCTTGCAATCAAAGCAAAAGGAAGATCATACCAGCAAATAGAGTTGATGGATTTACTACCAAAGAGCCTTTAGAGGTAGGATTTGCCGATTTAATAGGTCCGAGAAAACCAAGTGTAGGAGGTGCTCGATACATACTAAGTATAATGGACCACTATTCTAGATATGGGTTCTGCTATTTGATGAAGAGCAAAACTGAAACATATCTAAATTTCTTTAATTGGTTAAAATTTGTAGAAAGAAAAACTAAAAAGAAATTAGTAACTCTTTTAACAGATAATGGTGCAGAATTTACAAATAATAAATTCCAGAGTAGACTTAGGATGGCAGGTATTCAACATAAAAAGTCTGCACCATATAGGCCACAACATAATGCCTTTATAGAGAGACGAGGCCAAACACTGCAGTCAATGCCACGTACTATGTTGTCTGATTCAGGTTTACCTGACAATTTGTGGGAAGAAGCAATAATGTGTGGTAATCATATATTAAATAATGTTGTTAATTCAACAACAGGTGAATTACCATTCACACTGTGGCATGGTACTAAACCTGATTTAAGTTACATGCACACATTTGGAGCACCAGCATGGGTACATATCCCTACACAACTCAGACACAAAGGACAGCATAGAGCTAAAAGATTATTTTTTGTAGGATATGAATCAAATCACAGATCTTATAGATTCTGGGAATCAGGTACATCTAGAGTTTACTGCAGTGCTAGTGCAAAATTCCTAGAACATGTAGGATGGAATAGATTAGAGCAAGATTTAGATAATGATGTAATTATTGAACCCTACAAAAGGCAGAAAGAAAAGATTAGTTATAAGAAGAGTCCAATTAAAGAAGAAGTCCACGAAGAACAAATAGGACCAGAACAAGAGGAAATAGTTGATCAGGAAGAGTTAGATAATCAAGAACAGGTAGTAAAGGAAAGTCCACCTGTAAGTCCTGTAATACCTAGACGTACTACACGTGTAACTAGACCACCTGATAGGTATCAAGCAAGTATAGTTTGCCAAGTAACTAAAGTTCCAACTAGTGTAGATGAACTTAGGATGTATCCTGCTAAGGATCAGGAGAATTGGCAAAAGGCAATGGAAAAGGAACTAAATTCATTAAAGGTAATAAAAGTATATGAAGATGCCAAATTACCTCCAGGAGAAAAGTCCATTGGGTGCAATGGATATTCAAAGTAAAAACAGGAAATAATGGGACTGTAACCCATAAGGCTAGGTTGGTAGCTCAAGGATTTAATCAAACTGCATTTGATTATGATTAAATTTTTGCACCAAGTCTTAAAGCAACATCCTTGAGAGCAGCTTTAGTGTGGGCAGCTAAGAAAAACTATATCATTAACCATTTAGATGTAGAAACTGCTTATCTGCATGCACCATTGCGGCACACTATATATTTAAAAAAACCAGTTGGTATAAAAGATAATAAATTAAATAGTAATGATTGTTGGAAACTCAAAAGGAGTCTTTATGGATTGAAACAATCTGGCTTTGAATGGAACCAATATATTGTGAAAGAGTTAAACAATATAGGATTTAAATCTGGTTTAGCAGATCCATGTGTGTTTAAAAGAGAAAATAATGGAATGGTGTCATTATTGTTATTATTTACAGATGATATTGCTTTGATAACTAAGACTAATAATGAAACTAATGAGATTATATCATTATTAGCCAAAAAGATAAAATTAAAGCATTTAGGTGAGATTAAAAGGTATCTAGGATTGACAATTAACAAAACAAAAAATGGATTTAAGATATCTCAAGAAGATAAAATTTGCCAATTAATTAAAACGTATAAAATGGAACTTTGTAAGCCGGCAAAAACTCCAATGAGTCAGGAAGTTTGCCAAACTGATGCTCAAAGTCCCAAATTCGATAAGTCCACATATCAATTTTTGATTGGTAGCTTATCATATATCAGCAATTGGTCAAGGCCAGATATTGCTTATAGCGTTAATCAGCTGGCACGATTTAATTCAGATCCACATCAATGTCATTGGCAATCATTAAAGAGAATTTTAAGATATCTTAAAGGAACAATGTACCATGCATTGTATTTAGAGCCAAAGGGTGATTTGAGTCTTAGTGCCTATGCAGATGCAAGTTTTGCAACTGACATAAACACTAGAAAATCAACCTCTGGGATGGCTATATTATTTGGTAAGACACTAATAGGGTGAAGGTCAATCAGACAACAGCATATCAGCTTGTCCACAATGGAAGTGGAATTTTCATGTCTGTCATTACTATGCACTGACTTAATTCTGTACAAACAGTTATTATTAAACATGGGTGTAACTGTTAAAGATTCCATTATTGTGTATGAGGACAACCAGGCAGCCATACAGTTGGCTACTAATATAGCTGTAAAAACTAGATCAAAGCTTACTGATTTAAGATACTTAAATGTTAGAGAATCTGTGAAGAATGGTCTAATTAAACTGGAGTACTGCATGACGGAAGAAAACATTGCAGACCAGTTTACAAAAGCTCAAGGTGTAGTCAAGTTTAAAGAGAGTTGTAACAACTATGATTTAAAGGTGTAAATGGTTATATTATTATTATTACCCAAAAGGGGAGAATGTTAGGGATAACATTGTTTACCCTAACTGGTTTAGGTAAAATAATAAATAAGTTATCATGGTTTGTTGGTTAAAGTGTGTGTAACTTTAACTGCAAGAATGTAATTAAGGGTGTGGTTGTAAAAGCACCATAAAAGGAACAAGACAATGGCAGCTCGCTCTCTGGCTTAATGATCCCTAATTACTGGATGGATTGATGATGGCGTTTTTTTCTACTGGAACGGGAGAGAGAAAGGAGTGTTGATTTTTCTCAACGGTGAGAAGAGATAATACGGACTGATTTATTGTAAGTGAACTGACATTGAATACACAACACGGACTTTGCAAATTGAGAATCCCCGAATGGACTGACTGAAATGATACATGACTAATGGACTGTTTTTTGACTATGCTATAACTCTTAATGGAATAAACTATATTTTGATAGTACAAGCGTATCTGCTTTTTACTGAGTGTTAACTAACATACAAACTTATCTCACACATTTACCTGTCTGCCTAACTGACTAACACTGCACATTCTGTTTAGCGTGTTTCCTTAACATTGGTTGGGGGAACAGACTTAACAGTTATAATTTTTAAAGTTATGTAGTTAGTTATTTGACTTAAATGCCACCTATGTAGGCAACTCTAGGTAACTTACGGTAATTAAAAACCAGTAAAAACACTGCAACATTAACATTATTTTAAAATTAACATGGCATGAGTCCAGATTACCTGAGGAACCATCTCATCTCCATAGGATTAAGCCACCCCACCCAGTGCTGGCAGGAAGGGTGTGCTGTGTACCCCATTGGACAAGGAATTCCAACCTTGGGTTGGAAGGGTTCAGGAGAAGAGCTTTTCTGCTATGGCTCCTTCCCTTTGGAACCCTAAGATGAGTTCCCACAGCCCTTTTTGGCCTTCCGAAAGGGCCTGAATATCTGGCTCTGCCAATTAACCTGGGGCCCCAATGGAGGGTGCACTATTCTGGAGGAGGTTAATGTACTAGATAAGACCCCCTCCCTCTCCTTCAATGTGCATTTTGCTCTCTTCCTTCCCAGCTTGTTAATTTTAAAATAATGTTAATGTTTCAGTGTTTGTACTGTTTTTTAATTACCGTAAGCTACCTAGAGTTGCCTACATAGGTGGCATATAAGTCAAATAACTAATTGCATACATACATACATACATACATACATACATACATACATACAGCAGCTTGAGGGGCATGTGAGGCAAATCTTAAAGCAGAGCCATTTAAGTAAATCAGGACACACTCATCAGTGCCTGAATTGTCACATTTGATACAATCATAACTTTTAGATGTCCCTCAAGGACAGCCATATGTTGAACACACTAATCCAAGGAGCAGGTGACTAGGGCAAGAGGGAATATGTGTAAGGTTTCTGGACAAGGAATAGTCATAACTGGCACATAAAACTGTACAATAGCCTTCCTAGCCACAGCTGCCACCTGATTTGCTTGAGTTGTAAATCCTTAAAAACCAGTATAAACATGATTATTTGTTTATCACATTTACCACTGTTAAATTCATTTGTAAAATAGGGTCACTATCAAGAAAACAGATTCAAATTCATTAAGGAGAAAATACTGTGGTATCACAATAGCAATTAAGTTCTTTTCGAAAACTAAGAAAAATTGTGATTAAAAAAAAATGTCAGTTTAAAAGCAGGAAACTGGAAGGTAAGATAATGCCTTAATGCATCCCATATCAATAATGTTTTCCCTAAACATACACAACACACTTCCTTGTTCAAATCCATATCCATATAGGGAGAGTGGAATTCATGAGAATATAAAAATAACCCATTTTTTTCTGGGTTGTTTTATTATTATGGTTGGTTGCACAGTCAGCCGGATGTTTAGATTGGATTTTGCATTTTAATCAACCTATCAAGTCCTCAAGAGCCCAGGACAGGCAGATATTTGATGGTGTTCACAGTATCATTGCAGGATGTAAGCTCTTCCAAGCTGACTTTGCAACTGACTGATGGTGATTTTGTCAATGCTGATGGTGTTCAAGTGGTGCTTTAGTTTTTTGGGATTGCACCTAAGGTTCTTATTATTATATTCTTATTCTTACTACATTATAATTGGACTCATGAAACCTTTAGACTACTGTGCAACATCGTTGCTGATCATGCAGCATATCCAATACAGAATCTCCAAACCATACAATGATTATTATAAAGTTATAATAATCATGGCATTCAAATTAAAGCATCCCAGATTATTGGCTGTCCTGAGTTTGTATGAATGTCTCTTGTGAAAGGGATCCCACCATCTCTCTGAGTAATTGTTTCCACCATCAAACTGCTTTTCCTCTTAGGAATTATTTCCTAATATTCAGATCGAATCTGCCTTCTGTAACTTAAATCTAATATATTTGGATTTGAAGAGATGAAGGCTTCAAATAAGATGTTGATGTGTTAGCTCCACCTCTTGATATTTCTTTAAAGATGCCATATTTTTTTCTTCCAGAGCCTTCATGTTCCATGTTCTTTTTTGAAAATATTATCATCAAAGTCAGGTATTCCTCATCCCCTAGATGTTTATTTTCTAAAGAAAGAAAGTGTGTTAAATTTCCTTCTATTATTTTCAGGTCATTCCTCCAATTTATGAAGATTGTTTCAAAATTGAATATCTTGGCTGTTTGGCTCTTGAGCTAAAATGAACCTTAACTCTTGATTTTTAATTAGCAGACTTTTGATTATTGAATATTGTAGTGCTTGGCTAAAACAGTTTGCAACTTCAGTACAATGGGAAAGAGGCCATGGGAAGAGATTTAAGTGTCCAAAATCTTTGAAGAAGATAAGTTTGTGGATCATCCATTTTGGAGCTGCATGATATATATTTGGCAAAAGAAAAACAGCATGACATGGTTACTTTACATCTACTGTAGTTGCTATCATTTGTGAAAACCCTTATTTTTATTGCAAATATTTCTTTGTGTGTTAAGGTTGATAGTGAGTGGATAATTAATAGAATTACCATTCCCAGCATAACTACCTTTCTTTCCTCTTTCTTTTGCCGTTTTCTTATCCAGTGTTTATGGAAAGATGGATATGCCATGATTGTTGCACAGCAGATAAACCACCACACTAAAACCTCAATTTACAGCATGGATACCATCCATGTGAATTTTTCTTTTAGGGAAGGGTTGCTGTTCTTATGATAGATATATTCCTGAAAATAGGATTGTTTGTCTCCTGTTTCTCAGCCAGTCCTTGAGTATTGAAGACTTGTCCTGAAATGAATACAAACTCCAGCTCCTTTGTAGTGCAATGGTGGTTTATTCATTAGCTCAGCAAACAGCAAATACTCTTCGCTGACAAGAAAGGCTAAAAGCCAAGGATGTTAGAGTTGGGTTTGAGTTTTCTCCCTTTTCTTTTATTACCATTATCATGAGACACACCCCACCACACCCAGGCCTATATGCATTTCTAATTCTGGCCACGCCTAACCCATTATCCCTAAATGCTATTAACCCTATAACATGTCTACATCCCTACCCTATTCCGATCCTCACTAACTGATCCCCACGTGGTGCCACCTTCACCATGTTTTAACCTTAGTTATCACCTATATGTGCCCTAACCCCCTTTAACAATATGCACCACATCAATACATGAAAAGAGACATTTCCAGCAGCCCCGTTTACATAAGCTTTTGAGTCTTATGTCATTATATTTATCCTCTTTTGGAGAATAATCTCTAGAGCAAAACATTTTCTCCTTCAGTTTTTTAGTGAGGTGGATGAGGAAGATGATTGGCCCTAAGAGAAAGTCAAATCCCATGGCTGAGGGTGGATTAGAAGGTATGGGGAGCACCTATACTTGATGTAAGCATCATAAGAAATTTGAAATTGGGCAGTGAAAGCATTATTACCTAACTATGGTAAATAGCTTGCCTCTTCCTCTTTGAGTTGTGTATTTGCCAAATACAGTATATGTCACAGAAGCTCCAGATGACTTCAGTGACACTCCTCAAAATGAAAGGTAGATCACAGCAGCATTGCCTTTGGAATTGTCCTTGTTACCCTTGTAAAAGCTATTGCAGTTTTCTCATGAGATTTCCCTGATTAATCACTGCTTTAGTTTTAAGCTAGATAGTTTGTAAGGCATGCCAAAGATCTAGAAAAATTCTACATTTTTATGCTTAATCAGAAAATTAGGCAATGCCAAAAGCTGGAAAAAGACTCTGCAGAATAAGGCAACAGGCATGCCATAGCTCTGGGACCCAGAATATCTACTAGGAAAACTGTAGTTGCATAACAGTGTTATTAAAAGTAATTGCTATATAGATAAACTTCGAAGCAGAAGAGCAATTATTTGAGCAGAGCTTTGTATTCACAGCAAAACAAAAAACAAAAAACTTCCATGGCAGACGTGATTCATATTTCTCAATGGGGACATTTACCAATTAATAGAAACGTTTTTAAAAAATATGGAGGAAAAACTATAAGCCTGCATCCATTCTTTTTACAATGGTGTAATTTCCTTCTGGGTTAAAGAACAAACAGCTCATTTGTTTCAAAGGTGCTGCACATCTGTTTCTGTGGCTAATCACCATTAATTATAAAGGACTTCTTCAATGATATTCTGGGTCCCAGAGCTATGGCATGCCTGTTGCCTTATTCTTCAGAGTCTTTTGCCAGCTTTTGGCATTGCCTAATTTTCTGATTAAGCATAAAAATGTAGAATTTTTCTAGATCTTTGGCATGCCCTACAAACTATCTAGCTTAAAACTAAAGCAGTGATTAATCAGGGAAATCTCATGAGAAAACTGCAATAGCTTTTACAAGGGTAACAAGGACAATTTCCAGAGCCATGTTTTGCCAAGCAAAATGTAAGCAACTGATTTTTACAGGCTTGCATGACAGAGAGAGAGAGAGAGAGAGGCAGGCAGGCAGGCAGGCACATATACAGTATATAAGACAGGAAAGGTAAATCCCGCCTTTCTCTCAGATTGACTCTATGATTAGCATGCAAAGTTTATTTTGCTTTATCATAGAACAGCTAATAGTGAAATTCTATTAATTGCTGAATGTTGTTTTGTTTGGCAATTCCAGGAAGCAGTTTACATGGCTACAGAGTGCTCTGGTTTGCAGAGCTTCTGAAATAGTATTATTGTAAGGGGCTAATACTGATTAGAGACAGTTCCCTGAGGAAGGAGGACCTTTTGATGACTGAGTCATTTCCCTTCTCTGTTCTGCTTTAGTGATACAGTACTGCTCATTGTATCATGATACATATATTTTGTCCTTCTCTATTAAGCCATTCAGAACTTCATGCTTTAGCTGCAGTGGTTTGGCTTATGACTCTGAGCAAAAGTTCCCCACTCTTTCTTCTAAATGCAGATTTGTTCACCATCTGAAGGATTCAGGGTTTTTTTTTAACAAGCATTTTCATAATGATTGTTTATATTTTTAATCATGATTGTTTTTATATATTTATTGCTTTACTTAATTATCATACACTATCCAGAGTCACTTTATTTTACATTTGATGAATAAATGATTGATCAATTACCAAAAGTGCCTTGTACAATTATTATTACTGCTATCACATATAGCACATTAAAATATGGAAAGTTAACTCTGGCAGTTTTGGTGGTGGAACCAGTTCCAGAAATGACTTTTTGATCTTCAGTGAAGATGGGGAAATAATGTGTGCAAAGCCTGGAAGTACAGCTTATCTTTCTTACTTTTGAGCTTCTGCTTCAGTAAATTGTCATTTTTTTAAATTTAATAGATAACACATGTAACTAAAATGAACATACAATAAATTACAATAAATAAATTACAAAAGAATGTCATTACAAACTGTCTTAAAACAAAAATTCAGAGCAGTTCTGAAGCGACTGAGTGATAAGGACCTGATGAAGGAACCACCACATCCAGTTCTAAGCCCTTCTTGGAGTTATGCCAGCCAGAATAAAAGAGGAAGAAGGGTCTTTAATTCCCCTCCCCTTCCCTGTTGCCTTTGACTCCTGGTGACTGCTAGGACAAATCCCTGCAGCTTTCTTGGCAAGATTTTCAGAAGTGGTTTGACATGGTCTTCTTCCTAGGCTTCAGAGAAAGTAACCAACCCAAAGTCATCACATTGTACCTAATACAGGTCTAGAATTTCGTTTCCCAGTTTCTAGTCCAAGTCCTTCAACCTCTGCACCAAACTGGCTTTATTTCCTTTTCTTAATACCAGCTATAAGGGCTAATGTAACTTTTTTCTAGTTCTAGAGTAGGGCTGTCAAACTCCCTGGCTGGTAGGCCGGATGGTCACGCATGGACCATGCCCATGCCCGGTTTAGCGAAGGGGGGGAAGTCCTGATATGTCACGTGACACCATCATGATGATGTGAGTTTGATACCCCTATTCCAGAGCACTTTTTCTTTCTTCCTAATAATGGAGGAGCACATGAGGTAGCCAAACAATGGCACTGAAGTTCCTGTTGTATTAGCGAACAAGCTTCAATAATGGGTCTCTTTATCTGATTGTGAACTTTCACCCATGGAGAGAGCCACAAAATGTGATGATTATGTAGACAGCTTCCCAAGGACCATAGAGTTGTGCTTTTGGACCGCTTGGATAGCTTCATCTTTTTTTCTGCAACCTCTGTATTATTCAAAAATGAAATAATTACACTGATAAACCCAATAAACAATTACTTCTATTATATTTTTCTACATACAATTTACACCAATAGCAGATATTTCTTTAACAATCATTTAACTGTTTTAGGGGTTTTTTTTCATTGTTTTTCTATCTGCTTTAGATATGTCCAGCTAACTTATTTTAATACATTTTGAAGAGAACTTGATTGTAACAGGAAGATTTATTTGGGCACTTTGCCTTTTGCAGACTCAGATATGTTGAATATAATGGTGCTTTTAATTGTACATAATTAGAACTTCTTGTTTAAAGAAATACATGTGAAATGTTTTGATATAAAAGTGATCAAGGGAAAACATTTATCAGATTTTCCCCCCTTGTTGATTTTATTGGGGGAAAAAAATCATAGAGCTCAAAGCAAATTTAAAAGAGCACAGCACAGTCTTAGAATAAATAAAATGGAAAAATTATCTTATATACTGAACTTGGCAGTCTTCCATATAGTTTCCAGTGTTCACTTCAAAACCCTTGCTTAGGCAGGAAACCCTACAGCACTTCAGAAAAATGGTTATCCAACATCTTTTTTTAAAAAAAGTTGGAGCATTCACAACTTCTGGAGGCATGTTGTTCCACTGATTAATTGTTCTAACTGTCAGGAAATTTCTCCTTCGTTCTAAGTCGCTTCTCTCCTCGATTAGTTTCCACCCATTGCTTCTTGTCCTGCTCTCAGGTGCTTTGGAGAATAGCTTGACTCCCTCTTCTTTGTGGCAGCCCCAGAGATATTGGAATGCTGCTATCAGCATTCTTTTCATAAGACTAGACATACCCAGTTCCTGCAACTGTTCTTCATATGTTTTAGCCTCCAGTCCCCTAATCATCTTTGTTGCTCTTCTCTCCACTCTTTCTAGTGTCTCAAAATCTTTTTTACTTCGTGGCGACCAAAACTGAATGCAGTATTCCAAGTGTGGCCTTACCAAGACATTATAAAGTGGTATTAACACTTCTCATGAATTTGATTCTATCCCTCTGTTTTTGCAACCTAGAACTGTGTTGGCTTTTTGGGGAGCTGCTGCACACTGCTGGCTCATATTTAAATGGTTGTCCACTTGGACTCCAAGATCCCTTTCACAGTTACTACTATTGAGCAAGGTACCACCTTGGCCATTTTAAGATTTATGGACTTCAACTTACAGAATTTCTCAGCCAGCTAAGTGCCCAAGGTTGGAGACCCCTGAATACTGCACCTATGCATTTGATTTTTCTTGCCTAAATGTAGAACCTTATTTTTTTCACCATTGAATTTAATTTTGTTAGATAGCACCCAGTGTTCAACTTTTTAAATTAAATTTGATCAGTCTTACATCTTTTTTGGAAGGGATTATTTTATCAAAACGCTGTAAATACTATGTGCATTACCCATTGCTTCATAGTTTTCACACATTTTCTAAAAAGGTACTTTTAAAATGACACTTAAGGCCAGCAAGGAAAGGCTATCATGTCTAAAATAAACCCAGATGTTTTAAAGTGTTTTCCCTCTAGAGGTGCAGTAATTGCTTTACGATTAGAGAGGAAACTGTATCAGCATTATTGCTCTAAAGGAGCCAGTGTTATCAAAAGACAACACATCGGGCTTGTCTTCACAGGAAGGCTATCATGAGTAAGCAACTGTGCTTTAATCCAATTGGTTATGGGACTCTTCGTGTGGATGGTTTGGTGTTGAGGGAAAATCATCTGAGTACCATTACCATGGAATATGAGGGCTGAGGTGCAAAAATCAAACAAACGTTATGAATTGCATCCAAATAATGACCACGTTTCTGAATATGACCACTTAAAGAATGTAAAAAAGATATAGAAATACTGTACATTCAAAGAAAAAATATAGTAAATGTGAAAAAGAAAAAAAGGAAAAGAAGAGAACAAATAAAAGGAGGTTAAAAAAACAAGAACACAAAAGAAAAATATATATAAAGAAGTAGCTTTTGATCTTCCTGTTGGCAGTTATGCATACAATTCTAATCCAAGCTCTCTCCCTAAGATAACCTCATAATTATCTTCATTCTATAACCTATTCTTTCTAATCAGCAAAACCATAAGTCACAAAATCATTTTAATTTTTTTTATGCAAATGAATGTCCCTTCTTCATGTTGTTGACATTTCCAACTGTAATAGTATTGGAAATGACCTTGAAAGACATCATCTACTGAGGGTCTAGGCTGGTCAGATAAGAAACAACATAGTCTGCAGCTGGATAGTGGGCCAAACAAGAAGCTTAGAAGAGACCCTCCCTAATTTCTTGGGGTGTAAAAGGAAGTGGGAAGAACTGTACTTTCAGACTTGTCAGGTTCTATTAATGTAAACTTATAACAAAGTACAATTATCTTGTTGTACTTCCTATCTGGTTCACCTGGTAAAATTGACACCAATACATATTTGAAATGCTTTTATATATTCTTGATAATTCAAGATGTCTGGTTTCAGAAAATGTAATATACGTTTCAACACTTTTGACCAAATATTTTCTGATTGATCCATCTTTATGTTATAACCACAATTTTTAGCCCTCTTTATCATAAATTCTTTAACACATTCTCAGTGGTGGTATTCAACTGGTTCTTCCCGGTTCTGGACAGCCGGTAGGAACGATGAGCAGCAGAGATCGAACCAGTTCTCTCTGCTGCTCTAATGGATCTGCTGTTGGGCCTGCCTGGGCTCCCATGCTCACCTTTATCCTCTGAATTTGAAGTGCAGCTGCTTTGCGTGGCACAGAAGAGTGCTGCGCAGTAGCTGCTGAAGCGACCGGGAGATCGTGCAGACTTGCAGGAGGCGAGGTAGAATGCCTCTGCGTCTGCGCAAACACCTCTGCACCTGCACAAAGTGCACATTTGGCGCGCGCATGTACACAAAGTGTGTGCATGCGTGCACAGCGCACCCACCAAACCATGCCCACTGAACCGGTAGCAACAATATTTGATTCCCACCACTGCCTGTTCTTTCCTTCCAAATTTGAACAAAACATATTTAACAATTACATGTTGCTAAATTGCATTTCAAATTATAGCTTACTTTGCTGCATTCCATGTCTTTTTATTCATTTTTAAATCTTCTGATACCTTTAAATAGGAAAACATTTCATTAGTTTCCCTTTTAATTTTATATTTCCCTTAGTGAGTCTCCAATAATTCCTAGTATCTTTACCATTTGTCTTTGCTCTTGTTTCTCTTCTGAAAAGTGTTTCTTCAGGCATAGACACATTATTCTCAGTAAGGTACGCCTAAAAATATTTTTTAATCCACATTAACTTTAACTTTATCATACCATAAATATCCATCTTATCCAAACCTCAGGTCATGATCTTCTAATTCTAAAAGTCTTTTGTTTCTTAGCAACCTTCATCCAAAACAAACAAACTGCAAAATGCAATTTCAAATGCAATAACCCAATCCTCTTCTTCCCTTTGCATCTTGTAAAACTTTGTATTTAACTTGTGTTTTTCCCCTTGTCACACAGATTTAGGTATATCTTTTTGCCATTTCATGAATGGTACATCCCCCAGACAATACAAAAACAGGTATTGTCTGAAATAAAAGGCTTCCACCATCGTTCCACTGCCTAAAAAGTTGCCCACAAATGATCCGAGCGACTATAGGCCGGTGGCACTAACTTCTATCTTAATGAAGTGCTTTGAGCAGCTAGTTCGAAATTATATTATCTCCTGCCTTCCCGATTTTTTTGATGGGCTTCAGTTTGCTTACAAAAAAAATAGATCAACCGAGGATGCAATTATCACTGTGCTTCACATGGCCTTATCCCATTTGGAAACACTGGGGAATTATGTAAGAATGTTGTTCGCAGATTTTAGTTCTGCTTTTAATACCATCATGCCGCACGGATTAATAGCTAAGCTTAAAGATCTAGATTTTCCAGATTCTATTTGCTTATGGATATTGGACTTTTTAACAAATCGTCCACAAAGAGTTAAATTGAATGACTATATTTCTACTGTCAAGACACTTAGCATTGGCACTCCACAAGGTTGTGTCCTTAGTCCACTTTTGTTCTCCCTCTATTCATCTGATTGCACAAATAAACATCCCAACAATAGGATAATGAAATTTGCAGACGATACTACGCTTGTAGGACTTATTTCTGGGGATGATGAGTCTGCATATCGGGATGAGGTATTACAGCTATCCCGTTGGTGCAAAAATAATAATCTTCCATTTAATATCAAGAAGACCAAGGAGGTTATAGTGGACTATAGGAAAAAAAGAGCAGACATTCAGCCACTGTATATAGAGGGAGTTCGTGTGGTACAGGTGGTTGAATGTAAGTTTCTCGGGACCATCATTACAAATAACTTGACCTGGAGTGCAAACACCGCTGCTTTAATTAAAAAGGCACAACAACGGTTGTATTTACTAAGGATTCTTAGGAAACAACAACTGGCTGAGAGTCTATTGACTACTTTCTATCGGAGTTCAATTGAGAGTATATTATCCTACTGTCTCTGTGTATGGTTCTTGAGCTGCACAGTGGCAGAGAAAAAGGCAATTCAGAGGGTGATTAAGATGGCCCAAAACATCATTGGCTTCCCTCTTTGGAAGAACTGTATAGGAATAGATGTAGGAGGAAGATACTTAATATATTGAATGACTCCTCTCATCCGGGACATCAGCTCTTTGAACTATTACCATCGAGAAGGAGATTTAGGGTATTAAGAACAAGGACGACCAGATTTAAGAACAGTTTTTATCCAAGTGCAGTTTTGAGTTTGAATGCAGGGTCATAAGATTTATGTGGAAGTGAATGAGAGTAATGGGGTTTTACATTTTTAAATTGCATAGAGATCATTGTATGGTCGGCTATGTTTAGTTTTAATTTAATTTAATTTTTTTCTTTTAGTGGTGTTTGTCCAGTTTTTACTTGTGGAAGAGCACCTCATTTCGTTGCACCCGCTTGCGAGTGTAATGACAAATAAACTCTATAAACTATAAACTATAAATAAAAATAATATTCTGCACCAAGTATTTGTATCTTATTTTAATTTTCCCAATAGTGAGGATTTCTCCCATTTTAATACATCCATTTTTAATTTTGTTCCTTACCCTATCTTAACATAATTATTTTGAAGCAACATACAATTTGTATTTGTCCTAAAAATAGCAATAGTAATAGGACCTAGATTTATATACTGCTCCATAGTGCTTTACAGCACTCTCTGAACAGGTTATATATGTCAGCATATTGCCTCCAACAATCTGGGATCCTCATTTTACTGACCTGAGTATTTCCCCCCACCCCCTCAATCTTAAAACCACTTTTCAGTATTGTTGATATTCTAGTTCATATTTTAACAACTTTGTCTTCTGCGCATTAATCTTAAAACTTGCTAGCATGCCAAAGTCTCTGTTTTTCCCATTAATATTTCTAAATTATCTAACAGATCTTCCAAAATTACATCTAGATCATCAGCAAGATGGCGTTAACGTAAGTTTCTTTTTTAATCTTTACTCCCACAATGTTTGTCTTATTTTGTCTCATTCAGTGCCCCAGAACTGAAACGAGTAAGACTGGAGTTAGCAGGCATTCTTTTCTTGTCCTTTTTTGAATCTTACGAGGTTTTGTTAATTCTTCATTAACAATTATTTATTCTTCTGTGCACATAAATCAATCTATCCAACGCATTTCTAATATTATCTCATAATTGTCTTTTACGAAGGAACCCCTATTCAACTTTATGAATAAAATCCTGTAAAATTATTTTCAATCTTTCAGCCAAAATAATTTTAAACAACATATAGTTATTATTCAATGTTGGTCAATAATTTCTTGTTAAAGTCAGGTCCTGGGTCTTTTTAAGTATTCCTGCTTTCCTGGCCTCATTCCAGCTTTCAGGAATCTTTCCATTCTGTAACACTCATCATATATTTTAATTGTTATAAAGGTTATCAAAGTTCATCCTCAAAACAGTTATAATAAGAGGCCAGTACACCATCTGGACCAGTTGTCTTTCCTGTTTTAGTCCTTTTAACAAGTACACAAACTTTCCTTATTGTTATAGATCTATTCAAAAATTTTCTCTAATTCTCTGTAATCTTCAGTAAATTCTGTTTATGAAAATATTCATCCACTTTTTCCAAGGAAATTTCTTGACCGTTCTATAATGTAGAATAATATTGGTGAAATACTTGTTACATATTTTCATTATCTGTTATTACAGTTTTTCCTTCCTGTCACTTTAGGGTGACTTTCTTTTCTTTTTCTTTCTGCAATTTATATGCCAAACTTTTTCCCACTTCATTTGCAAATTCAAATTTTATTTGTTTTGCATAATTGCTCTTTATTACCATCTTTCTCACTGTTAACATAAATAACTGCCTTTGTAAAAGCTTAATTTGATGGATAGTTGTCTTTTATAGGGATTTATTTAACTCTTCCTTTTTTAAAAATCTCATCCAAAATCTTTCATATTTTCTCTTGCTTTTTCTTTTTGAAATCATTTACATCATCTTATAAAAGCTTCCCTTGCATTCCAAACTGTTGTTTTTTTCTTATGGCTTTATAAAGATTATTTTCAAAAATATATTTTAGTTTCTTTTTGCAATACTGCTCTACCATTTCCTTTGCAACAAATGTCATTCAATTTTCATCTGAAAGAACTATTTTTCCTTTAAAAGTTGAAGTCATTGAGTTATGGTCTGAGAAAGTATTTGGTAATATTTTCACTTTATGAACATTAGACAGTTTTAGAGATCCAAATCATATATCTTGAAAAAGATTTATAACTTTCAGAAAATAAGTATATTCCTTTGAATCACCCTTTTTTAAATATCCATGCTGCAATATGAGGAAGCTTCACATTTGCTATTAAATCAGAGAAAGCCATTGAAAGTCTGCCTCTTAATATTTTTCTTAGAGATTCTTTTTGTGAAGAAAATATCTCAGTCTCCCAGCAGATGCCATTTTTCATACAGAAAGTTCAATCTTTTGTCAATAAGTCCTTTATAAAGTACAGTTTTATCTTCATTTAAGACATAAATTACCAACATTAAAGTCTTTTTTTAAAAACAAATTTTATTAATTTTAACAAAACAATATACAAACAAAGCATAGAATGTAATAACATAAGAGATCTTTTCTGAAGAGATCAATAAAACATTTTATTTAAAGACAGAATAATTCCAAATTATCACATTTCCATACAAACACAATTTAGTATATATATTTACCTTATCTGTTCAGCTTCATATCTTATCCCAGCTTCTCTTTGTTTCTCCCTTTCCTTCTATCATTGAAATTATATTTCTTTTACTTTAGATTGTATACATTCTTTATATCCATCTGTCTTATTTACATAGAAATTATACATAAAGCAACTCAATTTCTTTCTTTTTACTCCTGCTAAAATCAATTCTTCACCCACTTTTTTGTGACTCAAATATTTTATATCTTTTTTCCTAATATGCTTTCTAGCTTTAACCCATTCTGAAACAGGGTGATCCTTTTATTTTTATAATTTCACAGCAGTTTAAACTTTTAAAACAACACCAGTGCAACTTTTCAGTCTGATTACTTTCCAAGGCTGATGGGTATTTCTGTTATGGGATTATTTTTATTCATATTCTCAAGTAAGATGATGTGTCCATCAGTGGTGGGATTCAAATTTTTTTTACTACTGGTTCTGTGGGTGTGGCTTGGTGGGCATGGCCATGTGACTGGGTGGGTGTGGCCTTTTTTTGCTTTTTTGCCACTCTCACCCATTTTTGGGAGCTTCCTAGCCTCAAAGGAGCCTCTGGGGGGATGTTTTTGTTCCCCTAAAGCTCTTCTGAGGCTCAGGAAGGAAAAAAACAGAGCATGGGAGGGGTGTGCAGCACCCCTCCAAGCTCCATTTTAGGAGCTTCCTAGCCTCAGAAGAGCCTGGGGGGCGTTTTGGCTCCCGTAAGTCTCCTCTGGGGCTCTGGAGGGCAAAAAAATGGAGGAGGGGGGCTCAGCTCCTCCCTCCATTTTTTGCCTTCCTGGGCCTCAGCAAGGGGAATCCTGGCATAGCTGATTGTCGGGAGGGGGAAAAAAAGAAATACCTTAGGTGAATGTCAAGCGGGCAGGTAAGCAAGCATCGGGTGGGAGGGGGACCAGATCGGGGGTGTGGCCAGCCAAAACGTACTACCGGTTTGGCGACCCACGCCAAATTCTTGCTACCAGTTCACCTGATCTGTTGCAAACTGGTTGAATACCACCACTGGTGTCCATATAAACACAACTTTTCATAAATAAACTATGAACTTTGTAATATGGGAAATTTCTACTTAAGTTCCTGTCAAGTTAGAGCAGGACTGTTTACAGTGATATTATCTTCTGAATTTGGCTTTCAGCAAGATTATAAATGTACTTTTCCCAATGGAATTTAATGGGAACCAACTGAAAACCCCTACCTTAGAAAACAGGCATAATAAAAACATTGCAAAATCATACTTTTCTTTTCTCTCCCCTGAAAAGCTCCAGGGCAAGTAACATGTCAAAGCAAACCAATATCCACCTAGTGCTGTCATGTGTAATAGTTTTGTCTGAAGTCTAGATCACAGTCCTGTTGGAAAAATGAAATATGCCATGCAGTCACAAAAAAGCAATGTCACATTAAAAAACTAAAAACAGACTACCAAATGAATGAAAAGATCATCATAGAAGCAATTGTATATCATGCAGATTCTTAATCACAAAGCTTTGGAGAGTTACATGCATGTATGTTACTCATCTATTACTTTTTTTAAAATTGATTTTTATACCTCCGTCTTCTAAGGCTCAGATTGCAACAAGTCATGCCATGTCAGTTAATTAGAAATATTTAAGTTTGTTGACTGATACCAATTGCATGCACAAAACGCCCTATTAAATTATATGCAACAAGATAAAAGATGTGGTTTTCTCCAAAATAAGTGAAGGGAAATTAAGAGTGGGTTAAATAAAAATTATGCATGTATTGAGTTGATTTGATATTTTGCCTCTTAATGAAATTTCATATTTGATAATATTTTGAATGTGAAATACATCAGAGCCTAGGGAAGGGACTGAAACCTGTACCTTAGCTATAGTTCAAAGAAATATAAGAGAAACAAAGGTGACAGTTAAATTCATGGAGGCATCCTGAAATGCTGTCTCTAGGAGCAATAGCTGTTAGTGTAAAGATCATAGGCCAAAAACTCAAAGCCAGCAGGTCTTATGCTTATCAACTGATTATGTTCAGGTCTGTGTTCATTAGGCATAGGGAAGGGAAAGTAACCCCCTCCACCCCAAAAAAATCCATATTCTGAGAAATGAATGCTTAGCTAGAAAACTGAACAAGAGTGAGTATGCCAATACATGGTTTTACAAGCATATATGTTTAACTTATTAGTGAGTGAAGGCGAAACAATAATTAGAAAAGAAAGGAAAAAGGACTATTTATCCCTAATTAGCAAACTGAATGTAATTGATAAAGCTATAGTACATATTGCTGAAGTGTATTAAGGTTCCCTATTATTTTTTTACAGCTTTGTTACAAAGGCAGAGCAATATTGATCAAGATAGAGAAATCAAGTCACTAGATTCCCCTGTTAGATTTTGACAATATCCACTGACATTCTTCAAGTCAGTGAGCCATGAAGTTCTGGATGGGAATTGTCTGGTCACAATTTTGTTGTTACAGTATATTGTTTGCATTGTTTTGATTGTTTGATTGATTGTTTTGTTACATTTTTTTAATTTTGCTTTATTTTATGTTTCTATGTATTATTTTTATTTTGTTTGTCAAGCATGTATGAGAAAACAAGTATGAACATAACATATAAACATATAAATATAAACAGGTATAAGTATATACATAATAAATCCATACAAATAAATGGATAAATGTGAACAGTAGGACAGGGATGGTAGGCACGCTGGTGCGCTTATGCACGCCCTCTTATAGACCTCTTAGGAATGGAGTGAGGCAGGAGTGGGATTCAACCAGTGTTACTACCGGTTCAGTGACTACGTTTTGCGCACAGATGAGATATTTACTCAGATAAGAGCAGTTGGACAGTGGGACCAGTGACTAAAGGAAGTAATGAAAACTCCTTCACTGGATGTATTCTAACAGAGGTTGGACAACCATCCAATAGGGGATGCTTTCATCTGTATTCCTGTACTGAGGAGGATTGGTGGATTCAAAGGCCTAAATCAAAGATCTCCAAACTTGGCAACTTTAAGGCTTGTGGACATAGCTGGCTGGAGAATTCTGGGAGTTGAAGTCCACAAATCTTAAAGTTGCCAAGTTTGGAGACCCCTGGCCTAAATGATTCCTTCATCTTTGATTCTAAAACATGGTTGTCTTATGCTTCAGTTAACATCTTAAGACACATTCATTACCAAAGCAATTGAAAATTTGCCACCATGAGGAATATTGCAAGCATTTATTATTACTCTAGCCCAGATCACACAATATATTATCTGAGTATGGTTTGAAAGATTGCAGAAGTCCAACCTGTACTGTGGAGCAAATTGTAAATACCCGATTCAGATCCAAATAATAATTTAGATGTTGCCCATGTATATTTTCTTTAGTGCAACACTGCAATTATTGCCGTCTTGTTGACAATGGAAAGAACATAGGAACACCATTTGATGCTTGAAGAAGCTATTGGGTGTTTCTGTCCTGAATTCTTGTGATGTACCAGAATTCTAGCCTGGTTCTCACATGTGCAGCATATAACTCATCTTCACTTGATTACTGAGTATTTGGGTTTAGTTTGTAGGAAGTTAGCATCCATCCCTCACCTAGAAAAATGAAATATCCAAGGAAATATTAAAAAGGCAGAATATTTCCCCTAAAAGGGAAGTATAAACACAGAGAGACAGAAGCTCACCCCACCTTTGTTAATGGGTGGGCCATTAAGGCCTGGGCCAG
Source organism: Hydrophis major (assembly GCA_033807585.1). NCBI lineage: Eukaryota > Metazoa > Chordata > Lepidosauria > Squamata > Elapidae > Hydrophis > Hydrophis major. The sequence continues at coordinate 100,690,769 of CM066328.1, forward strand.
AGTATTCTACATAACAGAGGCCTCTACCCATCTCACTACTTGTCCTCGGAAGATTGCATCAGCCAGTACTCAGGTGAAGTCATGTGGTCCAGCTAAGACCCCTGCCTCGGGAGTTTGACAGCCAATGGGATACATTTCTTACACAGGAACAGGAAAGACAAAGGCCCCAACAGAGGGTATATAACTAAGGGTCTCTCAGCATCTTGACCCTTTTTTCCCTTCTTTTCCTTCACCCAACATCTTGAAGCATGTGATCGTCCTTTTCATTTTGGAGCTCCAAGCCATGTGGTCCTGTCCACCATTAAACCATCTTTCCAAACAGCCTCCATGTTTACAGTGTCTTTTTCCCTACTTGGAACTGAACCCAGAAGGATTTTTCTTCCAACAAGGGCTTGAAATGTTGTTAGTAAATATATCTTCTACAAGTTACTGTTTTACTGAACATTCCATTGAAGGAAATAGTTACACTTTACCGTATATTCTTCAGCTTCTGCATTTCCCAAAATCGGATTCTTTATAATCACAGTTCCTCCCTCATTATGATGAATGCTTGGAGTCTAATTGTTCAGTGAAAAATATTGCTCAGAGGCTGCATAAACAATTTTAATTGGCTCAGGAGCCCAAAATGTGCTTTTTTGTTTGACTGCCAAGGCTGCTTTCTCACTCACTAATTATGCTGAGCTCCAGCTTTTACAAAAACAGGAAATAAAGCATCCATTACTCAAATGACAACTTGTCACCCAGCCTGCATTTCAACATCCATTGTGTAATTTCCTACTCTCAAGCTCAGTTAAGAGCTAAACGTTGTTTTTTTTTTTAGAAAACTAGTTGCCCCCATTTTACAACAGCCACACCACAGTTTATGCTACCCATTAGTAGACTGCAGTGCTTGCAATTCTGAAAACACTCTCTAAAGAGTTTTGCTGCACACCAGGCATGCTTCCATGCCACGGAAGTCATTATCTCTCTGTTTTGATTACCTCCTTTTTAGCACAGGAATCATTTCACCCTCTGGGCAAGACAACATGTAAAATTGCCGGCTGGGATTGCCAGTCAGTATCATTCAGAGATAACCTCTTTCTTTCCTTGTCAACAAATAGTCACTATGTGTGATGGTCTCTCATGGAAAGGATAAGACACAAGCAAGTGTTCTTGGGATGAGAGCCCAGAGTAAAATCCAGCGCTCCCTTTTATTGAGATTTTAGTACATGATAAACATAGCAAGAATGACCCCCTGATGGGTTACAATAATTAGATATAGTATAGACTTGTTTACAATTGTCCAAGCTGCTTCCTTAATCCTTGTGTTTATTTTTTACCGTTCTCATGATGAGATTTCCTTGCACTATCTCAGTGACCTTTAAACAAGCATGTGTGTATAAAGCATTAGATTAATCATTACTCAAACCCAAGCCAAAGTTTATTCCCATATCTCCCCTGTTTTAGTTTTTTGATGATCGCGGATGCCTCGATAGCTTTTCGCCATCTGCAACAGCAGTTCTCCTTCCGGAGGCTTCACCCGACACATTCCTAAAAGTCCAGGAAGACATTGGATAATACAGCATGCACAGAGAGAAAGTATAAAAAGCAATATCACTCCAACAATTAGGTGACGAATCCATGAACCATTTGGCAACCAGGACAAAAGTGTAGACCACATGTCCAGTCCCTCACCCTCTGATTGTAATGGATTCTTCTTCAAGTTTTGTTCCATATGCTGTATAGTAGCTGTAATGTTTGGAGAATAATCAGAGATATACATGCAACAATGCGTATGAATCACAGTGCAAACTCCCCCTTGCGCAGCTAGAATAGTATGCACCGCATATCTGGTTTGCAGGACAATGTCACGAATTTTGCCTTGCTCTTCTTCAAGCAGCCTTAGCATTTTAATGGTGTCATTAAACATAGTCATTGTCCAATTGTTTAAATGATGCAAATCTCTATAGTTCATCATGATTCCTAAAGGGGGAATAACTCCCCTTGATATCTGTGTCCAGTAGTCATGGGTCAAAACAGAGTTTACTTCCGTTGCAGAACGTGCATTGTGGATATGAGCAGTCCCCAAAGATTTTGAAATGATATGGGATTACTTTCCCAAAGGTGCAGACCCCTTTCCATCGTGCTGGCATGCGATCATAGGCCATCCGGCCACACAGCAACCATAAATTTGCTCCCAGGAGATGACCTGGCTTCGCATAGATTAATTTTGCAAAGGACTCCATTAACCAAGCCAAATAAGTGGACGATGGTGCGTTAGTCCCATCTGCACATTTAGACAACTGGTTTTCTTTCGTGGTGGGACAATATGTGGCAGGAATATATGGACACCCATTTTCATTGATCAAAGATGTGATATCAAATCTAGAGATGTTATGTACAAATTAAGTGAGATTTTTAGTTTTCATGTCATCCGAATAAACCCGACTTCCATTGGCAATAACAATTGTTTTGTTGCAAAATGGATATGCTCCCAAGTAAGTCATATTCTCTACCATCTCATTGTGGGTCCAACAGATACCTGCCACCTCTTGGATCCAGCTTCCAAGGTGTAAGGTAGTTATGTTACTTGGAGTCCAACTGTTAGACCATGTCCCCGAACAACCATAGCATTGTCCCTTATACCAGTTGCCTTCGGTCAGAGGTACTGCAACCATTGGAAGCCCTGATGTTTTGTGAGTTGGCATGTGCATACATACCCAACAATCAGTTTTGTTAAGAAGGTTTGCTATCTTCCCCATGTCCTGGATCAACGTGTTTCTTTTCCATTCCCCCAAATCCACCCCCTTGCCCCTTTGGCTGATGATAACGATGCACACAGCGAGCAGAAACCCAAACAACTGTCCCCTCATCTTCAATGGCAGCGTATCCTCGGCCCCAAGTTATCAGCGGGACAGGTCCTCTCCACGTTGGATCTGGCAGTCTCCTATACCGAACGTTTGGTCTTGGTGCTCCTGCAGAAGGGGAGGAAGCCAAATGCCTACTGGCTGCCGTAGCAGCGGGAGATCCTGTCATGTTTAGAAAATTTAAAGTATATAAGGTAATATTAAGAATGTTTTGTATGTAAGGCAAACCATATCCATCCACTTCCCCCATTTTTGTTTTTATATGAAGGAGCGCTTGTTTGAATGTCTGATGAGCTCGTTCCACAATGGCCTGACCAGTGGAATTGTAGGGAATGCCAAATTTATATATAATTGACTATTGATGACAAAATTCCGCAAAGGCGGTGCTGACATAAGCAGGGCCATTATCGGTTTTTATCTCCATTGGTGGCCCTACATGTGTGAAGGTACGGAGACAATGGTTGACTACATGTTTTGTAGCCTTTCCTCGTTGAGGTGTTGCCATAATAAATCCTGAATAGGTATCAATGGTGACATGCAGATGGTGCCAGGGTTTGAAAGGAGGGTGTTGTGTGACATCCATCTGCCATAGCTGAGAAGCAGATGTCCCCCGAGGATTTACTCCTTGAGAAAGAGCACTGGATTGGGCACTGCAATTAGGACATTGCTGAATAATAGCTGCTGCTTCTGCAGCAGTGAGCCCAAATTGTTTTCAAAGAGCTTTGGCATTTTGATGAAAATAGCTATGTGAGTCCCACGGAGTTACAGGGGAAAGCGAGAGACAGCACATGGCTGAGGCGGCCGTGTCAGCCACGTCATTCCCTTCCTGTAGCTCCCCGGGAAGTGGCTAGTGGCTGCGAATATGTGCGACATGCAAAGAATGTATGCGAGAATGAAGACAGCTTTGCGGGGCTAAAAACAGACTCATAAGATTAGTATCAATAGATGGGGAAAGATAAGCAAATTCAATGTTAAGTATCAATTGATAAATGTAAAGAGAATCCACAATTAAATTTAGCGGTTCTTGCGCAAATTCCTATAAGGCCAAAATAGCAGCAGCTAATTCAGCCCTTTGTGCTGATTGCTGAGGAGGGGTAATTTTTGTTTTCCATAACCCTTCCTGTCTCCATGCACAAGCGCCGTAGGTCTTACCACCGTCCGCATAAATGGTCACACCCTCAACTGGCTGCTTAGCAATAATTGAATTAAAATTTACAGATACATTTCGAAACAACTGGAAACAAGGGTCACTGGGGGTATGGCAAGAAATCTTCCCTGGCCAATTTTCAACAGCAATTTGCAATTCAATGGATTGACTATACCAAGTTTCCCACAAAGTAAGGGAGATGGGTAAAAATAACTGAACTAGATCTATGCCATATAAATGCATACTGCGATTCCGGCCTTTGATGATTAACTCACTATAAACCATAGCCATAGTAGAAACTGTTTTTCTGGGAGTATTCTGCAAATGCAACCATTCAGTAATATAAACCTGCGCCTCATGTAATTGAAATAAAGCTGCCATAGGCAAGGCTGGAGTTTGTAAAATTGCCAATGCAAATGGGGTATCGGGAATGCATCGATCAACCCAACGCTGCGTTAAAGCCACATTTACGTGTGCCAGTACCTCCCTTTGTCCTGCTGATAAGGTAATAGCAGAATCCAGTCTCGTGGAGCATTTCAGGGCCAAGAACAAGGGTTGGAGTACCGCTGGAGTTAACCCCAGGTAGGGTCTAACCCAGTTAATTGTTCCTAGTATTTGTTGTAATTTTAGTAGAGAAATTTTTTCCTCAATTTTGATTTCCGGAATGACCGGATGAGCATAGGTTGCAAGGACCTTATGCCCTAGGTAGGCATATGGTGTTTGACTTTGAATTTTTTCTGGGGCAATATGAAGTCCAAATCACAATAATACCTCTTTAAGGCAAGGTAACGCTGCCTTAACTGTTCCGGTGGGCCGGGAGCTACAATTAAAATATCATCCATGTAATGGTAAACCTTCCACCCAGGATGGGCGGTTCTGTATGGAACCAGAGCCATTCGAACATATGACTGGCACATCATTGGACTGTTTAGCATTCCTTGTGGCAAAACCTTCCATTGATAACGAAAGGTAGGTGCATTGTTATTTAACTCAGGTACGGTAAAGGCAAATAATTGCTTGTCATCTGCATGCAAAGGGATAGAAAAGAAGCAATCCCACAAATCTACTACAATTAGATCCCAATTGTGCGGGATCAGGTTAGGGTTAGGCAAACCACATTGTAACGCTCCCATTGGTTGAAGGATGGCGTTGACAGCTCTCAAATCATCTAAAATTCTCCATTTTCCACTTTTCTTTTTGATAACAAACATCGGAGTGTTATACGGACTAGAAGTTGGCTCAATGTGTCCTAATTGTAGCTGCTCAGCTACCAATTGATGTAAAGCTATAAGCTTTTCCTGTGGAAGTGGCCATTGGTCAATCCAAACTGGTTGAGAGGTAAACAATTGTAATTTTTCCATTATCCAATAACAATTTTTGTGCGGAACTGTGACAGCAAATCTTTACCCCACAAGTTTATATGCAGGGGTAACACAAGAGGCTGAATCTTTGCGGTCTCGCCAGTTGCTCTATGCAATGCCGTCAACCAATGTATACTATTTCTTGCAAACTGCATACCACCTACTCCACGAACAGCTGGAGAATCCTCAAGCGCCCATTCATTTGGCCATTCCTTTTGGCGTATCACAGAGACATCTGCTCCAGAATCTATAAGGCCAGAAAATGATTTTCCCTGAATTTCAATTGTCATTTTAGGTTGGTCTGTAGTCAATTTTTTTGTCAGCGCTAGCAATTCTGCAGCAACTGGAGAACTGGCCATTTCAGTGGACCCAAAACCGCCAGTTCGTGGGATCCCAATTAAAGGATTCATAGGAATATATGGAAGCAATAATAAGTGGGCAATAGTCACCGGCCATTAATGATGCAGGAGTATCAGTGTACAATTGTACCTTAATAACCCCTTTATAATATTGATCAATAACCCCTGGAAGAACAAATAACCCTTTTTTTGATGCAGAAGACTTGGGAAGTACCAATCCCACTGTTTTTTCTGGCAGTGGCCCATGCAAATGAGTGTCCTCAATGTACACTTGATTAGGAAAGGTCACATTAATTGAGTTCAACATTTTTAAACCCAAACCTGCACTCTTGGTAGTTGCAGGCAATGCTTTTGTGACAGCCTTGGGAGTGGGGCTAGCCCCAAATTTAATTTCCCGAATTTTGGTTCTGATCAGAGCGACATTGATTTGCCCAATGAAACCCTTTTTTGCATTTCGGACAGACCGACTTCGGGCAGACGTCCTTATTTTTGTGTTTGTTAAAAGCCTTTCTCCCCCCCCAGGGGCTCGGCACTGGGCTTTAAAATGGCCAGGCTTTCCACAATTAAAACAGTTTCCCATAGGTTTCATCCCCTTTTGTAATGCCATAGCCAAAGTCTCCATGTTGTACACCTGAGAACCCACCACTGCACATGCCTTTAACAGATCAGCCAGAGTAATCTCACCTCTAGCCACCAAAGGCTGTAAGATACGCTTGCAGTCAGCGTTTGCATTTTCAACTGCCAATTTCAGCAAAAGTTCCTTTGCCGCTTCCTCATTAGAGATTTGCCAGGTAATAGCCAATTGTAGCCTTTCCACAAAATCGTTATAGGGCTCAGATGCTGTTTGCTTAATTTGAGAAAAAGACCGTGCCGGGGTTCCCACATCCTGGATGCGGGAAAGCGCCCTAAGGACAGCCGCCATAACCACGGGAAATACGTGATCAGGCAAATTAGTAGCTTGATCAGCAGTGGATTCAAACAAGCTTGCCCCATAGATTTGGTCTGGCATATACAGCCCCCCCGAATTCCATCCCCTAGTGATAGCTTCCCTTTGGTACTCTGAATCAAAAACCATATATTGAGTAGAGGTCAATATCATTCTCATTAAATCTTTCCAGTCATTAGGAATCATGCGTGAGGTAGCCAAACTTGTCAGGAGACCTTTTATAAAAGGACTTTGAATACCATAATCTTTAATGGCTTTCTTGATTTCCCTAAGTACTGCCAACGGAATCGGAACCCATTCCGCTTGCAGGTTGCCTTGAACATTCACTTGCCTATTAACTAGAAACAAATTTATCTGGGGAATCTCATCAGGCTCTAACTTCCCCTCATTGAAAGCCTGATGCATCATTGCTTGAACTTTTCCCATTTGTGGCTGGGGTTTCCCCTCCACAGGCTTAGGTGCTGTTTGCTTAATTTGAGAAAAAGACCGTGCCGGGGTTCCCACATCCTGGATGTGGGAAAGCGCCCCAAGGACAGCTGCCATAACCATGGGAAATACGTGGTTATGGGGGTGAGAAAACATACTCCAGTTTTGGAGTTGGAGGGTGCAACACAACTCCTTTATAAGGAGGAGGTTCTACTAAAGGTTTTAAAAGAGGTTGTTGCTGGGTCTCTAAAGCAGTCATAACAACCTTCCAATATGTCAAAATTTCAGCTGTTGCCCATGGCTCCTCATGAAGGATAGTTCCAATTCTCCTCCACGTGTCTAACTTTAAAGAGCCTCTCTCTGAGTACCAGGGGCATTGCTGCCAGATCTCTTGCAGCAGCCTTTTCACATTACCTTTTGAAAGAACTATATGCTCCCCTGTAGAGGGTTTAAAGATAAGGAAATTTGTCCTGACTAACTTCAACAGCTCACTAACATGACATTCCTGTGGCTGAGAAAGTTTTCCCCCCATGTTCCCTGAAAAATCCTATTGTCCAGCAATAGTTAAGTATGTACTTTACCTATTCCAGGCGAGGAAACATGGAGGTCCAGACATGTACCACCTGCAGTGGATCACATCAGGGTCATCACTTGTGGTGGTCTCTCATGGAAAGGATAAAACACAAGCAAGTGTTCTTGGGATGAGAGCCCAGAGTAAAATCCAGCGCTCCCTTTTATTGAGATTTTAGTACATGGTAAACATAGCAAGAATGACCCCCTGATGGGTTACAATAATTAGATATAGTATAGACTTGTTTACAATTGTCCGAGCTGCTTCCTTAATCCTTGTGTTTGTTTTTTACCGTTCTCATTATGAGATTTCCTTCCACTATCTCAGTGATCTTTAAACAAGCATGTGTGTATGAAGCATTAGATTAATCATTACACAAACCCAAGCCAAAGTTTATTCCCACAACTATGTGTGCATCGGTTTTTCTCAAAATAATGCCTGCCCCCCTAAAATTTACTCCACTTTATCTAAGAGCAAAGAAGTAGATTATCAACTGTTTTACACAGATATAATTGAACAATTGTTCTCAAGGGAAGCCTTTGCTTTTGAAGTGAGAGCTTAGCACAGGAAGGAAGGAAGAAAACAGCTGTGGCCTCTTGGAAATGGATGGAGGCCTGAGGAATTTAGATAGATCTCCTCTTTTGTAGCAGATCATAGATGGCCGCAAGGAAAGAATGGCACAGCAAGCTCTTGGTGACTTTGAGCAGTTGATGTGACCTTTTCAGAAGAGTATATTGTGTGATAGTTCTAGCATGTCATTGTAGAATCCATCACAACTTTCAATGTTCTTTTTTTTTTGGCTTTGTATCTAAATTATATTTTTAAAAGACTTTCAAGAAGAGATTGGACTGCCATTTGTCAGAAATAGTGTAGGGTCTACTGCTTAGGCAGGGGGTTGGACTAGATGACCTACAAGGTCCCTTCCAACTCTGATTATCTGTATCTGATTGATTATGGTAAGAATTGGTGGATGTGGTAGTTAAGGATGGGAGCAGAGGAACCCAGGTTTTAGTCTTCCTTCAGGCATGGAATCCAGCTGGATAACTTTGGGCCAATATTTCACCACCCAAATCAGTCTCAGGCACTGTGACAGCCAGCTGAAAAATTAAACAGCTTGTCGCATCTTGGACCAATCCCTTAAGAACTGCAGGGAGCCAGCTATCAAGCCACAACAAGAATCCTAGAAAGATCCATTGGTTTATACATAGAATTCAGGGGTGTGAAACTGGCGGATGCGTCACGCACAGGCCCACTGCAGTTCCGCAAAGGTGGAAAATGTCATGATACACCAACGTGATGCTGCAAGTTTGACACCCGTGACATAGATGATACCTGCGCTTGAACCACAAACAAGAAGGAACAATCATGAAGGAAATAAAGGACTCCCAGAACAAATGGATTGAACTTTACAAAAAAAAATCCAATCAGCAGCCAAGCTTCTTGAGATCAAGAGGGACAGCAGGGACAGAATTAAACAGGGAGTGTGGGAATCAGCAAGATATCTCAATGATCTGATCTTCCCAAAACAAAGAATAGCATTCTTCAGAGCCAGATTTAATATTCTCCCATCAGCACTCCTTCAGGGCAAGTATAAGAAAACACCAATAGCAGAACGGGTAAGTATATGTGGTAAAGGAGAAGTTGAAGATATTTCACATGTTTTATTGTACTGTGAGTTATACAGAGTTTATATTGAAGCAGAATGCAACAATATAGGTCATTGTATATTCTCCCCTTACTAGAGAGATTGCCAGGGAGGGCAGACAATTTTTATATAGACTTTCTCCTCCAGGATTCAAACCCAGCTATGGCAAAATTCTGTGTTGCTGCAATGTCTAATAGAAAAAAATTGGTTACAGAATTATAGCTGTCAATTTGTGACAATTTTTAGAGATAGAACAAACTTTGGAAAATGATATTTACACACATATTTATTGGCTCTCCACTCATATAACCCAGGGAGTGCCCCTAACTGTTTGAGAACATGTATTTTCTTAACGGAAGTTTTTATCCACTATTAATGTATTATAATGTGTCAGTATTTTTTATATATATTGTAAATAGTGATGTCTATTGCTGGTCTAAGACTGTAATAAAGTTATATTCTATTCTATTAATTTATGTTCCAGTCTTAAAAATTAATAAATCATACATATTTTTTAAATTGCAAAACTTCAGTGTTTGGAAGTAATACAAATAGTACAATGTACATAAGTAAATACATAATGGACATAAATAAAATACATACAGCTTTTCATGTGTCTACTTTTTCAAGAAATGAGAAATTTTCTTCCACACGTAAAATGTAAGGGTACATAACTTTTGATATACAAACTTCCATTCCAATGTGTAGATATCTTGGTGAAAGCATGCGTGAAATGCTGTTTCCCACAGTATAAAATGTAACTGCAAAGTTACACTGGCTAAGGCTGTAACCAGCATTTGAAAACAGTTCTTTAGGGTTTTATTGTACATAAACTACATGATTTTGTAATACACTTATAATAATATACCATTGTATAGGGATAAGGAAATATTTTCTTGGCCATTTTTCTTATGCTGTTATTGCAGTAACAGTTAGAATCTGGAATTGTCATGACCTAGATCCGTGTTGGCGAACCTATGCCAGGCGTGCCAGAAGTGGCACACAGAACCATTTCCCCTGGCATGCAAGAGGTCGCCCAGAAGAGCCCCACTGTGCATGCGGATAGGATAGCATAGGATAATACAGTAAGCAGTAAGGTCATCGAATTAAATTGAAAGCAGAAATCAGAATCTTGTCAACTACCAGTATAACGCTGGAGGTTTCAAATGATGAAGCTGCAGTAAGAATCTAAAGTTGAGTCTATGCACATTCAAAAGAAGTCGGTGCTTACCTTGAAGACTTTATATTGAACATGCACACCTCTTATCATGTTAGCTGAGACCTTAGTCATCTTATGTATGGACAATTGTAATGTACTGTACACTGTAATGGGCATTTTGCAGTATGCCCATGTGATACCATGCACCATGAATTGCACTGTTTACCAGTGGCTTCTGGATAGAATTCAAAGTACTGGTTACTACTTATAAAGCCCTTCAAGGCAGAAGACTGGCAATTTGAGGTACCACCTATCTCTCTGCTAGATTGTGCAGAGCAGGCACATTTCAGATCCCTTCAATTAAATCTTATCTACAGTGCATTCTCTAACCAGACATAGGAAGTGGGCCTTCTCTGTCGTGGCACCTTCCCTCTGAAGCAGCATCCTTCAGATATTTGCATGACTGCACACTGATGATATTCAAGCAATCTTTGGAAATGGGCTGTTCCCCCAGGTTTTGGATTAGGATGAGTTCTGAGCAGGGGTGGGCTTCAAAAATTTTAGCAATGGATTCTCTGCCTGATTGCTAGGTGGGCATGGCCTAGTCAGCCTCCTGCACCATGGAGGGGCATTTTTTTTCCCCCTCTCCAGGGCTCCGGAGGCTCTCTGGAAGCCAGCAACAAGCCTATTTCCAGCCTTCCCAAACTTCCAGGAGGCCCGTTTTCCACCCTCCCTATGCCTCTGCGCATGCCCGGCACTTATCTACATCCAAAACGGGCCACATGGGAACTCCTGAGAAGGGCAGGGCAGAGTGGGTGGGACCCGCCAGGAGTGGGATTTGTGGGTTCTCCAAATTGTGCAGAATCTTAGCTCTGAACCCCTGTGAGCCCCCAGCAGCCCCCACCTCTGGTTCTGGGCACATTTAAAACTCTTATCATTTTTGTTATGTGGGTCTTTTTTGCTGGACACCCATTAGGTTTTTTTTTTGTTGTTGTTGTTGTTGTTCTATTTTTATTGCTTTTAATATTTTAAGTTGTCTTGCATTTTAGGGAGTTGGGCAGCCTCTTTATCACATACATAGCCTATTTCCATTATAGTTCACTCCTCACTTCATATAATTGCTCTATTTTTAATTGCAGATCATAGAGATAACTAGATATGTATATGTATATTGTATTAGTCACGTTTAGGTAAGAAGACTTTCTTTACCTAGAATAAACTAGCAGTACTAAATGGCAAAAAGCAAAACTGCAAGGGTGTACTGGCTGAAAAATATGGGATATTTCATTTGGCTTTGTGGGAGGTGAATAAAACAGATTGGTCTCAACTCTGAGTGCAGACACTTAGTGACTGTGGTAATTAATATAATTTAATCATCAATAAGAATCATAGCATTTTTATTACAAGCTTCTAGTTTGCCTACCTTTTCCAAAACAAAGTGGAAACTTTTAGTCACTATGTCTGGGAAAATATTAGGCATTAATATGTACATGAACCAAACACATCTGATCTCTTCTGTAACCAACACAAACAAATCTGGGTTCAATTATTGTTCTTTTATTGTACATTTATATCCACAGATATTCACAAGTTGACCCTAACAGATATTATCTTCAAAATTATTTCCCCCTTTTGTTCGTATGGCCATGTTAATAATTGCAAGGCGGTATATAGCTACAAAATAGAACATAGCCTCATCTTGAATATGTGTTTAAATTGCTTTTACTGATGTTTTTATTCCCAAGCGATTTTTAAAAAATGCTACTGGTAACCTTGTAAACTCCGTTGACAAATAGCCTGGGGGTAAGAGACGATATTCCAGGGGGTGCGAGAAAAGTCCAGGTAAATAATAGGATATTGGCTATGTTATGTTCGGAAGGTCGGACTCATAAAGAGGAGAGACTTCAGTTCAGTAACAACAGCTCTTTATTTATTGGCAGGAACAAGTCTGAAAAACTAGTAGCCGCTTTGGCTCTTTTATACAGCTGGCTGCGTCTTGGCAGCCAATGAAACTGCTTTAAGTCTCCTGTGCTTGGTTTCAACCAATAGCAGTAGACTCTTAGCGAGCCAATCATAACTGCCCTGGCTGTCCAATCAGGTAGTGGTTGCAATGGACCAATGGGAATGCGGGCTTTCAAGTCTCTGAATATGGAACACCCCTCCCCTCTTGGTATCGTCCAAGGGTGGGGTGACGTAGTCACATAGGTAGGTGGGTCTCCGTACCTGCCTACTTGACCTGTGCGTTTCAGTTAGTCTTTGGTCGTCAGTAGGTTCGGATGGGCTCCGCGTCACTCTCAAACCTCTCGATGGAACCGCCTGGAAGGGTGAGCCGGGCCTATAGCTGCAACTCCTGCCTGGTTCACCCGGGTTGGTCAAGTCATTTGCTCTGCTGTTCTCTCCTGGATTTTCCGGGCTTGTTGAGCTTGTCCGGCTGCTTCTTCCAGGTGAAGCACCCGTCTGCAACGGCTCTGTGTTTTCAGGTGAGTATGGTTGGTTTATTGTTTGGTTTTCATTTGGGGGGTGTTCTGCTTGCATTGGGTTTTTCCCTTTTTCAATGTTTGGGGTTCTCCCCCCCCTCCCGATTTCTTTATTAAAGTCCAAGCTGGCTAGTCTTGACCGGAGCTGGTCGATGTGGCGCTTCCAGCTCCATCCATTGGTTGTTTCTAGACAGTATGACCAGGGGCCGGTGATTTGGGTGATGCAGGTGGGTACCCAGAGAGGGTCTCCGGTAAAGCTTTTCACAAAGACGGTATCGCCAACGTTGAATGCGCGGTGTTGGCTAGTGGAGCCTGGGGGTTTCTCCGGGTTATATGTGGGATGCAAACAGTCTAGTGGTGAACGGAGTCTTCTGCCCATGAGTAGTCTGCTGGGCATTTGTTGGTGGTTGTGTTTGTGACAGGGTTCAATGGGTGCCTCTTTGCCATCTGGTGGGGTATGACTGAGGATTGCCCTCACTCCGAAAGGTGATGCATCGCATGTCATCGTTAGTGGTAGAGTTTCACTGTATTGGATGAGGACTGTGTTGGAAGTTAAGAGGTTTTTATTTGTTGAAAGGTGTTTCCCTCCCATTTTCCCCAAGTCCAGGAGGCAGTTTTGTCCAATAGTCTATGCAATGGTTCCGCCACGGTCGCCTTTTGGGGTAGGAAAACATTATAAAAATTAATGAGTCCTAAAAATGCCTGAAGCTCTGCTTTGTTTTTCGGCCTGGGGGCTTCCTTGATGGCTTTAAGTTTTTTCTCTGTGGGTTGAATTCCATGTTTGTCAAGGAGATATCCCAAGAACTCAACCCTCTCAGTGCGCAGCTGGCATTTCTCTTTTTTAACTTTCAAGCCAGAGTCTTGAAATTTTTGGAGCACCACCCTTAGGCGTTTTTCTAGTTGTTTCTTATTGGTAGCTGCCACTAACACATCATCAAAATATGGCACTACTCCCTTGATGCCTTGCAGCATTCTTTCCATGAGGCTTTGAAAGACCCCAGGCACTACACTGACACCGAATTGGAGGCGGTTGCATTTAAATGCCCCCCTGTGTGTTACAATCGTCTGTGCCTTGGCAGTTTCTGCATCGACTGGTAGCTGTTGATAGGCTTGTGCCAGGTCGAGCTTTGCAAAAACCTGGCCTCCCCCCCAGTGAGTGTAGGAGTTGTTGGACTACTGGCACGGGGTAGGCGCTTTGCTGCAGGGCATGATTGAGGGTAGCCTTATAGTCACCACAGATTCTTATGGAGCCATCTGGTTTGATGGGGGTGACTATAGGCGTTTCCCAATGGGTGTGATCGATAGGCTCCAATACCCCTTGGGCGATGAGCTTATTTAGTTGCTCATCTATTTTGGGTGCAAATGGCACTCGCCGTGGTTTGAGGCGGATTGGGGCAACATCTGGGTTAAGGTTGAAAGAGATTGGGGACCCCTTGTACTTGCCTAAGGTGTTGTCGAAGACCTCTTAGAAATCTCGTGCAAGGGCCGCCTCCCAATCTTCTTCGTTAGTGTGGTGGATGCCGGCCACTTCTATCCCTAGTGGCTCGAACCATTGTAGTCCAAGCAGGCTGGGATGATCTTTGTCCATGATGGTGAGTGGCAGGATGTTGGTGTGGTCTTTGAATGTGACTTTGAAATGCCCAATGCCGGTAACGGGAATGCGGTTCCCTTGGTAGTCTCTGAGGATCAGCTTTTGGCCGCTTAGTTCGTGTTGGCGTATGCTGGGTATTAGGCACTTGATGGTGTGCCAGGAGACCATGGAGAGGTAGGATCCAGAATCTACTTCCATGGAGCATGGTTGGTTTTCGATGTTTACCGTTATGCGTACTTTTTGGGCATCTATGGTAGAAGAATGGCCGATGACAACTGTTTGATGGGTCTCTTCTTTTCGCAGCGCTTTGTTGAATCGCTTGGTCCGGCCGTCTTGGCTCCATCGGCTGTCAGTCTGGCAATCCCGATGCCTTGGGGGGGTGCCATCTCATCATCTAGGGCTGCCACCTCGGTGCCGGGGTCTGTGGTTGTGTTTGTTTTGGCAAACCATTGCGATGTGCCCCCGCTTCTCACAATGCCGACAAACAGCATCAAGAAAACAGCATTCAGAGCGGGGGTGATCGCCTCCACATCCGGCGCATGGGAACCCCGACTTACGACCCCGTCGGTCTCGTCGATCGCATCCCAATTGGAGCCAGTGAATTTCTTCCTCCTCATAGTCGCTGTCAGAGGGGGATTCGATGTTGCCGTGATGGGTGGAGGCGGTGTGTTTCTCCGATGTCGCAGCTGTCTCGCTGGCAGGATGGCGGTTGGTTGTATTTGCTCGCTGCATACGAGCCACTGATTTGCGGGTGGCTTCTGCTGCAGTTGCCTCAGCTATGGTGTCGGTGAGAGAGATACTGCCTTTTGCCATCAGTTTGCTTTGTAGTGTGAGGTCTTTTAGGCCGAGGACGACCCGGTCTTGCATTGCCTCTTCTAGGTCAGTGAATCTGCACAATCCTCCTAGGTCCCTTAGATCAGCCACGAATTCACTGATGCTCTTGCTCTCGCGCTGGTCTCTTCGGTAAAAGTCATGCCAGCGAATGAGGGTGGGCACGGCTGGAGCATAGTGGTTTCAGAAGATGGGTGCAAGGTCATCCCAGTCCATTGCCTTGACATCTGCCGGTTTTGTCAAAGCCTTGGCCATTTTAAATACGGCAGGCCCGCAGTGTGTTAAAAATACGGTCCGCTTCCGGTTTCTGTTGGTGTCCTTCAGGTTGCTGCACTCTAGGAGCATTTGAAACCGATTGATGTAGGACTCCCAGTCCTCAGTGGCCGGATTAAAGGGAGCTCGTGGCGTGGCATTGCTGGCCATCTTGATGGTCGTTTTCACACCGTTTGCCATGTGCTGGGTTGTCTCGTTGTCTTCTTAATCCCATCCTCGTCGTCAGTGTTATGTTCGGAAGGTCGGGCTCATAAAGAGGAGAGACTTCAGTTCAGTAACAACAGCTCTTTATTTATTGGCAGGAACAAGTCTGAAAAACTAGTAACCGCGGCGGCTCTTTTATACAGCTGGCCGCGACTTGGCGGCCAATGACGCTGCTTTAAGTCTCCTGTGCTTGGTTTCAACTAATCGCAGCAGACTCTTAGCGAGCCAATCATAACTGCCCTGGCTGTCCAATCAGATAGCAGTTGCAATGGACCAATGGGAATGCAGGCTTTCAAGTCTCTGAATATGGAACAGGCTATATGTTGGCATTTATTATTTATTTCAGGGGGTGCAAAGTTCGAGTCAAACTTCTTTAGGGGTGCGGGGCGAAAAAAAGGTTGGGAACCACTGGACTAAATGATTAGGCTAAGATACCTTGGGGATATGAGACCTTCCCTAACTCTTCAAGGAAAGAACAGGAATCCCAGAAGTAGACTACTCACAAAGCTGTTCTCACATTTAACCCAGTGGACCACTAAACCAGGAAGGTTACTGCAAAATCCATTCCGTCCCTATCCCACTAACCTGCTTTCCAACTCCATTCTCCTGCGCAGGGCAACAAAAGAAGACTCAGCCAATCAGCTGGGAGTAGCAAGACAGAGAATAGTTGGGGATGGGACTAATCAGAGGTGGTATTTGCCGGTTCTCTGAACTACTCAATATTTCCACTACTGATTCTCCAGAACTGGTCAGAATCTGCTGAATACCACTTCTGATCTTACCTATGTTTCTGCATAAGGCTATCACATGAACTGTGTCAAATACCATCATTTTGGAATACGGACTCCTCATCTATTCTGTCCGCAAAATTCCTAATATGCCTTCATCATTGGTGGCAACTAGAGAGCCTTGTGATGGAGATGTTTTCTGCTGCCAACCATTAACCTCTGTAATGGAGAGTTGCTTTTTTTTCTCCCCTCTTCATTTTGGAGGTTTTAGTTGACAAAATGGGTTGAGTATTATTTCTTCAATATGACTGAAGTTAATCTAGCCCCATAAATGTGTTTGTTTTGGCTAATCTTCAACCCCATTTAGTGTTCCCATAATATATCAACCTGTTTGCATCAAAAAGCAAACTTGATTCCTCACATCACATCTGGTCCATCTTTTATTGGGGACCTCTTTCTGCAAAGTTGTGAAGACACGTTTGTTTCTAGAGATTGTTTTTGACTTTTCGTGTTATCTTTTTTTGAGATGTTACAAAGATGATGTTACTATTTTTCAATGTGCTATTTGGGTACTTACATTGGATTTGTGTTATTTATGTTTTTAATCCTGTATTTTTAACTTCCCAGAGTCTTGGGCATTGGGTGGTACATGCGTTTACGTAATTGTTAAATAAACAGTTTCCTCTCTGGCTGTAAGATATGGCTTTTGTATTTTATTTATTATGATTCTTAAATTAGAATTTCAACATAAGGCAGACAGATGTTTGCAAGTAGAAAACTAACATATAAAGGAGAATGACCTATCACAGTCCTATCTCAGAAATAAGATATTACTTATGAAACTTGGAAGGATAACACATTTTTATAACATAAAGCAGAAAAAAGTCTTATTTACAAAGCTTGTCCTATGGAGTATTTTAAAATGCCATGAGATGTTTCAGCAGTTTTATTTCAGAAGTTTTATTTGAACAGTTACTGTTTTTCCCTGAAAGATGCATCCATAAAAAGCCCTTAATCCCAGCAGTATTTTTTCCCTAAGGGAAGAAGAATTAATAATATTTCCTTGCCTCGTCTCTTCCAAACTGTAATCTTTCTGGGCCAAATAAAACATGTCATTATTCATACAATGGGAAAATAATAGCCTAGGTGACAAGATAAACTATATTTATCTCAGCTAGGAAAGTCAGGCTTCTATAAACAAGATAGTAAATAGACAAATTGGAGCATGCAAAGGGCAAAAATGGTTTGTCGCCTAAATATTTCTTTATATGGTACCAAATTGTGATTTGTGGTTAATACGAACTAGCTACATAGTATATATTCTTCCCCATAGTTCATATCTAATCCAAAATTAACATAAGACTATCCAGTTGAAGCTGCCATCTTAAAAGAATGGATACTATATATCCCAAATTAAAGGTTTATTGAGTCTTGCTGAAGAGATTAGAAATCAGAAACTTCCTTTTTCAAATCACAATATTTGCACATGAATGTACAGAGCAGGTTAAAATGGGCCTTTTTTAAGGGGAAGACCAACAAGTGTAGAAATAAGTACATTATGTGAAATGAGTGGTTTTAGGACAAAATTTTAGAAGATTTGAATTAGAAAGTAATAAAGCAATGAAATGAAATTTAATTTCCTCACTGGTTTCATTTACTGAAGAATGGGAAATAACTGAGTAGGAATAAGACATGGAATTGCTAAAAACCAGAATTTGAGGTTTGTTACAAAACTCTGGTCTCTGTTTATGAAAAATTGTGATAAATCTTCTGATAAATCCTAATAAGTGTACAACAGCATTAGCATTTTATATTCCTTCTTTCAATGATTTCTGGATACTGGAATGAAGGACAGTCAGAGAAAACTAGGAAGCCCTGAATGGCAGAGAAATCGGTTGTTTTAGTCATTTTTATTATTAAATTATGGTTTGGTTTTTAAATTGAGTTTAATTTTTTTTTCCTAGAAAGCCAATTTGAGTGACCTTTGTAAAAAAGGCAAGATATATATCCAGTAAATAATATAAGCAAAATAGTAATCACTTCCATATTACCTTCTTAAATCCTTAAGAGGCAAACAATATTCTGCCTCTTAAAAATTACAAATATGCGTCCATTCATTCTGTATTTTAGATTGTAAAAAGATAAATTTATTTGAAGGTTACAAAACTGAAGTAGTTTTAAATCAAAATGTGAAACTGGTTATTAGCTAACAGGTTTCCTTTACAAAAGGTTGTTGATAGAAGGTAATGAACTGTTTATCTAAATACTGTTTCACTGCTCTTAAGATTGCTTAAAGAATATCACAACATATTAACTGATTTAATCTAAACATGTGAATAAACAATTTAAAACATAAAATTTAAGTCTACTGGTATAACATTTTGGAATTTCCCCAAAACTTATGAAACTTGAGTCGAGTAAGTAAATGTTGATACCAGTGTGATATCCATGAAGAATTTTTTCTCATCGTGCAACAATCATGTCTGAGAAAACTGCCTGCTCTTGCTAAGTTTTGTAATAATAAAAGAATATTTCTTGGGAGGTGGCAAATTCATTATGCAGTGTTACTTCATGGTGGCATCAATCTGTAATCTTTTTTGTTATCTCTTGTATTAAGAGTATATCCTATTGTTGTGAACTAATAAAATACTCAAATAAAGTTTATCAAAAGCTTTAGAAAATAGCAGGGTTCTAGCCCTGCACTTCTGATTGGCCGATAATAGCGATATTGGATTAGTCCGTTCAGGAGAATCTGATTGGCTGTTAACGGGCCACTCTCATTGGTTAAGGGGGTTAACACTCCACGTTTCCTATTGGTTACTAGAGCAGCAGCTTGCCTATAAAAGGGCTGCTTTTGCTCCAGGGTTTTGCTCTGTTCAGAAGGTATAATAAAGAGTTGAAGTTCACTGTTCACCATCTCGTCTCCGTTCCTTGCGCCCATGCACAGAACTTAACACTGGTGACGAGGGTGGGATGCGGAGACGTCAGAGCTGACTGAACACTACAGAGCACTAAACAGAGCACATGGCTGAAGGCGCATCAACGGCGGAAACCATGACCGGCGGTACCATACCACCCGCTCCATTCAACCTGGCACAAGAAGACTGGGACTCATACATGGACCGGTTCCAGATGTTTCTAGAGACCAACAACTTGAAGGATGCCACTACTGGGAAAAAGAGAGCGGTATTCCTGACTCACTGCGGACCTGCCATTTTCAAGATGGCCAAGGCACTGGCGAAACCGGCTGAGGTGAAATCTATGGACTGGGACGTCCTCGAGCCCCTCCTACGGGCCCACTATGCACCTACTGTACCAATGCTTGTACAAAGACATGAATTTTACCGGAGAGACCAGCAGAAAGGAGAAAGTGTTGCAGATTTCATCGCGGATCTCCAGAACCTGGGAGGCCTCTGTGGGTTTGCCGACCTCGAAGAAGCTCTCAGAGACCGAATAGTTCTGGGATTAAATGCACCGCACATGCAAAGCAAGCTGATGGCGAAAGGCGACATCAGCCTTGCAGATACCATCGCTGACGCTACTGCAGCAGAAGCAACCAGAAAGTTGGCTGCCCGAATGCGCCGCACCAACGCCTCGCTCCACCAACTCGCCGGTGAAACTTCACCTCGCCTTGAGGGACATGCAACAGCAACCCACCACGAGGACCTCGAATCGTCATCAGAAAGTGATGAGGAAGAAGTCAACTGGCTCCGGTCTGAACGAGACCAACGCCACCAGCGTAACCAGAGACTGCAATATCAATGCACAGGCTGTGGGGCAAACCACCCACGATCAGACTGCAAATTTCTCGATGCGCTCTGCCATATTTGTGGGAAGAGAGGCCACATCGGAAAGGTCTGTCGAAGCAAGATAGGAGCCAACCCATTTCAGAGGGGGACCAACTATCACCAACCCACAGGAAGTCATCCTGTGAATCGGGAACATTCGAACCACAATGGAACAACCACTCCTACAGAAATAAACCACAAGCCCATTCAACGAAACGAGAAGAGGCACACCAAACCATCACGATTGGTCATGCATCATCATTAGATGCAAAGAAAATCCGAGTGAAGGTCGCCATCGAAAACCAGCCCTGCGTGATGGAAGTCAATTCAGGATTGTCCCTCTTGATTGTTTCCTGGAAGACCCTTAAACAGTTGATCCCTGCCGTCTGGCGGCAAGACTTCAGAACCAAAGAATCATTCTCAAGGACTATTAAGGAAACTGAATTCCGGTCGTTGGATCAAGCCTAGTCCTGGTCTCATTCAAAAATCGTACTGCATCCTTACCATTGACTGTCGTCAACCATGATCGGCCTAGTTTGTTAGACCTTCAATGGTTTGCTCCACTTGGGATAGAGGTAGCCGGCATTCACCAGACCAGCAGCGACGACCCTTTTGCCCTTAAACCAGATTGACGAGCAGCTTGATAAATTAATAGCCCAGGGTGTTTTAGAACCAACCGACCATGCTCCTTGGGAAACCCCAATCGTAACACCCATCAAACCAGATGGATTGTTAAGGATTTGTGGGGACTACCGTGCCACCCTGAATCACATCCTTCAACAGAGCGCTTACCCGGTACCGGTGGTACAATACCTCCTCCATTCCCTGGGGGGCGGAAAGGTCTTCGCTAAATTGGATTTAGCACAGGCGTACCAACAACTGCCTGTCGATAAAAAAACAGCAGAGGCACAAACGATCGTTACACACCGAGGCGCTTTTAAGTGCAACCGACTCCAATTCGGAGTTAGCGTGGCCCCAGGGATCTTTCAGAGCTTGATGGAGAGACTGTTACAGGGAATAAAAGGGGTCGTACCATACTTTGATGACGTTTTAATTGCTGCCCCTAATAGAGAAATACTAAAGGAGCGTCTTAGACTCGTTCTCCAGAAATTCAAAGACTCTGGCCTTAAAGTTAAAAAAAATAAATGTCAACTGTGTACAGATAAAGTAGAGTTCCTGGGGTACCTAATCGATAAACAAGGCATTCACCCCACCAGTAGCAAGTTAAAGGCAATCAAGAATGCCCCAAGACCCAGAAACAAGACTGATCTCCAAGCTTTCCTGGGGCTTATTAATTTTTACAACATCTTCCTGCCCCACAAAGCGACCGTAACCAAGCCCCTACATCGGCTTCTCGATAAAAAAGCAACCTGGGTTTGGGGGCACCGAGAGGAACATGCGTTCCGACAAGTGAAAAACTTATTAACTTCAGATGCTGTTTTAATGCAGTATAACGAGACTTTGCCTTTAACAATCACATGTGACGCGTCACCCTTTGGAGTAGGAGCCATTTTGAGCCATGTGTTACCAAACGGTAGTGAAGCCCCTATTGCCTATTTTTCAAGAACTCTATCAAAGGCTGAACGTAACTATAGTCAAATCGATAAAGAGGCTCTTGCTGTTGTATCTGCTGTTAAACGGTTTCATGAATATGTTTATGGACGAGTTTTTACTCTCGTTACCGACCACAAACCTTTGCTGGGGATTATAGCGGGAGATAAGCCAACCCCCTATATATTATCACCTAGAATAACTCGCTGGTCGGAGTTTTTGGCTGCGTACAATTATAAGCTGCAGCACCGCCCGGGGAAAGCCATTCCCCACGCTGACACATTGAGCCATGCACCACTTCCGGAAACCGTCGATGACCCAGCTCCAACCCTTACAACTTTCCAGATTGAGACGCTACATTCACTGCCGCTGACCGCTAGAGATATCGCGATCGAAACAAAACGCAATCCTATCTTAAAGCGGGTTCTGAGCTGGGTCGAACGAGGATGGCCAGTAGATCAAACCCCTGACGACTTCATTCCCTTCAAGAATCGACAAATGGAACTTTTTTCGCAAAAGGGCTGCATCCTGTGGGGGGATAGACTCGTCGTCCCAGAGCGGTTACAACAAGCGGTACTAAAGACACTGCATGAGGGCCACCCCAGCATCGTGCGCATGAAAGCGCTCGCACGAAGCTACGCGTGGTGGCCGGGCATCGACAAACAAATCGAAGCCTGGGTAAAGACTTGTTATAAGTGCCAGGAGGTTAGCAATGCCCCACCAAAAGCAACTCCGACAGAATGGGAAACACCTCGGGGACCGTGGTCCCGCATTTATATTGACTTTGCGGGATCTACTAAGGGACATACGTTCCTATTAACAGTGGATGCCTACTCAAACTGGCTCGAGATCCACGAAATGAAAAGTACTACAACTGAGTCTGTCATCCGGAAGTTGAACAGATTATTCACGACGCATGGACTGCCAGACATTCTGGTATCCGACAATGGACCCCAGTTTACCGTGCTTTCTTTTGAACAATACTGAGCGGACCACGGTATTCGCCATGTGCTAACTTCGCCAGCGCACCCTGCGGCTAACGGAAGAGCCGAGCGCATGGTACAGTTTGTTAAAAAAAACCTGTACAAGATGGACTATGGGGACATTGAAGATAAGATAAATAGAATACTCCTTCTCCAACACATCACTCTGCACAGCATCACCAACAAGATTCCAGCGGAACTATTGATGGGACGCAAACTCCGCTCCCACCTCGACCGGCTTCACCCGTCTTACGAGCCAGAGAAACCCTGTGGATCTAGCGGAAAATGCCGCAAGTTCCAGATAGGTGACTTAGTTTTCGCCAGAAACCTTTCTGGTGAACCGTTGTGGATCGAGGCCATTATTATTAAAGCCACTGGACCCAGGTCGTACCGGGTGAAAAACTGCGACAGAAAAATATGGAAACACCATATTGATCAGCTTCGCTGAAGGCCTAGTTATACCTAGTTACCTAGTTTCCGTGACTCCGGTAACTCCCAAACTGAGGGGGGAGGGGATGTCGAAGAAACCGATTTCGAGATGGCTGAAAGCAGGAATGAAAGAAGTCAGCCATTGACCGTGACAAGTGAAGAAGGATCAAGGATGGGGGTGGCCTCACCACAGAGGAACAACCCAACAGAGGCAAGCCCGCTTGGGCCAGAGGACAACGACGAGAACACTAGCGGCACCGAGTTGTCCAACGAAGAACCACCAGCACCCAACTTGCCCGAAAACGTCCCACCAAAACAGGCTTACGGACAAGAACCGATGGGACAGCGTAAATCCAATAGACAGTCGAAGCAACCTTCCTACCTTAGAGATTACGTTACCGCACCCCCCAAACGGAACCCAGGGGGAAGGGGTGTTGTGAACTAATAAAATACTCAAATAAAGTTTATCAAAAGCTTTAGAAAATAGCAGGGTTCTAGCCCTGCACTTCTGATTGGCTGATAATAGCGATATCGGATTGGTCCATTCAGGAGAATCTGATTGGCTGTTAACGGGCCACTCTCATTGGTTAAGGGGGTTAACACTCCATGTTTCCTATTGGTTACTAGAGCAGCAGCTTGCCTATAAAAGGGCTGCTTTTGCTCCAGGGTTTTGCTCTGTTCAGAATGTATAATAAAGAGTTGAAGTTCACTGTTCACCGTCTCGTCTCCGTTCCTTGCGCAGTACTTAACATCTATAATCACACCTAATAGCAGAAGGTGCATCTTCCTAATGCTGAACATATGAATCTAACAGTCCTTTTTCATTTTAAGATCTCTGGAAATAATTATATGCCACTGCTTGATCTAACTCACTGTTTTCTATTCTTCCTGGCAGTATAGCTCCAGGGCTTCAGAACAGAGTTTATCCTTGGAGCAATGCTGGAAATTAAATTAAGAATTTTTCTACTGTTAACTTTTTGCATGGAAAATATTTCTTTTATCAGAAATATGTTATGTATTGCCCACTGTAGTCCAATTTGGTCTTATATTTTGTTATATGCTAATTAAAATGCTAATTGTTTAAAGAAGGAATCTCTCTCGTTTTTCCAAATATTTAATGAAACAGGACAATGACCTGCCCCAAACGTGCTTTTCAAAAGACAACTAGATTTTCTTGGTTTCCCCCTTAAAATGTTTTGCTTCTCATCCAAGAACCTTCTTCAGTTATTTTTATTCTGAAGCAAAAGCTTTTCAAGGAAAAAAAAAGCCAAGGAAGTTGGGTTGCCTTTTGAAAAGTACCTCTGGGACAGTCATGATTTGGATGATTGAAAATTTCCACAGACTTTTAGCCAGGACAATGTCCTGTTCACAATCTAATGTTAATAGCACCAAATTAAAAATGTATATCATGCTGAAGAACAACAAGGTATTCAACGTGTATATAACTCCAACAATATATCTTGAGAAATTTGGATACTCTTGCTTGCTGGTTCTGCAGATGTACAGTCTCAATTTAAACCCATAGGGTTGTGAGAGATAAAAGTATACTAAAAAAAATTCCTTAGCAGACATGATTGATCATTTTATGCATTGTGTTTACATTGTGTTTATGCATTGTATCATTGCAGCTAGCCCACAGATGAGGAAAGAAGTTTCTAGGCCACAATCATGGGAACTTTCGCTGCACTTTCTTTCCTTGACAGAACAGTCCTTTGAATAAAAATAATATTGTAAGTGATTCTAGTAAGGATTCATCTTACATTACCTGGAATTGTTTTATCATCAGTCTAGCGCAAGAAATAGCAACACTACATTTTTTATTCACATGTTTAAAATAACTTGAAAACAAGTCACATGTTACAAAAGTGAAGGACAGTCAGAGAAAACTAGAACAGTAAAGGAATAGTAAAGACTGCCTTCAATCAAGTTTGATTCCTGGAAAAGATATGGACTCATTCAGGATGCTCTATGGAATCATTAGGCACTGTCTTCCTATGGGACATTTTTAAAATTGCCCCACAGCCCTGGGACTTTGGTACTTGGAGCAAGTACTAATAAGTGCAATCCTGCACAGGTTTGCTGGATCAACCAAAGCCAGCTGGGTGCTGCCACCTGCTGTTAGGAAGTTTAATTTTACCAATATCCAGAAAGCAAAAATTCATTGTCAGCAAAGAGACAATTCAGAAGTGTCATAATCAGTAGTCAGTGAATTTTTTTTAAAGTGCTTTCATCCACTGTTCAGAACTATAAAATACTTCTGAATGAAAAATGTAACATCTGCAGCAGTCCTTCCTCTTTTATTCTTATAGCAATGATGGAGAAGCAACTACTGTGGCTTATGAATAATAAATGACCAACACTGTATCTTTGTGTGGCAAGAACTAATTTTATCACTCTGTTTTGATAAAAAGAAGCAAAAAAAAAAAACATCTTAAAACTTTCATATGCACATATCATAGTTTCCTGCTCTATTTTCATCAAAATAGAGCGGGAAACTATTATATGATGTATATGAACATTATAGGGTGATTTTTGGCTTTTTTTTTCCTGGTCCCACTAGTCTTACTCTTTTGACTTATTAATTTGACTAATTACTTTAATTACTGTAGACTTACATTTTGAATGTGCACCCTAGGATTCCACTCAATGCAAAATGCTTTTTTTGGCTAGAAAAAAAATGATTACTCATTCTTTTCTGCAGTTAATGATTTGTAACAGTATATACAAAGTGGATGGTAAATTGGAAGGAAATTCCCATTCTGTCCACATCAACAGAAATCCATTTGTAGCATCACACCTCTTCACTGAAAGAACATTTTGCCAACTCAGACCACAGAGTGCCAACTAGGACAAGAATAATGATTTGTTGATTTGAAGGTAGGGTAAATGCAGCTTGAACTCTTGATATCCCCTTTGGATTATCTATTTGAGATACTTTCATCTAACATACAGGGAACTTATTTGATAGAGTGACATATTTTGTTTTCTGTATCTTGTACAGAGATGGATTCATAAACTACAGATGCAGAGAGATAACTCAACAAGACATCCATAAAAAAGAACATTTATTGGTTCATTGGGTATCCTCATAATTCATGTTTGTGATGAAGTTCTTTTATGACCAATCCTTTGTATATCCGCCTTGTAGGTAAAAGATGGTTATCTCCTAACTCATCTCATAGCGGTAGAAAATGGTACTATCAGTTCATGAGTCCAGGCAAAAATGGAGGGAAACCTCCCCTAACCTCTCAAGGGTCAATTTAGTGACCAATCAGAATTACAGATGTGGCCACATAACATGAACTACATTTCCCAGGATACCTTTAACTACATTTACCGTGATGCATTCCCTTAAGGGGACAGCTCATAATTCCTAAGTAACTATCCAATTCCCATAGACTGGCTGGGACAGCACATTTTGTAAAGTAAGTCTCACATTAATACATCAAATATATTCTCAGTGCTGACCTCCTGTAATGAAAAACATAGCAGGTTAAGCAAAACAAAAGAGCCACAGCTAAGATGCTGTATTGAAGCAAATACAAACCACATAACAGTAACATTTTCAGTGCCTTTATCCTAACTATTACTGGATACATTTTCATTTAAGGTTTCTGGAAGCAGCCATTGCCATGGTTTTCTGAGGATAAATGTGCAGGTAGCTATTAATTAAAAAAAGGACAGAAAGCAAAGCAAAACACATTCATCTCTTTTGCTGGCTGTGGTGACCAGGAAGAGTATCAGAGGAAGCCATCTGTGAAAGGCCCGCCTATCAGTACACTGCCCATGGGGTATACAGGAAGTCAGGCACACAGGAAGTCAAGTAGAGGTGTTTGATGTCTAGCCAGTTGCATTGTCAAGCAACTCTGTATTCCTGTTATGCTTTAACCTTGTCCGTTAATCCATTAAAGGGAAAAAAATAAATGTACTTTCTGTTGGAAATCAACCTTCATTATTTTTTGTGGAATGCAAAGTATGTGAGCAGACAGACTGATGAATGACAAATTTTGTTTTATTTTTCTTAGGGTGTGGTCACAGGATATGGATTGGAAGGCAAATATTTTCTTTAAAATCTGCAGTGCACTTTATCTGAGATGACAAATTTCAGCTCTTAGAAGGCCATCAGGAATAAATTACACCAAATATAAGTGGGTGAATCCTGAGCTGAGGGAGATGAATGCTCAGGAAAAGTAGGAAAATTGCAGGTCTGCAAAAATTGAGGCAACAATTTGAATCAATATGTCCAGATTACCAGAGCAACCCAAAGCCCCACCTAATATTTTCATGACTACAGTTTATGAGTTTTTTGGTGGATTAACAGCATGCAGGCTCACTGAATACTGCAACTGAAACCTTTGCTCCTAAGCATTATGTATTATTTTCAGTGATTAATACACAGAAATACATACACATGGCTTTGGACCATGGAACTTACTCTTAGATATTAGAATAAATTGCTATAAATAGGCCAACATTCTAAAATCAAAACATCTGGTATATAAGCTTTATGAATTAAAATCTGAAGTGGCAAATAATAATTTATAGAAGTTTTAAAAGAGAGAGTTAGCATACCTATGCTTGTACTTCTGCCATTGTTAGCATCCTCTAACCAAACAGATTCTGATAGTATTTTTTTAATATATATGATAGTTTTATGGTAGCAAATGTGAGAAGATAAGCTACGCTTCTTTCATTTTATATTTTGGTCTGTATCCATTTATGTTCTTTACAAGTTTTCCCATGTTCTTGTGATCATTATCTTCTGTGCTGAGAATAAATTGTCCCAAGAAAAAGGTGGTTATATCAAAAAAAGAACTGTTTGCTATATAGTATTGGATGAAATATATTAAACAGTATGAGGGTAGGCTGCATGTGCACAATACATATTTATCTTCCTCTAGTTAAAGATATTAAGTATTTAATGTACCTTTATTGTATTATAAACAAGGTAAATTTTCTCCCTCTTACATTGATCATAAATCAAAGATAATTTTGCACTCAGAAAAAAGGAAGTGTTACAATATGCATGGCTATTTATTATCTCAATATATATTGCTTAGTAAGAGCATAATAAATCTATGCTTACAGTTATCTGATTTATAATCTGACAAAAAAATAACTTATTCATCTGGAAAGGGAAGGAATGAATGTATTCAAATGAGGTAACCAGAATCTCTGTTCAACTGACTCAAAGCAGGTGCTAGTTTTCTTTTCTGACTGCCAATTTGCATACTACTTCTTTCTGTTCTGTTTTGAGGTTGTGGACTGTAAATCCAAACAAAAAAGAGTGACCCACACATATTTGGTTGAAGTGAGATACACTGTGGCTTCTTAAGACAATAAATTCACCACAAACAATAGGCTCTCAGTCCAGAACCATTAAGATGGGAGAGTGGCTGGAGTCAGAAAGTTTTATGGATGTTGGTGGTTAATATATTCAGGACAGTCTGGAGTTAGATCATCCTGGAACGAATATATCTATGTAGTTGCTAAAGGCCAACATAAACTTTATGGCACATAATTAATTTATTTTAAAATATCAAAATATTTTACATATGCTCCCCCAAAAAGTCTCCTGGAGCCAAATTATATTCTCAGCCACACTTCTGCAAGAACAAGGTAGATTTATTTTATTTTTACACATTCCAGCCTCTGATAGAATTTTAACAGATTTAATAAATTCATAACAGATGTTCTTTTTGAAAATACACTGAAGTTAATCTACAGCGGTATTTATACTGTTAGACTCATATAACCAGAGAATCTTTACCACTTTCATCATATATTTAAAATGTCATTGCTGTAAAATCATCAAACAGCATTACTTCTCTGTTACTAAGAGTCCAACTGATTACTAGGCATCCAATCAACAAAAGTTGTGGCAATAGGCAGATCAAATTATTTTCTTTAAAAAAAAATACAGAGCATTTATTGTACAGTGAAAGTTAACCAAATCTGTAGGATAGCCAAATGAAAAGATAATGTCTTCTTCCAGACATTTCAAGAAAGAATGAAGTACAATAATCTAAATCAGCAGATGCTTGTAGGAATATGCTGATAAATATGTAAATCAACATTCTTCTTTATCAAACTGTTTCAAACTAAGCAAACTCGTTAGCTTGCAATTCTAATAGTTTTACTTTCACAGCAGGCTTGTAAACCTGCACTTCTGATTGGCCCGCTGATAGTGGATCGTGATTGGTCGTCAGCTGATCTGATTGGCTGTTAGTGGGTGGCCGCTGATTGGACGCTTTCCAGTGCGGCAAACTCAAATCATTGGATGTTGTGACAGCAGCCAGCTCTATAAAAGGAGCTGCTGCTGCCCTAGTATTTTGCTCTGTTCTGAAGTCACTAATAAAGAGTTGGAGTCACTATTCGATGCCTTGTCTCCGTTCTTGCGCCCACTCTCCCAGATCTAACACTGGTGACAAAGGTGGGATGTGAAGACGATAGAGCTGACTGATCACTCATTGAACGCTAACAGAGCACGTGGCTGAGAGCACACCAATAGCGGCAACATGACCAGCGGTGCCATACCACCTGCTCCATTTGACCCGGCTAACGAAGACTGGGACTCGTATATGGACAAGTTTCAGATGTTCCTGGAAACCAACAATTTGAAGGATGCTACGCCTGGCAAGAAACGAGCTGTATTCCTGACCCATTGCGGGCCCGCCGTGTTTAAGATGGCAAAGGCACTCGCAAAACCAGCTGAAGTCAAGACGATGGACTGGGACACTCTCGCCCCAATCCTTCGGGCCCATTATGCCCCAGCGGTGCCAACACTTATCAGGAGACATGAGTTTTACCAGAGGGACCAGCAGGAGAGTGAGAGTGTTGGAGACTTCATCGCGGACCTCAGAAACCTGGGGGGACTCTGTGACTTCACCAATCTCGAAGAAGCCATGAGAGATCGAATTGTTCTGGGTCTAAGAGACCCCACAACCCAGAGCAAGATTATGGCGAAGGGAGACATCGGCCTCGCAGATGTCATCGCCGATGCTACTGCAGCAGAAGCAACCAGGAAGTCAGCCGCTCGAATGCACCAAGCAAACGGACCGCACCGCCAACTTGCCAGTAATACTACGCTTTGTCCCGAGAGGCACGCAAGGACCACCCACCATGAAGACCTCGAATCCTCATCAGAAAGCGAGGGAGTGGAGGTCAACAGACTCAGGACAGAACGTAATCAGCGAGATCAGTGGAGTCGTAAGCTCTCATATCAGTGTGCTGGATGCGGGGGAAACCACCCACGATCAGACTGCACATTCCTAGACACACTCTGCCGTTCCTGTGGAAAGAGGGGCCACATTGCAAAGGTCTGTAGAAGCAAGCGAGGGTACAGCCCGAACCGAAGAGAAAAGTAATTTCCAGCAAACAACAGGCACCCCACCAGTAAATCGGGACCGCCCAAGCAACCAATGGAACCACTACTACAGAAACCGAGCACCAGCCACTTCTACCAGACGACAAGAGGCACACTAA
This sequence comes from Hydrophis major, assembly GCA_033807585.1. Taxonomy (NCBI): domain Eukaryota; kingdom Metazoa; phylum Chordata; class Lepidosauria; order Squamata; family Elapidae; genus Hydrophis; species Hydrophis major. The sequence continues at coordinate 100,721,569 of CM066328.1, forward strand.
ACCACCACCATTGGCCACGCTTCATCCCTTGATGCAAGAAAAATCCGAGTAAAGGTCATCATTGAGAAGCGACCATGCGTTATGGAAGTCGACTCCGGGTCTTCCCTATCGATGGTTTCCTGGAAAACCCTCAAACAGCTGATCCCTGACATCCACTTCCAGGACCTCAGCACTCAGAGAATTATATTAAAGGACTACCAGGGGAATAGAATCCCAGTCGCCGGTTCCAGCCACATCCAAGTCTCCTTCAAGGACCACAACCCTACCTCTTACCGTCATCGATAGAGATCAACCCAGCTTACTAGGCTTACAGTGGTTCGCGCCACTGGGAATTGAACTGGCAGGCATCAACCAGACCGAAGACGATGACTGGGAAGCGGCCCTTGTCCAGGAATTTCAGGAAGTTTTCACCGAGAAGCTAGGCAAGTACAAGGGATCTCCCATATCATTTAATCTCTGCCCTGATATTGCGCCCATTCGCCTTAAGCCTCGTCGAGTGCCCTTTGCACTCAAACCAAAGATTGATGAACAATTGGACAAATTAATAGCCCAAGGCGTGTTGGAACCGATTGAACATGCCCGATGGGAGACCCCAATTGTAACCCCCATAAAACCTGATGGATCTTTGAGAATTTGTGGGGATTACAAGGCCACCCTAAACCATGCACTTCAGCAGAGCGCTTACCCCATGCCTGTGGTCCAACACCTCCTTCATTCCCTTGGGGGCAGAAAAATATTCACAAAATTGGACTTAGCCCAGGCGTACCAGCAGCTGCCCATAGATGCAGAGACCGCAGAAGCGCAAACTATAGTCACGCACAGAGGTGCATTCAAGTGTAATAGACTCCAGTTCGGAGTGAGCGTAGTACCTGGCATCTTCCAAAGTCTGATGGAGAGATTGCTACAAGGCATAAAAGGGGTCGTGCCATATTTCGATGATGTCCTGATAGCTGCTCCCACTAGAAGTATACTAGAAAAGCGACTAAGAATGGTCCTCCAAAAATTTAAAGATGCTGGCCTGAAGGTCAAGAAGGACAAGTGCCAACTATGTACTGAGAGGGTTGAATTCCTTGGTTACCTTCTTGACAAACAGGGAATTCACCCTACTGAGAAAAAATTGGCTGCAATCAAAAACGCCCCGAGACCTAGGAACAAAACAGATCTCCAAGCCTTCCTGGGACTCATTAACTTTTATAACATCTTCCTACTCCAGAAGATGACTGTTGCTGAACCCCTGCATAGGCTCCTCGACAAGAAAGCTTCCTGGGTCTGGGGACATCGAGAAGAGCAAGCCTTTCAGCAAGTAAAAGACCTTTTAACATCAGATGCTGTACTAAGACAATATAATGAGACTTTACCCTTAACTGTCACCTGTGATGCCTCACCGTTTGGAGTAGGAGCCATCCTGAGCCACATCCTGCCAAATGGTACTGAGGCGCCCATTGCATTCTTTTCTAGAACTTTATCTAAAACTGAGAGAAACTATAGCCAATTAGATAAAGAGGCTCTCGCTATTGTGTCTGTGATCAAACGATTCCATGAGTATGTATATGGAAGATCCTTTTCTATAATCACCAATCACAAACCACTACTTGGCATCTTGGCGGGGGATAAACCAACTCCCCACATCTTATCGCCAAGAATGACACACTGGTCAGGTTTCTAGCCGCATACGATTACCAACTGCGACACCAACCGGGGAAAGCCATTCCCCAAGCTGACGCCCTGAGCCGCTCTCCACTACCAGAAGTCCTGGACGACCAAGCTCCAACCTTAGCTACACTACAAATCGAGACACTTCCATCACCACCACTGACTGCACAAGACATCGCATCAGAAACAAGGAAGGACCCTTGTTTAGCACGAGTGCTCAGCTGGGTGGAAAGAGGTTGGCCTGACAACGAACTCAACAACACCTTCAAGCCTTTCAAACACAGGCAGACAGAACTTTTCTCCCAAAAAGGTTGTGTTTTATGGGGAGACAGAGTCGTCATCCCAGAAAGACTGCAGCATAAGGTCCTAAAACTATTGCATGATGGACACCCGGGCATCGTGCGAATGAAGGCACTAGCAAGGAGCTACGCTTGGTGGCCAGGTATAGATAAGCAAATAGAAACCTGGGTCACCACCTGCAACAAATGCCAGGAAACACGCTCAGCTCCACCAAAAGCACCACCAACTGAATGGGAAGCACCCCGAGGTCCCTGGTCCCGTATCCACATCGATTTTGCAGGACCCACCAAGGGGCATACATTTCTCATAACAGTGGATGCCTATTCCAACTGGCTTGAGGTCCACAAAATGAAGAGCACCACCACAGAGACAGTCATTAAAAAACTAAACAGACTATTTGCTACACACGGATTGCCAGATGTCTTGGTTTCAGACAATGGTCCACAATTCACCGCCTTGGCATTTGAGCAGTACCTAGCAGACCGGGGGATACGCCACACTTTAACATCGTCGGGTCACCCTGCGGCCAATGGTAGGGCTAAACGAATGGTCCAGTTCATAAAGAAAACCTTACACAAGATGGAACAAGGGAACATCCACGACAAGGTGACCAGGATGCTTCTCCTCCAACATATTACTCCAAACAGCACCACAAACAAAGCCCCAGCCAAACTCCTGATGGACAGGAAACTTTGATCATATCTTGACCGACTACACCCTGCCTACACGCCGGAAAAGCCCCTGGGGTCCAGCAGCAAGTATCGCACATTCAAGGTAGGCGACCGGGTTCTTGCAAAAAACCTTACCGGTGACCCATTGTGGGTCCCCACTACCATAACTCAACTTACGGGTCCCCGATCCTACCGCTTACAAGCTACTGATGGGAGACTGGAAGTGCCACATCGACCAGCTACGCTCCAGGCTGGCACCTACCCCCTTCACAAGCCCCGAACTCCAAACCAGGGGGGGAGGGAAATCGAGGGGGCCGAAAACGAACTAGTACCCAGTACTCGAAAACCAGCAATCAGCACAACCAAACCTGGATTATTCACCTTCCGAAGAAGAGCCAGGGCAGATGGCCATCTTTCCACAACAGCACAGCGGCATCAGCAAACCCAGAGAATCCAGATGACAGCCTTGACGGGAGTAGAGATGACAACCCCGAGTCACCCATCGGAGAAGTCAGATCACCAGGACCGCTGAGTTCAACAAACAGCCCACCGGAACCAGAGTCCGGGCAAAGACTGGTGGAGCAACGTAGATCAGGTAGGCAGGTGAGATGACCTGCCTACCTGCGAGAATACATCACCCCACCCTTGAGATGGAACCTAGGGGGGAGGGGTGTTACGAACTAAGCAAACTCGTTAGCTTACAATTCTAATAGTTTTACTTTCACAGCAGGCTCGTAAACCTGCTCTTCTGATTGGCCCGCTGATAGCGGATTGTGATTGGTCGTTGTAGGCTGATCTGATTGGCTGTTAGTGGGTCACTGCTGATTGGACGCTTTCCAGCGCGGCAAACTCAAATCATTGGATGTTGTGACAGCAGCCAGCTCTATAAAAGGAGCTGCTGCTGCCCTAGTATTTCGCTCTGTTCTGAACTCACTAATAGAGTTGGAGTCACTATTCAATGCCTAGTCTCCGTTCTCTCCCAGATCTAACACAAACCAACAAACTTTTAACAAAAACAATAAAACTGGCACTGGAAAACTGTGTTCCTAAGCTTCCTTTCATATGCCGATAGAGCTCTCCCAGTTTGTATCCTCAGAATTGGTGGCAAACCATTTGACAAAGGCAATTTCCCACTCATTTTCAATATGGGAAAAAAAACCCCCACCAAAACAGAACAACTGTCTTAATGCTCAGGCTTAGCATAGAGAAGTCCTCCACACCCACCCCAGTCCCAAAGTTCCTCTCCCAAAATCACAAAGCGCAAGAGGATAAAACAATATTCCCTCCATCTCTAAATGAGGCCTAAGATAACAGGGTATTCTGTGAAATAGATAGGAGTTTTTTTCTGTTTAGAATTACAAATACTGGATATTAAAGAAGCAAGATAGGTGTTGTTTTGAACTTTGGTGTTGGAGAAGATTTCTGAGAATACTGTGAGCAGCCAAGAAAACAAACAAATGAACCATTAGGCAAATCAGTCCAGAATTTTCACTAAGACCAGGCTCAAATTATCCTACTTCAGACAGATTATGCAAAGATCCAGCTGTCTGAAAAAAGCTCTAATGCTGGGAAAGATAGAAGGAAATTGAAGAGGAAAACCAGCAGCAAAGTAGACTCAATTATAATGGTGATGTAATTGTTGAAAGATCTGAAAGACCATGTTAGGGACAGATGAGAGAAAATGTATCTAAGTGGCTGCTAAAAGTTAACTATAAATTGATAATCAATAAATGAAGCAGCCACTATCGTGAGACTGATTGCCTTCTCAAAGGCTTTTGCTGATCCAAATCCACCTCATCAGAGAGATTCAGTGTTTTAAACACTCCCCAGATACAATTGCTTCCTATAACACTATTCTGTGCTTCTGGGCAGATTATTAATGCCCTTATTGCACCTGACAAAGATGGAGGTTTCTTTCCTGCACCATCAGAGTAAAACAGCAATTTTTTGTATTTTATTTTTGTTTTGTTTTGCCACTGGCCTACAATTTTTGTGCCCTGTCACAGTATCATACTGAACTGTCATTCTGTTTTATTTATGCAAGGCTATTCTGCAGTTTCTCTAAATAAAGCCCAACTATTGGTAACTTAAATTAGCCTTGTCTTCTCTTGTTCTTTACAACACAAGCCAACCAGAAGAGCAGGCATATGTTAAAGGATGGTTTTGTTTTAGTTGTATTTTCTGGAGTTGCTCTCAAACCAAAGCTTTTGCTACATGTTCCTATACTCTTGGGCTTTTGTCTGCCTCAACTTTTGGCAGAGAACTATATACCCCAAGCCTATAAAAATCACAGTATTCAGATGAAATCAGTTATATTTTTGAATGTGGACCTTCTACAGTAATTGCTTATGTCTACTATGAGGAGCTGTCAGAAATATTGGAATAGCTACTTCAAAATATTTAATGCATCTGGTGAGGTACCCAGTTGGAGACAGCTGTTAGAGATGAGCTGGCATAATTCATATGTTATTCCCCCTGGGGATTCAGTAACAGAATTCACATATCAGTATCCAGATATGCAGAAATGAAAACAAGCTGAAAGGGGCAGCTTTCAATGTATTGGGGTCTCTGGGAGCCAAAACACTTTAGGAATCAATATGAATTAGTGTCTGCTATGTTTTTAATCGGATGTATCTGAAAAACCACATACTGAAGTATGACTAATATAAACATTTATTTATATTTTCAGGCATGTTAATCATTTTGATGAGTTAATTTCCCTTTCCTGCACACAGAAGCTGCTCCTGTAATATCGTATAAGATCTAATTTCCCATACAACTTGATGACTGATAAGAACTGCAGAAGTATGAATAGTAGACAAGTCTTTAGTAGAAAAAGAGGATTTACTAGAAGTCCAAGTCATACATATACTGCATATCCTCTTATGTTTATGTGATGTACGATCAATCATTGGTTACAGAAATGAGATTTTAGCTAGTGCTAACTGATAGATGATACCAACAGGAGTCCCTTAAACTTTTAAAGCAGAACAGTTGCTCTTAGTCTAGTCAGGAGCTACTGGATGAGTGATATATTTTTGCTGACAAACTTCTAATTGGAGAGTTGTAAAGAAGAGCAGAGTATAGTTTTTGAAGATGTATTTCTGCCAACAGCAGGAAAGAAAGTTTGGAGAGAGCATGTTGGGAAAACAGAAGTGATTCTCCCACAATTATGTTGTGAACTAATCATCTTGGAGGAAAACCCAAAATCCTACCAAGGAAAGCTGCTACTGAAAAAGATATTTCCAATACTCAAGGTTTTTAAAGCTGTTATAATTCAATACATCTGGAGGACAACAGTTTGAGGTAAGCTATATTCACAATAATGGAACTCTGTTACTTGTCACTATCATATTTTCTCAGCACTCAACTGACAAGAGATGGTTACTGCATAAAAGTTATATCCCTGTTCTCCCAATACAAGATTTACATTCAGAATGTGCTTCAAATCACTTATTGAATGGGTCTTCTACATAATTGAAGAGCAAAAGAACTTCTGTGCCATCCTGGAAAGTTTTACTAAAAGAGTGAGCTTTAAAAATAACCTTAATTCCTCTTTGTGACTACTTCAATACATCAAGCAGCTAATAGCAGTTGAAACAAAACACACATACACATATAACTTTTCTTGTCATATATAGTACGCCTGCAGCCCAATTTCAAAGTTATTGAAAATATACAATAATTCTGGTTTAATATCAATATTGTATACAGGATTATGAGAAAAAGATTTGGAACAGCTGTATCTTTTTCTTCCTCAGTCTTATCTGGAATTCTGTCAAGTATTACTATTAAAGTATCTTGCTATGGGATGAAAAATACAACTAGAGGAACACAAGTCTTGAGACTTGTGTTCCTCTAGTTGTATTTTTACATGTGATTTTTCCTGAATTTGGCAAAAACACTTATTCTTTTTTAAAGAAAATTTTATTAATTTTCTACAAACAAACAAGACAAACAAGACAAACAAAACATTAAAACATTCAACTCTCGTATGTACATCCAGTGTGTCAGTTGGTTCATCATTTTTGTGCATTCATTCTGTAGTCCCAGTTACAATTATGTTACATAACAACTCATATTATCAATCCAAACTTATATATCCTATAATCACTAAAAAAAAATAAAAAAATTTTTTTGACTATACTTTTAATCATTCATGCTTTATGAGCTAACAATACTTTAAGCAGATTATTCAACAAATCATATAATCATACCAAATCAATCCTAAAAAAACCCTTTATAAATATAATATCAAGTAACAAAATAATAGCAAAATAGCAGGATAAAGATATTTCTTACTATCTAAAATATTCTATTTTCGTGTTTTATCATCTAGCCATTTATAAAAAAGATCCCAAATTTCATAAAATTGTTTATCCTCTTGCTCTCTAATTTCAAATGTCAATCTGCTCATCTCAGCACATTCCAATATTTTCTTAATAATTTCTTCCTGTAATGGTATTTTACATTCTTCCAATTTTTAGCAAATACAATCCTGGCCGCTGTTAATACATTTACAATCAGATATTTCAAATCTTTACTATATATATCAGGTAAAATTCCCAATAAGAAGATCTCTGGTTTCAAGTCTATATGTTTCTTTGTCATTTTTTCTAGCCACATGCGAATTATAGTCCAATATTTTCTAGCATCCTCACAAGTCCACCACATATGGTAATACGAGCCGGGTATCTGATGACATTTCCAGCATTTTTCAGATTTGTTCTTAAACATTCTTGCTATTCTTGTCGGAGGAAAGTGCCACCTGTAAAACATCTTATACAAGTTTTCTTTATATGCTGTTGACATTGTCATTTTATAATTTTGAGACCACAATTTCTGCCATTTCTCTAAATCAATCCCATATCCAAAATTCTTCCCCCAAACAATCATAGTTTCTTTGACTTGTTCTTCCTCTAATTTCATTCCCAGTAAATAACCATATAATTTTTTAATCACCTTCTCATCAGTACCCATCAAGATCTTATCTAAATCAGTCTGCTTATCATAAAATTCCTCCGTTTTGGAATCTTCATCATACCTTGAATGTATTTGTGCATATGAAAACCAATTCATCCTTATACCTTGTTCCTCTAAGTTTTGGATCGATTTAAGTTCACCCCTTTTCATCCAAAAGTTCCCCATATCTAACTGTTTGTTCCTTCTTGTAGATTATAGGATAGGAAAATGCTTCAATGGTCGATAACCAAACTGGAATTTTCAAATAACATTGTCTTTTTATCTTCTCCCAATTTAACCACAAAGACTCCCGTACATAATGTCTTCTAAAATAACCCTGTGTTTTAGTTCCCTTATACCATAAAAAAGCATGCCAGCCCAACAGCAAGTCGTGCCCTTCTAATGTCAACAACCTATGTTTCCTTAATGTTATCCATTCTTTGACCCACATCAAACTTGCAGCTTGATAGTACAATTCCCAATTAGTCAGGCCAAAACCTCCTCTAATTCTAGCATCTTGCAAAAGCTTTAGCTTTATTCTCGCTTTTTTCCCTTGCCATATAAACTTCAACATAATTTTATTTAAATCTTCAAAATAGTCTTTTCCAAGCCTAATTGGTATTGTAAAAACACTTATTCTTTTGGGTTCAAAAGAATAACCAGGCAAAAAATGACAAAGAAACATATAGATTTGAAACCAGAGATCTTCTTATTGGGAATTTTACCTGATATATATAGTAAAGATTTGAAATACCTGATTGTAAATGTATTAACAGCGGCCAGGATTGTATTTGCTAAAAATTGGAAGAATGAGAAAATACCATTACAGGAAGAAATTATTAAGAAAATATTGGAATGTGCTGAGATGAGCAGATTGACATTTGAAATTAGAGAGCAAGAGGATAAACAATTTTACGAAATTTGGGATCTTTTTTATAAATGGCTAGATGATAAAATACGATAATAGAATATTTAGAATGCTAGAGAGTAAGGATTATCTTTATTTTGTCATTATTTTGCTATTTGATATTATATTTATAAAGGATTTTTTAGGATTGATTTGATATGATTAGATGATTTGTTATAGAGTAAACTGGTTTAAAGTATTGTTAGCTCATTAAGCATAAATGATTAAAAATATAGTCAAAAATTTCTTTTTTTAGTGATATTAGGATATATAATTTTGGATTGACAATATGAGTTGTTATGTAACATAATTGTAATTGAGACTACAGAATGAATGCACAAAAATGATGAACCAACTGACACACTGGATGTACATATAAGATTTGATGTTTTTATGTTTTGTTTGTCTTGTTTGTTTGTAGAAAATTAATAAAAACTTTTTCAAAAAAAAAAAAAAGAATAACCAGGCAAAGAAGCATGCATGGCGTGGCTTCTGAAATTACAGTATGTCCATCCCTTCAGTCAAATGAAGTAATGTGCTGCAGTATATTTCTGTGTGTTTCCACTCTCTGCTCATGTTGCACCTGTGTCTGTTTGCATGTGTGCACTGGAAAGAATGGGGTGGAGGGGTTACTGCAGTTTGTCAATTCTAAGTCATGTGACCAGATGGGATGAGGGAGGGAGGGAGGCTTAGTATGGAACAGCTAATCTAAGCTGTCCAGCAGCAATCAAATCAGATTCCAATTTTCTACCCAGCTGCCTCTCCCATCAAGATGCATTGTGGGATTTCTTTCTGGAATACACCCTTTTCTTGGCCAGATCCAACCATCATTTTCTTTGGACAACTCCTATCACACTTCATTTGATGACATTTAATTTTGTTTCTGGAGAGTGATCCTACTGATAGACAGAAGGACAGCAGCAGGCAAACAAAGTCCCTGAGTTCTTTTACCAAACTTCCTTCCACCATTTTGTTAGACTGGAAAAAATCATCTGGGGATTCCGTATGTATATTGTTATTTAGTATGACTAATACTTGATGTTGCCTCACCGAGACCTGCAAGCTCTGGGAATGATCTTTGGTATGCATGGAGCATTCCTTTTTTTTTTTTTGCTGGTGCAGCACAGGGATGGCACTGACACTAGCTGGAGAGGGCCTCTTGAGATGAAACCGGTGTTTCACAGCTGCAATTAGGGAGAATCAAAGGAGAGGGAGTAACAGAATTGTCAGGAGTTAAATTCTTCAAATCTGATCTCAAGAAAGTCCATGAGATATCTAGGAGAGATGAAAGAAAAAGTTAATACTGCACTCTATCTCCATCATCAAACCAAACCAAACCTTTTATTACAGCATTTGAGGCAGAAAGCACAACAATAAAATAGATAGACCTCCATTTATTAATATTATTTTAATGCAATGAAGTTATACAAAATACACTATTATAGTAACTGCAATACAAATTGCACTGGCAATCTCAAAATTTGTGCTAAACATCAACCATAGGTAAGACAGATGCAACAAATGATAGAATGAAGTCGGACAACCTGGAAAGATATGTCAAGGTCCCAATCAGATAGAAGCAGTGACAGATAGATATTGTGCTCTCTACCAGGGTAGCCCTTTAAAAAGGAATACATATATATTTTCCTTGATTGCTGATAGAACAACAAAGGAGTGTTCTGCTTAGGGATTCCACAGAGTCATCTCCACATGAACATAAGCACTGCTAAAATGGCACATTTTTACATCATTCCCACAGAACTGCAGAAGGTGAAACTAAATTTAAAATAACTCATAGGTCTCGAAACTTGGCAACTTTAAGGCTTGTGGACTTTAACTCTAGGAGTCTTAAAGTTGCCAAGTTTGGAAACCTCTGGTATAACTGAAAATAGATAAGATGATGGTACCCATGTCCATTTCAGAAGCATCTATGAACTGTGGAGTTAGATGCTAGATTTAGACTGGTTTGAAATCACTATCCCAGATACATTGATTTCTGGCATTTTCAAGCCTTAATCAACAGAAACTTTTCCAAGAAATCTCCTAAGGACTTTTTGTTTATCAGATAGATTTAAAATGGTCTCTGAGAATCAGTGGATCCAGAACCATAGGAGAGAGAAAAAATCAATTTCAAATAGAAAGTAAGGAGAAAGAACCAGGCTGTGACATTAACAGAAGCCAAATCTTTCTCGAACCATAAAACAGCATTCTTGACGTATCTTGAAACTGCAAGTGTTGCTCTTTTTTCTGATTTAATTTTAATATCTCTTTCTATCTGGCTAGTGATTGCCAAACAATCAAGAGCAGCATGATAGAGACAAAGGTCATTTTGCAGCCAGCTGTTTGGCTTGCAAAAACTAAAAGGCTGCCCACTTGAAAATTTGGCTGTCATTAAAAAAGGCAGGCAGGCAATTTCATGCCACAGTAGTTAAAGGCAGCCAGTGTTATGGTCACTGGTAAGTATAGTGTTGCCGCTAATGTCTCCAGAAAGTGCTAATTTACTCCTCCATTTTGCTCCTCTCCACCAGCCACAAAGGGAGCTGATGCCAATTATTTTTCAGACAGAATCCAGGCTGGTGTTTACCATTATCTCCCTGACAACCCCCTTCGTGTGACAACATTATGCAACGTAATTGCAAAGCTGCTTCATCTCACTGGGGCTGTTATTTTCAGTTATTTTTCCCAAGGACAAGGCTAATAATTAAGGGATTGGAATGCCTGCAACACAGCTTGCTATGTATGAAAAATAAGTGCAATAAGGCACCCACAGTTCCCTGCCAATTCCCAACAAGACAGAGGAGATCTCTGTCTTGTTAAGAAGGGCTCAAAGATCACTCAAATGCAGTTGGGGATGGGAATATTGGGGGATAATTTGCAGAGAACAGCATCCAGGAACCAACAACCTTGTCCAGTGATAAGATACAAATAAAACAGCTGATTTGCTTGCCAGGTATTGGTTTCTGTCTCTTTGTTACACTGCAGTATGCCCAAGAAATAGAACTCAGGAAGGAGTTTACTCTAGACAGGAGAAGGAACTGTATGGCTTATTTTATTTTATTATTTTATATATTATATTATTATTTTTGCACATATAACATGCCTACCCTCAGGAGCTTAAGAAAACAAAATCGGTATTCCTGCCACCAATTTTTTTGTACAGCAATAATCCCAGAAGAGAGAGTATGAGAGAGCATGACTAAATGACTCAAAGTCACCGAGACAGCCATCATGTTTCTCAATCACATTTATTTCAGATTATGGGAATTTGATATACATGATCAAATCTGCTCATTGCCTTTTATATTCATTTGTAGATTAACATATTCCTCAGGACAGGGTACACATTAATTTTTTAGTATAAAAATGTTTTACTAAAAGCTGCCTAAAAGTTCATTTTAAAATGCATATTTGAGGATTAAATACTGTATGTTGAGATAAAATAAATGATCAAAGTTTATTTGGATAATCAAATTTCAGAAATTGGTTTATAAATGTAGAACTGTAGGCTTGAACACTAGTAAACACTGAGATCTCTCACCCTTCCTTTATCTACAATTCATGCAACTGAGACGTTCACATGACCAAGAAGTGGTGGACTGCCATTAGTTTAGGTGTCTCAAAAAGGCAATAATTAGCCAAAGTAATGGAGGGTAAAGCCATAATTTGGATTTGGATATTTCACTAAAGAAGTTCCCAGATGCTGTGGACAGAATTATGGATTAGATGAAGCTTCAGTCCAGAAGTCCAAGACAACAAGATTACAATTTTCTTCCTACTGTCAGATGATGAAGATATTAAATCTGCAATCCCATGCCCCAGGATTTGAACAACAAAATCTTTCTCAAGAGCTATATCCCCTTAGGAATAATCTGCTGGGGGTCCATTATTGTCAATATTTAGGATTGAAGACAGTTGTGAATTGGGCTAGAGCAAAAACTAGAACAACACGACCATTTTCTCTGGTTCATTATTTCTTCTGGTTCCCCTTTCTTCCATTCCCTTTCTCTACCTGCTCATTTGAAATCAGAATTACAAAGCAGAATCTTTTAATAAAACTCTTAATAAATATGCCTTCAGCAGAGCCAAAAGTCCATAGGAAGTGCATCCACACTGCAATTTTGAAAAGACATGGCAGCATATCTTCTGAATGTTGAAATCTATAGAACTCTATAGAACTGGTTTGAACTGATAAAATCCCACCCCTGGTATAGATCATGTTTAATCACTTTGATCATAGCTCTGCTTTCAGATGTTACTTTAGGTTGGAACCATCTTCTCTTTTCACAACTCATCTGTCATTTATGCACTGCAATCGTTTTATCACCCTTAGGGTTGTTTTGGTATATGTTCCAGACAAGGAACAATGGATGGAAACTGATCAAGGAGAGTTTTAACTTAGAAATAAGGAGGCATTTTCTTACAATCAACCAATGGAAAAGCTTGCCCTCAGAAGTTGTGGGAGCTTCATCACTGGAAGCTTTCAAGAAGAGATTACAGAGGGTTAGACGAGATGACCTACAAGGTCTGTTCCAACTATATTATCATTCTATATTATTCTCCTGTTCTATTATTGCCTTGTGTCAGTAATACACGTCCGTTACAGTATCACCTTATGAATTCCATTAGGAATCTAAGAAGCATAAGTACAGAAGCAGGACTTTCAATCTGAGTGCCCATCTCTAATATTATAGGCACTATGCTTAAATTACCGTAATTACTTATAATTCTAATATCCTGAAATTCTTAAAACTTCTAGATTATGATTCCTCACACATTTTCCAAAGCAATTAAGTGTCACATCCTACCCTCTTCATTCCATTACTGGTTGCCCTTTTTGCTGTGCTTATGAAGAATTATACATTTTCATTGTAAAGCTTCAGGCAAAAATGTATTGCTTCTCACATCTGAAAAGGAGGAGTACTTGGAATGATATAGTGGATCAAATAACAAGATGAAACACCTTAGAAGAATCTTGAAAAATATAATAAGGTTAAAAGGAGGGGTTTTTTAATACGTTTTTTTCACATGTGAGAGATCCCATTGTTCTGAGTATATATCATCTATCCAGTATATAACAAGATTATAGGGTCATAAACAAGGGGGGGAATGGCTTGCCGCTTCTAGTATATACGCAATATAATTATAGTATCACAAGGAATATAAAGGATCATCTAGTTATCTTCTCCGTACTTCTATAGGATTGATGTAAGGTTACTACCCTACATGTAGTTTCCTAGGTGTAAATCCACTAAATAGGCTCAAAGAAAAGAGACTTTTCTCCTATCAGATTATTTCCCTGTAGATCAGTACTTCCCCGCTGACATCAAGGACTCTTGAATCCTACTCTCTATCTCTTACAATCTGAATTTTCCATATAGGGTGGAAACATTCCATTGCATCCAGATTTTTGCAAATTTGCAGCTGAAATTCAATTTTTGTGGCAGTTATTTATCAATTACATGTCAGGATCCTCTAATTCTTCTTGCACCAAGACATCTCTTAGTCATTTCTGAGTACCTGTTCAGCTATTGAGGAGATTCAGCACCTACTTTTTCCTCCTCTGTCTATAATAACGTGATCAGAACTAATTGAATTCTTCCAGATATTATCTATTATATGAAGTCTCAGTAGAACACACTATTTATGCCTTGATGTCTGATAACTGAGCCTTTTCCCCCTGCTTTTATGCATCCATGTGCACATAGGCACACAAGATAATCGATAATACTAGGATGGACCTATTGCTTTGAAAACAAAATAGACAGTCTCATCCATCTTAATTGGAATGCACACTGTACTTAATTGTTTTGTTCCCAGTAAATCAAAGAACTACAGCTTAATTTCCCAATATGTTAAATAGGATGTTTGATGCTGAATTTATTATTGTTATTTCAAGAACTTTTTACAAATGCATTTATACTATAAACTTGTATCTTAACAAAACATACCATCCAATCAGTTATGGCAGTAGAAATGGTAATTTTACTAGCCAGACCAAACAAACTGTCTATTATACAGAACAAAGTAAACATAAAATTTATTTCGCATGCCTGGAAAGAATGCATTGTCATATGCTATATCATTCAATAACCAAAGAATGTTAGTTTTAGCCAAAGGGATATGCATCTACGGTATAAAGTTAATATCTGTAAACAGTTATAAGATAAATTTTATTTAATGCCTATTAAAGTTTTTCACTACTGCAAAAAATAGTCATTTACTGCATGTTAATAGTGGAATCATAATAAAATCCTTTTGTTTCCTGTTATTTTAATATTGGGGAATAAAGAAACATCTTGTTTTAGATATGAATGGAAATTTCACTTAGAAAAATATCACACATGTTAATTACAGCTTAAAACATATCCAAGACAGACTTTCTATCTTAATAATATACCATAGCTGCTTCTTCAAAAAGATCCTTCTTCTGGTATGTGGTTTAAAACCCACCTGCCACATGAAACTACTTTGTCTTTTGGTGATACAGATTATTTAAGATTTAAGATTTAATGACAAGGTTTATCTTGATTCAATATTTCCTGCCTAGTTGCCTAACTAGATTTAATGCAGATACAAAACTTAGCCATGTGACATACTGATTCTTAGGCCAGTCACCCAATTACAAATTTCTCCACTCTCTCTCTTTTCTCTCTCTCCAGTTTATGACAAGCTTAAAATGAAGAGACAAAAATTTCCAAGCCATCTTTCTAAATCCTCTCTATAGATGAGCGGGAAGTAGTTACAGATACCAAGATTTCCATTTAATCATAGAATTAAATAAATTTGAGAAAATCTGTATCTGATTTTGCAATGATGAACGTGTTCTAAGAATGTTGAAATCTCCTCCATAAAACAAAACATGTTTTTCAAGTTTTATTAAACAATCATTCAAGTATTAATCTCTGAGTCACATTTTCCTGTTGTTGTTGTTATCATCATCATCATTATGGTTCCTTGCACAGTCAGGCAGATGTTCAGAGTATTATTTTTATCCATCTATTGGGTCTTTCCCAAGGACCTGGGAGAGGCTGATTTTGACGTTTTATGGTGTTAAGATGTATTGTCACAGGTTCTGATTAAAGATGTTTTTCGCAACTGACTGATGGTGAATGTGATGATATTCAAGTGGTTCTCCAATTGTGTTGGGATTGTACCCAAGCCACCTATTACTGTTGGTACTACCTTTGCTTTCTTTTGCCACTGTCATTCTATTACTATTTGCAGGTCTTTGTATTTTATTATTTTCTCCAGTTCTTTCTCTTCTCTTCTGCTGTCCCCTGATACTGTCATGTCTAGTATCCAGAGTTTTTTTGTCTTTCTTATTGTCAGTGGTTAAGTCTGGGGTGTTATCTGTTTGAAGTCTAAAGTCTCAGAGACTTTAGCTTCTTCATTTTCTATTATTTTCTCTATTTTATGGTCCCACCAGTTCTTGCTTGGAGGAAAATGGTATTTCTTGCAGATCTTCCAGTGAACTACCTTTGCTACTTTGTCATGTCATTGTCTGTAGTCAGTCTATGTGATCTTCTTGCAGCATCTAGCCAGGTTATCCACTCTTTCTTCGGCGTCTTTGCTGAGGAGCATTTGTTATATGTTGCTGTCTTTCAATTCTGGCTTTGTATGCATTTGTTCTTAAGGCTTGGTCTTGTGCAGCCAGAATTAACCTCTCTGTCTTTTTTTCCAACTTTCCTGTTCTTAGCCATTGCCAGGTTTTGTTATTATCTGTTTTCCATGCTATATTTTTAATGTAGTGATCATGCAATGCTTTGTCTTCCCATGCCTCCTTTCTGCTCTTCATTTGGTCTTTCTTATAGATCTGTTTAGCCTCTCCAGTATTCAGTGGGCTTCTTGATATACTAACTTCAGTGCATCTTCTTTGTTATCCTTCAGATATTCCTCCAATGCCTGTTTCCCCCCCTAACTGACTGATGTACTTGCAACATTTCACACCCACCTATTTTCCTTGGTAAGTAGAGTCTGACAATATTGTTGTGTGGATGAAGGCAGGGGGTGGCATTCTACCAGTTCGGACTGGTTTGGGTGAATTGGTAGTTCCAGTGATCATTTGGCTCTGCCCACCTACCCTGCCCTTTTCCTGTGTTTATTTCCTTGTTTTGTTTTGTTTTTTGAAAAAGTTTTTATTAATTTTCTACAAACAAACAAGACAAACAAAACATAAAAACATCAACTCTTATATGTACATCCAGTGTGTCAGTTGGTTCATCATTTTTGTGCATTCATTCTGTAGTCTCAATTACAATTATGTTACATAACAACTCATATTGTCAATCCAAACTTATATATCCTAATATCACTAAAAAAAGAAGTTTTTGACTATATTTTTAATCATTCATGCTTAATGAGCTAACAATACTTTAAACCAGTTTACTCTATAACAAATCATCTAGTCATATCAAATCAATCCTAAAAAATCCTTTATAAATATAATATCAAATAGCAAAATAATAGCAAAATAAAGATATTCCTTACTATCTAGCATTCTAAATATTCTATTATCGTATTTTATCATCTAGCCATTTATAAAAAAGATCCCAAATTTCGTAAAATTGTTTATCCTCTTGCTCTCTAATTTCAAATGTCAATCTGCTCATCTCAGCACATTCCAATATTTTCTTAATAATTTCTTCCTGTAATGGTATTTTCTCATTCTTCCAGTTTTTAGCAAATACAATCCTGGCCGCTGTTAATACATTTACAATCAGGTATTTCAAATCTTTACTATATATATCAGGTAAAATTCCCAATAAGAAGATCTCTGGTTTCAAATCTATATGTTTCTTTGTCATTTTTTCCAACCACATGCGAATTATAGTCCAATATTTTCTAGCATCCTCACAAGTCCACCACATATGGTAATACGAGCCGGGTATCTGATGACATTTCCAGCATTTTTCAGATTTGTTCTTAAACATTCTTGCTATTCTTGTCGGAGGAAAGTGCCACCTGTAAAACATCTTATACAAGTTTTCTTTATATGCTGTTGACATTGTCATTTTATAATTTTGAGACCACAATTTCTGCCATTTCTCTAAATCAATCCCATATCCAAAATTCTTCCCCCAAACAATCATAGTTTCTTTGACTTGTTCTTCCTCTAATTTCATTCCCAGTAAATAACCATATAGTTTTTTAATCACCTTCTCATCAGTACCCATCAAGATCTTATCTAAATCAGTCTGTTTATCATAAAATCCCTCCGTTTTAGAATCTTCATCATACCTTGAATGTATTTGTGCATGTGAAAACCAATTCATCCTTATACCTTGTTCCTCTAAGTTTTGGATCGATTTAAGTTCACCCTTTTCATCCAAAAGTTCCCCATATCTAACTGTTTGTTCCTTCTTGTAGATTATAGGATAGGAAAATGCTTCAATGGTCGATAACCAAACTGGAATTTTCAAATAACATTGTCTTTTTATCTTCTCCCAATTTAACCACAAAGACTCCCGTACATAATGTCTTCTAAAATAACCCTGTGTTTTAGTTCCCTTATACCATAAAAAAGCATGCCAACCCAACAGCAAGTCATGCCCTTCTAATGTCAACAACCTATGTTTCCTTAATGTTATCCATTCTTTGACCCACATCAAACTTGCAGCTTGATAATACAATTCCCAATTAGGCAGACCAAAACCTCCTCTAATTCTAGCATCTTGCAAAAGCTTTAGCTTTATTCTCGCTTTTTTCCCTTGCCATATAAACTTCAACATAATTTTATTTAAATCTTCAAAATAGTCTTTTCCAAGCCTAATTGGTATTGTTTGAAATAAAAATAAAATTCTAGGTAAGATATTCATCTTAATTGTTAAAATTCTCCCTATTAATGACAATTGCAAGTTTTCCCACTTCTTCAAATCTGTAGTTATCTGTTGTTTAAGTTTAATATAATTATTCTCCTTTAATGTGCTACATCTTGTTGTCAAATATATCCCCAGATACTTAACCTTATTTGTAACTTGAATTTTCAAAAGATCTGCCAATTCTTCTCTCTGTCTCAATAGCATATTCTTTGTCAAAATTATTTCCTTGTTTTTGATTACAGCTGATTTGCATGGCAGAGCATTTTGCTGCGCGTCAGCTGTTTTATTCATAGGGGATGCAGCAGAAGGTAAGTATTATAGCTAAAAATGGTCTTTTCTAAATGCTGGGCATGCATGCTAAGTGCATGTTTGGCGCACATGCGCGCCAAGTGTGTGCTCATCAAACCGATTGTTACACCGGTTGAATTGCACCACTGGATGAAGGGCATGATTCACTGATATTATTTTTCTGGTTTTCCTATCCAAGGCCCTTGGTTCTGCTTGAGTCCACTATTCCAGCGGTGTATTTAATGACTGGAATTGCTCAGGTATTGATTGCCTTGATGGTATTTCCTCCACTGAGCTTGTACTTTAAGATCTTCTTCTCTCTTGATGTATTCATTTCCAACCTTTTTCTTGACTGCAGTGTGCTTGATATTGTCAACTTAAGGGAAGCCCAAGTATTTATAATGATTGTCTTCATCCAATTATTTTTTTTATAAAAAAAATTATTTGGGTTTTCACAAAACATAATACAAGTAAAATTTCTTTTTTTGAGAATAACATGGTCCCAGGTTATCACTTCTCCATACAGACACAAATTCAATTTCATATTCATCTTTGTGTTCTATTCCATATTTTATTACCATTTTAACATTTTCTCAATAATTTTTCCCTTCCCTTAGTTTTCTCAATCTTACTTTTAATTATCTCATTCCTTTCTAAATTCATATATATAGATATATATAGATATAGATATATAGATATAGATATAGATATATAGATATTTCAATATCTTTCTAGTCATTATATTTATACTTTTGTCTGTCCTGTTTCAATTTCATATTTTCTTTTCTCATTGAACAAAATTTCTCCCTGTAGTTACCAATTGGAGTATGACACCTTTGTATCTTTTAATTTTTATCTATTCAACTCTTATTTAAACTTCAATTTATGCCTTTGCAATTATTCAATATAACACATAACTTCCAGTTGAATTCTGCTTCATACATTCTAAAAATATGCACTAAGTTCTTAAAGAGAAAATATATATATAACAATAATAAATAAAATAATTATTCTATTCCAATTCAGCTCTATCATTAATGTTAATTATAAACTTTGACATCTTTAACATTTCTTTTCAATAGGGTATCATACTTCCAGGAGATAATATTTCCATATTTTTCATGTTTCTTTTATATTCCTCTTTAAGTAAATTTTTATAACACATTTATAATAATTGAAATGTTCTCCTCCTTTCCTAATTTCATTCTCTCATTCCCTTTATTTCATTTATTTATTAAACATTCCATTACATTATAATGAGTATTTTATCTATCATTTTAATCACACTTATTTCATATTTTCAAAGTTCATTTCTATTTCTAAGATAACAATACTATCTTATGTACCCTTGCAGAATCCCCTCAATTAAGTTCTTACCCATTATTTCTGTGTCTTCTAAATAGGTTTATACCCTTAATCCTTGTATGTTTTCCTTGTTTCTCTATGTCTTGTTTCTGTCCTTTTTTTCCTTTCCTTCTTCCCCCTCTTCTTCTCCCTTCCCTTTTTTGACCCCTTCTCTCTCTAATTCTGATTCTCTCTTCTGTAATCCTCTCTTCTGTTTCTTCCTAATGTTGTAATTACTTTTCAAAGTATTCTTTTGGAGGGTTGTTTTTTCAAATCTTAAATTTTTCACTCTCTTTCCCCCCCTTTCCTTTCTTTTCCCCACATAGAAATATTTGGTCATTGAAGATGGCTTCTTCTTTGTCCCGCCCTTCTTGTTCTACAGGCATTTCTTGTTTCTCATAGTTCAGGATCTCCATTTCCAAAAATTGAAATACGAAGCCTAAAGAACCTCTTCCTTCTTGTGCATCTTCTTTCTGTTTTTTAAGTTCCATTCTCAATTCTTCCAAGAGTTATACCATTTTAAAAACTTTTAAACAACCACCCGATTAATTTTAGTCCTTTACATCCAATAGCCAAGTAATCCAAATAATCCAAAGCTGTCTCTTCTTGGTTCTTTTTTCCACTTTTTCCTGGGGTTCTCTTATCTTGTTACAAAGTTTCAGTTAAAATGTATCTTTTAGGAATCTTGTTAAAATTTCACTGTTAATTCCTTTCACTTCTGTAGTAATGAATCAGCTTCAACAGTTTCAGTACATGCCAGGTCTCAAGACCTCATGTAGGCTGAAAGCGTGTACCAGGAACAAAGAACATCAATCAGCAATACATCACCAGGGGCTACTAACTGGACTGCAGGCGCTGATTTGCTATCTTGTACCCTCTAAACTGACCATAACACTGTGATTGGAAGCTACTATGTGTCCACTAACATTCCTACTCATGTAACATAATGATTGGATAGAGTTCACCATTTGTGATGTATCACAATGTGTTTTTAATAAAAGAGCTTCCCGAGCTCGTGATCGGGGCAGCTCACCCGAGATAGAACCAGCCTGGTGTCTTTCTTGATGCATTCGACCACCCAGTGAGAAGCCTTCCAAATGCGGAGCAAAGCCACATCTCATGACCCCGACGTGATCCCTTAAAAGAAACAGGTGCATCTGTCTTCGACTGCTTATCTCACCCGGCCGGACGAGCCAGTTGCAACCCAGGGACGCCATCTCGTGTCACGGATTCCTCCCCAGGAATCTTCCATAAAGAAGACATCCTCCCTTCAGGTGAGTATGGGCGGAAAGTTCTCAAAAGCGTAGATAGCACATTTGCAGGAATTAGGAGAATTAACGAAGAGCTCAGTTCTTATTCTCAGGAATCAGGGAAAAACGCTCCCAATTCCAACTAAAAAGGACCTTATTACCCTTTTGACTTACATCTATACACAATGTCCAGCTTATCCGGAGAAAGGGTCCTTGAAAGTCTCCACATGGCAATGTTTGGGTGACTATTTTCATAAAACTCCCAAGGCTCCACCAAAGATTCTGACCACATGGCGAATAGTCATGGTATGTTTAAAAATCCATGGTTTGGCACTGACCAATGCCCCCTCCCCTAAGGAGGGTCCTCCTCCTTATACAGCCGAAACCAAGACTAAGGACACTCTCCCGTTAGAAGCCTTCTTCCCCACCGCTCCCGAACCCATGAATCCTCCTAACTCAAATCCAACGGAGGATCAGACACCCATGGGAGCGATCGCGCAAGCCATGGCGCAGGGATGCAAGGAGGGCTCTCTTACCCTGGAAGAGCTCTCTCTTTGTCCCGTTGAATATATAGGGGATGGAGCCAGAAATGTGGTGCCTAGACTTGAACTTTTACCCATGAAATTAATCAGAGATTTAAAACAAGCCGTGGCCATGTACGGCATCCAGGCACCATATGTCAGAGGCTTCATTAACACCATCAGCTCCTCCTTTTTTATGTTACCCCAAGATTGGAAAGATCTTTTCCGTATGGTACTGACGGGACTGCAGTATGTTGTTTGGGAGTCAGACTTTCGCACCGAAGCTGAGAGATTTGCCTGTGATCATGGCGCAGCCACGAGAGCGGATCAAATTTTCGGTACGGGCCGATTTATGGACTTAACAGCTCAGATGGCTCTCCCACAACATACCCTTGCTCTTATCAGTATCATAGCCATCAAAGCCCTTGACAAGGTTGATGATCCTACCTCTGGCATCATAGGATCTTTTTCAAAAATCAGTCAAGCCTCACATCAGCCTTATGCTGAGTTCATAGAGGAACTTCAGAAGGCAATCCAGAGACAAATCTCGAATTAAGAAGAATTAAAACTGGCCATTGAAAATGCAAATGAGGATTGCAAGAGGATTCTGCAGCCTCTATCTGCCTGAGGGGGGGCTTCCCTCTCGGACTATCTAAAGGCTTGCAGAATTGTGGGAACTGTCTCTTACAATATGGAGCATCTGGCCATGGCCTTGCAGCAAGCAAATTCTCAAGGCAGGCCAGCCGGAAACTGCTTCAATTGTGGGAAGCCAGGCCACTTCAAAGCACAATGCAGAGCCAGGGACAATACACAAAACAACACCAAGCCTAAAACGATCTGCCCAAAGTGCAAGAAAGGGTATCACTGGGCAAACCAGTGTCGCAGCAACACTCCTCAGCCGCAGGGAAACTAGAAGAGGGGCAATCAGCCAGCCCCACTCCAAAGGCTGACTCTATATCTTTCCAACTAATTGCTTCCGAAGATATGGAAATTGACATCCCAGGCACTGTGTACTTTCTTCCCACAAGCCTAAAAATGATTCCTCCTGCCATGACACCCCTCATAATTTATCCCATCTGGGACCTCATGGCAAAAGGAATCATTGCATCTCCATTTCTTAGAGATTCCAATGACTTTTCCTCAGTGGCCATGGCGGTAATTGGAAATACTCCCACCAAATTTAGCAAGGGAGAACTAGTAGCAACTGCTGTTCCGGTACCTGCTAAAATGGCTGATGCTTGGGCATTTACTGTCCATCAAACAGTGGGACATGCCAGGCCTGTGTTCCAATTCACAATCCGTGACAAAGTCTTTTCGATTCTCTTAGATACTGGAGCTGACGTAAGTGTCATCCGAACAGCTGAGTGGCTGGACGATTGGCCTTTGGAAACTGCCCCAGCCATTTGGGGACTGGGTGGAGTTCAGCATGCCCACCGTAGCAAACATTGGCTACCGGTGAGTTCCTCTGATATTTCTCTTGCCTACCTCCAACCTTTGGTTCTTCCGCTACATACTAACCTGTGGGGCCATGATCTTATGTCTCAACTTAACACAAAACTCATCATCGATTAATGGAATCTTTTGCTAGAACCCCACTACAGTTACAATTAAAAACCACAGAACCTGTTTGGGTAGATCAATGGCCCCTCATGACAGACAAACTAGAGGCCCTGCAATCACTTGTCCAGGACCAAATTGTCAAAGGGCACATTGAACCATCTGTCAGCCCATATAACACCCCCATTTTTGTCAAAGAAAAAGTCAGGAAAATGGAGGCTATTGCATGATTTAAGAGCCATGAATGCAATCATAAAACCAATGGGGGCGTTACAATGTAGTCCTCCAAATCCCAACATCATCCCTGAAAAATTTGATCTCATGTTTATTGATTTGAAGGACTGCTTCTTTTCTATTCCCTTGCATGAACTAGATCGCGCCTTATTTGCTTTTACACTACCTTGCTTAAACAACTCCTCTCCCTCCTCCCGCTTTCAATGGAAAGTCCTACCTCAAGGTATGCTCAATAGCCCCACCGTGTGTCAACACTATGTCAACAATGTCCTGCTACCCTATCGTTCTGCCTTCCCACAATTTCTGGTGTATCATTACATGGATGATATCCTTGTTGCCACTCCTGGGCCACCGGGTACAGTGTTCGCTTCATTTTCCTTCCTGAAAGCCGTTCTTGCAAAAGGAGGTTTGCACATAGCACCTGAAAAGGTACAAGTACTAACTCCGTATGCATATCTGGGCTATAAAATGCTTTCAACTACTGCATATCCTTCACTTCCCTCTCTGTCTCTCCCTTCTCAACCCACCCTGGTTCAACTTCAGCAATATTTGGGTACCGTAAACTGGGCTCGACCTTTCCTGTCTTTAACCACTGATATTCTTTCTCCATTGTTTGAAGCCCTTACCTGGGGGAAAAAGCCCGCTGACATAATATCCTTGCAGCAACCTCAGCTTCAAGCAATAACTCAAATAGAAGAGAATATCCGAAAAATATGGGTAGACAGAGCTGCTGCCAATACTCTAGATATGATCATTTTAGCCACCCCGAGGCTTATGACCATGGCAGTAACTCAAAAGGACCAAAAACTCCACATCATAGAGTGGATCCATCTTTCCCATATGCTACGATGCTCCATCACTTCCAAATCAGCTCAATTGGCTCAGTTGATCATAAAAGGTAGGAGCCGTGCTAAATTATTTATGGGAATAGATGTCTCCACACTTTTTATCCCTTTTTCGCTGCAAATATGGGAATCTCTATTCCAAAACTCCCAAGAAATTCAGTTTGCCTTAGTCGACTGGCCTGGACTAGTTTCCTGCCACCCACCCGCTGATCCACGTTTTCAAATCATTCGGACAATACTCATCTCTTTCTCCTCTCCCATCAGCAAAAGATCTTTGGTCAACGCCTTGACTATATTTGCTGATGGCAGTAGGGAATGAGGGGCATGCACTTGGCAAAGGAATGGGGTGTGGCACACTAAAACCACCCCTGTACAGACATCACCACAAAGGGCTAAGCTTGCTGCAACCATATTAGTCCTTCAGAATTTTAATGAACCCCTCAACTTGATCCTAGATAGCCTATATTTTACCCAAATAGTCTCTACTATTCACGATTCTTACCTCTCTCCCACTATTGATAAAAACCTCTCTCTTTTTGTTACATTGCAACACCTTATTGCACAGCGTCAGCACCCCCTCTTTGTAGCACACATTCGCAGCCACCAACTTTTCCCGGGAATCCTCCAGGAAGGCAATGATGTGGCTGATCAAGCGGCTGCAGGTATCATGACCTCACACACATTAACTCCTTGGGAGAGCCATTCATATTTCCATCAAAACACTAAAGCTCTCATGAAACATTTCAACCTTACCATGGCCGAAGCTTCAGCCATTAGACAGCAATGCCCCATCTGCAGTCAACAAGCCCATTCCATTCCCTTAGGGGTAAATCCCCGCGGGTTGAAAGCCTGTGAAATATGGCAGATGGACGTTACTCAGTTTCCTCCGTTTGCCCCCTGGAAGTATTTGCATGTCACAATTGATTCTTATTCAGGGTTTATAATGGTGACCCCACAAAGAGGAGAAGCCTCCAAACATGTCATCAACCATTGCATTCGCACCTTTGCATCGTTGGGATGCCCAAATGAAATAAAAACAGACAATGGTCCTGCATACACTAGCACAGCTATGTCAGAATTTTGCACTAAGTGGCAAATTACCCATAAATTTGGGATCCCTTATAACAGTCAAGGACAAGCCTTTGGCTAATCTAACGCTAAAAACAGTGTTAGAATGAGATTTGATCAAAGGGGAAAAAACCCTTGGCCTCTCGGCGATGCAAGACACCCTTAATCTCTGTCTTTATACACTCAACTTCCTCAATCTCTCCGGCACCCCTGCTATGACGGCAGCGGAGCGACATTTTTCTTCCCCCCCTTCCCCTGATTCTCCCAAACCACAGGTATACTACCGCCAACTGCCAGACCCTACTTGGAAGGGTCCTTCTGCTCTCCTCACCTGGGGTCGTGGCTACGCAGCTATCCAGCTTCCAGATCATGTCCTGTGGGTTCCTGGATGACACGTCAGACCATACCACCCCAAGATAGAAAAATCACCACCTGCAGACATATCAATATGACTCATCTCATTGCCTTGCTGACCCTCTTCCTCCTTCTTGCCGCACATGCCTCCAAGGTCTCCATTCCGTCTCGAGTGACGTACTTTACACCATGTACTCCCCTCCTGTTGACCTGCACCACCTCTGGTGACATTTTTCCACCCTATCTCAGATGGTCGACGCTCCCTCAGCCATGGCTCCATATCTCCAGTAATGCTTCTTTCCAGATCAACATCTTTGAACACCCTCCTCGGACTACACTCCTCATACTTCATCCTACTGCCACCACCTATTATTGCTCTGGTCGACACCTCTATGATTCCATATGTAAAATTTAAGACTCCTGGACAGTCCTCAGACCCCGTTCACCTTGTCATCATTACAGACAATTCGCAAATCAGCCTGACATTTATGTTCAGGCCATCCCCTTTCTACATCAGGTCAGGAGATCGCAGAACCCCACCAGTGCGTCAGATGGCTGCGCCCCCTGCCTGACCAAAAACATACAAGCAGGCTCCATTCAACTAACTCTCATCTACCATACCCAACAACTGCAGAAGTGCCTTCCTACCGGAAAAACTTACCAAAACAACGGGACCATGTACCATCTATGTAAGAAGAACTCAAAAACCATTTGCTACGATCCCAAGACGGCTGTACATCTCAACGTTACCTTATGGGTGGGACTTCCAAGAACCTCTGGCAGATCTGATCCTGAGGGGGAGGGAAAACTTTATTACCTAAACCACTCCACCGTACTCAAGGATGGTACTAACCCAATTGTTTTAACCTTTGATGTTTGTGTTGCCTGTTCTAAACCAGGGGGACATTCATGTAGGTTGGCTGACTGGAAAACAACGTATGCCCACAATCATAAGTATTTGTGTCCTACACCCATTAACTGGGCCACAGGGAACCCCAATCAATGGATCCCTTGTGGAGGTTCCATCGAGTGTTCAGGTTGGTCTTGTGTCTGTGATTATACCAGGGGAGGGTACTCAGGCTGTAATCATCTGTCACATTTCAAACAAATATCAGGGTCTACCACAGACAATAAGGTAGAAATCACCATCTCCAGACAACACCTTACCATGAATACTTATGGCATAGGGATTGATGGCACAGGATCAGATCCAAACACTTACATTACCATAAAAACCGAAGTAATATATGAAGGTAAAGAAATATCGTTAGGCTGGTTGGTATATAATAATTTTAAGAAAATTAGAAAAAAACCCTGATACCAGTATTATTGCAAAAAACTTGTTCATAGATATGGCAGAAAAAATTACAAAACAACTTGCAATAACCTATTGTTTTGTTTGTGGGGGAACCACCACAGGAGAACAATGGCCGTGGCAAGCTTTAGAAGCCTCGCCATCACTGTTTAATAACATGTCTTCTGCAGGAAACATAACAGCTAGAACAGCTTCCGATCCACTTATCTGGACAATTACCACCAACTTAATTGGTAGAAACTGCTTTTCCCGAAACGGGTCCACTCCAGTGGGACACCTCCTTTGCTTAGGTACATGGGATAACTCCTACCAGACTTGGACTGCACCTGACAATACTACCAGCACACCTGCTAAATTCAACACCTCCCTCCTCCCTTATCTCAATGACACAACATCTTCCCAAGAATGGACAGCCCCAAATAATATGTATTGGATTTGTGGTAACCTAGCCTATCCATCCCTTCCAGCAGACTGGCAACGATCATGTGTATTGGGGTGGATAAGACCTTCCTTTTTCCTCCTACTGATCTCCATTAAGCAAGAACTAGGCATTCCTGTGTATGATACATTATCCGGCAAGAAAAGAGACACCGATAATGCCTTTGTAGGCTTCCCCTGTCAATCAGAATACACGGGGGATACCTGGACCTCAGAACAAATCGTCTGCACCTAGGCGTGGCCACTTGGGCCCAAGATGGGTCTTGGGGGTATAGAACCCCCATATATATGATTAATAGAATTATTCGTTTACAAGCTGTTTTAGATTTAGCAGGGCAACGAATAGACAAAGCTCTAAACAGTCTAGCAACTGCTGCAGACAAATTACGCACAGCTGTCTACTAAAATCGCTTGGCTTTAGATTACATACTAGCCAAAGAAGGAGGGGTATGTGGTAGGTTTAATCTCACGAATTGTTGTCTTCAAATAGATAAAGTTGGCAAAGTTGTAGCACAATTAACAATCGAGATGCGACAATTAACCTATAATTCTGATCAAGTATGGCAAGGTATTAATCTTAAAAATATTTTTAGTTCCTGGTTCCCAAACCTACCAGGATTACAAGCCATAGTAGCTCTCATAGGTATGATTGCTGCAGGATGCATTATTCTTCCATGTGTGTTACCAATTTTTATTCGCACTATCTCCAATAGTCTGTCTTTATTAGCTGAAAAGCGTGCCATTGCACAGGTTAATGCCCTCTGGGAAAAAGAACCTCTGTACAAAGTCATACTCTCAGAAGACCCTGATGCGTGCGCTCGCACAAGTTTTTGCATGGGCAGTGACAAAGATCCAGAAGAATTTCCTCCATATAAAACTAAAACAGAGGAGATGTAGTAATGAATCAGCTTCAACAGTTTCAGTACATGCCAGGCCTCAAGGCTGAAAGCGTGTACCAGGAACAAAGAACATCAATCAGCAATACGTCACCAGGGGCTACTAACTGGACTGCAGGCGCTGATTTGCTACCTTGTACCCTCTAAACCCTCTAAACTGACCATAACACTGTGATTGGAAGCTATTATGTGTCCACTAATGTTCCTACTCATGTAACATAATGATTGGATAGAGTTCACCACTTGCGACGTATCACTATGTGTTTTTAATAAAAGAGCTTCCCGCGCTCGTGATCGGGCAGCTCACCCGAGATAGAACCAGCTTGGTGTCTTTCTTGATGCATTTGACCACCCAGTGAGAAGCCTTCCAAATGTGGAGCAAAGCCGCACACTTCCAAGCGGTCTCTCCATTTTTCCAGATCCCACCCTTTTGTTTTTTTCCTTCTTTTAAAAGTTTTTGAGAATCCAGAAATCTTTATTATCCCTTTGACATTTTATTTTCAGCTTAAATACCTGTTAATGTCAAAGTGGATTTTTGCAGGTTTCTTGCTTAAATCTCTTAGTTGTCAATATAGGGAAGAAAATAAAAAAAACCAAATCCTTTCCCTTCCCTCTCTCATTCTCCACTAGCAAAAAAAAGAATTATCTATGTTTACTTGTAGGAAAGCACACATGCTTTATGAAGAGGAAAGGGAAATTGAAACTGAGTTTTTCATGTGACTGGAGCGTCACATGAAGGCTGGAGGGCTGGCGTCTCTCCATGTTGGCTTCAGTAGTTCAGTACTATCAAACACATGGACTAAGGCCACTGTCTTGAAAAGGATGGTGTTCCTCTGGCTAACTATGCATCAACTTGAACTACTGCATGTTAAAAAAAAATATTACAGATAGAAATGAAAAGATCCATTGATAGCAATCGCAAGTAACTGAAAATTATTGTTTTTAGTTTTCCAACATCTTTGATGATCTTTTAAAATTAAACTAGTACTTTATTAAGATTTTTTTTTCATAAAATAAGGGTATCACATCTGGGCTGCAAAATCTGGTAGCAGCAGTAAG
This sequence comes from Hydrophis major, assembly GCA_033807585.1. Classification (NCBI taxonomy): domain Eukaryota; kingdom Metazoa; phylum Chordata; class Lepidosauria; order Squamata; family Elapidae; genus Hydrophis; species Hydrophis major. The sequence goes on from CM066328.1 coordinate 100,751,049, forward strand.
ACTGTAATCTTATATAGAGATATAAATAAATAGATGTATATATGCACATACACGCAAATGTATATAATTACCTAGGAAGAAGCCACTTAAAATTGGTAATTTAAAACTTTCCGTTTAACGTCTAATTTCTTGAGTTGAGAGATTCAAGAATAATTTAGGCCTACTCCTAGCATTACCGGGGGAAAAAAGGTAGTCTTGTTTAATGACTGTCTCGTTTAGTAACTGTCTGCAGGTACAATGGGGATGAAAAAGTAATTGTATGATCAACCCTTACATTTCACAGGTCTGTAAAGCAAAGGAAAACTGAAATAAGATTGTAAGCACAGTTGTGGCTTCACTGAGTGATCCTGTACTTAAGAATCAAGTTGCCTGTCTCCACTGTAGTCACTAAAGACTAGAAATTAGATTTAACTATTAAAAATTAATACTTTTGATTTAACACAATAGCTATATATTCTGAGTTTTATATTTTACTAATTCCTTGTATGATTGAGCTTTTTAAAACTATTTTATTTGTAATGGAACCACACCAGTCTCTGGTCACTTTAACTACTGGGATAAGCACCACATCTTTTAACAGCACATTTGGATTTATCTAGATAAACCAGTACTGTGGGCTGAACTCTCTGCTTGTTCCTGTCCAAGGTTTCTTGTTTACATATTAAACAGGGATGTGCTCTGCTCAGTAGCTTATTTTTACTTATATGGGTCTTGTCACCAAAGAAGCCCTAGGTATAGTTCTCCATTTATATTAGAGCCATGATGGCAAACCTATGGCAAGTGTGCCAGTAGAAGTGGCACGCGAGAGGTTGCCTGGAAGAGCCTCACTGCACATAAGCGCACACTGCCTGCCTGCCAGCTGATTGTCGGGTATCTGGCACGCATGTGTGGGAAGTGGGGGGCTGCAGGAGACACGCACGCATGTGCAGAGAGATGCGGGATGGGTCACGCAGGGCCACTTCTGCCAGCACGCGAGAGGTCACCTGGAAGAGCCTCACTGCTCATGCACGCACACCACCTGCCCATCAACTGATTGTCGGGTATCTGGCACGAATGTGTGGGAAGTGGGGGGCTGCAGGTGACATATGTGCATGCACAGAGTTGTATGGGATGAGTCACGTGTGCATGCTCAAAGGTTTCTGGCACACATGGGGGGCATGAATGCACAGGGGCATGGGGCCTCCATGTGCACTGCCTTCTGGGTCCTGGCATGCGAGCACATGAGTGCAATTTTTGGCACTGGAGATGAAAAAGTTTAGCCACCACTGTATTAGAGGTTATGGGTTCAATATAGTGACAAAAGTAGCCTTTTGATGATCTTTTGTCTTCAGAATAGATTAAACAAATTTCTCCTTAGATCAGGATGGCTTTGAACGCTCTGTTTCCTGTAACTGTTTCAAGGAGTAGCCTCTATATTTATCCTTTCAATACAGATATGATTATATCTGCAAGCTCTGATGTGAAAGCAAACACAACAGAGTCGTCCATTGCTTTGTGGCTGACTCCAATAAGTCTACTTTTTTCTTATCTCAATAAAAGACTGAAAAGGTTTAAATATTTCAAGCACATTATGGGAAAACTGGCAAAGTACCCTGGTGATTAGTTATGAACTCATAAATACACCTCTCCCCTCTGTCTCATTCCCCAGCAGTTTTGTAATTGTTTTTCAAATCACACTGCAAAAAGTTTGAAATTATAAATGACTTTTGGATGGACGTCTTAGTAAATGAAGTAGATGATAGCAAGTTAAAGCATGTCAGCACTCTTTCCCTCACCGCTGAGTTTACACCATGGGCATCAAATGCCTGGGAGTTAGAGATAAGACCCTCCAGTTCATAAAACATAGCTGTTTCCTCACAATCTGTTTTGGGGAAAAAAAGGTACTAGCAGCCAGGCTGAAGGCCCACTGAAACCCACAGCAGAACTTCACCTATCTAACACTAACAGCCACTTCTGGGAGGACCACACATGTTGTTAATGAGGGTTTGGTGTTTTCCTTAAAGGAACAAATACAGGCAATTAAACCTAAGCAACTGCACCATATGAAGTATCCCATCTTGGTGGTTGGTTATAGGTTTGGAGGGGTAGAGCAAGACAGTGGGACAAATGATGGAATAAGCTATTGATTTTCATTATTTATTTCTCTTTAAGAATTTTCCCCAATGCACTGTTTTATTCATATGCAAAAGATGGATTTGTTCAATGATTATCAATGTTCAAGATACAGACAGGGAGGTGGGCAGCTGCCTTAGTAATTACCAAAATACAGCACATTTAGTGCTGAATTAACAAGCCTCAGTTTTTAGATTTTGCCATTAAGAAATCCTAGGCATGTCAGTCTGCAGAAGGCAGCCTTCTCTTTGGATACTTTGCCGCTAAGCCCCGTGTTATCCACAAATGACTATGGAATTAAATTAAAAAAGCACTAACTCCTACTCATGAGATAGCTTCCCCAAGCTGGGGGTGCGTGGTAGGAGAAGTCTGGCCCTTTAAGAAACCAACTCAGTCATGAGAGATGCTGCTGCTGCTGCTGCTGCTGCAACTGCTCAGGCTTGCTTAAATTCCCAAGTGTCCAGTTAAGAAATAGACAGCTGTCTCTTTAAATGTCATTTCCTCCCATTGTATTTGAATCGTGACCAGGAAAGAGGATGTGAAACCAGAGAGGCTCAGAGGAGAGACCATCAGGGTTGGCTTCAATAATGGTATATTAGCAATAATAGCAACTACGGCGGCCCCGATCCGGGTCCTAATGAAGGCGGAGGAGCCAGGGATGCTCCGCACTACCTCCGCAGTGCAGGAGGCCCCCTCCAGGCAGACGACCTAATCCAGGCAGCGAGGAGACTCCGGGGTAAGCACAGCGGTGACAGCTGAGCGCCGACCCGCAAGTGCCAGCAGCAGCAGCAGCAGGAGCGGGCTCTTCCCAGTGCAACGCGAGCTGGAGGAGCGTCCCGAGGATGGGCGCGTAGCTCCGAAAGGATCGCCTCGCCTGCCCAGATAGCTCCGGAGCGCGTGGGGCTCGGGGGCCGCGGTCCGTGTCGCCCTTGCCCGCCTCCCGCCCCCGCCACATCCCTCTGTCCCTCAGCGTTACAAGCGGGCCACCCTGTGGATGTCACTGAGGGTGGAGGTGCCGTTCTGCTCGCCGCCGCCGCCGCCCCCCCCCCGACCCGACCCGAAAAGGCATTCGGGAGCTGCCAGCCTTTAGGGGATAAACCTCGTCAGGGACAAGCCCGAGAGTCACGACGGCCGCCGCCGCTACAAAGGAGCGACCCCTGCCAATGTCATCATCGGCCATCGAAAGGAAGAGCCTCGAGCCCTCCGAGTAAGTCGCGCCCGCCTCCCGCTCTTCGGGGGCTCCTTTACTCAGTGCCAACTTTCCCGGAGGGAGACGCGACCGCGTTGTGCGCGTCTGGGGCGGGCGGGAGGAAGCCCTGGAACGGCGGCGTTAGGCGCTGCTGGGACTGGAGAGGAGGGCTTCGGAGGGCGACACAATGCGGCTGCCGCTTGCTCTTTTCTCTTCGCTTTCCAAGCCGCCTCTCCCTTCTTGCGACGGAGTGAGCAGCGTGGCCCTCCGCTTGGCTTCGACCTTGTCGGCTCGTGCTGAGCGCTGCTTTCTTCAGAGGTTGCGCCCCCTTTAGCAGGGCAGGCAGAGCCCAGAGACGCGCCGAAGTTCCCCCATTTTTGATCCGGGAGATAAATTGCCCGAGACCTCAGACTCTTATTGAGAGGAGGTGTTGGAAGGGGACCGGCGGTCGGTAGGATGATTGATGGGCGCAGTTCCTTCTAACCTGGAGATTTAGAGGTTGGCGGCGGCAAGAGCTGAAAGCGATTTCAGAGAGAGAGGCAGAGACAGAGATGGGGGAACCGAATACTTGGTGAGAGGCTGCCTGGTTTCTTTTCTTTCTCTCTCCTCGCGGCCTCCTCGGTTTAATGATCTGATGAGAGTGGTCGAAGATGAGTGTCAGTATCAGTATCAGATGAGTGCTCAGCGTCTCGATTGTTAAAATGCAAACCAGTTTGAAACTACAACGCGTTGTAGTATCTCAGAAATGGCCAAGCACCGGCTTCTTGCTACATTCTTAGTCCGTCCTTCTCCCGATTAGCATAGACGTTATAAAATGCTTAAAGTATTAACAAAATTAAGTAAGGGTTTCTTCTGGTGAATTTCTTACAAGGATCCAGTTACAAGAATTTCCAAAGGAATGCTGATACCTGCAGTTACTTCGATTGTTGGTTACTAAGTCACTGGCGTTGAAATTGGGTTTTAAAGCTGCAATGTTTTTCACTCTTATTTGGGAATTACTTCTAAGTATATACACATGCATAATGTATGGCTATTCTTACCGGATAACTGCCATTTTATTAATTTCTGGCATGGAAAAGTTGTTATCCAACATTCTGCTTTAGTGGAATATACGTTTTAAAGACATGATCAACTGTTTCATGGGGATGGAGAAATAATGTTACTGCATTTGGTTTTTAAAGTAATATGATGGGGGAGGGAGAGAACATGGGATGGAGGAGGTAGGGAAACTTTAGAAACCAACTCCCAGCAACCACCCATTTGGAGAAACAGGTTGTTTTAAACATGATATACCCTGAAAGCACTTTGATTAGATCAATAGTTTACTTCATTTGGATAAAATATTTTATATAAATATATGCATTATAGAAAATTAACAAACCCCTTTTGCATTTCTTACGATTGATTGTTCCCATTTCCTATCATCCCCTGTACTTCAGTATACTGAGTTATACTTTAGGCTTCAATCCTATATTCTGACTTCATCCCACAAAACTGAATGAGATTTTATTATTAAGGAGAAGTGCTAATTTTCTGTTATAAATAACCAAAACAAGAAATTTATTACTATAGCACCTACAGTCCAAAACATTAAAAAAAAAAATGAGAATTTCATTCAAAATTCAGAATCATGGAATGAAAATGCTTTTAAAGCATTTATAAAAAAAAGATATCAACAAGATAGTGAAGGTAAACTAAATGTTAAAAGTGCTTCCCTTCTTTGTTTTTCTGCTGTTTATATGGACCTACAAGAAATACTGATAGCTTCTGCTACTTAATTTCATTGAACTGAATACACTTGATTTGCTTACTACCATTTTTAAGTCCAGGGATGCTGTCCTAATGGGATATTTTAAAAAATTGTGTGCAATTATTAATAATTGTAATTATTATTATAATTAGATAAGCAAATAAGACCCAATGTTAAAAAAATAATTTTAATATTTTGGAAATATATACCACTAAGCTATATATGGACAGTCTCCACTGCAAGAGCTAGAAGGATTTAATAATAATAAACCACCAAATATAGAAACATTTGTTTATAGGTTTGGAATAAAATAGGATATTTGTCTTTATAATACCAATTAAAATTTTAATGTGAAGTATCTGAAAACTTGAGCATGGTCAATACTTAATCATTTACTTCCTGATTAAACTGGAAATGCTTTTTTAAAAGGTTTTGAAAAAGTGTATTTGTTTTTCATAGAGCCAAAAAATTATAACTGGAAGGGTCTTATTTGGCCACTTTTCTATTCAGTACATTGAAATCAATTCCCTACTCACTGCAAAAATTAATTTTAATTTAAAGTAAAGCAACCCTGACAATTACAGTATCTATCCAGTCTCTGTTCAAGACATCCAGCAAACCACTTCCCAATTAATTTTCTAATTATTTAGATGCTATAAAAATGGTATGTAGGAGAATGAGTCAGAATGAGCATATTTAGTATGAAAACTATATTTAGCAATATAGCCAAAGCCTAGGGAGAATGTTATAGTTTGATTAGAATGTAAATTATTGTCATTAATTTTGAAAAGCTGAGTCTTTCTTCTTCAAGGTTTATGAGCTAAAGGTTAAAGTATCTTACTTATGAGCTGCTGACTGTGCGGGCTGCCAGGGTTTCACTTGAGAATTAATTCTCAACAGCAGTTATACAATAGAATGTCAAGGGAGCAAAGCAGGTAAAGGAAGATAATAGAGTAACATTAAAATGTCTTACTCCTCTCATTTAATTGTGACTTTAGCTCTTGTTTCAGCTTAATGGGGAACGAACTGCTGCTTACTAATACAGTAGGCTTCGCCTGTAATCGTTCTACCCAATAGTTTTCAACTGAATATTATTCTCTTGCTCCTTTAAACACTGCTTTCTGCTCATTTGGGAGGAACAGCAGAATAATAACAATAGTAGTACCAATACTGAGAGCCAGTGTGGTGCAGAGGTTGTGAGTTCTAGTCCCACTTTGGGCACAGAGCTAGTTGGGTGACCTTAGGCCAAGCTTACCCTCAGCCCGAGGAAGAAAGCAATGTCAAACCACTCATTTTGCCAAGAAAACTGGAGGGATTTGTCCAGACAGTTACCTGGGAGTTTACACTGATTTGAAGGTGCAGAAAAAAAAAGAAGAGGAATGAAAGTATCCATAGTACCCTTCAGTATTACCCTTCCATGAAATTAACAACCTTCAATGAAATATTTCAAGGGTCTCAGAGTGATAATTTAAGACGTTTTTGAGGAAAGGATTTTTAAGAACATAAGATTTTCTTACGATGAAAATGCTACACAGGGTTCAAAGTGAATATACTGTATGTTACTAATACATAAGAAACTACTGCAGTTGATCCCATAAACATCATATTGAAGGACCATTTCTATTTACAGTATTTCAGCCAGACTCAGCCTACTCTACCCTGTGCTATCACTGAGGGAAAGTATGTGAGATTAGAAATGTCCCCAACCTCCCAGGCTTTACAAAGGATTAGAAAAATTATGATTTCACAGAACACATGGATGTTGACAGAGTAAGAACTGTTAGCTAAATGTAATTTTCTTTCAATAATTTCATTTGATTTTAAACCACACTAGTTTTTTGTTGAAGTGGACAGTATTTAAATAATTATATAAATAAATAGCATATTGTTGATAACCTTCATTCTGGCTAATGCAGAATACTGTATAGTGTACACTATATTTTTACTCAGGATACTGTAAGTTTTTATGACACCAAAAAGGAAGATCTCATCCTTTTTCACAAGCAATTTTTTTATATTTCATTATCAAATATTCTAAGTATTTCAGAGCTGTTTCGCTGAACTTTTGAGATATACAGCCCATACAGAAATATTTGCCTTTAACTATTATTTTAATTATTCAAGTTTTAAAATTTCATTAAATACAAATTTCTACCTTCCTTTCTTAGTGGCCCAACTCTGGGTTCTGTTATTTATTTCCTGAATTTGCTATAAGGAGCAGTGTTTAAAGTAATTTAATAATATCAATAAGGGCTATGACGTTTAATTTTCTTTTACTTCATTTAAGCAGAATATTGTCTGCAACATTAAAGTACCAAAGAAAAAGGATTTGCAGACTCTGCTCTTATAGAATGGACCATCTGCAAATGACAAAATGCAAGCCCATTCATATTTTTTTCTATGTGTTTATTAATAAAGGCTTTAAAGGCTTTTTACAATAAATCTGCAGGGGGCTTAAACTACAATCTTACTAAATAAAACTTCTCCTAAATGCATTGTTATACTTTGTAAAATATTTCTGTTATACTTACTAGACAGTAAAATAAATGTAAAAATTAACAATTATTTGATTATTTTAAGGACAAATAACCGAGAGTGTAATAATTTTCCATATAAAAATACACAAATAAAACACAGACCAAAATGCCATTGCTTACCTCCATTTCTTATTAAATAATTCATTACAATATTCAGTCTTGTGTTTGGCAAAGTAGGAAAGCAAAGCAAATAGAAAAAAGATTTTAGAAATAGGATTGCCTTTACTTCTAAGATTTTTATACAATCAACATTTAATTATTATAGATCAAGACTGCATAGGGAAAGCATTCGAGACACCATTTTCCTCAGCTCAGAACTATGATACAGTTTCTATTCAATAAGATGTTGGGTTTTTTAAAATAAGTAGTTGGCTAAAATGTCTGCATTTTGTTTATTACGGAAATACTATAATATTTGTAGTTATGAAATTGGGTTTTACTAGTTGTACACAACAATATACAGTAAGTTTAGCTTTAAAAAAACCCACTTAATTTATATTGCTTCTGCTAAAGATCATGCAAACCATTTTAGTTTCACCACCATTGAAGAGTTTCCTTAACTTTTCCTCTCTGTCCTTTTCCAAGTGTTTCTACCACCACTATTCTACATTTCTGAATGTGTTAGCCTGGAAGAATACAATCCCACTTTAACAAAAAGGCAAGCTGAGATGGTCACAATTTCAAATTGTATACCCAAAGCTATATCCTTATCTGCTATTGTAGAAAATGTCTGAGTCTTCTATACTCAGTTCTCTCTTGAGCAGAGTAAAATTTTGGTCCTAATTAGACTCTCTGCAGGTTGGAATGATTGCTTTGATTTGTTTCAACCAGGGAGCCAGTGGATGAGGTGCTCCAAATCCCTCCTTCCTTGTTAACATGTGGAGGTTGTCAGCAAAATATTGGGGATCGATATTTCCTTAAAGCCATTGACCAGTACTGGCATGAAGATTGTCTGAGCTGTGACTTATGTGGGTGCCGACTTGGAGAAGTGGGAAGGAGACTATATTATAAACTGGGTAGAAAGCTCTGTCGAAGAGACTATCTCAGGTAAGCTACTCACTCCTTATTCCTTTGCCTTGCTGATAGTTTTCTCTCACAATTCTTTAGAACAATGCGTCTCAACCTCAGCAACTTTTAACATGCATGGACTTCAACTCCCAGAATTTCCAGCCAGAGTTAAAGTCCATGCATCTTAAAGTTACTGAGGTTGAGAAACATTGCTTTAGAACAAAGCTAGGATCACCTACGAAATTTGAACACTTAACAACTGTGGCAAGGAAGATTGCAAAATGGGGCAAAATTCACTTAACAACTATCTTGCTTAGCAATGGAAATTTTGGGCTCAATTGTGGACATAAATCAAGGCTTACTTGTATGAGCTTCCAATGTACATTATGCTGCTAGACCTTTAAAAGGCCCTATGTTTTTTTTCTGAACTGAATAGTTGAAAACCAAGGCCAAATGAACAAAGCAATATAACATTAACATATTTTTAAAAAATTAACCAATATTTAATTACAATGTTAAAATTGCATTACTGGATCAAGAAATGTTATTCTTTCTTCATATCAAATTCAGAATGGAGGGATGTGAATAAAAGTGCTAACTTGCTATTTTTTATAGTTTTGTACCACTTATTGTTGTTAGGAATCTCAAAACAGTATACAAATTGCTCCATTTTAAACTCCCCCCCCCCCCAACAACTGTCTTGTTTGAATAAAGGACTAGCTTTACATGAAGTAATTTGCAGCAAACTTCCAGAATAATTCAATACTTCCAGATAATTGTATCCTATTTCCACTGGCTCAATATTTTCAGAGATGGTAGAGAATCTGGACTGTTAAGTTAATACACTTCTATAACTTGTAATTGGGTATGTCCCAACTTTTCACACTATAATGTGTGTCAATTATTTGCATCTTCTTAATGTGTTCCATAGATACAGACTGCTCAACTGTGTTTTTTAAAATTTGTAATTCAAGTATAGTTCAGTAAGTATAGTATAGTATTATTAGTATTAGTATGATATAGTGCACTGTATACTCGGTCTACAACTTTTTTAAACAATATGCTGACAATTAGCAATTACTTTATGTATTATATTATAAACCAAAAGGTGACATTTAGAAAAACACCCATATCTTAACAGGCATTGTACTATTGCCTTGGATGAGTAAACAGTGACATCTCTTGGAAGACAAGGGAGAAACATGTATTATTTTTATGCTGAGAATTATTGTCCCTGGCCCTGTATTTAGTTTACAACAATATTTGAAATTAATAGGCTTGTTGCAAAATTAATCATATTAACACACAGCATATACTACTGATATAATAAAATATGCCTAATGGAGTATAATACAAAAATATACAAGTAGTCACTGATTGCAATCATAATTGAACCAGGAACTATGGTCATAAATTGTGCTGATTAGGCAGATTACCACATGACCATGACTGATCTTACAACCTTTTTGCAGTCATTAAGTCGATATGGCAGTTGTGATAGCATTAGCAATAGCATTTAAGACTTATATACTGCTTCACAATGCTTTACAATCGTCCCTGAGTAGTTTACAATGTCAGCATATTGCCTCCAACAATTTGGTCCTCGTTTTATGGACCTCAAAAAGATGAAGGCTGAATCAATCTTGAGCCAGTTCAAACTTCTGGCAGGAGTCAGAGATAGCCTGCAAAATGCATTCTAACCATTGCACCACCATGGGTCAACTGTAAAGCAAATGCTGTAGTTGTAAAATGAATGCCATGGTCTTTAAGTGAATCCATTGTCTACAATGGGTGTTTTTTGCTGGAAACCAGAAGCAAATGCCAATTTCTGGCAAACAAATTGTTGTGTCCATCAGTAAGGAGACCAGGAGGCAGTGACTATATTTCAGCTCTTTATTGGGTCCCCGGAACCGATCTAGCTCCAAGGGAAAAAACAGCGGCTATTTATTCTCAAGCTGCGGTGGCCGCGGCCAATGGCACCTCTTTGAATCTCCCGCGATTCATTTCCACCAATCGCGGGAGATTCTTAGCGGGCCAATCAGCGCGCCTCACTAAACCAATCAGATCGCCCCGCGCTTTGGCCAATCAAAGCGCGGGGTTTCAAGAATGCTAATGAATGTACAGAACACCCCTCCCCTCTTGGTTTGGTCCTACGTAACGTAGTCCCATAGGTAGGCGGGGCTCCGTACTTGCCTACTGGACCTGCGCAGGTCAGTCGTGGGTTGGCTCCCGGCCGGTTCGGTTGGGTTCTCTGTGTCTCTCGGACTCGTCGGTGGAACCACCTGGTATGTCTTGCCGGGCTGCTCGTCGCAGCTCCCTCCCGGTCTACCCAGGCTGGTTGAGCTGCGGTTTTCGCCGCTCCCGCCTGGTCTTTCCGGACTGGTCGAGCTGGCCTGGCTGCTTCTTCCTGGTGAGGTTCCAAGCTGGCTGCTTGCTGGTGAGTATGGCTGGTTCCTTTCTTCTGGGTTTTGGTTCCCAGGGTATTCCCTCCCCTCTTGGTTTGTGTTAAGGGGATTGGTTATGTCTGGTTGCATGTCGGTTGTGTTTCTTGTGGCTGTTCTCGATCTTAATTGATCGATGTGGCGTTTCCACGCTCGTCTGTCGGTTGTTTGTAGCCGGTACGAGCGGGGACCTGTCAGTTGGGTTATGATTGCTGGTACCCATAGTGGGTCTCCAGTTAGATTTTTTGCGTAGATGGCGTCGCCTGGTGCAAAGGATCAGTGCTTGCTGGAGGAGTTTGGGGGTTTTTCCGGGTTGTATATGGGGTACAGTCTATCGAGTGGGGACCTTATTTTCTTCCCCATTAGTAGCTCTGCTGGGCTTTTGTTTGTTGTCGTGTTCGGGGTTATATGTTGTATGAAAAGCATTTTATTTATTTTGTCTTGGATCTCCCTGTGGTCGATTTTCTGGATGGTTTTTTTCGTAAATTGAACCATCCGTTCCGCCCTTCCGTTCGCCGCCGGATGCGCCGGGGCTGTCAGTGCGTGTCGTATGCCCCGTTCCGCTAGGAATTTTTCAAATTCCAGTGAGGTGAATTGGGGCCTGTTGTCCGACACGATGACATCTGGGAGGCCGTGTGTTGCGAAGAGTTTGCAAAGTTCCTTGGTCACGGCCTCTGTGGTGGTGGATTTCATGTTGCTTACCTCCAACCAGTTGGAGTAAGCGTCTACGGTTATCAGGAATGTATGTCCCTTTGTGGGCCCGGCAAAGTCTATGTGGATCCTAGACCAAGGTCCCCTGGGAGTTTCCCATTCTAGGATCAGTGCCGTGGGAGGGCTTGGTCTGGTTTCTTGGCAGTGTTGACACCTTGCCACCCAAGCCTCGATTTGTTTATCCATCCCTGGCCACCAAGCATAACTCCTGGCCAGGGCTTTCGTTCTAACTATGCCCGGGTGCCCCTCGTGTAACAACTCCAGTACCTTCCCTTGCAGTTTTTCCGGGATAACCACCCTATCCCCCCACAGTACACACCCTTTTTGTAGCGAGAGTTCTGTTTGCCGGTTCTGGAATGTTTTGAAAGTCTCATCGTTGTCCTTTTCCGGCCACCCTTTCTCTACCCAATGTAACACCTGTGCCAGACGTTTGTCTTTATTAGTTTCTCGGGCAATGTCTGATGCGGTTATGGGTAGATCGAGCAGAGTCTCTATGCTGAGGGTGGTCATCGTGGGTGCTGGGTCGGTGTCTAGCTCGGGTAGCGGTGAGTGGCTCAAAGCATCTGCATGTGTGATCGTCTTACTGGGTCAGTGTGTGAGCCGGTAGCTGTAGGCGGCAAGGAATTCGGACCACCTTGTCATTCTAGGAGATAGAATGTTCGGGGTGACCCTGTTTCCTGCGAGGAATCCCAGCAGCGGCTTGTGGTCAGTGATAACGGTGAACGTCCAGCCGTAGAGATACTCGTAGAACCTCTTCACTGTGGCGACGATAGCCAAGGCCTCTTTGTCCAGCTGACTGTAGTTTCTCTCTGGTTTGGTGAGGGTCCTTGAAAAGAAGGTGATGGGTGCTTCTTTTCCGTCGGGGAGAGTGTGGCTGAGGACAGCGCCGACGCCGAAAGGTGATGCGTCGCATGTGACTGCTAGTGGTAGGGTCTCATTGTATTGGATGAGGACGGCATCTGAAGTGAGCAGGTCCTTGGTTTTCCTGAAGGCGGCTTCCTCGCGTTTCCCCCAAGTCCAGGTAGCCGCCTTGTCCAAGAGCCTATGCAAAGGCTCCGCCGTGGTTGCCTTTTGGGGCAGGAAAACATTGTAAAAATAAAGCAGTCCCAGAAACATCTGCAGTTCCATTTTAGTCCTGGGTGTGGGGGCCTCTTTAATGGCTTTGATTTTGGTTTCGGTTGGGTGGATGCCGTGCCGGTCTAGGAGGTACCCCAGGAACTCGACCCGCTCTGTGTAAAGTTGGCACTTTTCCCTCTTCACCTTTAGCCCGGTTTCCTTGAATTTGTTTAGCACCTTCCTTAGTCGACCCTCTAGTTCTGGCTGGTTGGCTGCCGATACCAGCACATCGTCGAAATAGGGCACCACCCCCTTGATGCCCTGTAATAGTCTCTCCATGAGGCTCTGGAAAATTCCAGGCGCCACGCTGACTCCGAACTGGAGTCGGTTACATCGGAAAGCTCCCCGGTGGGTGACCATGGTTTGCGCCCCCGCGGTTTCTTCGTCGACCGGCAGCTGCTTGGGCCAGGTCAAGTTTCGCAAAAACCTTGCCTCCCCCCAGTGAGTGTAGAAGATGCTGCACTACTGGGATGGGGTAGGCACTTTGTTGCAAGGCGCAATTTAGGGTGGCCTTATAGTCCCCGCAGATTCTCACCGACCCATCAGGCTTGACTGGGGTGACTATTGGGATATCCCACTGGGCATGGTCTATTGGTTGTAGGACCCCTTCCTTGACGAGCTTGTCAATTTGCTCATCGATTTTTGGCCTGAGTGCAAAAGGTACCCGCCTTGGTTTTAGGCGTCTCGGGGGAACGTTCGGGTCTAGGCTGAAGGAGATAGGGGGCCCTCGGTACTTGCTTAGGGTGCCGTTGAACACTTCCTGGAAGTCCTGTGCCAGTTGTTGCTCCCAGTCGGTCTCGGCGATGTGGTTGATGCCCGTGACTTCAATGCCGAGCGGTGCGAACCACTGCAGTCCCAAAAGGCTGGGTCGGTCTCAGTCCACGATTGTCAGGGGAAGCTTTGCTGTGCGACCCTTAAATGTCACTCTGAATTATCCAGTTCCGACTACCGGGATGCGGTTTCCCTGGTAGTCTTTAATGATTAGTCTCTGGTTCTCCAGTCCCTTCTTTTGGATGGTAGGCACCAAACGTTTCATTTCTTGCCAGGCGACCATGGAGAGGTAGGACCCAGAGTCCACCTCCATTTTGCATGGCTCGCCTTCGATGCCTACCTCATGTAGAATTTTCAGGCGTCGGTGGTTGATGCGTAGCCGATGATGACCGTCTGGTGGGTTTCCTCCTTCTGCCGGGTCTCGCCACCTCATTGGGTTCGCCCGCTCCGGTCCCAACGGCTGTCGGCTGGGCGATCTCTGGTTCTGGGGGGGTGTGCTATCCCGTCTCCGCTCGCTGTGGTCCCACCGTCTGGGGCTGTAGGCTTTCTTTAATCGGCATACGCGGGCGATGTGACCCTTTTTGTCGCAGTGCCGGCAGATTGCATCGAAGAAACGGCACTCGGATCTAGGGTGGTCGCCTCCGCAACCGGCACACGCGGTCCCCGACTTACAACCCCACCGACTGTGCTGGTCGCGTCCTGCCTGGAGCCAGTGGATTTCCTCCTCCTCGTCCGAAGTATCAGAGGCGGAGTGGAATTTGCCATGGTGGGTGGTGGTCTCGCGGTGACTTGCTTCCGGTTGGGCCTCGGTCGCCCATCCAGGGTTGTTGGTCACGGTGCGGTCCCCTGTGTCCGGTCTCCGCATGCGGTTCGCTGACTGCCTGGTGGCCTCGGCTGCGGTGGCTTCCGCGATGGCATCGGTGAGGGCGATGTTGCCTTTGGCCATAAGCCGATTCTGTAGGACTGGATCCCAAAGCCCGAGCACGACTCGGTCCCGTAGGGCCTTGTCCATGTCGGAGAAACCGCACAGTCCTCCTCGGTTCCGCAGCTCCACAACAAAGTCGCTGAGGCTTTCGCCCGACCGTTGGTCCCACCAATAGAACTCGTGCTGCCTGATGAGGGTGGGCATGGTGGGAGCGTAGTGTTTGTGGAGTAAAGGTTCGAGGTCGGCCCAGTCCATCCCTGTGACGTCAGCGGATTTCGCTAGGGCTTTCGCCATCTTGAACACTGCGGGCCCGCAGTGTATCAGGAAGACGGCTCGCTTTTTCAGCCCGGTGGCGTCCTTCATGTCGCTGCATTCGAGGAACATGCAGAATCTGTCCGTATAGGATTCCCAGTCCTTGCTAGCGGGGTTGAAAGGCGCGGGCAGAGCGATGCTGGCCATCTCGTCGGTCTTGCTTCCGTTGGACACGTGCTTGATGGGGTTCAGACTCGGGATCCCATCCTCATCACCAGTGTCGTGTCCGTCGGTAAGGAGACCAGGAGGCGGTGACTATATTTCAGCTCTTTATTGGGTCCCCGGAACCGATCTGGTTCCAAGGGAAAAAACAGCGGCTTTTTATTCTCAAGCCGTGGCGGCCGCGGCCAATGGCACCGCTTTGAATCTCCCGCGATTCGTTTCCACCAATCGCGGGAGATTCTTAGCGGGCAAATCAGCGCAGCTTGCTAAACCAATCAGATCACCCTGCGCTTTGGCCAATCAAAGCGCGGGGTTTCAAGAATGCTAATGAATGTACAGAACACAAATTATGGTCACAAAGCTGCAGGACTCTGCAAACAGTGGTAAAAATGGACCAGTTGCCAAGTGCCCAAAATATAATTACATGAATATGAAGAGTGTGTGCGGGGAGGGGTGTCTTCAAATCCAAGTCAAAGTCCTGGGGCAATGTGTTGTAACTTTGACTGGTTGCTAAGTTATAAAAGACTTGAAAAAAAGTTAGGTCCTGTCACCCTCACTCATTGTGATGTAGATGCATTCAGATGCTTGGCAACTGGCTTATATTTATATCCCACTATCATGTGACTGCGTTTTGCAATATTTTTTTGCCATTTTCCAGCAAAAAACCCACCCATTCAATAAGATGGATTAAGAGTTTCAACTACAATTTGCTTAACAATCACAATGACCCACGTAAAAATGGTTGTAAAATCAAGCACACTGACACAGTGACTTGTCTTATGACTGCAATGATGTACAACCAAAATTCCAGATTATAAGATAAGTAAAGGACTACTTGTATCTGCTTGTGTTAACGTAACCAGGAATTATACAAAGTATGATGGATTTTACAATTCCTTTTTCTCTGTTCTATAATATTCATAAGAACATGGCACATTATGCTAAGCATTATTTGTAAAAATACTTTGACCCATCATAATGACCACAATCCATGTAGTACAATTGTAAGCAATCTGCACACCAAACTCATTGTCATCCTACTTAATGTTTCTATAAATGTTTTATTTAATATCAAATTCAAATTTGTACCCCTTTAACAATTTGACTATTTTAATTTGGATTACTCAATGATCAATCAACCTGCAGAAGATTTTTAAGGGTCAATAAGAAAAAAGACAGCAAATTAAGAATAGAAACTATTTCCAAACTCATTTGAGATCCTACTTTAATATTGGAAAGCTGAGCTGACAAGAGTCAGCTGTGGTGCCATTGAAAATATTGTAAAGCTTTTTGTTTGCTTGCTTACTTGCTTTTTCAAGATGTTATATTTCTCTAATGGATGCTATGCTCTTTTGGACTATGATATGTCCTTAGAGTTATCATGGTACTATAAGTAGTCCTTATCAGGTAACCACAACTGGAACCAGCAACTCAGCTAAGCAAAGCATTAGTTAAATGAAATTGCAAATGTGCTTACAATATTACTTTAGGAGTCCTTTACAGACCTGCAGAGAGCATAAATACAAGGATTGGTCAAAAAGTTAGTTTTTTTATCAGTGTCATAATTGCAAATAGTCATTATTTATTTATTTGCATCCCACCTTTATTATTTTTACAAATAGTTCAAGGCTTGAACATACTTAACATACTCTTCCCATTTTCTCTACAACTGTAAAGTGAATTGGGCTGAGAGAGGCCCAAAGTCACCCAGCTGCCTTTCGTGGCTAAAGTAGGACCTGAGTACTAAATTGAATTAGTCAGTCAATAAATTAGGACTACTTGTATATTTTGTTCCTTCTTTGTGTTTTCTTTTCCCTCCTCCCAGAACTTCAGACTATCCGAAGTGTCCATGCTTGAAGCTCTAATAAAATGTCAAATACATACACTTAACTTTGTGTTAAATCCACCTTGTTAAAATGGATTATGGAACATTAACGTTGGACTTTTTTTTTTTTTTTCCAAAAAGGCTTTTTGGCCAAGATGGTCTCTGTGCCTCCTGTGAGAAGAGAATCCGAGCCTATGAGATGACCATGAGAGTAAAGGACAAAGTGTATCATCTGGAATGTTTCAAGTGTGCTGCTTGCCAGAAACATTTTTGCGTTGGTGACAGATACCTTCTCATAAACTCAGATATAGTATGTGAGCAAGACATCTACGAGTGGACTAAGATCAATGGGATGATATAACTCACTTGCGCCTCATAGTCTCAAATACATTTCATGAGTGATATATATTTTTGGCTATGGTGAGATTATTGCTCACATCTATATGTTTTCTTTAAGGAAGGGGGAAATGGAACAGAATACATAGGCATTGCATCTAATAAAATAAGTGATGATTGAATAAAATACATTATTTCTTTTAATATGCTGTGATAATAAACTGACATTATTAGAGGTATTGTTCGAAACTAGAGAATCAATCAATACAAAGCAACAATGGATACTTTTAAACTGAAGTGTTATAGGTAACTTTGTGGATTTATCTTCTCTAACCTGGTTCTTTTCAAATGAATTGAGTCTACAAATCCCTAGAAATCTAGCAGTTGTTGTCCTAAGACTTTTGGTACATGCTGGCTTCAAGGGTGGCCTTAACACTCACAGACAAAATTGTTCAATTAAATGTTGCTTATTTCATATCTATCTAAAGTATAATCCCACCTCTAATCTTAAATGTAAGAGTATCGGGAGAGTTGTATGTCTGAAAAGGAAGGGCCCTCCAAATAAGTGTAGTTTCCCCGCCCCCTTTAATAATACTCTTCTTTTTGAAAATGAAAGTACAATTTTTGTTCCAGTGCAAAAGATGATACCTCATCAGATATAATTAAATCTTTATGAAATCCATGAGAGTTAATACGTGTAACTGGGGAGGCAAGAAAGATTGCAGTAATTGGTAATTATTTCAAATAATGAAGATGGATAGCTGCCTTTTGTTAATATTGTTGGAAGGTGAGGAATTCCATTACTCCTTTCTATACAATATTTTTTTAAAAGTTCTTCCACTATTTTATTAGAAAATGTAAATACATTGTTGTATGTAGTAAGATACTGCAGACTTAATTAAATAGACTTGATCTAAGAGTTGTGACATTTTTCATTCAATATACTAGCAGCTTTTTATTATTTTAGTGCAATAAATGTATAGTTCTTGTATGGGTCATTTATTTGTACACAGAGTATCTTCCTTTGAGCTGAAGATTTTGTTTGACAATTTAACAACACTGTTAATCTCACTGTATTAAATAGATTCAAAGGAGAAAATTTAAATATTCCTAATAATAGAAGAGGTTGATTTCCCCAATCTTTGGGAGATGCAACCATTATTTATCCTTTATCCAATTATCCAATAAATATTGTAGGTGCCTGTCACATTAATTTATGATGGGACTAGTTATGAATTATTTGACTCCTCTATGCTCCATACATATGCTCCCTAAAATTTAGATCATTAAAATGATACTTTAGCTGTGATTTTGATATTATTCTTGCATTTTGAGAACAGAAACATTTGCAAAGCGATTCCTGACATGTAGCAATGTGCATCAGCTTTCACATCTTTCCAGACCAGCCTTATGCATATTGATATGGACTTAAGTTTTTCAGTATTCAGTGAGACTATATGTTCTACAAAGGATACTTAGGATTGTAATTATTTTTTCTTTATTCATTCTTTAACAGTTACTTTCAAAATTATGAAGAGCTAATGCAGCTTTAATAACCACCCCTTAATTCATCCATGAAGTGTAGGTAATTTGCCATTTTTCTTGAAACTGAAACGCAAGTTGTTTTTGCACAAAGCCTGCATGCAGTTCAGTCACTCATTTAGTACAACCCCCTGAATAAGCATTATTCTGGTGCAATCTTGCCATTAATTTTATATAAGCAGAAAGGTTCAGTTATAGCAGAATTCATAGTGATTAATAAATCATGCTAAAAATATGAATTTCCAACAAATTTGATATATTTATTGTGGAGTGGAAGCTCTACCCATCGTTTAGAGAAAGAATGTCTTGATGGGATATTATGAGACGAAGTTTTTAGTGAAACAAAATTGAACAGGAAAGTGGAATTGAAATTGAACAGATTCAGATATCAATCTAAAATGTCTTGGGCATTGTACTTAAATTTGTAAAACCACTAATATTTTATTTGGTCTAGAAGTTACTATCACCATTTATACCTGTACTAAAAAATCAGCCAAATAATTCTGCCTATAGATCTAATGTCCTAATATCCCATACATTCTTGGAGGAAAGAAAACTGTGACAAAGAAAGTCACCCATTCTGTAGAAATGTCTTATTTACCAAATAAGATAATTTTCCCTTCCACCCTCCAAAAATTATCTTCAAGTTGGAATCTTAGATCAGCTGAAAAAAAATTGAATGATTGAAAAATGAATAGTTAGAATGCAGAAATTGTTGCAAAAGTGGCTGCTGAAAAAATGGACTTCTGAAAATTATACATTGGTTCAGAAAAGATACTTCCCTTGTGAATTTTAATTCTTTGATAGTTCCATAATAAGGTTTCTCTCTTTTTTTGTTCAGTTACCACATACCTACTTTTTACTTTTATCTAGTACATTCCATTTCACTCTTTATTCCTTGTAGGTATGTCCTCATGCTATTCTTTTTTTTGTTGTTATTGTTTTTATTAGAAGTACATTTTTGTGTGTAAGAGTGTCAATGTGACAGACCAGAAGAAAGGTTTGTGCATCAAAGAAAGAATATTTGGGATATACCAATGGGAATTTCAACTAATTTTAATTCTGTTATTTTCTTTTTGCCCTTGGCCTATCCATTTTGAATTTTGGATTGACAAATAGATAAGGATGTCACCTGCAGAGTTTATGGATTATGGCAGGCAAGGATTGGTTTCAGCCAGAATTAATAATTCTTGCTTAGGTTGGCAAGAAATGGAAGCTGGCTCATTGTTTTCTCTCTCTTCCTCCCTCCTCCCTCTCCCCCTCTCTCTCATCTCTTGTGCATATAGTAAGCAAATTTGTAGGGAAATAAATAAGATTTTCTCACAGGTTTAGCTATCCTCACATGTTTCTGAAGAAATTACTGAACCTATTAAAATTAACATGAAATTGCATTCTTCTACATACTTGTTATGGCAAAGTCATCATGAATCATTAATTATTTCCATAGATCTGTATGAAAAAAATATTTATAAAAGAAGCACTATCACAACAAAGGCATTTTGGAGAAATTCATTTTTTAAGTTCCATTAAACAGCTAATTAAACCATATTAAATGAAATCAGTTAACAGCAAAATGGACATGGATACTGGATTACGATATATTTTGTCTGAATTCAATATAAGTTTTAAAAGCCTATCCATTTTTTATTGTTCCCATTATTCAATGTCATGCTTTGAAAATGAAAGCATTACCTGCAGTATTACTTTTTCCTCTGTCTCCTTGGTTGGAGAAAATGTACCATATCGAAACACAATGAAACTTTTAAATAGACAGCATAAATGTAGAGTTATTAACATAAGGCTGGCTAAAATAGCTGTCTTTGTGTTCCTGTTCTCTTTCTCAAGGTAACATTGAGTTTTCAAAATTATTGTAGCCTAAAATCACATTATTTGAATTCTGCATACAGCAGCACAAAATACAATCTGCCAAATTCATAGCATACAGTAGTTAGAAAAGAATACTGTAAACATTAATTTATATAACTGCACTCTAGTAATATAGATCACAATTTAAAAACACTTTGGATATTATGTATGTTCTCTTACTGTCCCTGAAGAACTTTTCATTAACATACAAATCAAGTTTTCATCCTAAATTTTAGGCTTACAAATATGTGCTAGAATACACATAGATTGCCTAGGATCTAAGTTTAAAAAGAAGACAGTTCATAATTGGTTCCACTGAATTACAATCCACAATAATTAGTCACTTTAAAACATATGCATTTAAATAGTAATCTACAAAAGTGCTAGCATGGTACAGTGTAACAATGTATAGTTGTCATCTCTATATGTTAGTTTAATATTTTACTCTTTTTAGTGAATGCTGGCTGAAGTGCAGGCAAATAAAATCAAATAGACAATTCATTTTTTTCTTTACTTTGTAAGAAAATGAAATACATACCTGCTCTGTGCTAAAAATAATTTATGTAATAATCAGTGAAAATATTTTAAGCAGAGATTTTTATACTATGTATTTTTATTATGGAATAATTCAAATTAAGGATAGGTTTTCATAAATTATGTTGTAATAAGCCAATTTTTGTCCTATAAACCATTATTTTTTGTACCTAAAAAATCCTATAAATAAAATTTCTTAATGTTGTTCTGCTGTCATTTTGAAAGGACCCTTAAGGCTCAGTGCTTTATAATTTCAGATTAAAATTCCATTTGTTTTTAATTAGATAAAACTGATTTGATTTTAAATAGCTAGTTATTATAAATTCTTGCTGAATGTTACTGGTTATTGATATCAAAAAATAATCTGAGACCTTTAGTCTTCAGTTTTTCTGCCTAATTAACTACTAAATTTTGCCTTTTCAGGGTATGATATGCAATCTTTTAGTTCAAATTTCCCTACCTGAAACTTTAGAGTTTAACTACAACTGCTACTGTCCACAGCCAGGATCTTGAGTGCTTGCTAGGGTTGATGGAAATTGTGATTTATCTGGGAGACATTACAGATATCTGGAGATATCTGCCTTAATGGTTACATGCCCCTAAAATAAAAAAGGAAGAATAATTTGATCACTGTTACTGACTTTGAGAGAAGGACCACAATTATGTTTGAGCCCAATTTCTTCTCTTTTAAAAGAGCAAGTGGGATTATTTTTCCCACCTTCCCCCAATGGCTTGAGACTGTTTACATTTGGAATGTCATTACCTTTACCCTCACAACAATAATCCTGTAAAATAGATTGGGCCAAGAGAAAATGAGGTCTCATAGCAAAAATTGCATTTGAACTTAGGTCTCTTCACCTAAGTTCATAACCTCCAACTTCTGATACTAGTTCAAAAATCAACATTGTGAAAGTCTCCAATTCTCCTCAACCTCCAAATAGGTTTGTAGTTATGATTCTAGAGATAAGCTAGAAGTGCTTTAGCAGTGCCCGACATAAATCACAAAAGTTGAAAAATAACTCAGAGGAAATTATATAATATATATTTAAACAACTGAGTTTTACTTGTAAACTCTATAGCTGTCATTCTCCAGAATCTAGAGCTCTTTTTTCTCAGCAAGCACTGGTCTTTTTTATTAAATTTGCTTGAGTTATGGTATCTTCATTATTAATATGAATAATATGGAATTCTCCTTGAGTATAAGCTTTCCTTTCCAGCAAATTAAATTCATAAAATGGCAACAAGTTTCAGAAGAGTTCTGCAGGATATACCCAAGACTTTCAGGGGCTCACTGAGGTAGATCTTTTAATACTGTAAAACGAAATATTCAAATAATGCACAATTATGGAATCTGTATCTACAAAATATAATAATGAATTTCAATTAAGAAATTTTAAAGAGGGTTAGCAATGGGGAAATATTAATAATAGTTATGATAAGTATATATCACCACAAATGTCAAAATCAATTTGCTTGAGTCACAATATGGTAGTTAAAGTGCTGGACTAAGAGAAGGAGATCAAGATTTTCCATGATGATGTGGCCAGCATGTCTATATGCCAAAGGTGCATGGCATGTTGTTACCTTTCTACCAAAGTGTTATCTATTTATCTACTCACATTTGCATGTTTTTGAACTGCTAGGTGGGGAGGAATAGGAGCTCACCCTGTTGCGCAGTACTCGGGTCTCAAACCCAGACTGTCTTGGGTCCCTACTGACAAGTTCAATCTTTAATTGCTGAGCCATGGTGCCCCCTTTTATAATTAGAATACCACAGTGCAAAATCAAGGGGATCCTGCAACTATGCAGGATAAATACTAAGAAGAACAAAAATATAAAAAGCAATAAGCTACTTCAGTATTAGCTGATGAGAAACACAATAAGGATTGAAACTCCACTATCTACTGTTTTGCTTGAGGGTTTTCCATAGGTATCTAATTTGATGCTATGAGAATTAGACTTTTTTCCTTTGTAAATTTTTAAATCAGTTCATTCAATCTGATCCTAAGCAGCGCACAAAAGCAATAATAACAATATATAACAACATAAATACAATATATAATTATGGGGGGAAATAGTTAATACAATATTATTGACTCTGGGAACTCTAAAGCACTCAGTTCCCAAGGACATTCTAGAACACTTATGTCTTTACAAGCTTCCAGGAGAACAGGAGAATATACATGCCTTGCAGTTTCAGAGGAGGGAAGACCCCACAAATAATCTTCTATTTCTTATCTAATAATCCACCTGACATATTCCACCATAAATGTTATGTTAGATTTGTCATATCATGTAACAATAGAATAACTGCTTGTAGTTTTGTGTTCCATGCATGTATTCAAGTACATTAGCAGCAGATATGCATTTATCCTATCAAATTCATCCTTTTGAAAATTTAAGCGAAGTGTACTTTGCTTTTTTTTCTCAAAAAGGACAGCACAAACCATTGGTATACTTTTGTGCTGCTTCACAGCTTTCAGGACAAGCTCATTAATGTGGCCATAATGAAGAGCCTTAAAAAGATGGAAATTAAAAATTACTCCATGGTTTGTACCTTTGACACCCTTAGTCTTTGAAATAATGGGTTTTCTTGCATCTGAATGCCAAGAATAATGGGAGACAAAGGAGATATAAGCAAGAGTCTTCATTCAGCGTGCTTTTACTTTCTGTCTTTGAGGCCATCAATAAAATATTTCAATGAAATTTTCTTCTATTTATTTATTATTAAATATATATCCCATCTTTTCCAACTATTTGAAACTTAAGGCTTATGGCAATAAAAGAAAAACTATACAAAAGATGAAAATTAAAATAATATAACTAAAACCAAGACAAAATTAAAATATTGTTATATATAATTGAATATATAAATTCAGTTCAACCATTAAAAATTTTGAGAAACAGATTACTTTTTTTCTATTTTTCTCATAGTGAAAACCAAGCATATCTCCTTGGAAGGGAATTCCATAGCCTAGGAAATGCATCCTTCTCCCCAATAACAAATACACGAGTTTCCATGAAAGGAGGGATCTTCAAAAGAGTGTCTCCAGATTCTTCTTCATATAAGAAGAAATAAACACCAAGATCTTAAATTGTCTCCTGTATAAAATTGGCAACCAGGATGAGCTTCATCTAATACCTGTACCTTATATTAACCCAAATACTAGCTATTGAATTTTGCATTAAAAGTAGCAATGCCTTTCCCAGAACTGCATATGCATTGCTAACCAATAACTTTATTTTAAATTAACTCTTTAAAAATCTGCAAAGCACCATTTCTTCCTGAGTTGCTTGCCTTTGTCAGAAGGTTAGTAGGGGACAGATTTTAGTTCTGAGGAATTTCACCTTTGTCTTTCCGGAAAAGGCAGAATTTCTCATGAATCTATGGCCATCATGACAACGAAACGCTTGTTTCAAGTAATCATGGTCTGACCCATATAGGTGACAAAATGCTAGACATCTTTTTTATGTAGTTAAAATATGATCTGAGAGAGGAGGACATTTCCAATTGTTTCCTGTCATAGAAAAGTGTAAACTTCCACGAATACATTTGCAGTTGATTGCATGATCAGACCAAAGGTACAAGAAGATCACTGATGGTGCCTATATGAAGACTTCCTCTTTTCACAAACATACAACATATAGCCCTCCCACACGTTCAACCAAAAGTATGTATCTGGTGTATACCTTCATAATAATAAAAAAGGAATTAGAAAAGACACATGTACAACAGAACAACACATTACCTGTGATGACCTGGGGCATGGCACAAAGCCAATACTGTCAACTGATAGTTCGAACTCCCCTGTATTGATCCAACTTTCACCCAAACACTCCCACATTTATGGCAAGTCTCGGAGCAAAGCTCTCACACACTCCTCCAGCAGCCTCTGGCTCTGAGTAGTCCAGCAAAATGCTGTTAACACAATGGCTTCAAGACAAGAAGTCCAGCGAGGCAAAGAAACAAAGCAGCAATAAGGCAAGAAGTTCAACAAAATCCAGATGTTGGCAACAACACACAAAATTCCATGAATACAGCACTTGTTCCCAACAAACACCCCTCCCCACAGCATCTTAAGTTTTAGTCCCCAGGTGTGCCTTATGAAGAGGGGCAGTGTGTTCTCCTCACAAATCATCAGGTTGGCCTGCACTGCTCCTGCCTCCTCTCCACTCTCTATGCTCAGGGATCAGGAGGGGGCGGTCCTTGCTTATCACCTGGACTCCGTTGCTCCCCATCTCCACTACTTCCCCTCTCTTCCCCCCCCCTCCAGTTGTCCTGATGTTGTTATTTCCTGCTGGCAAGCTGTCCCGGGTCCAAGGGACCCAGGGCTGCCTCGTTCTGCTCCTCCCCACGTTCATCCGGAGCCAACGAGGCTGCCTCCTTGACCTCTGTCAGCCACAGCTCTGGCTTGTCTTCCTCAGTGGACTCAGGCTCCAACGGGGCCATGACATTATCTTTCCTGGATATCAGTATCACCAGGGAAAACAACAGCAAATTAGAAATGCAAGTCAGTTAGAAAACAACCCAATAGACTCAAGTGTTCCATTTCCAAAGTAACAACCCAGACTCCTCCTAGAGGAAGAACTGAGTGAGAACATTATTCAGATGAGTACAACTATATTGCAGCAACCCAAAATACCAGAAAAAGGAAGCATGCTGCCTATACCACAACTTCCAACAAAATGAATACTTATGCAACTTTATCAAAAAGTGCCTGACCATTCAAACCACAATACCACAATCAACAAAAGCTATGAAAATAAGACTACCATAAATCAAAACATTTCAAAAACAACCAACAGACTGTTACAATCACATAACACTACCGTACCATATAAATCAACTAAAGTTTCTGGAACATCTTTAGTAGACCAAAAGACAGGGGAACAAAACAGGAGGGTTTCCCCTTTTTTGCTGTTATATAATATTTCATTAATAAATCTATAAAACTTTATATTTAAATTTTTCAATTGCCTCTTTTGGTCCAGATGAAGCCAATTATCCTATTTTCATAGCAATCATTTTCAATAATGCATTCAAAACAATGAGACCTTTTCGTGGAATTCATTAACCACACCAATCAGGATCTACCTGTATAAATGTATGCCCCTCAATAGATTTCATGGAAGAAGGCATATAACATAAGATGTTATATGCAATATCAAAATAATGCTTTGTATCCAATTGTTTGAGAAGCAGAAAAATCTGGACTGGCTAAATACAATAATGCAAGAGGTAGCTTAAAAGAATATACAAAAAATCATTTATTGCTAATGCTTGCTCTGAGCAACTGAGGAATCTTACCATGAAAAAGAAGATACTATAAGAATTGAATTGGAGAAACAGTAATACCATACATATAAATACCTGCGAAACCTTAAGAAAACAAATATCAGACCTCTATGGGGAGGAAATAAAACTTATCAAAACTTACAAGAAGCTGGAAGTTAAAAGAGCAGGAACACTATGTGACCTCAAATTCCTATGCAGCTGCAGAGACAACAATGCAACACTGACCTGCTTCAAATTAACATTTCATCATAACACAGCAGCTACTAAACATATCCTGAAAAGAACTGAAATGGCTCTACTCAGGAACGAGCTCCACAGAAAGAGATTCCAACTCAATCAGTTAAAAAAAGATCTCCTAATTCTACACCTGGAATTGAGCAACAAAATCCATCCTCTACTTTGGGACAAGATAAAACAACTTACAACTTGGAGAGCTGAAACTGAAACTACTTACAAAAATGACAAACTCCTGAAGAAACTAAAGAAATTAGAACATGACAAGAAAGCCCCCAACAACTCACAACACCTGAAACAATTAGTATACAACTTTCCAACAGAGAACTCACCAAAACAGAAACAGATGTCCTAAGCAAAAGGATTCAATTATGTTATAGAACCCAAAAAAATCCCCACCGAATCCATCATATGTGGAGTGGAATCCAGCTTAACTAAATTTAATACAGATGAAGCTGATAGAATAAGACACCAAGTCACTAACATCCTATGCACAAGCAAACCACCCAAAAGCAACTTGCACAAAGAGGAACTAAAAGCCCTGCAAGCCCTAAGGAACAACAGCAGCATAATCATATTTCCAGAGATGAACACCCTTTGAATGGTGTGGGAGTAGGAATGGATTTCCAGAGAAAAATTGCAGACTACAGGAACCAGGAGCACTACTCAGGTGACCTTGAGATAAACTTCCAATTGCTTCAACAAAAATGGCCAGTTGTCTGCAAAGAATATAAACCCTTCCATTCTGCATCATCCTGTTGGAAGAGTTATCCTTCTGGGTTTAGTTCCAAGTGGGGAAAAAGACACTGGAGACATGGAGGCTGTTTGGAAAGATGGTTTAATGGTGGACAGGACCACATGGCTTGGAGCTCCAAAGTGAAAAGGATAATCACATGCTGCAAGATGTTGGGTAAAGGAAAAGAAAGGCGGGCCATGATGCTGAGAGACCCTTATAAACCCTCTGTTGGGCCCCACCTTAGTGTTTTCTGTTCCTGTGCAAGAAATGTATCCCATTTGCTGTCAGATTCCCAGGGGCGGAGGTCTTAACTAACTTTGTAGGCTTTGTCTGGACCACATGGTTTCACCTTAGTGTTGGCTGATGCAATCTTCCCAGGCCAGGTGGTGAGATGGGTAGAGGCCTTTGTTATGTAGAGTACTCTGGCCTAGACCTTAACGGCCCATTAGCAAAGGTTTCTGAGTTTCTGCTTGAGTTTTTATTCTTTTTTAGGGGAAATATTCTGCCTTTTTAATATTTCCCAGGGTATTTCATTATTCTAGGAGTGGGGTAGGTGCTAACTTCCTACAATTCTGTCAGAGCTGAAGAAGCTTCTTGGATGAGAAGCAAAACGTCTTCAAATAAAAAACAAGTCCAGTTGCCTCTTGAAAAAGCACCTTTGGGACTGAGCCCTACTGTTTATGCTTTGGGACATTAAGACCTACCTCCATGCAGCTTAGTGTCAAATTATAGAAAACAAGAGAGAGCTTTTGGAGATGTTTATATACAAAGCCGAGCTTAAGCACAAACTCAGCTTCAGTTTCAGTCTGGGGCGCCGCCCTTAGAAAAGAGACACTAGGCTTAGTAAGATAAACAAAATTGCAAGCAAACTGCCATCTCTGATAAGTTACCACGGGGCGGGGAGGGGGGTAGGCCCCGAGGCGCACTTTCCGGCAGGTCTAGGGCCTCCCTCCTCTCGGGCCAGACCTTTAAGCGCGCGGATCCTTCCTCCCACCCACCCCCGCTTGTTTTGATAACAAACCCGCGTGGGGAGGGAAGAAGCACGCGCCTCCCGCGCGCAGGTAACAGGCTGTGGGCGGGCTTCCTTCAGCGTGGCTCAATCCGAGCGAAGTAAGGGGCGGAGCCTCGGGCCGGGAGCAAAGAGCCAGCAGGGCAAGCGTCAAGATGGCGGCCGTCGCTGAGCAGGACTTGACGACCCTCAGCCTGGAGCAGTTGCCCACTGACCCGCTATTACTCATCCTAAGCTTCCTGGATTACAAAGACCTCATGAGGTGAGGGCACCCCCGGTGGGAGCTGAGGCCGAGCCCGTGGCATGACTGACCCGCCCCTTACTTTCCCCTGCAGCACCAGCCATTGGAAAAGAAGAGAGGCGAAGGGTGATGGTGTCTTCTTAGGAGAGGCGCGGGGAGGGGGGAGAGAAAATAGAGAAGCCAGCTCGGTGGCTTCGTGCCCCCCCCCAAAAAAAGGATGGGGATTGGAAGGCTTGTTTAGGGAGGGTGGGGTATCTCGAGGGTCTCCGAGCAGTCTGGAGATGGGGATTGGTGTCGAAAGAAGGGTGAGGTTTCCTTGAGATCGAGCGAACCGGGGCAAGTGGCTTTTCCGTGGGGCAGGAAGCTGGGCAGAGGCCTCGGTGTCGGGGGGAGGTGGGGAGAAGCATTTATTTCTGATGTTGCGAGCTGAAGAGGCCAGGGCATTTTCCTTGCCAGGGCATCAAGGAACCTTCCAAGCGCCTCCCTTTGCTGATGGACAGGTTTCTTTCATCAGGCTTGCATGTATCAACAGGTGCTTGCATTATTCACTGGGTTAAAACGGGCCTTGCCCTTGTGATACGGTATTTAAGGCTTTGCTGAGAAAGAGAAACACAATTAGTAGAATTATTAGTGTGGGGACTCGTCATTCCCACTGTAGGACGTTGTTGACTTGACTCAGAACGGGTTTAGTGCCAGTATCCTGATGTAATTTTCTGTTGATGATTTTAAATGAACCACCTTTTGTAATGGAAAACATATCAGTTCCTATAGTTGATTGCAGAAAAAAGGAACTACTTAACCTTTCAAAATAACCCTCCAAAATAACAGAGAAGTCTGTTGAAAATAGTGAAAAAAGTAGTGAAAATAAAAATGAGTTCTCTTTCAGTTAGTGTCTAGTCCCAAACATACTTTAGAGGCAACTGGACATTCTGGTTTTTCTTTGAAGAGATTTCACATGTCATCGAAGAAACTTCTTCAGCTCTTGGATGAGCTGGAGACTTCTTGGATGAGAAGTGAAATGTCATAAAGAAAAGCCAGAAAGTGCAGTTGCCCCTTGAAAAAGCACTTTTGGGACAACCATGACCTGAATGACTGAGAATCTCCATAGTGTTTATGTCTAATGTTTATGCAGAGAAAACATCAAGCAAAATTGAAAGTGGTCCCTCAGTGGTTAATTTGGCCACTAAATAACTTAACAGTGAATTGCATAGTGAACATCTGATTAAAATTATAGGATAAATGTTTTGACATGGTATGATCTGCAATGGTGGTTCATTATTTCTAACTATTTATGGCACCACCAAATAGATTGTTCCTTGAGGGTACAACATTTGATGTGTTGGCAGAATTTTATATAAAATAGTGAGTTTGACATTCAAAATTATAAATGGAAATTAAGGGTAAATATGTTTGCAATAATTTTTGAAAACTAAGGAAGTAATATATTTGTGGGAAAATTTTCTTTCTGTTTTAACAATTCTCATGCTTTCTTATCATGAGAATCCAGATCAATGCTGATAACTTCTTTAAATATTGAATCCTTAAAGCTTTAGAAAAAGAAACTAAGTGATCAAATATATATCTAGAAGTTCAGCTTCTAAATAATTTAATGTGTGATCATTTAAAAACCAAATATTAAATATCTACATAAAACATGTTAATTTTAATTTCAAATCTGGGAGGTTTTTAGCTTCATTCTCTTCTGTGTAATAAAAAATACCTTAGCATTAACATTAAATTTAATCCGATACCTCTTTGTTGCAGTTGCTGTTTTGTAAGTCGTAGGTTAAATCAACTTTCAGTCCACGATCCATTATGGAAAAGGCATTGTAAGAAATACTGGCTTCTTTCTGAGTAAGTGTGGATAATATTTCAGTTTGCATAAAATAAAAAATGGCTTATTCTTTTTATCCAATACAAGTTAATAATTGTAATATGGAAAAACAAGGCTTTGAAATTGCTTCTAGGTGTAACCATCTGAATTATATGCTATTATTATTTAAAATATAAGTATTTATAAATATATATGTATATGTATATGCTTATGTACTAATTATAAGTAATTATAAATATGTGTATACTTTTATATCTATGTTTTCTTAAGTTTTATATCTATCTATATTTACATACTATAATATGCATTTATGGGCATAAGTATAGATACATTTATATCTATATTTTCATACATTTATATCTATACTTAGTCTCCATGGAGTTTTTGCTCCATTTGATATATTAATTATGTTAAT
This sequence comes from Hydrophis major, assembly GCA_033807585.1. Classification (NCBI taxonomy): domain Eukaryota; kingdom Metazoa; phylum Chordata; class Lepidosauria; order Squamata; family Elapidae; genus Hydrophis; species Hydrophis major. Next base: position 100,781,951 of record CM066328.1, read on the forward strand.
TCCTTATGCTCAGTATGAGATTTAAGAGGATAAATGTGTGTGTGGGCAGACTGTGATATTTTACAATATTGAATTAAGAGTTGAGGTTTTGTTCATTTTCAGTTAACTGGAAATGTTTCTAAATATCAATTTGACATGATCAAATGTATTCTTGAGAAATAGCTTCTAAAACAATTAGTTCTTCTCCAAGTGTCTAGAATAGTTTAAATTTGTTAGACCAGTTGATTCAGTGGTCAATAGATCTGGGCTGATCTCACTATTTTTGTAAACTATCTTGCTTTAATTAAAGGAGTATAGAGAGTTTTGAGTTCAACACATTTAGCAAGCAATAACTATTTCGGGCTCAGATTAATAAAATTTCAATTTTGAAACAGGTTTTCTAATCTTACCTACAGCGTCACTGTACATAATGTGCAGTATAAATGTGGCATTGATATCACCACTTGCTGCTTATGGAATGGAATGGAATGGAATGGAATAGAATAGGAATAGAATAGAATAGAATAGAATAGGAATAGGAATAGGAATAGAATAGGAATAGAATAGGAATAGAACAGAACAGAATAGAATTCTTTATTGGCCAAGTGTGCTTGGACACACAAGAAATTTGTCTTGGTGCAAATGCTCTCAGTGTACATAAAAGAAAAGATACATTCGTCAAGAGTCAAGAATTATAAGGTACAATACTTAATGATAGTCATAGGGTACAATAAGCAATCAAATCATATTAGGAAACAGTCAATATAAATCGTAAGGATACAGTCATACAGTCACAAGTTACAGTCATACAGTCACAAGTGGGAGCGGGTGGGTGATAAGATGAGAAGATTAATAGTAATAGTAGTGCAGACTTTGTAAATAGTTGGACAGTGTTGAGGGAATTATTTGTTTAGTAGTGATGACATTTGGGGAAAAACTGTACTTGTGTCTCTTTGTTCTGGTGTGCAGTGCTCTATAGCGTCAGTTTGAGGGTAGGAATTGAAACAATTTATGTCCGGGATGTGAAGGTTTTATAAATATTTTCTCAGCCCTCTTTTTGACTCGTGCAGTATACAAGTCCTCAATTAAGGGCAGGTTGGTAGTAATTGTTTTTTCTGTAGTCCTAATTATCCTCTGAAGTCTTTGTCCTGTTGGGTTGCAGAACCAAACCAGACACTTATAGAGGTGCAGATGACAGACTCAATGAATGTACATATTTTATTTTTTTTAGAGCTGAGAAGTCTCAAACAACTAAGAGCTGGAAAGCAATTTTCATAGATATGTATGCTGATTTGGGAACATATATTCAGTATTATGCTACACTTAAAAAAGCCTGGGATGATTTGGAAAAATATTTGTTGCAGCATTGTCCTCGGATGATTAGTTCTTTGAAAGGTATTGTTAATATACTTGATATTTTGAAAAGCTTTGTACCTTGATTTTTCTTTTCAAATTTTGAATTTAACTTTGGCATTTTTATATAAGAAACTCAATAATAACTATTGGCGAATGTTATAATTCTATAATTCCAACAGGAGCCAGGAATGCCAAGATTGCTGCTGTTAAGCTATGTGGTCATGTGACATTGTATTTTATTACATCACATAGTGACAGAAATTCCAGTCATAATTGCTATCATAGCCAAAGAACTACCTGTAGTTATTTTGGAAGTAAAATAATTTATTCACTTCTGGTTTATAGGAATGTGCAAAGCATTCCAAAGAGATGCTCTGAAGAGTTGAGGAGCTCAAATGAAATGCTTCTCTTCACATCAATAATACAACTCTTTCAGTGTGAAGGGAAGGGAAGCAGTGCACACACATGAACACAAAGATAGACTTAGAAACTTTCATGTGGGCTTTATTGAAGAAGCATCTGATTTAAAATTTTCAATAGAGATGCTCTTTTTGTGTTCCACAGGTTACAAAGTGTCCTGCTTACATCTGAAGATGAACCTGACACAATTGTCGGAGTTGCTGACTTCTGTGGGACTTGCTGAGCAGTTTAGCATTGGGTCTTAGATTTTTGCTTGTTTATATTGTGTGAAATCATGTATGAAAACTTGTAACTTCTTAATATGACAGACAGTGTTCAGGAAGATGATCTGGATGCAGTGGAAGCACAGATTGGTTGCAAATTACCTGATGATTATCGATGTTCATTTCGAATCCATAATGGACAGAAGCTGGTTGTCCCAGGGTGAGAGATTAAAATTCATTGTATTTGCTCTTTGGAATTAATTTTATGCACAAGAATTCAAAAATTACATTAATGTTCTTAAGCATATTTTTAAACTTTTTTTATACAAAGGTTGATGGGAAGCATGGCACTCTCCAATCACTATCGCTCTGAAGATTTATTGGACATTGACACGGCAGCTGGGGGCTTTCAGCAGCGACTTGGACTGAAGCAATGCCTTCCCTTAACCTTTTGCATTCATACTGGATTGAGTCAATACATGGCTCTTGAGAGCATGGAGGGGCGCAATAAGTATGAAATCTTCTACCAATGTCCAGTAAGAAAGATTTCAAATATATATTTTAGACAGCAATAACACACTTCATGAAATTGATACATAACCATGGATGTAATTTGACTGTGTTCGTAGAATATTTGAAGTCAGCTGCTCTTTCCTCTGATTTCCCCCACCCCCCTTTCCATCAGTGGCAAAAGGTCACATGAATGTTTAGAAGTTGTAACTGGTGGAGAGGAAACAGGTTTGAGAGGATAGCAAGGCTCTTAACGGCTGTCAAAAAAGTGAAAATTAATTAGGCTGTTGGAAAAAAACCTTTTGCATCAAGATCAACAGTCAGAGGAACTGCTAGATGAGAACTGTGAGTAGGAAATCAGAAAATATTGCATAGTGATTAGGAATAGACTGACAAATCGTTATGTAATGGTATAGTTGTAGCTATAGTTTTTACTTAGTGTATTATTAAGAAAATGTATACTTGAATAACTTGAAAATTTTGTAGATGATAATGCTCTGCTGATTTTTATAAATATTGGCATAAAGATTTATCTATAGTAATTACATTGCTTGTCAATAGAATAAAAATCAAATGTGGCATCTCTTTATTATGCTAAGGTATAAAAATCAGTTCTGTGATTTTCGCAACAGATTGTTCATATATCCCTGATAACATAGGATTTTGCTTAATGGTAGAAGAATGTTTATTCATCATGTTCTTATATTTTGAATTTATTCAAGATAAATTTCCAGTAACTTCTTTTATATTGTGAAAATCACATCTGGTCTGCTTGCCAGTACATCCTGTTTTTAGTTCCCGTAAAAGGAGAAACCTCTCAGAATTCCTGAAACCAAAACTTTCATTTTCCAAACATATTATAATATAACTTTTCCATCTATATAATACTCGGATCTTTTTTTCCCTTCGTAATTAATTGAATTTTGCATCAATATTTTAAACTATAAATCTTAGGTGTAAAGTTACTTCTATGGTAATAGTACAACTCATTAGCATATTCTAAAATATGACTCTTCTTTGCTTGTTTTAGGATTGAAACCTCAATGCATCCTAGCAGGATATTGTAATTTGCTTTAAACTAGAATAACAATATTTAAAAAGTTATGAATTTAAAGGATTTAATTCATGTATTTTTAGTTATTTTTCAAACTATGTTCTTGATAATATAACAAAATTAAATTTTCCAGTTTAGTTTGCTAAATTATTCTAAATGTTAGTAGCAAACAATATATTTGCACAACACACTTTTTAAAAAGAGAGTATATAGAACTAAAACTATAAAAACTTGACTGAAATCTTACTGCTGTTTATGCCTTTTAAAAATATTTATTTTAGGATACAAATAACCTGTTTCATTTTATTTGAAGGATCAAATGGCCCGTAATCCATCTGCAATTGATATGTTTATCACAGGTAAATATGTTTTGGAACTCTAATGGAGAAAAATTTTCAAGAGGAATAACGGGAAGATGATAATTAGGATGATGAGCAACATATATATGCTTATTCCCAACAGATGCTCAACATGTCTGCTTTATTACTGTGTGTCTTTACAGCAGCCTAGTAAATAAAGTGAGTCAACTATTGGATCAACTACAGATGAGATTATAGTCTAACATAATTGAAACTCATCTGATTGGAGAAGGTTGATTGGCAGCTATTTAAGCAAAGATTCAGGAAATAACTTCTACGGAACCACAATTCTCATCATGTATTCCCTACTCTAAAACTTTGTCCAGGTTATTACAAAGCTTTGAAAACTAATTTCCAATCCATCTTTCTACCCCAGGGGTGTCTTTTACTGTGACATTCTAGTTCTACATAAAGAGTGAACTATTCAGTCTTTACTATGTCACTTTGATGTTTATGTTCATAAATTATTAATATTGTATCAGCTTAATCAGATACCGAACTTGTTTATAGTTAACTTGTCCATCAAAGAGACAATATATATGTTCCAAGGAAGACTTGAGTTTTATAGATTTTATTGAAGATCTAATCAATTGATCCTGTTTTTTTTTTCTTGTAAACTTGTTTTTCCTTCTTAAACATCTAGGTAATTCTTATTTGGAGTGGTTCACCTCCTATGTTAACAATGTAATAACAGGTGCCTATCCAATCATCCGAGACCAGATTTTCAGGTATTATAAATTTAGTTTACAATACAATACTGCTACAATACAGTATACTATAATATTATATTGTGATTAAGAAAAAAACAATGGAAATTTGTATAAATGTAAATATTGATAGTATTTAGGTATGGTAATATATAAATGAGAAAGCAAAGGTTTTGTACTACAGATTACAGAAACAAAGCCTCATAATCTTCTAAAAAGTATTAATATGCGAGACTATTGAACGAGATATTTTACTACATTTTATAAAATGATTCTAGTATTCTTTAAATATTACATTTTTAATGAAAAACCCATTTGTTATCATTTATCTGTTATACAAAAAAAGCAGGCTGTTAGGAAAAATGTTTTCCTAATGTACAGATAGTCCTTGACTTACAGTCATAATTAAGCCCAAAATTTATGTTGCTGAGAAATTTGTTAAGTGAGTTTTGCCCCATTTTATGACTTTTCTTGTCCCATTTGTTAACTGGATCACTGCAGTTGTTAAATTAATAATCTGATTAAGTGAATCTGGTTTCATCATTGACTTTGCTCGTCAGAAGGTCACAAAGGGGGATCCCGTGACCCTGGGATTCTGCAGCTGTCATAAATGTGAGGTGTCAAGCATCCTAGTATAAATCACGTGGCCATTGGGATGCTGCAATGGTCATAAGTGTAAAAAATGGTTATAGGTCACTTTTTTCAGTGCCGTTGTCACTTTGAACAGTCACTAAATGAACTGTCATAAGTTAATGACTACCTGTATTGTTTTGTGCTAAACAAAAGTAATGCTAAGGTTATGTCAGAGATAGTCATTCTTGGTAGAAGCTCCTTTTCTCTGAAATAATTTGCCCTTACCTACCCACTCCTCATCCCAGCAAGAATGGCTTCTCCTATCATCACTTTCTAGATATTTGTTAAAATATCTAGAAAGGCCTTTGGATATTGAATTATCAGCGTTAGAAGTGGGGAATGTAATGTTGACATTAATTACTATATTATTTTTGTTATGATTGCTGTGATGCTGTTCCTCATTAAGTTGGGAGCCCCACCGATTATGCAGGGTTTTCAAAATTGTACAGGCAAGGCATCATGCTGTACAGTTTAGATGATTCTAGAATAGGTACAGTTCAGCTCTCTGAATGGCAAATGTAGCTGCTCTTGGAAACTTAGCTTTCCAGCCCTAGTTTTTAGTAATCTCTTCATGATATTCATAAGTATCTGTAATGATGAAAAGTAGATGTGAGGAAATATCCATTTCAATATTTAGATGTGAATACAGTAGAAATAGCAGGTGTATTCAATACAGCAGGTGTATTGAATAAAGTATAAAATGCACTATTTGAAACATGTAATGCTGGCTTTAATCTTTCAATATTTATTCCTTTACATATCAGATAAGAAAATTTTACTTTTTCATTTGCTAGATATGTTCATGAAAAGGACTGCGTAGCCAAAACAGGAGATATTACTGTTTCAGTTTCCACATCTTTCCTACCTGAACTCAGCTCTGTGCATCCGCCTCATTACTTCTTCACTTACAGAATCAGGTAAAATTAGTACAAATATGTTATTGAATGGTTACTACATGTTTTAATTGCTAAAAATATTTTAAAATATTTAAATGTTTTTAAGAATAATTGAAATGTGCCAATATTTTGATCCACTTGAGAACCCAAACTAAGTTTTTGGATTGTTTTGTAGTGTAGAACGTTTGTCAAAAAACCATTCCAGTTCAGCATTGTTTTTTTCCTGAAATAATCATATGTATCCACAAGTGTTAAGTTGGTTTCCTTAGTGTACAGGTAGTCCTCAACTTACAACAGTTGATTTAGTGACCGTTCAAAAGTTACAATGTCACTGAAAAAAGTGACTTATGAGCATTTTTCAGTTATGACTTTTGTAGCATCCCCACGGTCACCCGATCAAAATTTGGAAACTTGGTAGCTGACTCACATTTATGATGGTTGCAGTGTCATGTGATCACTTTTTGAGACTTTCTGACAAGCAAAGTCAATGGGGAAGCCAGACTAAGAACCAGTTTACTAACTTATCAGTTGAAGTCATTCAGTTAACAACTGAGGTAAGAAAGGTATAATATCGGGCAAAACTCACTTAACAGATGTCTTAGTTAACAACAGAAATATTGGGTTCAATTGTAGTCGTAAGTCAAGGACTACCTGTCCTTTTTTCTTAAACACTTTACTTGCATTTCCAATACACTCAAAATATATCTATCTCCATAGGAAAATGCTTCTTATTGCCTCTTATAGTATGTGGTTTTGTAATATGGTTCTACATGTGACATAGCCATTTATCACAGAATGATCATGATAGAATACATATGGTACTTTCTGGCTATTTTATTAATATATTTTTCTTATATGATACTTTTAAAAAAAGATCCTCAGCATTTTTTATTGTATCACTGAGGAATATGTGATGCTGTATACTGTATATGAAAAGCAGAATGTCTGCTATTTACTTTCACTTTTTCAAAAATGGTTATTTCTTTTTTTAAATGTCTATATTCTCAAATTGCATTGCATTCATAAGTTGATATGTAATGTAGATAGCATACATCCTGCTTCCTTTACAAAAATATTTCCACAAGAGTTAAGTATTAATATTTCTGGGCAACATATGCTGCTATGCTGTGTAAAAGACCCATTTCTAAAAGAAGCATTTTGTGTAATTTATTAGAATTGAGATGTCCAAAGATGCACTTCCAGAGAAGGCTTGTCAATTAGATAGCCGGTATTGGAGAATAACAAATGCCAAAGGTGATGTGGAGGAGGTTCAGGGTCCTGGAGTAGTAGGTAAGGGACATTGTTTCAAAATGTTGACTAAATGAAGAAATGATTGGTTGATTTTCTCAAAATAATAAAGGTGTTTGATTAAGTTATGTTAGTTTAAAGAAAAAAATACTGCTGTGATATCTCAGTCTAGAATCTATTTCAAAATAGATGAACTAGAATCTATTTCAAAATAGATGAAATAGATTATACATCCATATTCAGATTAAATTTAAATTTCAGTATTCTGATTGTCATAAAGCAATGGTGTCATACTCAAGGCCCAGGAACAGAATCAGGTCCCCTGGGTGCTTAGATCTGGCCCATGGGGCTACCCTGGAAACAGTGAAGGACTGGCCCACAGTGCGTCTGCCAGTGAAAATGGAGCTTCAGAGAGCCGCACATAGCCCCCCAGAGCTCCATTTTCACTGGCAGAGGGTAGCTGGAAGCTATAGCAGCCAAAAATGGAGCTTTTTGCTGGCAGAGCACTCGGGCCACCACAGGCACCCCTGAAATGAGTGATGTCATGCTGGCCATGTCAACCCTGGCCAAATATACACACATACCAAGGTCAAACAACCCTGATGTGGCCATCAATGAAATTGAGCTTGATACCCCTGTCATAGAGCAATAAGGAAATCCGTAAGAAATGCATGACATCTTATTTGTTTCAAGTCACTATTTGTTACAAGCTATTGAATCACATTTTAAAATAATGATTTAATCCTAACATAATTTGACCTTAATTTAAGTGTACTTGATTCTAAAGTTCTCTGATCATTTTATTTCTGCAGGAGAATTTCCAATAATTAGTCCTGGTCGAGTCTATGAGTATACTAGTTGTACTACATTTCCTACTACATCAGGATACATGGAAGGATACTATACATTCCATTGTCTATACTACAAAGATAGATATTTTAATGTTACCATTCCTAGATTTCACATGGTTTGCCCAACATTCAAAGTATCCATAGCACGTATGGTAAGTTGAAGCAACCTAGTTTAGGCAATAATTTTTATATCTGATCCCCAAGTACTAATAGACTTGTATATTTAAAATAGTATTCTTTTTGCATAAAAATTATCAAACAAGGCAACATCCTCTATGAACAGACTTCTCATTGCTTTCATCAAACTTATCTCCAGCTTCCCTGTTCCATCATAAGATGGTCATAATTGTGTACAATTTATAGCTTTCAGAATCAGTCATCAACTCATGTACTTCAAATTGGATGTTCAACAATCTAATTTGATTTCTGATAGTAAATATGTGTTAAACATGCAGAATGGAGGATCTATAAGAGCTATATAATTTCATTTCAAAATATAATCCAACAAGATGAATTTTAGATAAATGATTAATATATAATTACAATAGTACTTACATTAATAGCTGAGAATGAAATATTTTTGACAGGATTACAGGATTTTGACAGGATTTTGGACTACATTTCTAGTGACAGTCATTTATATTTAGGTACTCTATAATGGTGTAAATCAGACTATCAAACTGGTGACCTGTGGGCCAGATGAGTCACTCACAGGCCACGTCAACCCCGCAAAAGCAAAAAACATTGTGATACATCACGATACGTCACATGACGCAATTCAATTTGACACCCGTAGCGTAAATAAAAAAAGGTCTTGTCTTGATGTACTTTGTTAAAAAAACTGATTAATGTTATTCTCTGAAATTATTAAGGTAGAGTTCATAAAACATTTAAAAGCATTCCAATACATAATAAAATATCCTATACAGTATTTTAATAAAAACTGATATGCATGAATATTTTACTCATTGGACCTACAAAAATTGGAATTGGCTGATTAAGAAACAGAATATTAGATTTAGATTCAGGTTTATATCCTATTTTGTCAAGAATTCATGTTTGCTTTCTATTTACCTGCATGGCCTACTTAACAGACAGTTGAGTTCCAATTATTTAGGCACTTTACATAATTGAGAAATATTGTATATAATTGAGTAGTGATTTCTAGTATATTCAACAGTTTCTAGTATATTCAACAATTTGTTTGGGATATATTAAAATGTTCTGTTTAGATTTATTATTTGATAAGTAGAATATGGCAGTAGTGAGAATTTAGTCAAATATTTAGCCAGCCAATTGTGAAATCAAGTTAAAAGTATATGGATGTCACAAAAAGCAAAAATTAACTTCTTTATGGTTCTGTTATTGTGTTTTACTGAGATGGTAATGTAAGCATTAGAGTCAGTTTGATGGAATGGTTGAAGGCATCAGGTTAGAAACTGGGAGACTGTGACTTCTAATTTCGCCTTAGGCACTGGGGAATTGTGAGCCAGTTCCTAAGAAAGGAAGCAATAGCGAGCAACTTCTGAAAAATCTTTCCAAGAAAACTGAAGGGACTAGACTTGAAGGCACCAAAACTAAAAATAATTAGTGTCATTATTATCAATCCTAGGATGGTTCTTTAAAGAAACTGAAAATCTAAATTATGTTGCCTTTCCTGTCTTTAGGAAACCAGTCACAATGATTGTGCCATGGATGAGGAGGAAGACTCGACAGATACTGACGAATATGAAGATAGACATAGAATTCTAGGCATTCCAATTCCTTCTGGGCGTTGTCCACGTCAGACTTGAGTAGACTTTCAAAACAATGTTTGGGGTTCTGCAGATAGATGAGTATATATGTGTGTATGTGTGTGTGTGTGTATGTATACGCACACATATACATATATAAATATACAAACACACATGCGTGTGTGTATGTATGTATATATTAAATTCTTGACTGGAATAACTGATATGAATGGTGATACTGCTTCTGGCTTGTACCTGATCAAGTATAGAAACAAGATTTTCCTTTATTTTTCATTTTGAAGATGATGTAAAGATGGAAATGCACTAGCATGGGAACCTTTCTTTATTATTTTGAAAAACTTAACATTGGGAGTACTTTAATATTGTATATATAAAAGTTATTTAAATGTAGAATGGTACTTGATTTTTTTATATATATAAAACTGTAATGGCAAATAAAATAGTAATAGGCATGTTTTGTATTGTTACCTCTGACATAAGTAAATGAAATATTTAAACTGTTTATGATCTTTAGGTTGAATTGGGTATTCTTGTATTGTTAAAATTAGGACATATAACAGGAAACTAAAATTATTAGAAACTGTCATGTTTTAAATCCTACATTCATTGTCATAATAGGTTTTCTACAGCCCTTCACTTTGATTATGAAATGCAAATTGCCTATTACATTTTATCATTAATAACGTAATAAAATATGTAAAGGAATTCACTCTTCAAATACCATATATCTAATGTGATAAATGATTAGAACTTTGATTTAAAGATAAACCTTTCATGTTTTTTGAATGATATATGGATTTTTATAATTTCTAAAAACAAACCATTTGAAAAACATAGCTAAGAATCTGCATCAACAGTTATTGTAAAAAGTTTGGGAAAGTGAAATAGTTGAAACAAGTATTTATATTTATCTGGAACTAAGTCCAATTGGTTTTAGAAAAGCTTGCACAAACATACAATATGACTGAATGTTAAATCCTTAATACTGGGAAATCTGTACAGATCCTGGTTTCAGAGTTGATGTAGATGATGAAAAAATGACCATACCATGGAATTACAAGAATTACTGTATGAACACTGTCTATTTTTATTTGGGAATAGGAAAATTTTGACTTCTCTAATGAATTGGAAAAGAAATATAGTATAAAAGGAACACAATTATCATTCACTTCAAAAAGATAAACGAGAATGTGTGAGATAAAAATTCATATAGTAATTACAGTAATTTCTACATATTTTTATATCAACTGAATTAATTGTTATTCTATTTACTAAAGCAAAAATTAAACTTCAAGACAATCTAAATGTAAAGTGTATTGGGAAATTGGAGGAAAAAACTGTTTGTACCTAGATTTCTGGCACATTTTTTTCCAGGAGGGTTGAAACATGGCCAAAGAATGTTTTTGTACAGTAGTAATTATGTTAAATGAATAGGACTATGACATGCATAGTGATAGAGACAAGATTTGGTTTTTTCCACTTCAAAATACATATGATGTGCAATTTTATACTTCAAAGTTTTTTAAAACTCTATTAAGCCTGTTATAAGACTTTTACTACAGTTTCATTTTGCACTGAAAAAAGAAATCAGAATGTCAAAAAATTGGTTTGTATCTAGAGGATTTGGGGTTTTTACAGCAGGATATTTTCTATGGTACTGTCCCATAACTTCCAGTCTAATACTTCATTTGTGTACAAGACACTTTTAAACTTACTGGGCTTGTACTATTATAGGTAAAAATATTAAGTCAAGAATTAGGATACTTAAAATCATACACTCAAGTATGTTGCCTTACAAGATGCCATTGTATTGCATCCAACTCAATATTCTCTTCTGATGCAAATTGCATTATTAAATACACTACATTTTATTTGATGATGTACTTCTTACATTGGAGCTTTATGCTTGACATTGATTAATTTATTACATGATTTTTTTTCACTGTCCTATTCTATGCAACTCAAAGGTTTTAATGAGGAAATCTGTATAATGAAAACAGGAACAAACTTATTTAAAAGGCATGTATATGACTAGGCCCCAAATCCTCAACAGAACACTAGGTCTTAAATGATTTGTGGAAAATGAGATTTGGATGTTCCCTATTTCAGGGTACATGGTGTCCTACAGCATGGGGACAACTACAGGAAAGGCCTGTGATACTCCTTATCTCCAATGGGATGGAAAGTCTCCTGCAGAAATGCACAGGTTGAGAAAACTTGAAGGGAGATAGTTGGAAGGCAAAGCTACACAGGGTTTTAAGGGTAGCAGCCAGAACTCTGAATTGAACTTACAAATAAATTAACAACTATTGCTATGATTATAGGATACAAATTACAGCAATAAAGCAAAGCACTTCTGAAAAACCTTACCAAGAAAAATGCAGAAACTTGTCTGGGCAGTCTCTAGGAGTCAATACTGACTCGAAGGCACACACAAGCACACAGTGTGATACCTCATGTATGGATGTCAAACTTTCTGCACCAGACTAAACAGCTACCGCAAGCATAACCTATGACTAGAGGATATAGTGTGGTGACACAGTGTTGCTGCACATTGTCATATAGCCCTTCCCAAGCGCTCCAAATTAGCTTCATCCTGTTAACTGCGGGGCATGAAAGTGGGAAATACCATATTGTCCTTCATCTCAAACATTGACAACTTCTCTTTTTGGCCGCTGAGGTGAGTCTGGCAGTTGCTTTTGCCGCAGACCGGCAGTAGGGAGCCGAAGGCGGAGCTTGCTGGTGCTCCAGAGCCGTACGGGTTTAAGGATTTAGCGGCGACCGCAGGGCGAGGACTGCGGCTCAGCAGCTCGGCGCGCCTTTGAAGCAGCAGCCTGGGTGAGCGATTCGTTCGGGCACGAAGGGAGCTTCCCGCCAACCTCTTTCTAAGCCCGGTCGCATGTGGGAAGGGGCATCCAGAGAGGTGTCTGGAGAGGGACGCTTGCTGGTGGAGGGGGAAATGAAAGAGAAGCCGGCCAAATTAGAGGAGCCGGGGTTGTGACGCTTCGGGACTGTATTTGTCGGGCTTAAAACTATCCGGCAAGGCCCGATCCATAGAGACTCTCTTACATCTTCTGCCGCGTTTGGGCAGGAATGTTCTCTCTCCCCCGCCCCTCTCTCCCTCCCTTTTTTTCCTTCAATCGTCGTCCCTTCGCGGAAGGCGAGAGGATGGTACCTTAATAACGTTTTAGATGCTGCTCCTCCCGCTTTTCTGAAGAGCCAAAGCCCTTCAGAGACGTTTAGATGTTTGACCGGAGGCACTTTAGTTGGGACTGGTTTGGGTGTGTGTGTGTGTGGGGGGGCAGGCTTTGAATGTAATGTGCAGTCTTGCTGCATTTGGAGACTCTTCCAAATGCATGTAAAATGTCCGTGATTTTATTAGTTAAATCAAAAGACAAAAATGCAATGACCATACAATTAAACCACTGTCATCATCATAAGAAGAGAAAAGTGAAGGGGGAAAAAAAACAAGATCCACATTACAAGACCCAGTGAGGAATAGTAACACCATATGAGCAAACTCCATCCTTTCCTATATTATTATATTATATTATAATCTAGACCAATGTTCCACCTTTTCATTTCTTCAGTATAGGGACATCTCAAAGAGACTCTCCTGTTTTCGCCAAGAGAAGCACTGAATGTTTGCCTTATGTGTAGTGCTGAAGGACAATAGACTTTCACAAAATCCTCTTCTGAAAGAGGTCTGGCTTCTTGGCATTGGTCTGCCTTCTTAAATTAGGTGCTGATTATGATTTGAATATTTTTTGTATTATGGGATGAAATTATTTCTAGCCAGGAATATGTTCTCTCTTGAGAACTTCATTGCTAGATATAGGACGCTCTATTTTGTAACCAATCACTGAACTCAACATACAGATGAACACTATACAGAAGCCTGATGATGGCAGATGATTCTGCTGAAACGTTGCTACAACTTTAAAAGCACAACTATAATGACGTGGGAAAATACCCGAACAAAGCTGAATACATACATGTAAGTACCTGCGAAAACTTAAGAAAACAAATATATATATATTTTCTTAAGTTTTCGCAGATATTTACATGTATGGCATTCAGCTTTGTTCAGGTATTTTCCCATGTCATTGTAGTTGTTCTTTTAAAGTTGTAGCAACATTTCAGCAGAATCTCATCTGCCATCATCATCCTTCTGTATTGTGTTCGTCTGTGAGTCAGACTTTCACAGCCGTTTCAGTTTTAAATTTGGGGCTAGCCTATTGCTGTGCCAGAATGGTTTTTTTCTTCATCCTGATTGATTGGGAGTCTTGGTCTGTGTTTATTGGTCTTAGAGTTTGGTTGTGGCGATTAGTGTTTTGGCCACGGAGTTTATCTGTGCTGGGTGGTGGTGAGATTGGGCGTTGAGGTAGTGGTTGGTGTGTGTTTTCTTCTGGTATATGGTGTGTCCTTATCTTGTCCCAAAGTAGAGGGTGGAGCAGCAAAATCCACCAATTAGAACATGACAAGAAAGCCCCCAACAACTCACAACAACACCTGAAACAATTAGTATATAACGTTTCCAACAGAGAACTCACCAAAACAGAAACAGATGTCCTAACCAAACGATTCAATTATGCTATAGCACTCAAAAAAAAATCCCCACAGAATCCATCATATGTGTAGTAGAATCCAGCCTAACTAAATTAAATACAGATGAAGCTGATAGAATAAGACACCAAGTTACTAACATCCTATGCACAAGCAAGCCACCCAAAAGCAACTTGCACAAAGAGGAACTAAAAGCCCTGCAAGCCCTAAGGAACGATAGCAGCATAATCATACTTCCAGCAACTAAAGGTAATGCCACACACCAACTGCTACCTCAACGCCCAATCCCACCACCCCCCAGCACAGATAAATTCCATGTCCAAAACACTAATCGACAGAACCAAATGCCTAGCAGACAATACAGACATAAAGACTGAACTATGCACCCTGATTAAAGTACTGATAGCCAACGGCTTCCACAAAAGCAAAAGCACAGGCTTCATCCACAAAAACACACTGAGACATAATGGAGACCTAGAAGATGAACAGACCTATGGAACAGCTGTCCTGCCTTACATAAGAGGTACTACAGACAAAATCAGTAAGATACTACACAGGCATCACATCAAGGCTGCCTTCAAAACAGACAGAAAAATAGCAGCCATCCTAAGAAACCCCAAAGATAAAATTGACCTGGAAAACCAAGGCATATATGAAGTCCCCTGTGCATCATGCCCTGCTACATACATTGGACAGACCAATAGAAGAATAAGTAGTACCCACCTGGGTGAACAAAAAGCTGGAACACACTTCCTCACTTCTCTCTAATTTTGCATACTGCTCCTTTTGGAAAGTTATTGACAAACTGGAACATGGCCAGTTGAAAGTAATAAAAAGATTTCCATTTATGTAACATGTATTACTTGCGTGCACAGCCCTACTATCAAAGTCATCTGCTAGTTGACTGATGAAAATGTGAGAAAGGAATCCCTATTAATTACCATAAATAGCTAAATAATAGTGCAATCCTGTAGAAGGATTGCATAAACATCTGGGCATCAAATGTTTGTGACCAGATGAGGTCAGTGTTTCCTTAATCTTTTTACTAGAATAAGATCTACATCACTGTTTGCCCACTTAGTTTATAAGCATTATTTCTAAATGTTTCTTAGTTTATATAACCATATATTAGTGGATAGAATTTTTGAAATGAATAGTCATCCCTCTTTTTGATAGAGACATAACTACTTTTCTGACAATGCATGAAAATTCTATAGTAGAGTCATAACTTTTATACCATTCGGACTTGATGCACTAAATATGGGCAATGCAAAACAACTTCCTATCCACCATCTCCCCTTATAATTAACAAGAGGATAGGCTTAAGACCCATGAAAATCCTCAACAGCTGTAAACATATTCTTTTCTCCCACTCAGAACATTGCTGGTGGGAAATCTCCATTTGTGAAGCTTCCACAAATAAACTTGAACACCTGTGATAATGTAAATAGTATCTCAGTAGCAAATCTTTCTTTCCGGTAGAAGAGGTGCACTCCTCCTGCATTCAGAGACTCCTTAACTTGTTCTAGGTAGTTTAAATTGTTTCCTAAATATTGCACCTTTGTTAATTCCTCTCCTCTGTTAACAGAATGAGGAAACAATGAGATATATTACTGAAGTTGTCAGCAAGTATTTGAATCTCATGCACAAGCACATTTTGTTGCAAGGAACAATACATGTTCCCTGCATGTAATCAGTGTGCAAGCAGATCAATATGATAGAGAAGCTGTTGATTAGTTAGTTTTATTAGCGACAATTAGGTATACCCCTGCCACAGATAGCATGCTACTGATAATAATTATAATTAGGTATAGCCATGCCATGATAATAAGAACATCAGCCAACCAATTATAACATGTTTATGCTATTTTGTGCAAAGTACATTTTTATTTTAGATATTACCTTTGCAAGCTAGTTCTTTACATTCTACCTTCCACACAATCAGGATGATAGGTTATTGCAACATTTATTGGTATTGGCCCTAAACACAAAAGTGGGGGCTATAGCATGGCAATTTCTTTACCTTCCTTTTTTCTTAATTTTCCTCCTAAACTATATCTATTTCCATTCATGCAGAATATTTGTCGGGCTGTTTCTTCCATTCATGTTTAATTGTGGTATATGCATATGTCTGGGGTTTTTTCCCCCCGAACATTCATTCATTCTTGTCTTTCTGCAAGTTCAGAGTTTTCTTGAATGTACTGGTCCTCCTAATTTACACTGAATCCAAAACAACTTGCAATCCCATGAATTTTCAATCCAAATAGATCCCATTGAAATGAATAGGCCTTATAGCCAGCTAAATAATATTGCAATCCTAACAGCAAAACCAGTTAGGCAACTTCATGCCAAGTAAATGATATTTGTTGACCATGCTGACTGAGAACTGTGGAAAAATGCCAGATGGGAAGAGACTTTAGTTTCTGGAGATAGATTTTAATGGGCAAAAACAGTACATGGCGGAACTCCTTTCATAAAGCACACTGCCTTGCTAAATGCATGGGGTGCAAAATTTTCGTTCCTCTGGCTCCTGTGAAAGCTTTTTAAACCTTCCAGGCACGATCCTAATGCATTCTTGGCAAATGCTTAGTCATGAATGCTGCCAATGCCCACATTCCTCTCCAGGCAAGCAGCAATCTTTTTTCCATCAGTACTAATGAGCATCACTAATTCATTAAGAGTTCCAAGTTTTATTATGAAAATCTCCCTTAAAGAACTAGAAGGGAGCGGAAAGAAACAAAAGGACAAAGAAAAAAGAAGTTAACCGTTTATTTTGAAGCTCGGGCTGAATTCATTCAGACATACCAACTACACATGTGCACACAGACAAAAAAAAAATCCTATCAGTTTGGTCACTGTCTATTAAATAAAACCAAATCTCTTCTGCATCCAGCTCTTATTTGTCCCTAGCTTGCTGTATTATTTCTCTGTATTATTTCCCTTCTAGACATGGACAAAATAAAATACATTCTCCTAATGGCATTCATTCTTCTAACCATATCCTGCAGTTCTGGTAAGTATTGTGATATTTCTGCATTGTTAGTAAAGAGAATAATCCAAGCCACTTTGGGGTGAAGTAAAACAGTAGACAATACTCTCTGTAGACAGAATTAGATGTATCCAAGAGCATTTACCCCTACTGCAGTCCATTAATATGCTTTCTGGATAAAAGGCTGTAGAGATTTTGTTATGTAAGTGCTATACTATGTCTTCTAAATACTGTATATAGGATGCATTTAGCTAAACAGGATTGAAACTTTAAATCTGAGAAACTATAGAAACATTAGGCAACCAATATTAAAAGCTTTGGTGGCGCAGTGGTTAGAATGCAGTATTTCAGGCTAATTCTGCTGACTGCCAATTGTCAACAGTTTGGCAGTTCAATTCTCACCAGGTCAAGATTGACTCAGCCTTCCATCCTTCCAAAATGGGTAAAATAAGGAGCCAGATTGTTGGGGACAATATGTTGACTCTGTAAACTGCTTAGAGAGGGCTGTAAAGCACTGTGAAGCAGTATATAAGTCTAAGTGCTATTGCTATTGCTTCTACTATGAATAATATCAACACACATATTTGTAATGCTAGGCAGATAGAAAAAGTCAACCTTTCATTTTGCCACAAGCAGTATGTGATAGGCATAAGTCAGTTGGAATGGGATAACTCAGCACAGCCAGCTCACCACTATCAGTTCACCATTGTCAAGTTGCCTCTGCCCACTCACTGTCGCCAAGTCGTTGCAGGACAACTCAACATAGCCAACTTGCTGTAGAGGGAGAGCCAGGCAAGTGGATGGGTGACTGAGGGGGTGCACACAGCCACCGCTACACCAAGCTCCAATCCGTTCAGGCCAGGTTGTTGTGGCAAGGTTCAGGCCTTTCAGCAGCAGCAGTGATGGGTAGGGAGTGAGGAGGCAATGGAGGCCCGGTGTGTCCCATTATCACATACACCTCACTGCTTCACTCCACAGGCCATTTAGCAGTGGTGGATGGGGTGGGCAATGGGGAGGCCTTAGCAGCTATTGTATCTCATTTTCACACACACCACCACTGCTATAGGACAGCCCAAATACCACTGTCACTGAATGGCTTGTGGTACTCGGTATTAAAATGACCATCCCCTCACTGCCTGTCCTACCCACTGCCAAGTGGCTCATACTCTGAACAGCTTGGAAGCCAGCATGGCAGCAGCTGCAGTGACATGAAAATGGAAAGTCATCAGATGCTGCTGCTGTTACTCTGAGCTGTGCCATCTGCTTGTTCGGTTGCCCAACCGGTTCCCCCTCTGGTGAGAGATCCCTGGCTATGGATGCCTGCTCGCTTGCCCACCCAGCTATCCATGGCAACTGGTCCCCATGACAAATTGGCCATGTTGAGTTGTCCTATGACAACTTGGTGATGGCGAGCTGGTGGCAACAAGCTGGCCATGCCAACCTGGCCATACTAAGTTGTACTAGATCCTGCCTCAGTATGGTGTTTGGACTGCTGGATGGCCAGGAAAGCAGTTTGAGTTCCTTCCCATATCTGGCTATTCATATATAAATATTTTAATCAGATGTCTATTTTACAATGTTCAAATGTCGGAGAGTTAGATGAGCCCAAGCTTTGAATATTATTATTATTTATTTGTCAATTATCAATAGTAAAAAAGTTCATCTCATGGTTTGCTATATCGTTATATGTCAGAATGTGCACAATGTGACTCGGTGAGACAACCCAGGAGCAAATACAGCACACAGGTTTGTATTTACATACAGTGGTTTTATACCTACAAAAGCATACATACATACAACTACTTTGATACTGGCCTTGAGCAAACAGCAATCAATAATCAGTTACA
Source organism: Hydrophis major (assembly GCA_033807585.1). Lineage (NCBI taxonomy): Eukaryota > Metazoa > Chordata > Lepidosauria > Squamata > Elapidae > Hydrophis > Hydrophis major. The sequence goes on from CM066328.1 coordinate 100,801,323, forward strand.
CCACGGAAAGCACACACGGAGAGAGAGATACACCATCACAGAACCTCTCCCATATTACAGCCTCTTAAAGCAGTAGCAATCAGATAGCCCTGCTGACTCATTGCTACCATTGTATCATCACTACAGTATTACAATATTACAGCAGCTGGTCAGCTATTAAATCAGTGGTTCCCAAACTGGGTGGTACTGACCCCTGGGGGGCGATGGGATGCCTTAGGGGGGCACTAAGAGGCAAGGGGGCCGGTAGGGGGGTGTTTGAGGCGTCGGCCCCGCAGGGTCACCTCATTGACTGTTGCACCACTCCGGAGCCGGTGCCTCGAATGCGGCAGCTCCGATGCACCACTCTGGTCAATGGCATCCATGGATCACCTAGGAGGAGGCAGAGGAAGGGGGGCTTTGACCACATGCCCAATATCCAGTATCCCGCTCAGGCAAGCCCACTCCTCTTTGTAGTTGCCGTGCCTGATAGCAAGTTCACAGGCTTCCCCTCCCACCAGGGATCATCCTCCCAAGCTGCCCCTCCTCCTGGGGTACTCACGTCATAGAGGGTGGTGCTGTTCCCTCCTTCCTGGAGCAGGGCAGGGTTGAGGAAGCCCAGGGCAGGCAGCTTTGCTCTACTTTCGCAACGTGCCACCACTGCGTTTGACGCGCCAGCTCCGCAGACTCACCCCATTGAGCCCCTTGGACCGCTCCAGTGCAACAGTCAATGGGGTGAGCCTGTGGTGCTGACACCTTGAACAACCCCCTGCTGCCTCTTAGCGCCCCCAAGGGGGCTGGCAGAGGGGCATTAAAAGGTAGCAGGGGGGCGTTTGAGGCGCCAGCACTGCAGGCTCACCCATTGACTGTTGCACCACTCTGGAGCCGGCACCTCAAATGCGGCAGCGGTGGCAGCTTTGCTTTACTTTCCCAAAGTGCTGCCACTGTCGCATTCGGTCTGTCTGTCTGTTTGTCTATCTAGCCATCCATCCATCCAAAAGGTCTGTCTGTCTATCTGCCTGCCTACCTACCTGCCTACCTACCTGCCTGTCTTTCTGACTATCTATCTATCTATCTATCTATCTATCTATCTATCTATCTATCTATCTATCTATCTATCTATCTACCAATATAGATCTATCTATCTATCTACTTAGCTACCTACCTACTTATCTACCAACCTACCTACTTACCTACCTATCTATTTACCAATATAGATCTACCTACCTACCTACCTACTTATCTACCTACCTACCTATCCATACATACATCCAATACATCCATCCATCCATCCATACGTCTTCCTGCCTGCTTGCCTGCCTGCCTACCTGCCTACCTATCTACCTACCTACCAATATATCTACCTACCTACCTACCTACCTACCTATCTACCTACCTATCTGTCTCTCTCTCTGTCTCTCTTTATCTATCTGTCTATCCATCCATATTCGAAGCAATGGCCCCACAGGCACATCAGGAAAGTAGAGCAAAGCCAGTCTGGGAGGGAGGGAGGGAGAGAGAGAGAGAGAGAGAGAGAGAGAGAGAGAGAGAGAGAGGGAGACCTGATGCATCAGATTAAAATGAGGCCTAGTTTAGACGGAGGCCCTTTTCCACATTGAAACATCTGGCTTCTGTTAAAGGTTTTGTGGACGAAACATGGTCAAGACTATTAGGAAGCTCTCACATTTTGTTGAGGCTTTAAACAGGATCCATTGGAACAGATCTCCACCCTAAAAAATTACTTTTCCCCAATGTATTACAGTGCCAATTCTGAAGAAGGCAAAACCAAAACGTACTGGTAAATTACGAGAACACACACACACACACACACTCCCTTCTAAGCCTGCTGGAGCAGGTGATTGGACAAGAATAGATATCTCATTATCTTTCTCCTCTCTCCTTAATTTCTTTTTCTTTCTGTCCCTTCCATCCCCACCCTCTTTCTTTGTTGTCCCTTTTTCTTTCTTTCCCTTTTCTCTTTTTTTTATTCCTTCTTTCTTTTTCTCTCTCTCTCTTTCCCTCTCTCAGGCTCACCCCATTGATTTGGTGCATTGCTCCACTTGGACTTGCTTGGTTAGGTCCCTCCAGTGCAGCAGGCTCAATGGGGTAAACTTGCGGGGCTGGCACCTAAAACGCGGCAGTGGCGGCACATTTGAAAAGTAGAGCAAAGCCAGAGGTCGGTAATTTTTGCTGCAAAGAATCACACATGTCAATGCAATTCAACAACATAAAATAAAGAAATAAAAATAAAACAAATCAACAAGAATCAGCAAAGCATCTCTGATTAGATTCTATTCACTACTAGAATCTAATCAGAGATGCTTTGCTGATTCTAGTCCAATAACCTGCTCCAGCAGGGTTAGAAGAGAGTGTGTGTGTATGTGTGTGCATGGCTGTCAAAACGCCAAAAACAGGTCAAGTATCTATGGGGAGGCCACTCATAAATTAGAACACTTGCTAAACAACCAGTCATTAAATGAGGACCACTTGTATTTGGCTTGCCAATCACCTTGCCATGCCCATCCAGTCACATGACCACCAAACCACACCTACCCGGTCATGTGACCAGCAAGCCATGCCCAGCCAGCAAGCCACATCAGCCAGTCAACATGCCCAGCAAGCCACGCCCTCAAATTAGGCCACACCCACAGAAATTTGAATCCGACCCCTGGGTGGGAGGCACCAAGGATGAGTTTGTAGCACCAAGGGGCCAGTGGACTGAAAAAGTTTGGGAACCACTGTATTAAATCAACATTACTCTGACATTCTTCCCCTTTAAAGCTGAACAGCTGAATGCTTTAGCATATTCATGATGCTCTCTATCTCTATTATGTCCACACCTTCTGCTTCCATTTCTACTCTCACTGCTACAAACACTATTACTACTGCTGCTGGAACTGCTCCTAATTCCATTTTCTAATGATTCTGTGCACTCTGACACTATAGTTCTTTTTCAACTGATCTCCTAAATTCATGTACTATTTTTTTTTTTTTAAAAGAAGGGTTACAAAAGTTATTTTGCTTGAATGACTAATGAAACAAAAACCTTAATAGAAATAACATAAGATTTCTGGAGGGACAGCAGAATATTTCAGCAGATTTAACCCATATTTTTTTCAACTTTCATAATCTTGTTCCCTTGCTCAAGTCTTAAAGCAGCTTTAAGCAAATATTCTGCTAGTCCTCACATGTATATATGCACATAAACAAATAATATTGATTAGACAATAGCCTTAGTCTATCAAACAAGACTGTTAAGTTACTGAGATAATAGATTGGTGTACTACATAAATTTAGCAGATTAAAAAAAATACTGTTTATGTTTCAGGCTATGCACTTCGATGTTATTTCTGTGAACAAAGTCCTTTTCTCTGTAGAAGCAACCTCACCTGTTCTGAGGAAGACGACGCTTGTTTGCAAATTAGAATGGGTATGTATACACTGTAAAAATAAACAGAATTTGGGTGTATGTATGTTCTATACCAGTATGTTCTGGTACAAGTACGTATATCTTCTGAGAAGTTAAGCTCTACTGAGTGAAGTTGTGATTTCTTCCCAAATTAGTGAGTATGAGGTTGTTCCTGTCAAAGTTTTCCTGTCAGATTCCAACACATCATTTTTAAGCTTTTGAACTAAAAAAAAAAACTTTAGGTAGTGAAATGATATTTTTACCTATTAAGAAAAGAGCATATGTTCATCATCAAATCTTAGTATGTCACATTTTTTAAAAAAGGCAAAATGCTGCTTGGAGGCCTGATGGTTGGCACAGTTGCCAAAGGAAAAATTCTAAAACTAAAGGATTATAGTACAATGCTTTTTCAAGCATAGTCATAAATTATAACACTCATGATGGCTGAATACAGGAAATCCTCAAGTTACAACCGTTCATTTAGTGACCTTTCAAAGTTACAACACCACTGACAAAAGTGACTCATGGCCATTTTTCACACTTGTGACCATTGCAGCATCCCCATGGCCATGTGATCAAAATTCAGACAATTGGCAATTTACTCATATTTATGTCCTGAGGGTCATGTGATCCCCTTTTATGACCTTCTGACAAGCAAAATCAATGGGAAAGGCAGATTCACTTAACAACTATATTATAGTATTAATTTAACACCTACAGTGATTCACTTAATCACTGTGGCAAGAAAGATTGTAAAAGGCAAAACTCATTAACAAATGTCTCACTTAACAACATAAATGTTGGGCTCAATTGTGGTTGTAAGTTGAGGACTACCTGTATAGTCAGTAGAAAAAGAAAACTGCAGAAGCTGGAAATTATCCTAATAATACACCCTGGTAAATTACTTAAATTTAATTAATCAACATCTTAATCAACTTAATCAACATCTATGGGCACTTAGCACTTCCCTTGTGTCCCATTAGGCTCTTTGTCTCATTATGATTTTTAACAAAATTACCAGAAGGAATCTGGCAGCAACTTTTTCTGACTTAACACATTTTTACTAAAAGATGTTCATAAAAGGCTTTTGCAAGCTACATGAGTTCACAAAAGCTTATCCCTTTTAGTAAAACATATTAGCTGGGAAAAGTGCTCCTAGACTCCTGATTTTTTTGCTACCATAGATTAATGTTTGTCCTCCAATGTTAATAAAATTATTAGTTCAGTCATACCCCTAACCTAGTTTGACAAGAATGCTCAGATTCTTTGACCTCCTTCTCGGTTTCCTGTAAATTACAGTCTTTTTTATGTGAATTTTCTATTCCTGAAGGCATCCATCTCCCAAATCTGAACCTCACTCTTTGACCTTCCCTCCCCACTCCTGGGGGAAGGTTACTGCAAAGTCCCATTCCCTCCCCATCCCACTAACCTGCTTTCCAGCTCTGGGGCAGGGCAACAAAAGAAGACCCAGCCACTCAGCTGGGAGTCAGGAGATAGAGAATAGATGGGGGCAGGACCTTTCAGAGGTGGTATTTGCCAGTTCTCAGAACTACTCAAAAATTGTGCTATTGGTTCTCCAGAACTGGTTAGAACCTGCTGAATACCACCTCTACTTGAATCCCTCCAGAAATGTAATGCCAACAAATGTTACTATTACAAAAGTACATATGAACTTAGTAAAAGAATGAAATTCTATAGACGAGTACCTGCAAGCATCCATGAGAAATAAAACAGAATGAATTATGTAAAATCATTGTACATAGCCATCCTCTTTTCCATTGGGAGAGGTACCAGAAAACAGTCACTAATACACATTGATAAGATTGCTTTTTTTTTCAACTAGATCATAGTGGCAGTAATCAAAGCTTCCCTGCCAATCAGGGAACAAAATAGAACAGGAGAAAGTTCTCTCTAGAGCAGTGGTTCTCCACCTTTTTTGGGCCATGCCCCATCTAAGCATCTCTAAAATCCTGATGCCCATCCTCCTTTGACATATAATTATTTAAAAAGTGAACTCCTATTCATGCAGAGGAAACCTGGTTCTTATCCTCACTGCTGGGCTTCCCCCAGCAGCCATCCACTCTGTCTCCCCACAGAGCAGCTCTCCCTGCAACCATCCAGCAGCAAAGCCCACAGGAAAGAGAGAGGGACTGCCAGTCCCATGATCCTTAGTGGGAACCCCTCTGATTGGCTGGCAGTTGCTTCCTCCCCCTCCCCCAAGCTGGGATATCCTTTTCAGACCAGGCCCTAGGAAATGGAAACAACAATAGATAAATGAAGCACAGCTGTTTCATCACAAATATATAAGAACAATTAGCAGGCTATAAAAAATTCAGTTAATAGCTCATTTTTGAATTGCCCCCATTAAAAATAAAGTTGCCCCCCTGTGGGGCGTGAGCTCCATGTTGGGAACCAGTGCTCTAAAGGCTTTTGTTCTGTGGTACTTTGTGCCCTAATTGGCAAGGCAGAAATTGGAAGATTTGGGGAAAAATATAGTTGATTCATAATATAATTCTTAAAGGAGCTGCAACTTGTTTTCAAACTTGCACAGAGGACGGGCTGCTTGAATAAATAGAGAAGCGTTATGCCCATTTGAGATCTGAAGTCTTTCTGAATCCTTTTTGAAACATGCTTATTCAGCTCTATAATGTATGCTTCCTATATGCCAATGGTCCATACAGCAACTTCTTCATAGATCTCTCAATCTATAGATAACAAAATTAAAATACCATTCTTGCAACTAGTCAAAGCTTATAGCCAAGTTAACTCTGCAGTTTATAATCTTGAGCAGAAGAGATGGTAACTTTTATACTTGTGCTTTAAAACTAAAAGATGTTATGTAAACCATTAAGTTATTTTGGGTGGTTCCAGCACAGCAGAGGTTTTTGTGAGATGCCTCCACTGAGGGAAAGAAAAAATTATGTATTACCGACTCCTTTTTTTCCCCTAAAGGAATTCCCAGAACACTTTGAAACCTTCCAGAACATTAAGGAAAATGGTATATGTGCAGTGGTGGGATTCAGCCACTTCGCATCAGTTTGGGAGAACCGGTTATTACATTTCTAAGCAATTTGGTGAACTAATTGTTGGAAGAAATCATTAGAGCAGAGAATCAGTTAAATTATTTGAATCCCACCACTGTATATGTGGCAATGAAAATTGCTTCTGCTCTCTTGTTCCTACAGCAACCTCTACTCTAGGGGTGTCAAACTCATGTTGTCATGGTGGCGTCATGTGACGTATCATGACTTTTTTCCCGTTTGCTAAACCGGGTATGGGCATGGCCAATGCGTGACGCATCTGGCCCACAGGCTGCGAGTTTGACATCCCTGCTCTACTCAATTACTGTTCTTCTAAAAACATTTATGGACTTCTCTTAGGAGAAGTGTGCTAATATCTGGATCTACATATGGTAAGACAAATATTGGGAAAGGAAGATAATGCAAATCAAGGAAATGGTTTGTTTTTAAACTGTTATTTTAAATAACGTACTGTTACATTTTTAGTGGCAAAATAGGTGCTTTTTCTTTGTGTAAAAATGCATCTCTTGCTTGTATTTCATCAGAAGCAAATTAGATCTCAATCTATATTTTGATTTTCTTTACAGTGAATTTGAGAACGTACAGGTGTTGGAAAATGTCAAAATGTAGCAAAGATGTTGTAGCCGAGGAGTTTAGCGTTGACAGTTTTAGACACCTTTGCTGCCAAAGAGATTTCTGCAATAAGAGTCCGAACCTCCTCATCAGTACCACTCCCCTTGGTATTTCAGCAGTGATTGTGGTTTGGATGATGTTCCGATAATATGGAGATTCAAAGTAATATGTTCTCTGCATATCCTCAGTTCTCCCCAGATACATAAGCACTTTTACTGGAGCAACTAAAGCTATTTGAAGAAGCAATGTCTTTTTAACCAGAATAGTGTTAAAGCTAAACCAAAAAAGAAATGGAGAAGAAATATGTAAAAATGGAAAACCTAAGAAAGTACTCTCACTCTGTGCATGTTGATTATCTTTGACAATTGAATCTTCTCCTTAATATTTAATCTCTGGTTAATCCATGGAAGCGAAAATGCTTATTTATATTTCTGGGCAATTTGTTAAGGAAGCAAATTTGTATTTTTTTCCTTTATCAGTTCCAACAGCTGCATGTTTATCAGTAAAGATGGATACTGTATTTCACAACTCACTTTTAATGCAAGCTCATCATAAACATGTTTAAGAGGTTACCAAGACAAATGGTTGTAGGATCCCACTGTTTATAGTCCTACATTGACAGATTTGACCTTCTATCTGTTTAACATGCTATTGCAATCTTTATTATCCAGGTGTTAAGCTAACTACTCTGCAGAGAACTCATTTATGTGGCACTTTATGTAGTATACTCAGTAACTACACAGCTTTGCTAATTCAAAACTTATTTTCTATTCCTTAGCACATTTACACAAAGAACCTAATATTGACAGAGCTTAATTTAAAAGTCTAATTCCCCCTTTTCATTGTATTGTTTTCTGTGAAGACTTTATTTAATAGAGAAACACTGAAAAGTATTACTTAACAGAGTCCTTCCTATGATGGGCACATTTTAAAAGTATATTATATATGGACAATAGTTAACATTCTTTTGCAGATTTTCCCATATATCTAGAATTATTGGTATCTTAAAAAAGTATTGAAACAACTATGTGCAATATGTTCTACTTACAAAATATGTATAAAGATTCCTGAGAGAACCCTGGCTTTGCTTTTGTATGTATAAATCCTGTGGTTTTTATCTTAAGATCAGTAGTTTGTAACATTATTATAACTTATTTCAGTGGGAACTAATACGGTCCAAGGAGGCAAAGCTGATGGGCAAAGATTTTTCACTTTTCCCCACTAATTAAATGAAGGAATTAGTAGGGTCTGTACACAGATTGTTAGAACTGACAAAAAAAAAAAAAACCCAAAAGAAGACAACAATCTGCTAACTGCCAACTAACAGATAAGCACTATATGTGATTGCAATGAACCTGAGTGTTGGGAAATAGAGAAATCAAAAAGAAAAGTATTTCCCATCTAACTAGCATCCAATTCCTCTTTCCTTTGTCTACCTCTCTTTGATCCCACTTGAAACTTGGCATATCGATATACTGATCCCAGTGAACAATGGACAGGTCTAGTTCAATAAGCACATCTAGGAATTTTAACACAGCCGTTTTCAACCTAATGTCTTTCAAAGGTTTGGGGCTTCCAGTCTTATAATTCTTATGCTGATTGACAATTATATGAATTGATCAAATCCAATTAGAAGTACCAAAATGAATAGCACCTTATTCTACAATTTCTAGGATTTATATCCTATATGGTGATCACGTTTTATAATATTAAACATGTAAAAGAGGAAATTTCTTTAAAAACCAGCAGTGGGGGCGGGAGGGGGTGTTTATTTTTAGATGATAGAAAGATTTCTAATTTCACTGTCCCTTCCCTCAGGAGAAAGCTGCGACTAACTGGAAATGGATGTGACCTCTATCAGTGCCCTGATTAATTATGGAACCTACATCAGGCCAATATTATTACGTTAAAAATGGTTTCCTTTATATCTGTCAGGCACCAGACCCACATAAACAAGAGTTCAAGCTAATTACTTTATTAAGTTCTGCCTATTACGCATGAATCTCCCTAGTCTGTCAGCCTACTCTTGTAAATAATTATATAAGGCCCCGGGAACTGAGGGGATATTGGCCCTTGACTTTTTGTAGTTGCTGAGGGTCTCCAGGCTAGCTTCACACTTGATCGCTCCTCTCTACTAGACTGGGTGCTTCAGTATCTGGATTCTGGATATTATGGAAATTATCCACTAAAAATCATTTTGAAATTATTTATTTCATAGTCATATAGGACTCTCTTGAGGAGTCCTTGGTGCTCTCTGAGCTTGCTTGTTTTCTTGCAGACATTTCATAAATATAAATGATGGAAAGAGGAATCTTCTTCCACCCTTATTTTTAGCCTAATTTTAAGGCAAAAAACTATGTTTGCACATAATTTTCAGGGCAAATTTAAGCTTTCCCAATTGTTACACATAAAATGAGTTTTTCATGCTGATTTTATCAAAATAAGAAAAATCACATTTGAACAGAGCTATAGCCATATGGGTATATTGAAATATTTATTTATTATTTTATTTGGTTTGTCAATTGCTTACAAGATAATAGGTATAAGTAAAAACATAGTTATGAATACATGGATACATATAAGAAAAATAAAAGAAACAATAGGACAGGGATGGTAGGCACGTTGGTGCGCTTGTGCACGCCCCCTACAGATCCTATATATTTGGAAGAAAATCTCTATTGAATATAGGATTACAGTCTTAATTCCATTCTAATCCTGACCCTTGCAGTATTTGGATATGAACTTTGTAATCACTTTCATGTCCTATACGTTTCATTGTTGTCTCTATTGATCATTTTAATTTGAAATCATCAAGTCCTAATTATACTACAGTTTTACATATTCATATGAAACTAAGGAGATAGTGACTAAATATTCACCATTATAATGTAATGATGAATTTTTCTGAATGGCTTGATCAATCATTTTGTGCTCACCCATCCATTCATATGACTTAGCAGAATATTCTTCTCCAGGATAGCATTCATTCAGAACATTGCACATCCTCCCCTTCATCAAATTCTTATCTGGTTCTTCTGTTATCATTGTTCATTAGAGGTGGGGGGAAACCTGATTATGAGCATAGCTGCACTTAATAACAATTGAACAGAAAGCATACCACAAAATGTCTCACTTTAGAATTCAGAGGTTTATTAGAATTTAAAGCATACCAAACACAAATCACTTACTTGAATCACATTGCAATGAGGGTCAGTCAGACAAGCAGTCAAGGGGATGGCTTGAGACTGATTGCACACCTCCCATTCAATATTCTTGACTTATATACCTTAAGGCAGGGGTCTGCAACCTTAAACACTTCAAAGAGCCATTTGGACCTGTTTCCCACAGAAAAGAAAACACCGGGAGCATTCAACAACCAGTGTGACTGGGTGGGCATGGCCAACTCAACACCACTTATTCCCACCCAGTCACATGACCCCACCCAGCCATGTCTACCCAGCCGGTCATTAGAGCAGAGAACCAGTTCTAAATTATTTGCCCAGCCTGGCCCTGCCTTACCCCTCCCCTCCCAGCCACCTCTTGCCACACCTGGCTTTGTTCACCTTTCTCTCTTTCTCCTTCCCTCCCTCTCTCTCTTTCTTTCTCTTTCTCTCTGCCTCTCTCTCTGTGTGTGTGTGTGTGTGTGTGTCTCTGCGTGTCACTGTCTCTTTCTCTCTTTTTGTCTCTGTGTCTCTGCGTGTCACTGTCGCTCTCTCTCTCTTTTTCTTTGTGTCTTTTTGTCTCTCTCTCTCTGTGTCTAATCCTAAACTAATGCAATCCTAAATTGCATTAACAGAGGGATACAATCAAGATCAAGTGAGATACTAATACCACTCTATAAAGCCTTAGTAAGACCACACCTAGAGTACTGCATCCAGTTTTGGTCACCACATTATAAAAAAGATGTTGAGACTCTAGAAAAGGTACAGAGAAGAGTAACCAGGATGATTAGGGGACTGGAGACTAAAACATATGAAGAACGGTTACAGGAACTGGGCATGGCTAGTCCATTGAAGAGAAGGACCAGGGGAGAAATGATAGCAGTCTTCTGATATCTGAGGGGCTGCCACAGGGAGGAAGGGGTCAAGCTATTTTCTAAAGCACCTGTAGGCCAGACAAGGAATAATGGATGGAAACTGAACAAGGAAATTTAACTTGAAAATAAGAAACTTTCTGACAGTGAAAACAATCAACCAATGAAACAGCTTGCCCTCAAAGTTGTGGGAGCACCATCACTTGAGACCTTCAAGAAGAGATTGGATTGCCATTTGTCAGAAATGGTGTAGGGTCTCCTGTTTGGGCGGGGGGTTGGACTAGATGACCTATAAGGTCCCTTCCAACTCTGATTATCTGTTATCAGTTATCTTTCACTGTGCTGCACAAAGGTTGGTTGAGGAGCGAGCGGCTTCCCAAAGACCTTCCTCTTCCTTTTCACACAATCCCTGGCTAATTGTGGCAGGGCCAGGAAGGCGCGCACGAGCGAGAAAACCCTCCTCAAGTAAGTGGTGAGGCTTGGCCAAAGGGCAGCAAAGGTGGTTGGGGCAGGTGGGTTGACTGTCTGATGGGTGTATCCTACTTGCAAAGCACAATTTCAACATACTCAGGGGCACACTTCCATCACACAGGCATCACTGACTTTTTGTAAGTTAATCAATGCTGTTGTGTGTGCTAGGTCTGTGATCCTTAAAACCTTCACAAATGCTGCCATTCTTTGTGTTGTGGCCCACCAGGGCCAGGGCAGTCTGACAATTATCAACTACTTTCAGAGTCGGAGATAAGTGGGGCAGAAGAAAAGCTGGAGCCTGTTCCCAAAGCGCAAATGCACAGAGCTGTCAGGAGAAGGGAACAACTAAGGAACAGGGTCGACTTGGGACTAAAAGCACAAGTGGACATTGAATGGCCCCACCCATAGGAAATAAGAGCAAACGGGGAGTCGTGTTTGCAGGAGACAATTAATTCATTTATTATTGTGAAGATGTGCTTAGATGAGTTTGTGCCTCGCAGAGCCACTTTGCCAGGTATTTCATTGTACAATGTTGCGACTAGAAGCTCTTGGCCTGGCAACTATCCAAGGACTGATAAAGTCTATTGTTGCAATTAAATCCTGAAATATTTATTGCCAGGACTTTTCTGGATGTGAATGCTAAGGAATTCACATTAATCAAATAAAAAGGGATTTTTGCAGGACAAAGAGTCTGTTTTGTGATTCTATTAAGCCTAAGTCAGAACACCTTGATTGTGATATATGTTATAGAAGGTATGTTATATTAGGTCAATATTCTTTAAGCATTGCATGTAGGTCATTTCATGTTAATGCTGAATCTAGCCCAAGTTCCCTGAGATACTTAGGACTGAGGGAACTGGATCAGAGTGTAGCATCAACAGCATAAAAGTATGGCCCCATTTTCCAAGCTTCCCTCAGAGGATAACATGTAACTATCTCCACCCTATGAAATATTACTTTCACGCTCTTCAAAACAGCCTCAATGATGTCAATTTTGACTTGCTGACATACATTTTAGACCTTTGTTCATAGCTGGACATGAATTTCTAACAATGCATTTGTATATTAATTATATATATCTATTTTATAAGTTTAAATCTATTATATCTTTCCCCTTTTTTCAGACTTCTGCAGCCCCATGATAATTTTTTTATCTTAAGACAAGTGGAACATATGTCAGTATCAGATTAGATATCTCCCACAACATTTACCCCATATCATTTCACCCTTATTGAATGTTGCTGAGTTACTTTTTGAGTAACGACTGAGAAAAAGCAGGAAGGCTGTAGGAATGGATGAACTGAACCGAGGTGATTGACAAAAGTAGGGAAAGGGGATAAAGGAAAATAAAACATTTATTTCCAATTTCTTGAGACCCTCCATCTATACAGTATCATCTACTGTATAATATCTGCATTCCACTACTAGGGTAATCCGAAGAGCTAGCAAAAAATACTTTGCTTTTGTTCAGTTCCTTCCTGACTTCTTCCAGCTTTATATTTGAAATAGTCCTGCAAGGAGACAAAAATGAAAATAAAGATTTTGATTGCTATTTCTGATAGCTACAGACTTGTTCATCTTGTTACACCGATGAGAAGATTAGACAAAATAGTAAAGTACACGTGGGACAATAAATAAGAAAGAAAGATATATTCTGCAGACTCTAGATTAAAAAAAAGTCCAAATGTCTACTTACCAATGGGAATATCAATTTCATAAAAGACTTGCAGTCTTTCATCAGGTCAGTATTCACCTTATCAAACAAACAATTCAGAACAAAACAAAAAGCATTCCTGGATTACATCCTGCTTTTCCCAGCAACTAAAGGAGAAATCACCAGAAGAACAGAGCTAATGGCCATATGGGAGCGGCAAAATATCTTTGTATAAATTCAGTGGGATCTGATATATAACATAAGATCGCTCTTTTAATGGTACCGGAAGCATGGAGTTAGAAACATGAGTGGGAATTCAAGATTCTCATGGGAACTACCAAAATGTTTTTAAGAAAAAAAAAAAATTAATTAGGAGATTCTAGCAAGGACCAAATTAGTTTTTTGGGGGGGTGAATCCATGAAAAAGAGATATTAAAACTGGAGAAAAATCTATTAACAGGGAAACTCTGTCCCATGCTATTTCAAGACTTACAAGTTTCCTCTCAACCTTCTTTAAGCGAGGTACATTTTGTCTATTCAAGCAAGGGCTTCAGTCAGCAAAAACATTGTGACAAGTTTGCAAAATCAGGTCAAAATGGATGTGTTCAGCATGGATGTGTTCAGTATGACTGTACCTACAAGACCCTGATACAAGGGAAACAGGCTGTAATTATAATTAATACAAGATTCTTAATATTATAATTAATACAAGATAATATTGTAATTAATTCAAGATTCTTAATATATTAGGTTACAAATTATAAAAAGACAAAAGTTTAAATAGACTAGAGTGAGTTTAATGTGTTAATATAGAAAACAATAGCTTTTACCTATGAAACACTAAAGGATATACGAGATGGCTGTTTGCAGAGCTTGATAGGCTACAATGTGTTTGGCTACTTTATGGTTCAGAAGGCACTGGGTCAATCAACGCTACCAATGGATTAATTCAGAAAACACTTAATCAATTATTGGGCCATTAAAATCAGGGACAATTCAAGAGAACTGAAATGCAGTTCACTTGTTGGTAGTAGAAAGCTAAAAATTATCAAATTACCAAAGGAAAAAAAGAACATAGTTCTCATTGCTTACAGTTTTGCATTAACAGTACCTATTCTTGCATACCACAACATCTATTTGTCAGTTAACAAGTTTACATTTGTTTGTGTGGTCTTTTAAATGATGTTGATGATTTCTGGCATTAAATCCAAGATAGAAAATGAAAATACAGGATGGTAGACATATATTTTTTGCCACTTAAAAGCTCTCTTCTAGTAAAGTTTTTATACGTTTAAAGTCTTATGCAGTTAATATGTTGTGGCATTTGAAATTTGAAACAAAGATGTTCCTGCTTAAAGCACCATTAGAAATTCACATTTTTTCAAAATCTAATTCACATTACTTGTATGCAGAATAAAGTATCTTGGGGGGGGGGGGAATGGTGGTGTATTGGCTCATCTTGGTTTAGTTCTTCTAATACTGCTCCGGATCAGACTCCGAAGCACATATAGATAAGCCTCCTTAAGAATGTAACCCGAATCTGCTATATATTCTGAGCGCCTCCTAAATATGTAGTTTATCATAAATTCTTGGGCGCGGTCGGTGGAGCAATATAGCATATTGCTTCCGAATGCACTTGCGAGAGGGTCGCGCAAAAGAGCAATTATTTCGGAATCCCCTTCCTATTGCTTTACTGTAACTGTCATACATATACATACACCCCACCCGGAATAAAACGGTTAAATGTACAGAAACATGCTGTTTCCGTCCCCCCCCCCTTCGGTGATATTCCTCTTATTACGTACTACTCTCCTCGCCCTTCGTGATTAATCTCAGAAATATTCCCCTGTGGCTCAACACTTCAGCTGAAAGCCAAGGGATTGTTCCTTATTCTATGAGCGCCATGACCATGTAGCGAATCAGGGATCGGGAAACCTCTAAACCGGCCAATTGAAAATCAGCATTAGGTTGGCTCCGCCTCGCCCGAGTCATACATGTTACTTTCCCGAATTGAGGTCGCCAGACGTGGGTTGGTAAGCTTCGGTGGAGTCAGACGTGGTTTTTTTTTTTTTTGTCACGTGGCGTTGAGTCGTCCTCTTGTCTGGTTGTCTCCATTTGCCTGGTAAGCATTGTAACTGTTTTCTCCCCTTTGAAAAACGAGGCCTCTGGTCGGGTCTGTGCGCTTGGTTGAGTTGGTTTCTCCAATGCTCCTTTGAAAACCGCTAAGCGGCCGGATTGCTAGCTTGAGTCAGCCGCATGAAGGTTGTTTGTCTAGGGAGTTTGACCCTAGCTATCCTCGGAGCTTTAGCTTGGATTTAAAGTGGGGTTGGAATAGCAAGGAGGCACAAAAGACATGGCGAATTTGTGGGAGGCAAAAACAAAACGATGAAAAAAAAAGATTTAGTCCTGCCTGGTTGCTTTGTTTTATTCAGAAATCCCAATTTAACCCCCTCTCTCCACGGCGTAAGCATTTTTCCCCCTCCTTCTTTCCACCTTGTTTCCTGCGCTTAGTGTAGAAAGTTAGGGGAAGCGGATGGCCGCTTTCAAGCCAACGCTGAAAGGTAGAAGCGGGCAAACAATTTGTACTGTTGCCAAAAAAAAAAAAAAAGTTGTTATTGGACGCGCGAAACCGACAGCTGGAGGCGACGCCTTGTCGCTGCCCGCAACGTTGTTGTTCCACTCAAAAGGTGCGGGCGCCCGTCCCCACAAAGAAAGATAACACGCCTGGGTCAGATGGAAACTGGGTGAACCCTAAGCTATGTAAAAGCTTGAATGCTCCTTTCCTATATGGGCGGCAAAAGAGGATCTTCGCTCAGCACCTTCGCACACGCCCGCAGACACAAACACGGCAGGCTTGAGTTATTTGCAGGAAGAATAAAGACAAGATGCACCTGAATAAAGTATGCTTTTTCATTAACAGCAAGTATTTCAAGGGGAAAATCCGAATTGCGTGAACTCTACGTTTGCAAAAAATAAAAATCGGACGTTCAAATATTTTCTTCTTCGATTTCTGAAAACTTGTATTTATATATGCCAGCCATTGCACCATCAGATGGCCTTGCATTTAACATCTGGAAATGATAAATATTGCCGTTAAAAATAACAGAAATGGCTAAGAGAAAAAGATACAAAGGCGGAGGCAGAATCTTTCCCCAATACCATTAACCACACCCTATCCGGGTTCCAGGCCAATTGGCAGAGCCAGGTTTTAAGGCCTTTTGGAACCTTCACAAAATGAATTATTTGCTCCAGTGATCTGCTATGTAGCTTATTGACATTTTAAAACTTATTAACTAAAGTGTACATAAAAAAAATTGAGGCCTAAAGGTGGTGGTGATGGGAGTGCTAACAATTCTGGGAATTGAAGTCCACAAGTCTTAAAGTTGCCAGGGTTGGAGACCCCTGACTTAAACTGTTTGTTTACCTTAGGCTTAAATCTGAATTTGGTGCTGCAGCATAGACATAATTTTAGCTACCTTCATGTGACTTTGTAATAAAGTATAGCAGTTGGCAATTTGTTTGCCAGCTTCATACCCTTGCCATACATAGACTAGAGCACTTAACTCTTAATATGTTGAGGATGTGCATAGAGAGGATTGAAAATATGGCTAGAAGAATTTAATACATCCACAAAAACAGTGGTGAGAAGTTTTAAGAAAAAGCGGAGTATGACACAATATATGGGTGTGGTAGCAAAAAGCATTGAAATGTGTAGAAATATATAGTTATTAGTGTTGATAATTAGTTTTAGCTTTTTCTCTTTTTTGCTCTTTTTTTTTTTTTTACTTTGCATTATGTTGTTTTCTGTTTGCCAATAGAAAAGAGGTGGCTTTGTGCAGTTTAATTGCCATTTGTACTGTTGCGCTCACAAAATGCTTGTATTCATTTGGGATTTTTGTGTTATGGGACAAAAGTGCCATGTGATAATGAATAAAAATCAATTTAAATGATACAACTATGGTGAGATCTCCAGCAAAAGTGTCTTTTGGAATCAGTGAAATGGAATAGCGAGTTATATACATAAACATTTTTCTTCATGTGATAAATTCTAATTATTTGATATACAAGATAAAAGTGCTTTCATATTTAGAAGTAATATTTCATTTTAGTGGTAACAAACTTTTTCTTCAGGCTCAGTGTAGTTGCCTTTCATTAATATTCTGTCACATGCCTGGAAAAAATATATACTAATTAGCACTCAAAAGTTTTATAAGGCTGGCATAATGACATACTGTATAGAAAGTTCATTTTATTTATTTGATTTGTCAATTGCTTACAAGATAATAGGTATAAGTAAAACATGAGTAAGAATACAGGAAATAGGTACAAATAAATGGGGACAAATGAACAGGGAGGGTAGGCATGACTGTGCATCCCCCTTACAAGTTGAGGCTTGGGATAGAAATACCGGTGCTTACTTGATTGTGTTTATTTTGGAACATCTGATAGGACAACATATTTTTTTTTATTATGTAGGTTGAATAGAAGACAGGAAGAAGATGAATTCCTTTTTAGTCATTGCTATCATTACTACCTTTATTCTGGCTTTGTTCCTCCATTCAGGTAAGGAGTGAAATTGAAACAGAATAACAATAACAGATTAACAATCAGAATAGAACAGGGAGAGGTGGCTTATTATTCAAAGGGCTGACTGAGTTTTAGTTTGATGGTTTGGAATTATACAGATAATATGATAGAAAAAAGTATATCCCTTTGAATGACAGATTATTGATTTGAGTTGTATGAAACTTTTTTATAACCAGTATAACCAGTGTTGGAGCAATCCTACTGATCAGGTTTCAAGGGAACTGCTTTGGGTTTGGGTTTTTTTTTTTTTTTTGCATGTGTCTTTGAGTCAGTTTTGACTCCTGGCAACTATCTGAATATGTCCATGCAGTTTCCCTGTCAAGATTTTTGGAAATGTGAAATATGCTTGTCAGGAGCTAGTTGTGAAGCTGTGAGTGATGATGTAACAGTTGTAAATAGATGTATTGTTCGCAAAGCTGTTTTTTAACATTGTTAAAACTTTGAACTGTTGTTAAAACAGTAAGAAAGGAGTGCTTATAATTTGTTTTCTAACAGGGATTCTGTTTCAGAAGGTAACATTGTGTTTACTTTCTTTTTTTCCTTGTTTATTTAGGAAATGCTTTAGTGTGCTACAATTGTCCAATTGGTAACTGTGACAAAAATATAACCTGCACAGGTGAACAAGATACTTGCTTAATAGCATATCTTGGTGAGTATATTACTTGATCTCTTTTATATTTAATTTCTGAATAAATATACAAATTTATTAATCTGTTTTTTAGACTGATTTTAAATATTCTGAGAAGTTTAATATGCACACAATGAAGTGAACAATAACATTTCAATATATCTTGTCATTCTGGAGGGAACAACAATCAAACTCTGCCCTCCACCCGGGTTCTCATATGTGCCTTTGAGGTTTTTTGTTTGTTTGTTTTTTACTTCTGGTGACTGCCTGGACAAATCCCTGCAGTTTTCTGGATAAAGTTTTTTGGAAGTAATTTGCAGAACTGAAAAAGAATGATTGGCTCCAAATCACCCAGCTGGCTTTGTGTTCTGTTTCTAGCTTGATGCCTTAATCACTACATTAAACTGGCTGCAGAGATAAAAACAAACAAAAACACTTCCCAGCACCACATTAGGATGGAGAAGATCTATGTTTTTAGTATGCTTTTAAAAAGTACTGCTAACACCGTAAGATGGCAGATCAAACAAATCTCCAGGGAGCATATTGCAGAAGGAAAGTGCCACAGAAACTTCTTACAGTATCCTAGAAGATTGCATTGCTTAATCAATGGGATCTGCAGCAAGCCAACCTCTGTCAGTTCTGACAGGAAGAGTAGAAAGCATAGAAAAGAGATGGCACCACAGATAACTAGTCTATATACCATGTAGAGCTTTTACATGTGTCAATCAGTATCTTGAAAGTCACTTAGGTGGCAGAAAGATCAGTGCCCGGCTCGCCATTTTATAGAATTCACAAGCTTGTTGGTACTATCAGCAAGCCAAAAAGCAATCTGCCCATAACGAAGGGCAGAGGATATCCTGCCCTGAGACAAAAATCAAATGGGATTTCCAGTATGCATTGGGCCCTCAATTATTCCATTCTCCACCATCATTACAGGAGGTTTCTTTCACACATCAGTGCTGTTTTCCGTTACACAAGTCCTCCCCTAGCTGGTTCTGCCAAAGTGTCCAACCTTGTCTGTTAAGGCTGCAGTGACCCCACAACCTAATTCTTTGCTGTGCACTCTTTTTTATCTCATACAGGAAAAGATCCATCTCTACAAGCAGGCCCCACCTTGACTAAAAACTAAAATGAAAAAAGTCTTGATTCACTTCAGATGCACTAGATTTGGCTTTTGTATGGCTTCCCTCTATATGTTTTATTTAATGCCTTAGGATGAGTGTCAAACTCAAGGCCTGGGGGCCAGTGAAGTGCTTAGATCTGGCCCACGGGGCCACCCTGGAAACAGCGAAGAACTGGCCCATTGAGCCTCCCAAGCGCCATGTTCGCTGACAGAAAGTTGCAGGAGGCCATCGCAGCTAAAAACGGAGCTCAGGAGCCTGTTTTCACTGGCAGAGTGAAAACACAGGCGCGTGACATCCGATACAAGTGACGTTGAGCGGGCCATGCCCACCCTGGCCACACACCCTTGCTCCCCCAGGTCAAACATAACCCTTATGCAGCCCTCAATAAAATTGAGTTTGACACCTCTGCCTTAGGTAAGCGGGTTTGGGGGCTCTTAGGGCAGCTCCATCTTCACCCTTGCTTGATTTTTAGGCATGTGCCTCATCCCACCTTGTAAAATTAGATGGGCAGGGCTTAACTAGGGCTTATTTTGGGGTAGGGCTTCTTAGGTGCAGGCATGAAAATCTGGCTAGGGCTTGTTTTCAGGGTACATTGTATTTTCAGGGAAACTAGTAAATTCTTGCTTTACTAAAATGCTTAACTATGCAAACTGTGCTTAAAGTTTTCTAGTGAGTGGCGAAGGAATCATTGCTTATTTTATTTTCTCCCATTTTTGGTGGAGAACAATGTTTATTTTTTCTGTTTTATTTGGCTTAGGGCTGTTATCAAATGTTGGGATAGAGGGGTAATAAAACAGGGATGGTAAAATCTCCCAATGAAATAAGATTGAATTTTTTGGATGAAGGATTTGGGCCAATTCACAATCTTTACAGCAACTTTTAAATACTTTTGGGATTTTCTGTGGAAAAATGGGGTACAAATAGTCTTACAATATCATGTAAGGTGTTTTTAATTTAACAACTGATTAAAAAGACTGAAATTATTGAACAGACTACATTTTCCACCTATACACACAGAAAACTTTTTAATTAAGTAGGATAGAATTTAACTATAATTTTATTTTTATTTTTTCTTTTTAAGGTTCAAAAAATACATCTAGATGCTGGAAGTATTCTGACTGCAATGTAGACTTTATTTCGCTTAATTTCTCAACAAAAAACTTCAGATTCAGGTGCTGCCAATGGAATTTGTGTAACAATGCTCCAAATGTAGTAACTAGCAAAATAGTTCTCAGTGGGGCTTTCTTGCTAACTGTTGTTCATATGTTAAAGTTCTTAGTCTAGAACTGAAACAGGGCATTGTTTTTCAATTAAAAAGATATAAAACACTGGTGTCATTTGAGAAATTGTTCCTGTTGGAGAATATTAAATTATGGAGATACAGTATTAAGTAGATAAAATTTGTTTGCTGTACTGCACTTTTCCTTACATTACATAATTTCTATTGGAAACTTACATTTAATCTGTAAGATATTCATATTAGCCAATGTGGATGTATAAAAACTTGCTTTTGTTCAGAACATCTTTTGAATCTCATAAAATTGCCAACCACATTTTAGCTTGCAAGCAATTGTTGCAATAAAAATGCTATTGTATATTTAAATCTGGATTGATTTTTTTATTTACCTTTTTGATGCCACAGCTAAACCTTTTCCAGTAAGCTAAACCATTATAGTCATAACAGCGAATGACACACTTATCTCCTTGCCACTTTTGTGGGTGGTTCTGTCAGTATATAAGAAATTATGAGCTGGGATAGCCATAACAAGTCAGCCAATGGGAACTAAGAAACAGGATCTGTTGTGAGCCATGTGAGATGGACGTGGCTTAGCTTAACAGGTTTTGTGTGTGTGTGTGTGTGTGAGAGAGAGAGAGAGTCTTGAGTTCTGGTTCTGGCTTTTGCTTCTTGTCCTTGTATTTGCTACCATGTTGCAAGAGCTGCATTGGTATTGTATACATGCATCATGCTTTATATTATTGTGTACAAAGAAGTTTCATCTATAAATGAATCCTGCTGAATTATTTACAAGTGTGCTGGTTGAATTGCTGCAAACTCTTAATAGGTTCCTTATCAACACAATATAATAGAAGGGTTCCTGCAAGGAATATAAATCCTTCCATTCCCCACTATCCTGTCAGAGCTGAAGAAGCTTCTTGAATGAGAAGCAAAATATCTTCAAAGAAAAAATAAGGAGGTCCAGTTACCTCCTGAAAAAGCACCTTTGAGACAACCATGATCTGAATGACTGAGAATCTCTACAGACTTCCTTATCAACGTTTAGTGGCGTGTCTGTTATTAAATGAACTGTCCAAATTTAGACTGACTTTATCATTCCAATGTAGCACTTTGAAGCCTATTTATTTAGCGCTTATTAGGGTACAATCACTTCTAGTGAAAAATGATACTTTTTTGTTTGAACAAAAAGCTTAAACTTAGAAAAGCCACAGCTTGATTTTAAAAACTGGGACTAGAAAGGAAGCAGTGAGAAAATATGTGTTCATTTGCCTGTTGGGTGGGCCCCCCAGTGTGGGTGCACTGTGGTGGATGTCAGCATTGGAAGCCATATTAGCACTAGAAGCTTCCACGCTGCCACATTCCTGTGCTTAGGAAATTGGGAGGTGGGATTTTCATAGAGTGTATGTAGTTAGACATAATAATATTCAGTCAAGGTCATGTTGTTCCTGCACCTGGATGAGTGGTTAAGGGATGTCTTAAGTTGGGACGGGTGGTGATTGAACCATGTGATGGACTGGTGGGTGCAGGGGATGGGTTTGTGATTTTGAATTACTGGGGGGAAACCCGGAACTCTCAAATTCGGGTTTTCCCAGATGTGCCAGTATACCTACTCTAATAAAAGGAACTTTTGAGAAGATGCCTGTCTTGGAGTTTTGGTGTTGAGTTTGAACGTTGACATTGGAGTTGGTTGAGTGAGAGAAGGAGAATACCTCTATGCTATTCTTAAACTTCATTTAATTGTTATGCTTTTGTAGTTATTTATCACATTTTAAAACCATCCATATCCTTCACAGAGGGACTCTGAGCGATGTATAGTAAAACATGAAAACAGTATATAAAAGTTAAAAAATTAACAAACAGGCAAAGGTGATTAAAAATTGTTAAAATTTGACAGGCAAAGGGAATGCTAACAAGCTGTATGCTCCTATGGGCTCCCCATAAAGGCCATTTGACATTCTTTAACTGGCATGGTCCACAACATACCTATTTATGCTCTTATGCCATTGTAAGCCACCCAGAATCGCTCTGGATAGTGAGATGGATGGCACATTAATTGGATGGATGGATTTGATTGATTATCCTGATGATGATCATCAAATGCATTCTTTTGTCCCAACTTGACCACATAACTATGTTTTGAAGATTCCTTCACATGGAATGGACAAGAAGGCATTTGAGCAGCCATAATCACTAGTAATCTTGGTATTTTTGTATCTCTCTGCTGCCATTTACTGATCATCCAAATTTTGTAGCCCTGGAAGAAGAAATGTTCTACATTTAAATTAATCTGTCATAAAATCCAATGCCTCTACATAACTTAGTTTGGAAAGAGGATTAGAGAAACAGAGTACTTGACAAGTGGCCATAAGAGTAGTTTCCCCCCCAATGTTTTTGGACTTCTAATTGATACAAATGAACAAGAAGTAAAAACGATGTCAAACATGTTTTGACTGATATCCTTCCTCCAGTACACGTCTATTCTTCATCAGTTCCATGGGCCATTTTTGACTACTTTCCTTCATGTGCAAGATTGTTGTATGTTTGGTGTGTTAGATTTTTCTTTACAAGAGGAATAGAAATGTTCTTCATGAATGCTTCATTAGCAGTCCCCGACCGTTCTGGCAGCAGAGACCAGTTTCATAGAAGACAATTTTTCCACGGACTGGAGGCAGAAGGAGGAGTGTGCAACCTATATCCCTTACATAGACAGTTTTGCTCACTTATAGTTCACCTACAGCTGTGACATGTTTTCATTCTGTTTAATAAAGAGACACAGAGGTTCATATATCTTTATGTTCTGCCCCAGAGGTTCATATGCCTTAAGTTTCACCAGGTTGTCTTAGTGGCATTGTATCTGCTTCCGTAAATCGCATTTTATTTTGGAACTGTGCCCAAGATGGATCCTTAGCCCACCCTTCAAAAGTATAGCATGACTATTTATTCATCCAAACTTGAAAAATATGGAGAAAATAGTACCTTATAGAGATATATTGAATGAACAAGGAATATTGAAAACTAGATTAGAACTACTAACACAAGGGTAAATATAGAATTGTGGTCTTATTTACAAATACAATCAAGATACACCTAATGGGGTGTTAACAGAATTAACAATACTAGATAAGCTATTGTTAGAGATGATAAATTAATAAAAATATTGTATAGGTATTTATTAGAATACAAACTTGAGGAAGAACATGTTAAAGAAACAATGGTGTCATGGACAAAAAAAATCAGTTATAATATTGAATTGGCTAAATGGTAAAAACTTTGGAACACAAATAAGAAAATAACTGGCTATGGCTTATAAAGAAAACCTTGATGAGATATCTTACAAGTGGAATCTTCTGCCAGCAAGGCTTTCTAAAATGTTTAAAAATATATCTCCAAATCGTTGGAAATACAAAGATTTAGCTGGCACATTTTTTCATATGTGGTGGACTTAATGCTGCAAAAAAAATATTGGAGACAGATTCAAACATGGATAAAACAAATGGTGGGAGAATGTATTCCATTTAAACCAGAATTTTTTCTTGGAATAATATCAGAAAAATTTAAAAAGGAGATAATATACCTAATAGTACATGTATTGATGGTGGCTAGAATATTATATGCACTATACTGGAAAAATGAAAGTATATCTTCAGAAACAGAAATAATAAAAATAATGGCACGAGCAGAATCAGATAGTTTAACTTTAGAAATAAAAGAGAAAGAAGAGTCTGAATATTATAAAACATGGAGTAAATTTTGTTAAGCCTGGGTTCCCCAACCAGGGTTAAGGAGACAAGCTAAACAGAATGTACAGTGTTAGTCAGATAGGCACACAGATAAATGAGTGAGATAAGCTTGTATGTTTGTTAACATACAGTAAAAATAAATACGCTTGTGCTATCAAAACTATAGTTTATTCCATTTAGAGTTTATAGCATAGTCAAAATAACAGTCCATTAGTCATGTATCATTTAGTCAGTCTATTCAAGGATATTCAGTTAGCAAAGTCCGTGTAGAATATCCTATGTCAGTTCACTTACAAATCAGTCCTTTGTCTCTCTCCCTTTCGAGTAATGCAGTCTTGAGTCCATGCAGTAATTAGGGATCATCAAAGCCAGAGAGAGAGCAAGCTGTCGTCTTGCTTCTTTTAAAGTGCTTTCACAACCACTCCCCTAATTACATTCCCATATTTAAAGTTGCAGACACTTTAACATATAAACTATGATTACATATTTATTATTTTACCTAAACCAGTTAGGGTAAACAATGTTATCCCTAACATATTTTATTAATGGTTATATAGCAGAAGACAAGGTCAAAATGCTAATATGATTAGATTAATTAGTAATTAATATTTTAATGAGATTATAAATGATGTAAAATATATTAATATATGTATGATGTAAAATATAAAATATATGTATAATAAGGATAAATTGAATGTATTGTGTTATATTTGCATAATTAAAATTAAAAATAAATGTAAAAAAAGAACCACACACAAAAAAAGTATAGCGTCTCTTCTGCCAGAAAAAGTTTCGCTATTCTGAGAGTTTCTTTCAATCCACAAACGTCTGTTGGCACTTCTGGCTGTGTGAGGTTTTAAAAGATTATATATAGAAGAGCAGCATTTTCCTTTAATAACAGTTTAGCATTCTATACAGAGATTGCCTAAGATACTAAGAACCCTGCTTGTAAAGAACTGTTTGTCCTGCAGTTTATCTTCCATTGAAAGGGTGGGAAAAGGAGAAAGGTTAAAAAGATCAGTTAACAATAATTTATTTGCTCAGTGGTTCTGTCTTGTTTTTCACCAAGCCTGTGTGGGCTTGTTTCCTCATTCTGTGTATTTTGGCTTGGTGACCGGTCCCCATAGGAACACAGACTCTTCTGGTGGCTTCTCAAAAGAAGTTGTTTTCTTGAGGTTCACTGAGAGGGAATGGCTTTGCGTGAGAGTCAGCCAGTTGTATACACACACATATTCATTTGTGCAATTGGCAGGTGCACTCACCAACCACTTGCACATGGCCCACTGTTTGCAGGGCCCAGTTCCAAATGGCCACAGCCTGTTAGTAGGCTGTGGCCTATGGGTTGGCAACCCTGGTCTTAAATGACTATATCCAAGCATTTGATTCTTTTGATAAGAAAAGTTTTATAATAACCAAGGAAGCCAAGGTGAGAATGGATTTGATAACTTTGGATGATTTAACATCAGAAATGTTATGGATTAAACCATCGCAGCGATACAACCGAAACAGCTTCATCTTACAACAGGCTTGTAATCCTGCAATTCTTATTGGCTCGTGAATAGCGAGTTGTGATTGGTCAGGCTTGGCCAGTCTGATTGGCTGTTAACGGAAGCCCCTGATTGGATGCTTGTGAAAGCGATAGACTCAGTTCATTGGTTGTTTAACGGCAGCAAGCTCTATAAAAGAGCTACTGCTGCCCAGGTTTTCTGCTCCAGTCTTTCTTGTTAAATAAAGAGTTGAAGCCACAGTCCGATGTCTTGTCTCCGTTCTTACGCCCTTGCCCAGGACATAACACTGGCGATGAGGATGGGATACGGAGACGATAGAGCTGACTAGAACATATCGGACAAAGAAAGAGCACGTGGCGAAATAGCGCACGAAACAGACGGCAAGATGACTAGCAGCGCCATACCACCCGCTCCATTCGACCCAGCAACTGAAGACTGGGACTCGTATATAGACTGCTTCCAGATGTTCCTGGAGACCAACAATTTAAAAGATGCCACGTCTGGCAAGAAACGAGCGGTGTTCCTGACTCATTGCGGCCCCGCCGTTTTCAAAATGGCTAAAGCACTAGCCAAACTGGCAGAAATGAAGACCATGGATTGGGACACCCTCGCTCCAATCCTCAGGGCCCATTACGCACCCGCCGTACCTGCACTGATACGAAGACATGAATTTTATCAGAGGGACCAACGGAAGGACGAGAGCGTTGGTAATTTCGTAGCTGACCTCCGGAACCTAGGAGGCCTTTGTGGTTTTGCAAACTTAGAGGAAGCCCTAAGAGACCGAATAGTTCTGGGATTAAATGCACCACACGTGCAGAGTAAGCTGATGGCGAAAGGCGACATCAGCCTTACAGATGTCATCGCTGACTCTACTGCAGCAGAAGCAACCAGGAAGTCAGCCGCTCGAATGCATCGAGCGAACGCACCGCTTCGCCAACTCGCCGATGAGGCAGCACTCGCCACTGAGAGGCACGCTACCGCTACCCACCACAAAGACCTCGAGTCATCCTCAGACAGTGATGAAGAGGAGGTCAACCGGCTCCGCTCGGAACAAGAGCAAAGGAACCAGCGACATCCGCGCCAATGTGCGGGTTGCTGGGCAAACCACCTGTGATCGGACTGCAAATTCCTTGACGCACTCTGCTGTAACTGTGGAAAGAAAGGCCATATCGCGAAGGTCTGCAGAAGCAGACGAGAATCCAGTCCCAGCCGAAAGGAGAACAACCTCCATCGGGAGATAAGCAAACCTCCTGAAAACCGGGACCGTCTGAACTACCAATGGAACAACCACTACTACTACAGAAACCAAGCACCTGCCTCTTCAACGAGACGAGAAGAGGCCCACCAAACCATTATCGGCCACGCTTCGTCGCTCGATGCAAGGAAAATACGAGTGAAGGTTATTATTGAGAATCGACCATGTGTGATGGAAGTCAATTCGGGATTGTCTCTGTCGATGGTATCCTGGAAAACCCTCAAGCAACTGATACCTGCCATCTCCCGCCAGGACCTCAGCATGCAGCGAATCATCCAGAAAGACTATCAGGGAAACAGAATCCCAGTTGTCGGTTCCAGCAACGTCCAAATATCATCCAAGGACCACACAGCAACGCTTCCCATAACTGTCGTCGATCGTGACTGACCCAGCTTGTTAGGGCTACAGTGGTTCGCCCCACTCGGAATTGAACTAGCTGGCATACACCATACCAGAAATGACTGGGAAGAGGCCCTCATCCAGGAATTCCAGGACGTGTTCACAGGAACATTAGGCAAGTACAAGGGGACCCCTATATTGTTTAATCTCAGCCCTGATGTCGCTCCCATTCGGCTTAAACCCCGTCGAGTACCTTTTGCCTTAAAACCTAAAATCGACGAGCAGCTAGACAAACTGATAGCCCAGGGCATGTTGGAACCGATTGACTACGCCCATTGGGAAACACCAATAGTACGCCCATGAAGCCAGATGGTTCGTTAAGAATTTGCGGGGACTATCGGGCCACCCTAAATCATGCTCTTCAACAGAGCGCTTATCCAGTACCGGTGGTTCAACACCTTCTTCATTCCTTGGGTGGCGGAAAAATATTTGCGAAACTGGACTTAGCTCAGGCGTACCAGCAACTCCCTGTGGACACAGCAACTGCAGAAGCCCAGACAATAGTTACACATAGAGGCGCTTTTAAGTGCAATAGACTCCAATTCGGAGTAAGTGTGGTGCCGGGCATTTTCCAAAGTTTAATGGAGAGACAAGGCATAAAAGGCATCGTGCCTTATTTTAACGACGTCCTAATAGCTGCCCCCACTAAAGAAGTATTAGTACAACGGCTCAGAAAAGTCCTGCAGAAATTCAAAGACGTGGGTCTTAAGGTAAAACGAGACAAATGCCAACTTTGTACGGAGAGAGTGGAGTTCCTGGGATACCTTCTCGACAGACAGGGAATCCACCCCACCGAAAAAAAACTAACCGCAATAAAAAAAGCCCCGAGACCTAGGAATAAGACAGACCTTCAAGCCTTCCTGGGACTCATTAACTTTTATAACTTTTTCTTGCCCCAGAAGGCAACCGTAGCCGAACCCCTACATAGACTCCTCGATAAAAAGGCTCCTTGGGTTTGGGGACGGTGTGAAGAGATAGCGTTCAAAGGGATAAAAGACCTTTTAACCTCCGATGCCGTATTAATGCAGTACAACGAAACTCTCCCTTTGACGGTCACCTGTGATGCCCCACCATTTGGAGTAGGAGCCATCTTAAGCCACGTCCTCCCAAATGGAAATGAGGCACCCATTGCGTTCTTTTTGAGAACTTTGTCTAAAACCGAAAGGAACTATAGTCAACTTGATAAAGAGGCCTTCACTATTGTATCCGCAATTAAACGTTTCCATGAATATGTATACGAGAGACCCCTTACCATAATTACAGACCACAAACCGTTACTTGGGATCTTGGCGGGAAACAAACAAACTCCCCATATCTTATCACCAAGAATGACACGTTGGTCAGAATTTTTAGCCGCCTACGATTACCGATTGCAACATCGCCCGGGGAAAACCATTCCCCACTCTGACGCTTTGAGCCGCTCGCCACTACCAGACATTATAGAGGACCCTGCTCCGACCGTTACTGTATTACAAATAGAAACCCTCAAATCACTGCCATTAACCGCTCGAGACATAGCCTTAGAGACAAAAAAGGACCCTGTTTTGGCACGAGTCCTCAGCTGGGTAGAACGCGGTTGGCCGATAAGTGAAACTGATGACACGTTCAAGCCATTTAAAAATCATCAAATGGAACTGGTCTCCCAGAAGGGTTGCATAGTAGGGGAGACAGAGTCATAGTCCTGGAAAAGCTACAATATAGGGTATTGAAAATGTTGCATGAGGGACATCCAGGCATCGTGCGGATGAAGGCATTGGCCAGGAGTTACGCATGGTGGCCTGGTTTAGATAGACAAATAGAAACTTAGGTAGCAAAATGCAATAAATGCCAAGAGACTTGCCCTGCTCCTCCAAAGACTCCCCCAACTCAGTGGGAAATGCCTCGAGGTCCATGGTCCCGTATCCACATCGATTTTGCGGGACCCACAAGAGGACACACTTTCCTCTTAACGGTGGATGCCTATTCAAACTGGCTTGAAGTCCAAAAAATGGAAAGCACCACCACAGACGCAGTCACTAAAAAACTGAATAAACTATTCGCTACCCATGGACTCCTGATGTCCTCGTCTCAGATAATGGCTCCCAATTCACTGCTCTGCCATTCAAACAATACCTGGCTGATCGGGGCATCCGCCATGCTTTAACATCGCCAGCTCACCCTGCAGCCAATGGTAGGGCTGAGCAAATGGTTCAATTTGTAAAACAGACCCTGCATAAAATGGAGCACGGCAACATTGATGACAAAATAAACCGAATGCTTTTTATTCAACACATAACCCCAAACAGCATCATGAACAAAACCCCAGCAGAAGTCCTGATGGGCTGGAAACTTCACTCGCATCTTGATCGCCTCCACCCAAACTACACGCCAGAACAGCTCCCGGAATCCAGTAGTAAGTGTCGGGCATTCCAGGAAGGTGACCTCGTGTTTGCAAAAAACTTCTCGGGCGACCCATTGTGGGTCCCCGCTACCATAACGCAACTTACGGGACCCCGATCATATTGTCTACAAATGGCAGACGGTAAGATGTGGAAACGCCACATAGACCAACTACGTTCTCAATTAGCGCCGGAACCTCCAGCTGGGGGTGGGAAGGAACGTAGAGGAGGATGAAGAAGAAATCAAAACCCAACAACCCAGGGGATACTCACCATCCGAGGAAGAACTGGACCGGGGAGCGGCCTCGCCACATGACAACACCGTGACGAAGGTGGATCCAGGGAACCCGGAAGACAGTGCCGACGAGGGCAACCCAGAACTACAGTCTTCACTATCCAACCCAGCGAACAGCCCACCGGAGCCAGAACCAGAACCAGAACCAGAATGAAACCCGGTGGAACAGTGCAGGTCGAGCAGACAGATGAAGCGGCCTGCCTATCAGTGTGAATACATCACCCCATCCCTCAGACGGAACCAAGGGGGGAGGGGTGTTATGGATTAAACCATCGCAGCGATACAACCGAAACAGCTTCATCTTACAATAGGCTTGTAATCCTGCAATTCTTATTGGCCCATGAATAGCGAGTCGTGATTGGTCAGGCTTGGCCAGTCTGATTGGCTGTTAATGGAAGCCCCTGATTGGATGCTTGTGAAAGCGATAGACTCAGTTCATTGGTTGTTTAACGGCAGCAAGCTCTATAAAAGAGCTACTGCTATCAATGGGCTTAATTCGGCTGTTAAAAGAAGGAAAACTTTTCATAAATTAGAGAAATTAAAATTTGATATAATTTGTTTACAAGAAGTTCACATTAAAAAACAACATGAACAATTGTTATTGCAGCCAAAATTGGGGAAAATATTTACTTCTTTGACTCAATGTAAGAAAAGAGGAGTGGTTTTATACATCAAAGAGGCTATTCCGGCAAAATTGATTTACACAGATGAAGATGGAAGAGTATTAATGGTAGAAATAATGGACAATAATATAAAAATACTCTT
Source organism: Hydrophis major (assembly GCA_033807585.1). Taxonomy (NCBI): domain Eukaryota; kingdom Metazoa; phylum Chordata; class Lepidosauria; order Squamata; family Elapidae; genus Hydrophis; species Hydrophis major. Next base: position 100,832,435 of record CM066328.1, read on the forward strand.
GATTGCAATTTATGCTCCGAACGATAAACAAGAAGAGTTTTATAAAAAGCTACATATGAAAATAATTGGACTGGACTATGTTAATATAATTATGATGGGAGATTTTAATGGAATTGTGGATAATAAATTGGATTATATAGCAACAACAACAAAACAAAATAGAAAGGCTCTCCCAAGGTCTTTTTTTAAAATGACAGATGAATTAACTTTAAAAGATATTTGGAGAGAAAGAAATGTTAAAACTAAACAATATACTTTTTATTCAAATAGACATTTATCATGGTCCAGATTAGATATGGTCTGGATCTCAACAGAATTAATATCTAATATTCAAGAAACAAATATTGAAACAAGTACTTGGGCAGATCATAGCCCAATGACAATTAAATGGAAAGGACAAAAAAGAAGATCGAGATGGACATTAAATAATACTATTCTAAAGGAGAAAGATTTTATACAATGGATGGAGAAGGAATTGGCTTTTTTTTTTAGAGAAAATAAAAAAGAAGATACTTCAACGCAGAATGTGTGGGATACAATGAAGGCATACGCTAGAGGTTTGATAATAGATTATACAAGGAAAAAGAATATTAGGAAAAGGCAAGCTTCCAAGGCCTTGGAAGATGAGTATAAAACTCTTGAAAAAGAATTACAGAAAATGCCACAGAAAAAGGATATTAAATTGAAGTTGGATGTAATTAAACATAAAATGGAATTAATAGAGAAAGAAGAACTGGCACAGAAAATTAGAAACTCTAAACAGAATTATTTTGAAGATGCAAATAAACCAGGTAGATGGCTAGCATATAAATTGAGAAAAGAGAAGGAATCAAGAAAAATATTGAAGTTAATAGACGAACAAGGCCAAGTTTGTTATGGGAATAAGGAGAAAAAAGAAATTATTCGAGATTTTTATGGACAACTATATAAACAAGAGAATATTGATGAAGAAAAAGTCAAACAGTATTTACAGGAAGCTAATTTACCAAAGGTACCTAAAGAGACTGAAGAAATGCTAGAAAGCAATATAACAATGATGGAACTAAATGAAGCATTTAAGAGACAAAATAATGGGAAAGCACCGGGTCCAGATGGGCTTCCAGCAGAATTCTATAAAACATTTCAAGAATCATTGAGCATTCCATTGCTAGAAGTTATGAATGAAGTTATGTTAAAAAAGATAATACCTAAAACATGGTCAGAGGCTTATATTACACTTATACCGAAGGAAGAGACTGACCCATTGCAAATCAAGAATTATAGACCTATTTCCTTATTGAATGCAGACTATAAAATTTTTGCTTCAATCTTAGCAGAAAGACTTAAAAAATATTTAAATAATTTTATTCACCCAGATCAAAATGGATTTCTGCCAAAGAGACAAATTAGAGACAATATGAGAGTAATCTTGGATACTTTGGAATACTATGAGGCTCATCCTGAAAAACAAATGGCTTTGATATTCCTAGATGCTCAAAAAGCATTTGACAACGTGAACTGGAGATTCATGTTATTATTATTGGAGCAGATGGGTTTTGCTAAAAAATTTATTCAAGCAATAGAAGCCATATATAATAAACAGACAGCAAGGGTAATGATGGAGGGGGAACTTACAGATTTTATTAATATAAGGAAAGGCACAAGACAAGGATGCCCCCTATCTCCTTTGTTATTTGTGTTGACCTTGGAAGTGTTGAATAGAAATATTAGGGATGATAAAAACATAAAAGGTATGAAAATTAAGAAGGAAGAATTTAAGCTACAAGCTTTTGCTGATGATTTAGCTTTTATTTTGGAAGATCCGCTAGAAACAGCTCCAAAGTTATTGGAAAGAATAGAGGCATATGGAGAGGTGGCGGGTTTGAAAATAAGACAAAACAAAGATCTTGACAAAGAATATGCTATCGAGACAGAGAGAAGAATTGGCAGATCTTTTGAAAATTCAAGTTACAAATAAGGTTAAGTATCTGGGGATATATTTGACAACAAGATGTAGCACATTAAAGGAGAATAATTATATTAAACTTAAACAACAGATAACTACAGATTTGAAGAAGTGGGAAAACTTGCAACTGTCATTAATAGGGAGAATTTCAACAATTAAGATGAATATCCTACCTAGAATTTTATTTTTGTTTCAAACAATGCCAATTAGGCTTGGAAAAGATTATTTTGAAGATTTAAACAAAATTATGTTGAAGTTTATATGGCAAGGTAAAAAAGCGAGAATAAAGTTAAAGCTTCTGCAAGATGCTAAAATTAGAGGAGGTTTTGGCCTGCCTAATTGGGAATTGTATTATCAAGCTGCAAGTTTGATGTGGGTGAAAGAATGGATAACATTAAGGAAACATAGGTTGTTGACATTAGAAGGGCATGACTTGCTGCTGGGCTGGCATGCTTTTTTATGGTATAAGGGAACTAAAACACAGGGTTATTTTAGAAGACATTATGTACGGGAGTCTTTGTGGTTGAATTGGGAGAAGATAAAAAGACAATGTTATTTGAAAATTTCAGTTTGGTTATCGACCATTGAAGCATTTTCCTATCCTATAATTTATAAGAAGGAACAAACAGTTAGATATGGGGAACTTTTAAATGAAAAGGGTGAACTTAAATCGATCCAAAACTTAGAGGAACAAGGTATAAAGATGAATTGGTTTTCATATGCACAAATACATTCAAGGTATGATGAAGATTCCAAAAAGGAGGGATTTTATGATAAACAGACTGATTTAGATAAGATTTTGATGGGTACTGATGAGAAGGTGATTAAAAAACTATATGGTTATTTACTGGGAATTAAATTAGAGGAAGAACAAGTTAAAGAAACTATGATTGTTTGGGGGAAGAATTTTGGATATGGGATTGATTTAGAGAAATGGCAGAAATTGTGGTCTCAAAATTATAAAATGACAATGTCAACAGCATATAAAGAAAACTTGTATAAGATGTTTTACAGGTGGCACTTTCCTCCGACAAGAATAGCAAGAATGTTCAAGAACAAATCTGAAAAATGTTGGAAATGTCATCAGATACCCGGCTCGTATTACCATATGTGGTGGACTTGTGAGGATGCTAGAAAATATTGGACTATAATTCACATGTGGTTGGAAAAAATGACAAAGAAACATATAGACTTGAAACCGGAGATCTTCTTATTGGGAATTTTACCTGATATATATAGTAAAGATTTGAAATACCTGATTGTAAATGTATTAACAGCGGCTAGGATTGTATTTGCTAAAAATTGGAAAAATGAGAAAATACCATTACAGGAAGAAATTATTAAGAAAATATTGGAATGTCCTGAGATGAGCAGATTGACATTTGAAATTAGAGAGCAAGAGGATAAACAATTTTATGAAATTTGGGATCTTTTTTATAAATGGCTAGATGATAAAATACGACAATAGAATATTTAGAATGTTAGAATGTTTTGCTATTATTTTGTTATTTGACATTATATTTATAAAAGGTTTTTTAAGGATTGATATGATATGAGGATAGGATTTGTTATAGAATAAATTGGTTTAAGGTATTGTTAGCTCATAAAGCATGAATGATTAAAAATATAGTCAAAAACTTCTTTTTTTTAGTGATATTGGGATATATAAGTTTGGATTGACAATATGAGTCGTTATGTAACATAATTGTAATTGAGACTACAGAATGAATGCACAAAAATGATGAACCAACTGACACACTTGATGTACATATGAGAGTTGATGTTTTTATGTTTTGTTTGTTTTGTTTGTCTGTAGAAAATTAATAAAAAAACTTTCAAAAAAAAAAAAAGAGCTACTGCTGCCCAGGTTTTCTGCTCCAGTCTTTCTTGTTACATAAAGAGTTGAAGTCACAGTCCGATGTCTTGTCTCCGTTCTTACGCCCATGCCCAGGACATAACAAGAAAAGGAGACAGGTGGGGCTGCATTCTTTTCCCATACCTTTTCAATTTATATAGGGAATATATTATGCATGGAGTACTGAAGAATCAATCCAGGTTCCTTTTCTGAGATTTGCCTTTCAAATCTGGTAGCCCCTAGCAAGTCGTCCAGTGTAAGGGAATAGATTGTTCTTGTGTTGGTGAACTGGAGTGAATGCCATGACAGCAGTAATTGGAGCAATGAAGAGGCTCTGTTTGGAAGCTCTTTAAAGCCCTGCATGATATGGGTCCTGGTTGCTTGAAGTACCATTTCATCCCAATGGCCTAGCCCACTCCATCTGCTCCAGCAGAAGACTCATACTGTGGCCTCAGTCAATCAAGGAATTTCAGCTGGTGAGATCAAGAAGAGCTTCCAAACAGACCAGACCTTCTGTTGGTATTTTTTTCCTCCTCTGCATTTTTGGGAGCAACTGCACTGAAACATAACTCTTTTTCTGAACTCCAATGATTAGCTATAATGAAACTACAACATTATTGCATAATTAATCTATTCAGCAGGGTTGTTGTAAGAAAAATGAGTAGAGGGACACTTATATATGCAGCATTTGACCTGACAAAAAACTTTCTTCTTTTCTTTCTTTCTTTCTTTCTTTCTTTCTTTCTTTCTTTCTTTCTTTCTTTCTTTCTTTCTTTCTTTCTTTCTTTCTTTCTTTCTTTCTGTCTTTGTCTTTGTCTTTGTCTTTGTCTTTGTCTTTGTCTTTGTCTTTGTCTTTGTCTTTGTCTTTGTCTTTGTCTTTGTCTTTACTTATTTTGCCACCCATCTTGCTTTGCACCAACTCTGGGTAGCTTAAATCATGAAAAGCAACAAAATATTTCAAAAAAAAATAAAAAATAGAGTTGCAATCCAAAATAACATTCCAGTTAAAAGATGGAAAGGGAGGGAGCATGATGCCTTAGGGGGAGGGGAAAGAGGTGAGATTTTTCTCTTAATTCATCAACCATCTCCACTGTGATATTCCCCCATTGTGGTGCCAAGCCAGTTGGCAGAGCCAGGTCTTCAGCCCTTATGGAAGCCAAGAGGGTAGAAACCAATCTCAACTCAAGGAGTAAGATGTTTCAAAGGGCAGGAGCCCAGGCAGAGAAGGCTCTTTTCCTGAAATTCCCAGATTGATGGGGTCAATAGCATGACCCTTATGCCAGTGTGGGTGGGATGAGCCAGTCCCATTCAGGTGAGACAGTACCTCAGGTAACCTGAATCCATACTTGCATCCAGAAGCAAACCATCAGCCATGCAGCACAAGGAGCAGTGGTGTAAAATGGATCATAAAGGAGATACAGAATACTATTTAAAATGGAATAAGTTTTATCAATGGTTAGAAACATGAGACAGAAGTTGGAAGGCAAAAGAATCAGGTAGGGGGACTTGGAAAAAGACACTATTTGTATTATTGACAGAGGAATGTAAGTATTAGAATGATAGATGAGTTGACATATTAGAATATGATGGTCAGAAAGTATTGTACAGCACTAGCACTGTTTAAAATAGTATGTACAGTATGTTTGTCGTGTCTGTCGGTAAGGAGACCAGGAGGCGGTGACTAGGTTTCAGCTCTTTATTGGGTCCCCGGAATCGATCTGGCTCCAAGGGAAAAAACAGCGGCTTTTTATTCTCCAGCTGCGGCAGCTGCAGCCAATGGCACCGCTTTGAATCTCCCGCGATTTGTTTCCACCAATCGCAGGAGATTCTCAGCGGGCCAATCAGCGTGGCTCGCTAAACCCATCAGATCGCCCTGCGCTTTGGCCAATCAAAGCGTGGGGTTTCAAGAATGCTAATGAGTGTACAGAACACCCCTCCCCTCTTGGTTTGGTCCTATGTAACGTAGTCCCATAGGTAGGCGGGGCTCCGTACTTGCCTACTGGACCTGCGCAGGTCAGTCGTTGGTTGGCTCCCGGCCGGTTCGGTCGGGTTCTCTGTGTCTCTCGGCCTCGTCAATGGAACCACCTGGTAAGCCTTGCGGGCCGCTCGTCGCAGCTCCCTCCCGGTCTACCCGGGCTGGTTGAGCTGCGGTTTTCGCCGCTCTCACCTGGTCTTTCCGGGCTGGTCGAGCTGGCCTGGCTGCTTCTTCCTGTTGAGGTTCCGAGCTGGCTACTTGCTGGTGAGTATGGCTGGTTCCTTTCTTCTGGGTTTTGGTTCCCGGGGTATTACCTCCCCTCTTGGTTTGTGTTAAGGGGATTGGTTATGTCTGGTTGTGTGTCAGTTGTGTTTCTTGTGGCTGTTCTCGATTGTCGTGTTCGGGGTTATGTGTTGTATGAAAAGCATTTTATTTATTTTGTCTTGGATCTCCCTGTGTTCGATTTTCTGGATGGTTTTTTCGTAAATTGAACCATCCGTTCCGCCCTTCCGTTCGCCGCCGGATGCGCCGGGGCTGTCAGTGCATGTCATATGCCCCGTTCCGCTAGGAATTTTTCAAATTCCAGCAAGGTGAATTAGGGCCCGTTGTCCGACACGATGACATCTGGGAGGCCGTGTGTTGCGAAGAGTTTGCAAAGTTCCTTGGTCACGGCCTCTGTGGTGGTGGATTTCATGTTGCTTACCTCCAACCAGTTGGAGTAAGCATCTACGGTTATTAGGAATGCATGTCCCTTTGTGGGCCTGGCAAAGTCTATGTGGATCCTAGACCAAGGTCCCCTGGGAGTTTCCCATTCTAGGATCGGTGCCGTGGGAGGGCTTGGTCTGGTTTCTTGGCAGCGTTGACACCTTGCCACCCAGGCCTCGATTTGTTTATCCATCCCTGGCCACCAAGCGAAACTCCTGGCCAGGGCTTTCGTTCTAACTATGCCCGGGTGCCCCTCATGTAACAACTCCAATACCTTCCCTTGCAGTTTTTCCGGGACAACCACTCGATCCCCCCACAGTACACACCCTTTTTGTAGCGAGAGTTCTATGTGCCAGTTCTGGAATGTTTCGAATGTTTCATCGTTGTCCTTTTCCGGCCACTCTTTCTCTACCCAATGTAACACCTGCGCCAGATGTTTGTCTTTATTAGTTTCTCGGGCAATGTCTGACGCGGTTATGGGTAGATCGGGCAAAGTCTCTATGCTGAGGGTGGTCATCGTGGGTGCTGGGTCGGTGTCTAGCTCTGGTAGCGGTGAGCGGTTCAAAGCGTCTGCATGTGTGATATTCTCACCGGGTCGGTGTGTGAGCCAGTATCTGTAGGCAAGGAATTTGGACCACCTTGTCATTCTAGGAGATAGAATGTTCGGAGTGGCCCTGTTCCCTGCGAGGATTCCCAGCAGCGGCTTGTGATCGGTGATAATGGTGAACGTCCAGCCGTAGAGGTACTTGTGGAACCTCTTCACTGTGGCGACGATAGCCAGGGCCTCTTTGTCCAGCTGACTGTAGTTTCTCTCTGGTTTGGTGAGGGTCCTTGAAAAGAAGGCGATGGGTGCTTCTCTTCCGTCGGGGGGAGTATGGCTGAGGACAGCGCTGACGCCGAAAGATGATGCGTCGCATGTGACGGCTATTGGTGGGGTCTCGTTGTATTGGATGAGGACGGCATCCGAAGTGAGTAGGTCCTTGGTTTTCCTGAAGGCGGCTTCCTCGTGTTTTCCCCAAGTCCAGGTAGCCGCCTTGTCCAAGAACCTATGCAAAGTCTCCGCCGCGGTCGCCTTTTGGGGCAGGAAAACATTGTAAAAATTAAGCAGTCCCAGAAACGCCTGCAGTTCCGTTTTAGTCCTGGGTGTGGAGGCCTCCTCAATGGCTCTGATTTTGGTTTCAGTTGGGTGGATGCCATGCCGGTCTAGGAGGTACCCCAGGAACTCGACCCGCTCTGTGTAAAGTTGGCACTTTTCGCTCTTCACCTTTAGCCTGGTTTCCTTGAATTTGGTTAACACCTCCCTTAGTCAACCCTCTAGTTCTGGCTGGTTGGCTGCCGATACCAGCACATCGTCGAAATAGGGCACCACCCCCTTGATGCCTTGTAAGAGTTTCTCCATGAGGCTCTGGAAAATTCCAGGCGCCACACTGGCTCCGAACTGGAGTTGGTTACATTGGAAAGCTCCCCGGTGGGTGACTATGGTTTGTGCCTCCGCGGTTTCTTCGTCGACCAGCAGCTGTTGGTATGCTTGGGCCAGGTCGAGTTTCGCAAAAACCTTGCCTCCCCCCAGTGAGTGTAGAAGATGCTGCACTATTCGGACAGGGTAGGCGCTTTGTTGCAAGGCGCAATTTAGGATGGCCTTATAGTCCCCGCAGATTCTCACCGACCCATCGGGCTTGACTGGGGTGACTATTGGGGTCTCCCACTGGGCATGGTCTATTGGTTGTAGGACCCCTTGCTTGACGAGCTTGTCAATTTGCTCATCAATTTTTGGCCGGAGTGTGAAAGGTACCCGCCTTGGTTTTAAGCGTCTCGGGGGAATGTTGGGGTCTAGGCTGAAAGAGATAGGGGGCCCTTGGTACTTGCCTAGGGTGCCGTCGAACACTTCCTGGAAGTCCCATGCCAGTTGTTGCTCCCAATCGGTCTCGGCGATGTGGTTGATGCCCGTGACTTTGATGCCAAGCGGTGCGAACCATTGCAGTCCCAAAAGGCTGGGTCGGTCTCGGTCCACGATTGTCAGGGGAAGCTTTGCAGTGCATCCCTTAAATGTCACTCTGAATTGTCCGGTTCTGACTACCGGGATGCGGTTTCCCTGGTAGTCTTTAATGATTAGTCTCTGGTTCTCCAGTCCCTTCTTTTGGATGGTAGGCACCAAACGTTTGATCTCTTGCCAGGCGACCATGGAGAGGTAGGACCCGGAGTCCACCTCCATTTTGCATGGCTCGCCTTCGATGCCTACCTCCACGTAGAATTTTCGGGCATCGGTGGTTGATGCATGGCCAATGATGACCGTCTGGTGGGTTTCCTCCTTCCGCCGGGTCTCGCCACCTCGTCAGGTTCACCCGCTCCGGTCCCAACGCCTGTCGGCTGGGCGATCTCTGGTTCTGGTGGGTGTGCTGTCCTGTCTCTGCTCGCTGTGGTCCCGCCGTCTGGGGCTGTAGGCTTTCTTTAATCGGCATATGCGGGCGATGTGACCCTTTTTGTCGCAGTGCCGGCAGACTGCATCGAAGAAACGGCACTCGGATCTTGGGTGGTCGCCTCCGCAACTGGCACACGCAGTCCCCGACTTACAACCCCACCAACTGTACTGGTCGCGTCCTGCCTGGAGGCGGTGGATTTCCTCCTCCTCGTCCGAAATGTCGGAGGCGGAGTGGAATTCGCCATGGTGGGTGGTGCCAGGGTTGTTGGTCACGGTGCGGTCCCCTGTGTCTGGTCTCCGCATGCGGTTTGCCGACTGCCGGGTGGCCTCGGCTGCGGTGGCTTCAGCTATGGCATCGGCAAGGGCGATGTCGACTTTGGCCATCATCCGACTCTGTAGGACTGGATCCCAAAATCCGAGCACAACTCGGTCCCGTAGGGCCTCATCCATGTCAGAGAATCTGCACAGTCCTCCTAGGTTCTGCAGCTCTGCAACAAAGTCGCTGAGGCTTTCGCCCGATCTCTGGTCCCGCTGGTAGAACTCATGCCGCCTGATGAGGGTGGGCATGGCGGGAGCGTAGTGTTTGCGGAGTAAAGGTTCGAGGTCGGCCCAGTCCATCCCTGTGACATCAGCGGGTTTCACTAGGGCTTTTGCCATCTTGAACACTGCGGGCCCGCAGTGTATCTGGAAGACGGCTTGTTTTTTCAGCCCGGTGGTGTCCTTCATGTCGCTGCATTCGAGGAACATGTGGAATCTGTCTGTGTAGGATTCCCAGTCCTCGCTAGCGGGGTTGAAGGGCGCGGGCGGAGTGATGCTGGCCATCTCATCGGTTTTGCTTCCATCGGACACGTGCTCGATGGGGTTCAGACTCGGGATCCCACCTTTGTTGCCAGTGTCGTGTCCGTTGGTAAGGAGACCAGGAGGTGGTGACTAGGTTTCAGCTCTTTATTGGGTCCCTGGAACCGATCTGGCTCCGAGGGAAAAAACAGTGGCTTTTTATTCTCAAGCCACGGCGGCCGCAGCCAATGGCACCGCTTTGAATCTCCCGCAATTTGTTTCCACCAGTCGCGGGAGATTCTCAGTGGGCCAATCAGCGCGGCTCGCTAAACCAATCAGATCACCCCACGCTTTGGCCAATGAAAGCGCGGGGTTTCCAGAATGCTAATGAGTGTACAAAACAATGTTATTCTGATTTTATTTCTGTTTTATGGCAATTGGAATATCATGGCCAATTGCACTGTATTCAATTTATCTACATGTAAACAATAAAAAATATATATATATTTTAAATGGATCACCCTAGGGGCCCCAAGAACTGCCTGTCCTGCTAAACTGTGCACCAGCTGTAGCCTCCAAAGGCTCTTCAAGCTTACTCCCATGTAAGGTACATTACAATAATCCAAATATGAGATGATTGGGGCTTGAGTGATGGAGTGGAGACTTCCAATCCAGGAAAGGGTGCAAGTGATGCATAATGTGGAAGTTGTGGAAAAGGTCTACTGGCCGCAACTGCTAACTGCTCTTCAAGCAGGAATCATAAATCCAGGGGAACCCCTAAGTTGTGGATTTGGTCTGTCTGGGGTAGTGCAATCCAATCCAGAACTAAATTTGTTGAAAGCCTGGATCTTGAAACTCCATACATTCAAAGCCACTTGGTCTTTCCAGGGTTCAGCCAAAACCTGTTGTCAAGGCCCCACAGCCTCCAGACACTGTGAGAGGGCAGTGACAGCATCACTTGGGGTGGAAATATAAAATTGGGTATCATCTGATGATACTTCAAAAATTGGGTATCATCTGATGATACTTCAACCCATGTTGATGAATGTTCTTACCTAGTGGTTTCATGTAGCTGTTAAAAACAAGTGGGAAACTCTGAGGCACTTTAAAAGAGCGGCCATGGGTTGGGCTGCTCACTATCAACACCGATTGGGACTGGCCTTGGAGAAAGGAGCCAAACCAGCACAAGATTGTGCTGCCCAGCCCCAAACCCTATAGCTGGCCCCAAAGCATACCATAGTTGATGGCATTGAAGGCCACTTAGGAGCAAGGGGAGCAAGGATGGTTGTATAATCCCTATCCCGCTTTCACAAGAGATCATCAACAAGTGCAACCAATGTTGTTTCTGTCTCATCATCGGGCCTGATTTGAGAGGTGTAGATAATCCGTTTCATTCCGGATCTTATGACGCTGCCAGCAGCACCTTTTCTATCACCTTCCTAGAAAGGCAAGATAGGAAAACTAGTCATAAATTGTCGAGGTAGGTGGGAATCAAGTTGTAGTTTCTTGAGTAGGGAATAAACCAAGGCTGCCTTAAAAGGTCCGGGGATGGGAAGTGGGGTGGGCGGAGTCTCTTCCTACAATGAGGAATGTATCACTGCTTGAACCCATCTGACAGTCACCATCTTGGAGGCCTTTACCAACCAGAAGGGACAAGGATCTAATTGACAGGTAATTGAATTGACAGCTTCAAAGACCTTGTCCACTTCATCAGATCCAACAGGATCAAATTGTTCCCAGATGGTATGTAGCAGAACATTTTACAGACAAAAGATACTTTATTGGAAAGCTTTCATAAATTACATTAACAGAGTGGGAGACTAACATTCCACAGCAGAGATTATAAAATGTTTCAGTCAATAGATTCCATTGTGACATTTCCCATTGTGACATTTCCCATAGCAACATTTAAAAGCCCAAATATTAGATTTTGCTGAGTCCTATCAACAGCAACAACGTTGACTATTGAGAGCAAAGATAGTTCATCATTGAGGAAGGCTGGGCCTTTGAACATTCCTGAAACAAATGCAACAGGGCACAATATCTCTAGTAACTAGTAAAGGAGTCTTTATATAATATATTCTCAATCTCTTAATTTTTAAATTTTGGCTCTACTTTTAAGACTGACATCATATACTGCATGAACAAAGTTTCACTAACTTTCCAGCTTTGCGGATATATATATATTATATAATTATAAATGGGCATTTGGGGTGAGGGAAATATACATTGCATTTGTCATAATACAAATTATGTGACCTATGTATTTGTGTCATTTCAACAAACAATCAAAACAATGGAAATACATAATTTATGGTGTTTGTGTTATAAAGCATCAGGATGCACATAATATTATCATCATCACAGTTTTTAACTGGATGCCTATGCTATTATATGGGTTGATTTGTATCTGTTTCCTTCCTGTATTACCTTATCTCATATTTTTATGTGGAAATAGGAATGGACACGTTTGAAAGATTGAGTACATGAGACCCAAACATAATTTTTAAAAAAAAAGATGAAATGAAAGGTTTTCAGCTTATACAGTGTGCGGAAAAACCCTAGAATGAAGAAGACAAAGCAAGAGGTGGTTCTAAAAATATAAAGTGATTCTGAAAAATTCCTCAAAAGATGAGATAATTCCCATATGAAATATACCAGGCAGTGTCACTCAGCTGGAAAAATACCAGGAAGCGTGAGAATATTTTCTTTTTTTTTTTTTTGGTAAAATTTTTATTGATTTTAACGACAGACAAAAAACATATAAGACATAAAACATAACATAAAAAAAAAATCATATCATTCTTCATAAATTTACAGTGTATCGGTTGGTTTACCACTCCCTTTTGTGCATCCATTTCATAGTCATCAAAATAATTATATTACATAATAACTCACATTATCAATCATCAATAAAATATCCCAATATCATTATTGAACAATCATTTGACTATAATTTTACTAATTCATACTTAAGCGAGATAACTATAATTAAGTTAAATTATTTTATAACAAATCATAGAATCGTACCAAATCTATCTTAATAAAATATTCTTAAAAATTATCAAAACTAAGAAAAATTATATATTCATTATTTCCTAAATTTCTAAATATTCTATTATTACATTGTATTATCTAACCATTGATAAAAAAGATCCCAAACTTCATAAAATTGTTTATCTTCTTGTTCTCTAATTTCAAATGTCAATCTACTCATTTCAGCACATTCCAATATTTTCTTAATAATTTTTTCCTCTATTGGTATTTTCTCACTCTTCCAATGTTTAGCAAATACAATCCTAGCTGCTGTTAATATATTTACAATCAAATATTTTAAATTTTTATTATATATCAGGTACGATTCCCAATAAAAAAATCTCTGGTTTCAAATCTATGTGTTTCTTTGTCATTTTTTCCAGCCATATGCGAATTCTAGTCCAGTATTTCCTGGCCTCCTCACAAGACCACCACATATGGTAATATGAGCCAGGTATCTGATGACATTTCCAGCATTTTTCAGATTTATTCTTGAACATTCTTGCTATTCTTTTTTTTGAAAAAGATTTTATTAATTTTCTACAAACAAACAAGACAAACAAAACATAAAAACATCAACTCTCATATGTACATCCAGTGTGTCAGTTGGTTCATCATTTTTGTGCATTCATTCTGTAGTCTCAATTACAATTATGTTACAATAACAACTCATATTGTCAATCCAAACTTATATATCCTAATATCACTAAAAAAAGAAGTTTTTGACTATATTTTTAATCATTCATGCTTTATGAGCTAACAATACTTTAAACCAGTTTACTCTATAACAAATCATATAATCATATCAAATCAATCCTAAAAAACCCTTTATAAATATAATGTCAAATAACAAAATAATAGCAGAATAGAAAAATAAAGATATTCCTTACTGTCTAGCATTCTAAATATTCTATTATCGTATTTTATCATCTAGCCATTGATAAAAAAGATGCCAAATTTCATAAAATTGTTTATCCTCTTGCTCTCTAATTTCAAATGTCAATCTGCTCATCTCAGCACATTGCAATATTTTCTTAATAATTTCTTCCTGTAATGGTATTTTCTAATTTTTCCAATTTTTAGCAAATACAATCCTAGCCGCTGTTAATACATTTACAATCAAGTACTTCAAATCTTTACTTTATATATCAGGTAAAATTCCCAATAAGAAGATCTCTGGTTTCAAGTCTATGTGTTTCTTTGTCATTTTTTCCAACCACATGCGAATTATAGTCCAATATTTTCTACTGTCCTCACAAGTCCACCACATATGGTAATACGAGCCGGGTATCTGATGACATTTCCAGCATTTTTCAGATTTGTTCTTAAACATTCTTGCTATTCTTGTCGGGGGAAAGTGCCACCTGTAAAACATCTTATACAAGTTTTCTTTATATGCTTTCTTTTCTTTATATGCTTTCTTTATATGCATTGTCATTTTATAATTTTGAGACCACAATTTCTGCCATTTCTCTAGATCAATCTCATATCCAAAATTCTTCCCCCGAACAATCATAGTTTCTTTGACTTGTTCTTCCTCTAATTTCATTCCCAGTAAATAACCATACAATTTTTTAATCACCTTCTCATCAGTACCCATCAAGATCTTATCTAAATCAGTCTGCTTATCATAAAATCCCTCCGTTTTAGAATCTTCATCATACCTTGAATGTATTTGCGCATATGAAAACCAATTCATCCTTATACCTTGTTCCTCTAAGTTTTGGATCGATTTAAGTTCACCTTTTTCATCCAAGAGTTCCCCATATCTAACTGTTTGTTCCTTCTTATAAATTATAGGATAGGAAAATGCTTCAATAGTCGATAACCAAACTGAAATTTTCAAATAACATTGTCTTTTTATCTTCTCCCAGTTTAACCACAAAGACTCCCGCATATAATGTCTTCTAAAATAACCCTGTGTTTTAGTTCCCTTATACCATAAAAAAGCATGCCAGCCCAACAGCAAATCATGCCCTTCTAATGTCAACAACCTATGCTTTCTTAATGTTATCCATTCTTTGACCCACATCAAACTTGCAGCTTGATAATACAATTCCCAATTAGGCAGGCCAAAACCTCCTCTAATTCTAGCATCTTGCAAAAGCTTTAGCTTTATTCTCGCTTTTTTCCCTTGCCATATAAACTTCAACATGATTTTATTTAAATCTTCAAAATAGTCTTTTCCAAGCCTAATTGGTATTGTTTGGAACAAAAATAAAATTCTAGGTAAAATATTCATCTTGATTGTTGAAATTCTCCCTATTAATGACAATTGCAAGTTTTCCCACTTTTTCAAATCTGTAGCTATCTGTTGTTTGAGTTTAATATAATTATTCTCTTTTAATGTGCTACATCTTGCTGTCAAATATATCCCCAGATACTTAACTTTATTTGTAATTTGGATTTTCAAAAGATCTGCCAGTTCTTCTCTTTGTCTCAATAGCATGTTCTTTGTCAAAATCTTTGTTTTATCTTTATTTATTTTCAAACCAGCCATCTCACCATATGTCTCTATCTTTTCCAATAACCTTGGAGCTGTTTCTAGAGGGTCTTCCAGAATAAAAGCTAAATCATCAGCAAAAGCTTGTAGTTTAAATTCTTCCTTCTTAATTTTCATTCCTTTTATGCTTTTATCATCCCTAATATTTCTATTCAACACTTCCAAGGTCAACACAAATAGCAAAGGAGATAGGGGACACCCTTGTCTTGTGCCTTTTCTTATATTAATAAAATCTGTAAGTTCCCCCTCCATCATTACCTTTGCTGTCTGTTTATTATATATGGCTTCTATTGCTTGAATAAATTTTTTAGCAAAACCCATCTGTTCCAATAGTAATAACATAAATCTCCAGTTCACGTTGTCAAATGCCTTTTGAGCATCTAAAAATATCAAAGCCATTTGCTTTTCAGGATGAGCCTCATAGTATTCCAAAGTATCCAAGATTACTCTCATATTGTCTCTGATTTGTCTCTTTGGCAGAAATCCATTTTGATCTGGGTGAATAAAATTATTTAAATATTTTTTAAGTCTTTCTGCTAAAATTGAAGCAAAGATTTTATAGTCTGCATTCAATAAGGAGATAGGTCTATAGTTCTTAATTTGCAGTGGGTCAGCCTCTTCTTTTGGAATAAGTGTGATATAAGCCTCTGACCATGTTTTGGGTATCATCTTCTTTAACATAACTTCATTCATGACTTCTAACAATGGGATACTCAATGATTCTTGAAATGTTTTACAGAATTCTGCCGGAAGCCCATCTGGACCCGGTGCTTTCCCATTGTTTTGTCTCTTAAATGCTTCATTTAATTCCATCATTGTTATATTGCTTTCTAACATTTCTTCAGTCTCTTTAGGTATCTTCGGTAAATTAGCATTCTGTAAATATTGTTTGACTTTTTCCTCATCAATATTCTCTTGTTTATATAGTTGCCCATAAAAATCTCGAATAATTTCCTTTTTCTCCTTATTACCATAACAAACTTGGCCTTGATCATCTATTAACTTCAATATTTTTCTTGATTCCTTCTCCTTTCTCAATTTATATGCTAGCCATCTACCTGGTTTATTCGCATCTTCAAAGTAATTCTGTTTAGAATTTCTGATTTTCCGTGCCAATTCTTCTTTCTCTATTAATTCCATTTTATGTTTAATTACATCCAGCTTCAATTTAATATCTTTTTTCTGTGGCATTTTCTGTAATTCTTTTTCAAGTCTTTTATACTCATCTTCCAAGGCCTTAGAAGCTTGCCTTTTCCTAATATTCTTTTTTCTTTTATAATCTATTATCAGACCTCTAGCATATGCCTTCATTGTATCCCAAACATTCTGCGTTGAAGTATCTTCTTTTTTATTTTATCTGAAAAAAAAAGCCAATTCCTTCTCCATCCATTGTATAAAATCTTTCTCCTTTAAAATATTATTTAATGTCCATCTTGATCTTTTTTTTGTCCCTTCCATTTAATTGTCATTGGGCTATGATCTGCCCAAGTACTTGTTTCAATATTTGTTTATTGAATATTGGATATTAATTCTGTTGATATCCAAATCATATCTAATCTGGACCATGACAAATGTCTATTTGAATAAAAAGTATATTGTTTAGCTTTAACATTTCTTTCTCTCCAAATATCTTTTAAAGATAGTTCGTCTGTCATTTTAAAAAAAGATTTAGGGAGAGCCTTTCTAATTTGCTTGGTTGTTGTTGCTATATAGTCCAATTTATTATCCACAATTCCATTAAAGTCTCCCATCATAATTATATTAACATAGTCCAGTCCAGTTATTTTCATGTATAGCTTTTCATAAAACTCTTCTTGTTTTTCATTTGGAGCATAAATTGCAATCAAGTGTATTTTTATATTATTGTCCATTATTTCCACCATTGATACTCTTCCATCTTCATCAGTGTAGATCAGTTTTGCTGGGATAGCCTCTTTAATGTATAGAACCACTCCTCTTTTCTTACATTGAGTCAAAGAAGTAAATATTTTCCCTAGTTTTGGCTGTACTAACAATTGTTCATGTTGTTTTTTAATATGAACTTCTTGTAGACAAATTATATCAAATTTTAATTTCTCTAATTTATGAAAAGTTTTCCTTCTTTTAACAGCTGAATTAAGTCCATTTATATTCATTGTAATCAGTTTTCTTTCTTCATGATTGTGCTTTATATTTAGGTCTAACAGCTCTCGTGGATCTCACTTCACGCTGTTCTTTACTGTCCACCTGTCCACCTACAGCTCCTTTCTCTTTTTCAGTTTCCAGTTGTTCCTCTTGAAACTCAATTAATGAGACCTCTTTCTCTGCCTCCTCTCTTCTTCTTCCAAAAAATTCTGCATGGAAAAGTTCTGCTTTCTCAGTTGAATCAATTCTATGTCTCTACTCTTGCCACGTAAACATTAATCCTTCTGGAATCAGCCATCTATAATTCACTTCATTTTCCAGTTGCATTTTGGTCAGAAATCGATATTCTCTTCTCATCTCTCTCACTCTTCTGGGTATTTGTTTTAAAACCACAATCTCTTTACCTTTGTATTTCAATGTTTTCTCTCTTACCAGTTGTAATATTTGTGTTTTGATGGATTTTTTGGTAAATCTAATATGGACTTCCTTTGGTAATTTATTTCTCATCGCATATCTTGTATAAACTCGATATACCTCATCTACTCCATCCATCATCTTTTCCTCTGTAATTTCCAAAGCAGCTGCCAAAATTTCTATCATTATCGCAGCCAAATTTTCTCCTTTTTCCTCTTCTATATTTTGAAATCTGAGATAAAATTCTGACCTTTCCATCTCCCACCTCAACATCCCATTTTTTTCTTGTTCAACCACTGTTAATCTACTGTCAATATTTCCAATCTTCTCCTCTCTTTGTTTTCCTTCTTCCTCAATTTTTTGGAATCTCTCCTCATACTTCCCCATCATTTGTTTAATATTTTCCACTTTTTCATGAGTCTTCTCTATTCTTTGTTCAATGATGTCTGATTTTATCTTGAGATCTTGGATTCCTTGCATAATCATCTGTAAAGTTACTATTTCTTGTTCTTTATTTTGCTTCAACATTGTCTGAATTAAACGTTGTCCTCCAGCTGGACAATGAGTCAGAAAAGTAAATATTTTCCCTAATTTTGGTCGTATTAACAATTGTTCATGTTGTTTTTTAATGTGTACTTCTTGTAAGCAAATTATATCAAATTTTAGCTTCTCTAATTTATAAAAAGTTTTCCTTCTTTTGATAGCTGAGTTCAGTCCATTTATATTCACGGAAATCAGTTTTTTTCCCCCCATGGTTATGCTTTATATTTAGGTCTAACAGCTCTCTTGGATCTTATTTCACGTTGTTCTTTGATCTCCATTTGTCCACCTATTGCGCCTTCTTCTTTTTCCATCTCCATTTGGTCCTCTTCAAATTCAGTTAAAATCTTTTCTTTTTCTGTCTGCATTTATCTTCTTTCGAAAAATTCCTTATAAAACATTTCTGCTTTCACAATTGAATCAATTCTGTGTCTCTGTTCTTGCCATGTAAACATAAATCCTTCTGGAATCAGCCATCTAGAGTTCACCTCTTTTTTCAATAGCATTTTAGTCAAAAATCGATACTCTCTTCTAATCTCTCTCACTTTTCTAGGTACTTGTTTTAAGACCAGAATCTCTTTGCCTTTATATTTCAACCCCTTCTCTCTTACCACTTGTAATATTTGGTTTTTAATAGTTTTTTTAGTGAATCTAACATGGACCCCTCTTGGTAATTGGTTCCTCATCGCATATCTTGTGAAGACTCGATATATCTCATCTACTCCATCCATCATCTTTTCCTCTGTTATTTCCAAGACTCCAACCAGAATTTCAATCATTACTGCCGCCAAGTTTTGTCCTTTTTCTTCCTCGATATTTTGGAATCTAAGATAAAATTCTAACCTGTCCATCTCCCACTTCAACATCCCACTTTTTTCTTGTTCGACCATTGTTAATCTGTTATCGATATTCCCAATTGTATCATCTCTTTGCTTGTCTTTCTCTTCTATTTTTTGGATTCTCTCATGATGTTTCACCATCATTTGTTGAAAATTTTCAAATTTCTCATCCATCTTTTCAATTCTTTGGTCAATACTCTCCATTCTTTGTTCCATACTCATTTTAAGATCTTGTATTCCTTGCATAACCATTGTTAAATCCACTTGCGCTTTGTCTTGCTTCACCATTGTTGAGAGTCGTCCTCCAGATGACGGGGAGACAGGAGCAGAAGTTGAGATGCCCAAAGGTAAAATTTTCTTACTCATTTCGATAACTCAGGGTCTTCCGTGTCTTTTAATCCAATTAGTGAGGTAGCCAATTATAATCCAATTTAAAGAAGGAAAACACCACAAAAAACGAAAAACAAAACCAGTAATGTAAAAAGCCCAAAATTAAAAAGAAAAAAAATTCTTCAGGTTCTTCAAGACCTTAATCCAATTGTAAAATACGCAAATATAATTCAAAAGTAAAAATTAAAAAATGAAGAGAAAAAAAAGAAGCAAAATAAAGCCCAATAATATCAAAAAATAATAAGCAAAGAAAAAGGAAAAGAAAAGAAAAGAAAAAGAGAGTTCTTCAGATTCTTCCCACCTTAATCCAATTGAAAAACCTCAGAAAATGAAAAAAAGCCATAAAAATAAGTCAAAAATAGAAATCAAAAGGCAGACATCCCCATGAAAAAAAGAAAAAATAGAATATTCTGAGGCTTCCCCTTTAAAAAAATAAAATAAAAATGAGATATAATAAAAGATAAAAAATAAATATATCAATATTACAAAATAGTGTGGGGTTGGAGGGGAGGGATGAAACGATTAATAAAGAGTCAAAAAAAAAAAAAAGAAAAAGACACACACTGCCTTTTATTTATCCAAGGCTCTTATTTGACTTCTCCACAAATTTCAAAGCCAAACTTCAAATATTCATTTAATAATAGAAGTTCCAAAGAGTACCTGTATAAACATCCTCCAGTACTCTTCCCTCTATCTTATCATTTCCAGTAGCCTTGAGAAAAGTTTTTCAAACAAAAGTTTTTCAACTTCAAACAGAATATTTTTCAAGCCTCTAGTTGGCAGTGTTACAAAGTTTCTTCAATCCACTCCCTCTTCTTCCCCCCTGAAAAAAGCCTAAAAAGAGAAGAAAAAAAGTATGTATGTATATTTATGTATATTAAAAAAAATATTAAAGAGGGCCTCTATTTTAAAAAATATAAACAATCAGAAAGGCAAAGAGAAAGCAAGTAAATATAAAAATGTAAAAGAAAAAAACCAGTCTGATTAACTAGATCACAATAGAAATTCAGTAAGGAAAAAAAAAAGTAAAAATAAAAAGCCAAGCCTCACTTTGACATTACTAAAAAAAATCGCTGCAAAATCAAATTCTGTCAATAAGTTTACAGATTTCTTCTCATATTAGAGTGTTCTTAAGTCCCAAGCAAAAAAAAAAAGATGCTCACCAGCCGATATACTTCTTTCTATCCCGTTCTTCCGGAGCTGTCCCAGCTTCAGCAGCCTAATGGCTGCCTCTCCGCCATTGGCAAAAGGGCTTCTTCTGGATCGACCAGGGACTTGCGATGTCCCCGGAATCTACAGAACGCGCCCCTTACTGTCACCGTCACTACGAGACGGTTTAGGTCTGTTGGGACCGACCAAGGGCGAAGATATCAGCTGTGATCTCGGAGCCCCGAGATCGCAGCTGTATCGTGGCAACGAAGCTCCGCCTTCTCTGAGAATATTTTCTGGTTGGGACCAACCAAGGCTAACAGGAAGCCATAAAATGGGAAGCATAATACTTCTGATCCATCACACAGAGAATGAGGTATTGAACAGACGAAATACTCCTCTTTGAATTTTTGTTTGTTTGGAATGTAATTCCTGGCGTGGTCAAGTAGACTTTGAACTTGCATGAGTATGCAAAAAAAGGAAGTATCATTTTTAATTCAAAATATAAACAATAATAATTGTAAACCAGAATTTGTTTCCATTTCTGAGTTTCTGCATTGAACAGTAGCACTGATGTTGTGTTAAGGATCCTTTTTAAACTTTCAGCATGGCAGCAGCAGGAGATCTTGGAGTCCAGGTGGCCTCTTCCACTAAAATTTTCTAATGGGGCCAGAACTTATTGGCTAAATCTTTGCCAAGCTGTTGCAGGTAGTCCTCAACTTACAACCACATTTGGGCCCAAAACTTCTGTTGCTAAGTGAAAAATCTGTTAAATGAGTTTTGCCCATTTTAATAACCTTCCTGTCACAGGTGTTAAGTGAAAATCACTACAATGTGTTAAGTTAGTAACACAATTGTTAAATGAATTTGGCTTCCCCATTGACTTTGCTTATCAGAAGGTTGCAAAAGGGGATAACATGACCCTTGGGACATTGCCATTGTCATAAATGGGAGTCAGATGCCAAGCATCTGAATTTTAATCATGTGATCATAGGGATGCTGCAGTGGTCATGTGAAAAATGGTTGTAAGTCACTTTTTTCAGTGCTGTTGTAAATTGAGGGCTACCTGTAGTCCTTCCTGCCCTCACGCTAGTCTAATACAATAAGAGTTTAAGATGAACAGGACACGTGTTTTTTAAAATCAGGGATTGTATTTGGGAAACTACATTTTGATTATTTTCTTTTTTGGCTGTTTTATTTTAAAAGTGCCTTGTATTATTATTATTGTTGTTGTTACTTCATGACTCAATAATAAAATATACATGGCTGATAAATATGTTTGGTTAGCATGCTATCTTAATTTTATACTTGATTTATGATTTATTGTAATTACATTTTATGTTTTTTTTATTTCAGAAGCACTGAAATAAACTTTTATATTGGCTTTCCACTAAGATTTTTGTAATCTGGTAGCTGAATGAAAAGTAATGCATCTACCACCATACAATTAATTTAAATACAGATATTTGAATAAACAAAACAGGAAAATAACCATTGAAATGATTTGTTACTTGAATTTACTTTATTTACATCATCACCAGGGTTGGGATGCAAATATATTTACTACCAGTTCTGTTGGCATGGCTAGGTGGGCATGAGCATCTGACTGGGTGGGTGTTGCTTTTTAGCAGCACCCTCTGCACTCTTGTTTTGTTTTTTTTTTGCTTCCTGGGCCTCAGAGAAGCCTCCTGGGAGGCCATTTTTGCTCCCAAAAGGCTTCCCTGG
Source organism: Hydrophis major (assembly GCA_033807585.1). NCBI lineage: Eukaryota > Metazoa > Chordata > Lepidosauria > Squamata > Elapidae > Hydrophis > Hydrophis major. Next base: position 100,854,831 of record CM066328.1, read on the forward strand.
GGCCCAGGAGGCCAAAAAAAGAGTGTGGGGGAGTGCTGTGCCCTCCCTCGTGCTCCATTTTTGGCCTCCTGGGCCTCAGGGAAGCCTTCTGGGCAAAGTGGTAAGACAGTGAGGGGGATCCTGTCACAGCTGATCATTGGGAGGGGAACCTGTTTTTTTACTACCAGTTCTACTAAACGGTAATTTTTTTTACTACCTGTTCGCCTGAACTGGTAGAATACCACCACTGATCATCACAATTAGCCATTGTCTATCTACCACAGGATGAAGGCCTCTTCCGCATGTTTCCAACCAATTTGGCCCTGACTTTCTTTTGCCAATTGGGCCTGCAATACTTGATGATCCATCCATCTTATTTTAAAACTTAAAACTAAAGCCCTGACACTTTTTTTATATATATAATCACTACTAATTGCTATATATTTCTGCCAATGATGCCTTCTTGAAGCCACCATGAAGGAACTCCTCACTTTTGTCTGTTCAGCCAGATCCGGACAGTCTTTTCATTCACTTGTGTCAAACAGATGTCCATGAAGATATTCCTTCAATTTTGGGAAAAGGCAAAGCTGCATGCTACCAAATCTGAGTTTTATGCCAGTTGAGCATAAAATGTCAGTATGTCAGTAAGAGCATGTGATCACACTTTATAGTTGTATCTTGCATGGCCCATGAGCCATGAAACCCAAGGTTGTCATGGTTACAGCAAAATTCCCTTCTTGAACTTTGAAGCTCTGCTTAACTGTTGTTTCAAAGTTGTGAGAATTGCGCTGAGTTGATACTGTGCGTTGAGTTGATACTAGGCTCAAGCAAATCCATTGAAAAAATACCATTTGCAGCCCCAAAAACTGTAACCAGTTTTCTTTATTATTATTAAAGAATTAATACTCACAGATCACTGGGTGGCTTACATTATCCACCATATAATACAAATCCATATAATAAAAAACCACGCACACCCATGGCAACAGCAACACAATCAGATCAGCCACTTGATCAATTCCATTTCCATTTGTGAACTGCAGGCCTGCTGACAAAATCATGGTTTTAGGATATTGTGGAAAAGCAACAGGGTGGTGGAGAAATGTACCTGGAAGGGAGAATGTTTGTTCCCCCAAAAAGAGGCCACCATCAAGTTTTTCTGCCAAGTCTAGATTTTGATTTTTTTTCTTCTTTTGGGGATGATGTGATATTATATTGCCTCAACCTCAACTCACAGTAACTCTGCCAACTGAAGTGAAAGAACAAATGCCCTCAAACATGCTGGAACTTCTAGCATAGTGGTCACCAACTGGTGGGCAGCAAGAAAATGTTGGTGGGCCGCAGAGAAATCTCACCCCAAGAGCACCCCCCCAAAGCAATTAATCCAGGCTGCGCAGAAACACAAGGCTGGGCCGCCCACATGGCCCGGGGGAACCTACTCACTCTTTACCCAGTAAACTTGCCTGCTAAATTTCTATTTTTCCTTTTTCCGACCATCATCTATTCTCTGTGCTGGGAGATTTAGATTAACTAGGAAGCAGAAAATGGTTGGATTTCTTGCTTTCCAGCTAGTCTTTAGATCTTAGATTCAGATTAACTAGGAAGCAGAAAATGGTTGGATTTCTTGCTTTCCAGCTAGTCTTTAGATCTTAGACTTTGCTTTTAAGTACAGCCAAACCTCCCTTAGGACTGAAAGTTTGCTTGCAAGCAAATTCAGTGCAGACTCACAGCAAGCAAATTTGAGAGACTGAGCTAGCCCATGGCAGATAGATCACTGAATGATTCTGTGAGCAACTCAGTCTGCCTGCTTTGCCTGATTTTGGGTAAAAGTTGCTCTTTTTTAAATAAAAAATTCAATATTTACTTACATGGTGTGTTGTGAGTTAATTTTATGAGTTTGCTTGCAAGCAAATTTTATGTGATAGACTGAGCTAGCCGATGGCAGATAGATAGATCTCTGAATGAATCTGTGATTCTATGGGCAACTCACTCTGCCTGCCTGCTTTGCCTGATTTTGGGTAAAAGTTGCTCTTTTTTTTCAATAAAAAATTCAATATTTATATAAATATTTATAATATTTACATACAAGCCATGCCCAGCCAGTCATATGACCACCAAGCCACACCCACAAATTAGGCCACACCCATAGAACCAGTTAGTGATCCCTGGGATCTAAACTTATGAGTTTGGTGGTTCCTGAGGTCCAAAAGGTTGGCGACCCCTGTTCTAGCACATTACTACTGCCATCTGTTGGTGATGTATTACTTTGCAGGCATTACTTTTCATACCATATTACATCACATATATACACTGTATCCAATGGTGGGATTCATTTTTTTTACTACTGGTTCTGTGGGTATGGCTTGGTGGGCGTGGCAGTGGAAGGATACTGTAAAAACTCCAGTCAAAGGTGGAATTTGCCAGTTCTCTGAACTACTCAAAATTTCCACTATCAGTTATCCAGAACTGGTCAGAACCTGCTGAATACCAAATACAAATGGAAGAGGCTGTCTGAAGGAGAAGAAGCAATGGGAAAGGAGGCAGCAACTGACAAAATTGGGGAGAGAGAGACCATTGTTTTCCTTCCCTGGAAGGAAATGGTAACCCCATAAATGGGGTAAAAATTCAGCTGAAGAGGAGAAGTATCAGAGGCAGAAAGCAGAAACTTACAAAAAAAGCTTTCAGAAAATAATTAAAATAGAAAATATAAGATTCTACAATAGTGATGGGCATTTATAATTTACAATTTTCGAATAACATAATAACAGAGCTGGAAGCACTGGTGAGATTCAGATAATTCAACAACCGGTTCTCTGACCTAATGACTGGGTGGGCATGGCTGGGTGGTCATGTGATTGGGTGGGTGTGGCCAACTCGAGGTCACTCATGCCCCACCTTGCTCATCTGGCCTCTTCAGTGTGGTGGTCTCCCATGGAAAGAATGAGACACAGGCTGGTGTACTCGGGATGGGAGTCTAGAGCAAATTCTAGTGCTCCCTTTTATTGAGAATTTTGTACATAGTAAGCATTCACATTGTGGATTAAAATAATTACACAGAATTGTTTACAGTCGTCTGAGCTGCTTAAATGTTCCTGGTGTTTGTTTTTAATTTCCTTGCTTATCTCAGTGACCCTTAGGCAGACATGTATGTATAAGGTCTTAGACTAATCATTACCCGATACTGAAATCAAAGTTTATTCCCACATCTCCCCTGTTTTAGTTTTTTGATGATCACTGATGCCTCGGTAGCTTTTTGCCATCTGCAACAACAGTTCTCCTTCCGTAGGCTTCACCCGACACATTCCTAAAAGTCCAGGGAGACATTGGATACAACAGCATACACAAAGAGAAAGTATAAAAAGCAATATCACTCCAACAATTAGGTGATGAATCCATGAACCATCTGGCAACCAGGACCAAAGTGCAGACCACACGTCCAGTCCCTCGTCCTCCGATTGTAATGGATTCTCACTCACGGTTTGTTCCATATGCTGTATAGTAGCTGTAATGTTTGGAGACTAATCAGAGATATACATGCAACAATGTGTATGAATCACAGAGCAAACTCCCCCTTGCACAGCCAAAATAGTGTCCACTGCATATCTGGTTTGCAGGACAAAGTCAAGGATTTTTCCTTGCTCTTCTTCAAACAGCTTTAGCATTTTAATGGTGTCTTTAAACATAGTAACTGTTCAATTGTTTAAACGATGCAAATCTCTATAGTTCATCATGACTCCTAAAGGAGGAATAACTCCCCTTGATATCTGTGTCCAGTAGTCATGATTCAAAACAAAGTTTACTTCTGTTGCGGAACGCGCATTGCGGATATGAGCAGGCCCCAGAGATTTTAAAATGACATGAGATGGGATCACTTTTCCAAAGGTGCAGACTCCTTTCCATCGTGCTGGCATGCGATCATAGGTCATCCGTCCACACAGCAACCATAGATTTACTCACAGGAGATGACCAACCGTATTTGGTTCAGCATAGATTAATTGTGCAAAAGATTCCATTAACATAGCCAAATAAGTGGGCGGTGGTGCATATTTCCCATTTGCACATTTGGGCAGCTGGTTTTCTATCATGGTGGGACAACATGTGGCAGGGATAAATGGACACCCATTTTCATTGATCAAAGATATGATATCAAATTTAGAAATATTATGTACAAAGAAAGTGAGATTTTTAGTTTTCATGTCATCTGGATAAACCCGACTTCCATTGCCAATAATAATTGTTTTGTTACAAAATGGATATGTTCCCAAGTAAGTCATATTCTCTACTGTCTCGTGGGTCCAGCAGATACCCGCCACCTCTTGGATTCGGCTTCCAAGATGCAATGTATTTATGTTACTTGTAGTCCAACTGTTAGACCACATCCCTGAACAACCATAGCATTGTCCCTTATACCAGTCACCTTCGGCCAGAGGTGCAACCATTGGAAGCCCTGATGTTTTTTGAGTTGGCATGTGCATACATACCCAACAATCAGTTTTATTATGAAGGTTTGCTAGCTTCCCCATGTCCTGGATCAACGTGTTTCTTTTCCATTCCCCCAAATCCATCCCCTTGCCCCTTTGGCTGATGATAAGGACGCACACAGCGAGCAGGAACCCAAACAACTGTCCCCTCATCTTCAACAGCAGTGTATCCTCGGCCCCAAGTTATCAGTGGGACAGGTCCTTTCCATGTTGGATCTGGTAGTCTCTTATACCGAACTTTCGGTCTTGGCATACCTGCAGAAGGGGAGGAAGCAAATGCCTACTGGTTGCCATAGCAGCGGGAGATCTTGTCATAGTTAAAAATTTAAAGTGTATAAGGTAATATTAAGAATGTTTTGTATGTAAGGCAAGCCATATCCATCCACTTCCCCCGTTTTTGTTTTTGTGTGAAGGAGTGCTTGTTTTAGCGTCTGATGAGCTCATTCCACAATGGCCTGACCAGTGGAATTGTAGGGAATGCCAAATTTATGTATAATTGACCATTGATGACAAAATTCCGCAAAGGTGGTGCTAATGTAAGCAGGGCCATTATCGGTTTTGATCTCCATTGGTGGCCCCACATGTGTGAAGGTACGGAGGCAATGGTTGACTACATGTTTTGTAGCCTCTCCTCATTGAGGTGTTGCCATAATAAATCCTGAATAGGTATCAACGGTGACATGCAAATGGTGCCATGGTTTGAAGGGAGGGTGTTGTGTGACATCCATCTGCCATAGTTGACAAGCAGATGTCCCCCGAGGATTTACTCCTTGAGGAAGAGCAGTGGATTGAGCACTGCAACTAGGTCATTGTTGAATAATAGCTGCAGCTTCTGCAGCAGTGAGACCAAATTGTTTACAAAGAGCTTTAGCATTTTGATGAAAATAGCTATGTGAGTCCCATGGAATAACAGGAGAAAGAGAGAGACAGGACATGGATGAGGCCGCTGCGTCAGCCACGTCATTCCCTTCCTGCAGCTCCCCGGGAAGTGGCTGGTGGCTGCGAATGTGTGCGATATGTAGAGAATGTGTGCGAGAATGAAGACAGCTTTGCAGAGCCAGAAACAAACTCATAAGATTAGCATCAACAGATGGAGAAATATAAGCAAATTCAATGTTAAGTATCAATTGATAAACGTAAAGAGAATCCACAATAAGATTTAGCGGTTCTTGTGCAAATTCCTGTAAGGTCAAAATAGCAGCAGCTAATTCAGCCCTTTGTGCTGATTGCTGAAGAGGGGTAATTTTTGTTTTCCATACCCCTTCCTGTCTCCATGCACAAGTGCTGTAGGTCTTACCACCGTCCGCATAAACGGTCACTCCCCCAACTGGCTGCTTGGCAATAACTGAATTAAAATTTACAGATATGTTTCGAAGCAACTGGAAATGGGGGTCACTGGGGGTGTAGCAATAAATCTTCCCTGGCCAATTTTCAAGAGCAATTTGCAATTCAATGGATTGACTATACCAAGTTTCCTACAGAGTGAGGGAGATAGGTAAAAATAACTGAACTAGATCTATGCCATATAAATGCATACTGCGATTTCGGCCTTTGATGATTAACTCACTATAAAGCATAGCCATAGTAGAAACTCTTTTTCTGGGAGTATTCTGCAAATGCAACCATTCAATGATATAAACCTGCGCTTCATGTAATTGAAATAAAGCTGCAGTAGGCAAGGCTGGAGTTTGTAAAATTGCCAAAGCAAATGGAGTATCAGGAATGCATCGATCATGTAATTTTTCCATTATCCAAAAACAATTTTTGTGCGAAATTGTGATAGCAAATCTCTACCCCACAAGTTTATATGCAGGGGCAACACAAGAGGTTGAATCCTTGCAGTCTCACCAGTTTCTCTATGCAATGCCTTCAACCAACGTACACTACTTCTTGCAAACTGCATACCACCCACTCCACAAACAGCCGGAGAGTCCTCAAGTGCCCATTCATTTGGCCATTCCTTTTGGCATATCACAGAGACATCTGCTCCAGAATCTATAAGGCCAGAAAATGATTTTCCCTGAATTTCAATTGTCATTTTTGGTTGGTCTGTGGTCAAATTTTTTGTCAGCGCTAGCAATTCTGCAGCAACTGGAGAACTGGCCATTTCAGTGGACCCAAAACCACCAGTTCGTGGGATCCCAATTAAAGGATTTATAGGGATGTATGGAAGCAATAATAACTGGGCAATAGAGTCACCGGCCATTAATGATGCAGGAGTATCAGTGTACAATTGTATCTTAATAACCCCTTTATAATCTTGATCGATAACTCCTGGAATAACAAAAAACCCTTTTTCTGATGCAGAAGACATGGGAAGTACTAATCCCACTGTTTTTTCTGGCAGTGGCCCATGCAAATGAGTGTCCTCAATGTACACTTCATTAGGAAAGGTCACATTAATTGAGTTCAACATTTTGAAACCCAAACCTGCACTCCCAGTAATTGCAGGCGATGCTTTTGTGACAGCCTTGGGAGCGGGGCTAGCTGCACGCCCCAAATTTATATTCCCAGATTTTGGTTCTGATCAGAGCGACATTGATTTGCCCAATGAAACCCTTTTTTGCATTTTGGACAGACTGATTTTGGACGGACGTCCTTAATTTTGTTTTTGTTAAATGCCATCCCCCCCCCCAGGGCACGGCACTGGGCTTTAAAATGGCCAGGCTTTCCACAATTAAAACAATTCCCTGTAGGTTTCATCCCTTTTTGCAATGCCATAGCCAAAGTCTCCATGTTGTAAGCCTGAGAACCCATCACTGCACATGCCTTTAACAGATCAGCTAGAGTAACCTCACCTCCAGCCACCAAGGGCTGCAAGATACGCTTGCAGTCAGCGTTTGCATTTTCAACTGCCAATTTCAGCAAAAGTTCTTTTGCAGCTTTCTCATTAGAGATTTGCCTGGTAATAGCCAATTGCAGCCTTTCCACAAAATCATTATAAGACTCAGATGCTGTTTGCTTAATTTGAGAAAAAGACCGTGCTGGGGTTCCCACATCCTGGATGCGGGACAACGCCCCAAGGACAGCTGCCATAACCACTGGAAATACGTGATCAGGCAAATTAGCAGCTTGATCAGCAGTGGATTCAAACAAGCCTGCCCTATAGATTTGGTCTGGCGTTTACAGCCCCCCCAAATTCCTTCCCCTAGTGACAGCTTCCCTTTGGTATTCTGAGTCAAAAACCACATACTGAGTAGAGCTCAATATCATTCTCATTAAATCTTTCCAGTCACTAGGAATCATGCGTGAGGTAGCCAAACTTGTCAGGAGCCCCTTTGTAAAAGGACTTTGAATACCATAATCTTTAACTGCTTTTTAAATTTCCCTAAGAACAGCTAAAGGAATCGGAACCCATTCAGTCTGCAGATTGTCTTGAGCATTCATTTGCCTATTGACTGGAAACAAATTCATCTGGGGAATCTCTTCAGGCTCTAATTTCCCCTCATTGAAAGCCTGATGCATCATTGCTTGAACTTTTCCCATTTTTGGTTGGATTTTATCATCCACTGGAGTAGGCGCTGTTGGAAATGATAAAGCACACTCCAGTTTTGGGGTAGGCGGGTGCAATACAATTCCTTTATAAGGAGGGGGTTCTACTAAAGTTTTTAAAAGAGGTTGTTGCTGGGTCTCTAAAGCAGTCATAACAACCTTCCAATATATCAAAATTTCACCTGTTGCCTGTGGCTCTTCATGAAGGATAGTTCCAATTCTCCTCCATGTGTCTAACTTTAAAGAGCCTTTCTCTGGATACCAGGGACATTGCCGCCAGATCTCTTACAGCAGCTCTCTCACATTATCTTTTGAAAGAACTATTTGCTCCCCCCCAGAGAGTTTAAAGATAAAGAAGTTTGTCCTGACTAACTTCAGCAGCTCACTAACATGCTGTTCTTGTGGCTGAGAGAGTTTTCCCCCCATGTTCCCTGAAAAAATCCAATTGTCCAGCAATAGTTAAGTATGTACTTTACCTATTCCAGGCGAGGAAACACGGAGGTCCGGACATGTACCACCTGCAGTGGATCATGTCGGGGTCACCACTTGTGGTGGTCTCCCATGGAAAGAATGAGACACAGGCTGGTGTACTCGGGATGGGAGTCTAGAGCAAATTCTAGTGCTCCCTTTTCTTGAGAATTTCGTACATAGTAAGCATTCACATTGTGGATTAAAATAATTACACAGAATTGTTTACAGTCGTCTGAGCTGCTTAAATGTTCCTGGTGTTTGTTTTTAATTTCCTTGCTTATCTCAGTGACCCTTAGGCAGACATGTATGTATAAGGTCTTAGACTAATCATTACCCAATACTGAAGTCAAAGTTTATTCCCACACTTCAGCTCTTCTGGTCTTTGTCTATTAATTTGTCTACTACTACAGTGTCTAGTTGATTATCTATCTGCCTGTCCATCTGGATCTGGAACTCCCACAGTTTCTTTGCTCTGTTATTCTCCACAACCTTCTGTGGAAACTCCCTGATGCAGTGGTGGGATTCAATTTTTTTTTACTATTGGTTCTATGGGCATGGCTTGGTGGGCATGGCAGGGGAAGAATACTGTAAATCTCCAGTCAAAGGTGATATTTGCCTGTTCTCCGAATTACTCAAAATTTCCGCTGCTGGTTCTCCAGAATCTGCTGAACACCACCTCTGCTTTGATGGCTGGCTGGGGAATTCTGGGAGTTAAAGTCCATACATCTTTCAGTTGAGAGACATTGATTTACCCCTTGGGTTCTATCTAATGTGGTAAATCCCTGCTTCTGTGGATTTGGTGCTTCGTGCCTGTTCTTGTGCTGTTATGGTCAGTGCTGCCTTTTACACATACACACACACACACACACACTAGAGCAATGACAGAAACAACCTACAAGGTATGACTCAAATAATGCCAATTAGTTCTAATAAATATGGCATTTATTTGCTTCTCTGGCTGGAAATAACCTTTCGAAATACTTCTGGGAGGTTTTCCGTCTCCAGACTCCATGGCAGCAGGTGGCAAATCTCTGTGGCCCAGTTCAGGAAAACACAGGTTTCCAAGCCCATTGCAGAAAGGCAGAGGTTGGAGTGGGGAACGGGGCAGAGGGAAAGGAAAGGGAAATGACACCTGTCATTGTCCTCGTCCTAATTTTGTGAATCAATCTGGCTATCAAACTTGCAAACAAATGCGGTGAGAAGTATCTCCGATCTCTCTCCAACCCCAAAGCCCTTGCCTTTGCCCTCGGCCTCCAAGATCAATTTCAGTCATGAAGCTCAGTTGGAGCACTCCGGGCCAGAGAGAGAGCAGCCAAGTGCCTGCCTTTTACCTCCCTTTCCTTCCCAGCCCTCCACTTACTATTCTCTCCCCTTTCCCACCCACCCTGGGGTCAACCCCCCCAAAAGTGACCGTCCAACCTGCCAGGCTGTTGTAACAGTTGATTTCGATGCAGTCCAGCAGCTTCCTCTGCTCATTCAAGAGTTTGCCCAGGCCGTAGCCCCCATGGAGGAGGAAGTCAAAGCGGCATGCTCAGAGTCTTCCTGGGTGAGCAACAGCTCCTTCAACTCCAGCAGACTCTGTGATACTTGCCAATGGTTTCCCAGCACATCTTCTCCCTGTAGCACTGAGCTCCTTGGCTTTTGAAATCCAGCGCTCTCGGATCAGCTGCTTGGGTTTGGCAGGCAGAGAAATGGCAGATGAGCTGCCAGCTCCCAGATCAACTACTGATCCAAGAACCAGCGGCTTGCCTGGTCTTCTGGCCACCCACTCACCTGGCCTCATGCCTTCTGGCCTTCTGGCTGGATGGGGTTGGGAGAGAAACCAGTTGCAACTCCACCTTAACAAGATAGCTGTTGGTTTTGGCTCCCTTGAGGTCAAGAGAATTGACATCTCAGACTGTGAATAGGGTGGCACTTTCTCAGATAGTTCTGGAAGAGAAGGTGGCAGCTGTGGCTGGGCGTGACCTTAGCACAAATTCACCTTGCATGCCAATTGCACCCATCCCTGGACCAGGAGGGCTCTCCCCTGGACACTCGTGCCTTAGTCAACTCCCATTTAGATCACTGCAATGTGCTCCATGTGGGGCTTCCATTGAAGACCATCCAGAAACTGCAACTGGACCAGAATGCAGCAATACATAGAGTTTTGGATCCCAATGATTCATCCAAGTAACAGCACTGCTGTGTGAACGTACTGCCTTCCAGTAGCTTTCTGGATGCATTTCAAAGGGATGGTTCATGTTTAAAGCCCTGTCTGGCACAGAACCAGATTACATGTGGGATCGCCTTTGCCTGAGGGTATCTGTCAACCCTACTGGATTAGATACAGTAGGTGCATTCCAGGTTGCCTCCCTTAAGTGTTGTCACCCGATTGGAATTTGGAGGCCTGCCTCAGCCTTTTGGAATAGCCTCCAATCTAAGATCCAAGGGATCTGTTGTGAATGAATAAATGTGTTAATAAAGTTATCAAGAGCTTGAAGTCAAGTGCAGGGTTCTGGCCCTGCACTTCTGATTGGCCGTTAATGGCGACATCAGATTGGTCCGTTCAGGTGAATCTGATTGGCCATTAACGAGTCTCTCCCATTGGTTAACGGAGCTAGTACTCCCAAGTTTTCATTGGTTGAATAGTTAATAAGTTGCCTATATAAGGAGGCCCGTTTCAGCCATTGAGCTGAGCTGTCACACCATGTTAATAAAGAGTTTTGAAGTTCACTATTTCACTGGCTCGTCTCCATTCTTCGTGCCCACGCTCAGTACTTAACACTGGCGACGAGGATGGGATGTGGAGACGTCAGAGCTGACTGAACAACAAAGATCGATAACCAAGCACGTGACCGAACGCACATCGGTGGAACCATGTCCAGCGGCATCATACCACCCGCTCCATTCGACCCAGCGCAAGAAGACTGGGACTCTTATATGGATCGTTTTCAAATGTTCTTGGAAACCAACATTTTGAAGGATGCCACTAAGGTCCGAACGGGACCAACGCCAGTAATCTCAATATCGATGCGCTGGTTGTGGGGCAAGCCACCCCCGATCAGAACGCAAATTCCTCGACGCGCTCTGCCATGTGTGCAGGAAATGAGGCCATATCGGACGGGTCTGTAGAGCCAAATAGGACCCAGCCAGCCCTTGAGAAGGGCTAACTATCGCCAACTGACAGGAAGCCGTCCTGTAAGGCGAGAACCAGTGAACCCCCAATGGAACAACCACTCCTACAGAAACAAAACCATAAACCGCCCCACGAAGCGAGAAGAGGCTCACCAAACTATCACGATCGGTCACGCATCCTCTTTGGATGCCAAGAACATCCGAGTGAAAGTGGCTATCGAAAACCAGCCCTGCCTGATGGAAGTCGACTCACGATCGTCTCTCTCGATGGTTTCATGGAAGACCCTCAAGCAACTCATCCCTACCGACAAGATCTCTGATTCCAAAGACTCATACTCAAAGACTATCAAGGGAATCGGATTCCAGTCGTAGGATCCAGTCGAGTCCGGGTATCGTTCAAGAACCGTACAGCATTCCTACCCCTGACTGTGATCGACAAGGACCGGCCTAGTCTGCTAGGCCTCCAATGGTTCGCTCCACTCGGAATTGAGATGGCAGGCATTCACCGAATCGGTAGCAGTAACTGGGAAGAGGACCTCGTCCAAGAATTCCAGGACATCTTTGCAGAAAAACTAGGCGAGTACAAGGGGACCCCGATATCATTTAACCTCAATCCCGAAATAGCTCCCATCCACCTTAAGCCTCGTCGAGTGCCATTTGCCCTTAAACCAAAGATTGAGAGCAGCTTGATAAATTGATAGCCCAGGGTGTGTTAGAACCAACCGATCACTCTCCCTGGGAGACCCCAATTGTTACACCCATGAAGCCGGATGGTTCGATAAGAATTTGTGGGGACTACCGAGCCACCCTGAACCACGCCCTTCAACAAAATGCATATCCGGTACCGGTGGTGCAGCACCTCCTCCATTCCCTGGGGGGCGGAAAAGTCTTCGCTAAACTAGACTTAGCCCAGGCATACCACAACTGCTGGTAGACAAAAAAACGGCAGAGGCACAGACAATCGTTACGAACCGAGGTGCCTTTCAATGTACCTGACTCCAATTCGGAGTGAGTGTAGCCCCGGGAATCTTTCAAAGTTTGATGGAAAGACTATTACAAGGAATAAAAGGCGTTGTTCCATACTTTGATGATGTGTTAATCGCTGCACCTACCCTGAAAATTTTACGAGAACGCCTGAGGTTGGTTCTCCAGAGATTCAAAGACGCAAGGCTTAAGGTTAAGAAAAACAAGTGTAAACTATGCACTGATTGTGTCAAATTTTTAGGATATTTGATTGACAGTAATGGCATTCACCCTACCGATAGCAAATTGAGGGCAATCAAGAATGCCCCAAAACCCCGAAATAAAGCTGACCTCCAGGCGTTTCTAGGCCTTATCAATTTTTATAACGTTTTCTTGCCGCACAAAGCAACCGTAGCCGAACCCCTACATCGTTTATTGGACAAGAAAGCAATCTGGGTATGGGGACATAGAGAAGAGCAGGCATTTTGAAATGTAAAAAAATTATTGACTTCTGACGCTGTACTAATGCAGTACAATGAGACTTTGCTGTTAACGATCATGTGTGATGCATTGCCTTTCGGAGTAGGCGCCATTTTGAGCCACGTTTTGCCAAACGGTAGCGAAGCCCCTGTTGCCTATTTCTCGAAAACGCTTTCAAAAGCAGAACGCAATTACAGTCAGATTGATAAAGAAGCCCTTGCCATTGTGTCTGCTGTCAAGAGATTTCATGAGTATGTGTATGGCCGAGCCTTTACTATAGTGACTGACCACAAACCTTTGCTGGGAATAATAGCGGGAGATAAGCCAACCCCCTATATATTATCTCCCAGAATGACTCGCTGGTCAGAATTCTTGGCTGCCTATAATTATCGGCTGCAACACCGCCCGGGAAAGGCCATTCCCCACGCCGACGCATTGAGCCGAGCACCGCTTCCAGAGACCATTGATGACCCCGCGCCTACAGTGACAACATTGCAGATCGAGACACTTCGAACACCGCCATTAACAGCCCAAGATATCACGATGGAAACGAAACGCGACCCCACCTTAGCACGAGTTTTCAGTTGGGTCGAGCGCGGATGGCCATTGGACCAGATACCTGATGACTACACCCCATTCAAGAGTTGACAAACGGAATTGTTTTCACAGAAGGGCTGCATTATCTGGGGAGATAGAGTTGTTGTCCCAGAGCGGCTACAATGAGCGGTACAATGAGCGGTAATAAGATGCCGGGCCACCCCGGCATCGTGTGCATGAAAGCCCTCGCACGTAGCTACGCATGGTGGCCGGGGATCGACAAGCAAATCGAGATGTGGGTCAAAGCTTGTCACAAATGCCAGGAAGTAAGCAACGCCCCACCGAAAGCGACCCCAACCGAATGGGAAACACCGTGGGGACCCTGGTTCCATATTCATTTGGACTTTGCGGGACCTACCAAAGGCCACACATTCTTGTTAATAGTAGATGCCTACTCAAACTGCCTCGAAATCTATGAAATGGGGAATACAACAACCGAAGCGGTCATCAAGAAACTAGACAGACTATTTACAACACATGGATTACCAGACGTTCTGGTATCCGATAACGGACCCAAATTTACCGCGTTGTCCTTTGAGCAGTATCTGGCAGACTGCAGTATTCGCCATGCGCTGACTTCGCCAGCGCATCCTGCGGCCAACGGAGGGGCCGAGAGCATGGTACAATTCGACAAGAAAACACTACATAAAATGGACTATGACAATATCGAAGAGAAAATAAACCGGATACTCCTTTTGCAGCATATCACTCCGCATAGTATCACCAACAAAACTCCCGGTGAATTGCTCATGGGGCCAAGGCTCCGTTCCCACCTTGACTGACTACACCCATCGTATGAACCTGAGAAACCACACGGATCCAGCGGGCGATGCTGTATCTTCCAGATAGGTGACTTAGTATTCACTAAGAACTTGTCGGGCGATCCGTTGTGGGTCGAGGCGACTATAGTCCAAGTAACCGGCCCCAGATCGTACCTCGTGGAGTGTCGCGATAATAGACTATGGAAGCGCCACATTGATCAGCTACGATCAAGGCTACAGTCAGGAATCTCCGAGTTCCCTGATATCCAAACTGAGGGGGGAGGAGATACGGAGGAAGATGAACTTGGAATAGCAGAAAGTTTTAATGATAGAAACGACGGTGAAACGGAAACACGTGAAGAAGAATTGGGGATGGGAGTGAGCTCGCCTCATGGTGATACCGAAGATGTTGGTGACGAGAATTCGAACTCAGAGTTAGAGACACCCTTTTCACCAGATAACGTCCTACCTTAACAAGATTGCAGCCAAATACCGGGTGCAATATGGAAATCAAATAGACTAACAAAACAACCGGCCTACCTCAAGGACTACGTAACCGCACCCCGTAAACGGAACCCGGGGGGAAGGGGTGTTATGAATGAATAAATGTGTTAATAAAGTTATCAAGAGCTTGAAGTCAAGTGCAGGGTTCTGGCCCTGCACTTCTGATTGGCCATTAATGGCGACATCAGATTGGTCCATTCAGGTGAATCTGATTGGCCATTAACGAGCCTCTCCCATTGGTTAACGGAGCTAGCGCTCCCAAGTTTTCATTGGTTGAATAGTTAATAAGTTGCCTATATAAGGAAGCCTGTTTCAGCCATTGAGCTGAGCTGTCACACCATGTTAATAAAGAGTTTTGAAGTTCACTATTTCACCGGCTCGTCTCCATTCTTCGCGCCCACGCTCAGTTCTTAACAGGATCTCTACCCTTTTAGCTCCTGGAAGGCCATGAAGACCTTGCTCTTCCTTCAAGCATTGGACTAGGATAGGGGTTGATTATATTAGCTTGTGTTCAGTATGAGGAAGGTTGGAAGCCACTACTTCATTATTGTCTGTTGCTTTTTTTCTTTTGTACTCCCCACCCTTCTTTTTTTTTTTGTACCTTCTGAACTTTTATTTTAGTTTATTTGTGCTAGCTTTCTAAACATATACACAACCACAACCACAAGCAAAGTAATGTATAAAACCAATATGCATTTTGGCCATCACAGACTATAAATCAGGGGTGTCCAACCTTGGCAACTTTAAGACTTGTGGACTTCAACTCCCAGAATTCCTCAGCCAGCAAAGCTGGCTATAAATGCATTAGTAATTAATCTGTAAGGTCTTCCAGCATATCAGGATTAATATGCCTTCATTTCTCTGTGATTAGTATACACATGAAGGCTGTAAGAAAAAGGGACTCCTAAAGTTGTAATTTTAAATGAAGTCTTAGTCTGAAATAATTTCCTGATTTTTTTTTCCTTTGCCAGTTCCTTAGTTGCATATGGTAAACAAGAAATGCAGAAAGAGATCTGTATCTCTTTCTCATCGTTGCAAAACTATGTGGGGAAAGAGGGAAGTGATAAAGTAGTATTTGTGTTAGCAGTTTTGGACTGTGCTTTTTGACACTACTTTTTGAGAACAGAAAGGTTTTCAGAGATTTGGATGAACTTTTTCAGAGTCACACCCACAGCCCCCCCCCCCGAAAAAAGAGATAGAATGGGAGAGAGAGAGAAAGGAAGGGGGGAGGAGAGAGACAACACCAGTGGCAGCTACTATATATAAAACTAAAAACCTAGTTCAGCTAATCCTTATTTTAGGATGGAATGAAGCCTGCAAGTCACAAGGTGTGATGGTTGTTAAGTAAAGCACCCACATGAACCCCTCATTTAACCCCAATCCCTTCTCTCCCCACTGCAATTGTTAAGTGGAGCACAGGTTGCCTTAGGGATATGGGGGGCATTGGGAGGCCTAGTGCAGACCCAGGACTACATTATACCTACTCGGCCCCTGCAGGCCTTGGGCCTACTTGCCTTCCCCCACTGGGCTGAGAAATCCGCCCATCGGTTTCCCACAACCTCTGGTGTGTTCCCCTTCTGATGTGCATTCACATGGACAATTGCCACTTGGTTGGGGAGCTGCAATGCCTCTAAAGCTTGCTCCACCAACTGCACTTGCTCTATTTGCTTCCCATCCGCCTTGATATACCCTCTTTCTCTCCAAATTTTCCCAAAGGTATGAACCACCCCCCACGCATATTTGGAATCAGTCCAGATAGTTACTTCCATCCCTTCAGCCAGGTTCCAAGGCTCTGGCCAATGCAAACAATTCACATTTCTGGGCTGACCAGACAGCTGGGAGTGACTCTTTCTCTATCACCTCACCTTCCCCGGTTACTATTGCAAACCCAGATTTTCGCTTTCCATCTTCCACCCTGCTAGACCCATCTATAAACCATCTCTCTCCCTTCTCCAATGGAGTCTCTTCCAAATCTTCCCTAACTTTCGTCATGAGGTCCACTTGCAACAGACAATCATGATCTTCCGGCTCCCACTCCTGCCTTCTCACCTCCAAGAACTCTGCCGGATTCAGATTCCTATCTGTCCCTATTACCACATCAGGACTGGTTCTCAGAATGGTTTCATACTTCAATATCCTTCCTTTGGTCATCCAAGTGGTAGCCAGCTGGCTCAACACTGAGTTGACCTGATGAGGCGAATGCACCACCAAAGCTCCCCCAAAGGTCAACTTCTTGCTCTCCACTACCAACATCGCTGTTGAACACAAACTGGCCATCCTTTCACAACCGGCTCCAAACCCTTGCTTAGGAAGGCTACCAGCTGGTACCGTCCCCCTCTCTTTTGGGCAAGAACTCCAACTGCTGTCCCCTGAGCCACTGCCACATACAAATAAAATGGTAGCTTCAGGTTTGGCAAGACTAAGACCGGAGCGGTTGACAAAGCCTTCTTCAGCTCTTCCCACCTTTCACCATCTCCCTCCTCCCATTCTATGTGCTTTCCAGGCAATTTTCTATGCAAAAACTGTGCCAGCACTGTGAATTGGTCTACCCAGATTCTGCAGTACCCCAACAATCCCAACTGTTAGGAATAACAAGGTTACCTAACATAGTTTGGGTAAAATAATATATATAAACTATGATAGTGAATTTAAGTGTGTGTCACTTTTAAACTGCAAAGCATGTAATTTTGGGTGCAGTTGTAAAACCGCCATAAGAGGGAGCAAGAGAACTTGATTGATTGCTGGCTTACTGGATTGCTTGCTGACTACGATGGATTGATGATTTGTTAACTGCGTGTTCCCTGCTGCTGCTGCTGAAGGAAGAAAGGAGGTTTGATTTCTTCATATCTCTACTGCGAGAAGATATATTGCTGGACTGATATTTGTAAGTTTACTGACCTCTTTTTCGACACTGGGCTTTGCAAATGAATAATTCCCGGATAGACTGAAATAGTGAATGATATATGGACTGTTTGACTATGCTAAAAACTCTTACTGGAATAAACTATTTAACTAGCACAGTGTATCTGTTTTACTGAGTGTAAGCTACAAAAACGTTTATCTCACATATTTGCCTGCCTGCCTGACTGCCGTGCAGATTCTGCTAGGGTGTATCCCTAATACCTTCCGCACCTCTGTCTTGTTCCTGGGAGGAGCCAAGCTCATGATCCCCTTCACCCTTTCAGGGTCCAAGGACCTGACCCCCTGCTGAATGTAATAAATGTGCCCCAAATACTTCACCTTTTTCTCAACAAACTGAAGCTTCTCTTTTGAGACCTTCAGCCCCTGCTCCTTTAGCCAATTCAACAGACTCACAGAAGCCGCTCTCACTTCCTTCTCTTTCTCCCCAATTAGCAACAAGTCATCCATGTACTGAATCAGGGTGATTCCTTTCCCTCTCTCAAAAGACATCAACTTGTCCAAACAACAAAGGGCTCTCGGTATATCCCTGAGGAAGTACCGTCCACCTCAACTGCTGTTTCCTTCCACTCTCAGGATCATTTCATTCAAAAGCAAACAAGTCTCTACTCCCCTCCTCCAAGGGGCACGCGCAGAAGGCATCCTTCAGATCTATCACAGTGAACCATTTGTCTTTGGGAGGGATCCGCCCCAAGATGGTAATGGGATCAGGAACCACTGGGAACCTAGGAACCACTATCTCATTGATCCTCCTCAAATCATGAACCAATCTATGCTTTCCATCCTTTTTCATTACTGCTAAAATTGGTGAATTGAACGGTGACATAGTAGGCTCCAACAGTCCCTGTTTCAATAATCTGTCAATCACTGGTTTCAACCCTTCCCTACCTCTCTTACTCAGGGAATATTGTGGAGTCCACAGTTTAGTTATCCCTGGTTGTATCTTGATCTGAATGGGCTGTATTGCCATTCTACTAACTCCTTCACCTCCTGCCCACACATCTGATAATATCTTCTCATCTTCCGTTGTTAACATACACATGCGAACTTCCTTCCTTCTATCCCACAGTTCTATTCCAAAAACATCCAACAAGTCTCTTCCTAGCAAGTTCACCCCTGAATCCGGAATATACAATATTTCGGTTTCCGTTACCACATCATTCAATTCCAATCTCACTTCTTCCAAAATCTTGACCTCTTGGGATTTCCCACTCACCCCAATCACCTTCAAAGTCTGCTTTGACCTGCATGCTCCCTTTACCGGATCGCGTACAGTTGTCCAGCTTGCGCTGGTGTCAATCAGGAACAGCCGTTCCTGATGGTCAGGACCCACTAACACATTTACCAATGGCTCCCCGCGGGTCCCTCTTGGAGAGCCGGAACCTCCCTAATCATACAAGGCATAGCTTCATTCTTCCTGGGTTTTCGGGCACTCGCACGCAAAGTGTCCCTCCTTCCCACACTTGAAGCATGCCCTATCCTGAAACTGCCGACGAGGTTGACCGAATCGGTTTCCCCCAAAACCTCCTCTCCTTGTTGGAAACCTTTCTTCCCTTCTCCCTAATCTTTGCTCAGGGACTCTCATCTCTCTTTCCTTCTTGACTTCGTTTTTAGCAGCTGCCTGTGCAGCAGCTACCATCATCTGAGACTTCTGGCGTGTCTTTACTGAGTCTCAGTTCACAAACACTTGCTGAGCTGCCCTCATCAAATTTGTCATGCCCAAATCAGTCCACCCTTCCATCTTCTGGATCTTCTTTTGGATATCTGCCCAAGCTTTGGTGACAAATTGCATTTTCAACAGGGTGTCAAAAGCGGGTGTCCCAGATGCCACTCCAGAATATTTGGTAAGACCATCCCGGAGCTGAGCACAGAAATCTCCTGGTGACTCGTCTTTCCCCTGTGTTACTTTGAAAGCTTTGGTCAGAATCTTTCCCTGTGGGATAGCCAGTATAATTCCCTCCAAAATCATTCCCTTCATGTCCCTCATATTCTCCCAATGTGCATTGTCGTTTATGTCCCAATTTGGGTCTGCAAGGGGGAATTTTTGGTCTCCAGACACTGCTCCCTGTTGCCCTTGGTGCCTCCTATCCCAGGCTGCCATTGCTGCTGTTCTAATGAGGACTATTCAGCCACTCCTCTGCCTCGCTGCCATTCTCTTCTGGCTTACTGACAAACTTCCCTGCTTCTGTCCCTGGTGGAATCAGTCCTTCGAAGTGAACATGATACCATACCTCTATATATGGTATCTGCTCCTTCATTCTGTGTCTCATTATGTATTCTTTCAACTGAGTTATCCAATACTTACTGGTATTCCCTTCAGGATCCCAGTGGTAAGGAAACTCAAGGTCCACTAGCGGATATTCTGGCCATCTGGTTCTACAAAGGTAAATCATTTTCTTTTTCTCTATGTTCCGAGTGTACATTCTCAGATGGGGCAGCGACCACTGTTGGAGTAGCTGTCCCAATGGAGAGTCAGTCGGAATTGGTTATTTCAGGGTCTTTTCTATCTGCACCTCCATTTCCTCATGGAATGTCTCGCACTTGCTTTGTCCCTTTCCCATTTTCAACGCTCCCCGCCACTGATCTCCCAGAGATCCCTCTATCTGAATTACCACTGTCCTCCAGCAGTCGCTGGATTCCCAGAGTTTAAGGACAGCAGTCTTCCCTTAATGTTCTGAAAGGCGACAAACTCACCTGATGCACTCCTGGTCTCCCAGAGACCAAGGAATGGTGGGTGTCCCCACTTCAGGCAATCAACAACACTCCCAAAGTATCAGGCCGGCTTCAAATCTCAGGATTCCTGTTTCCAAGAATCATCTGCTGGGTGCAGTCACCTCAGGATCCAACCGAGACTAGAGAGGGGTCTCTCACAATGGGAGAGTTGGCACCACACTTACCCGATCCTTTGTCTCTGATCAGAATTCCGTGAGGCGTTGGGCGCCAAATTGTGAGGTGGGCGATACGAAAAGACCATCACAAGGTTCATTGATCCAGGAAAACAAGATTTTATTCACGTGTTTGAAAAAACGGGTTCCTTCAGGCGTTGAAGGAACCCATAGCAAAATTCAAACAGCATTTTTATACCCTAACTGTCTGCCCCCTCGTACAAGGGCTTAGCTCACATTCTTCCTGTTTTTTTAAATTGACACATATACATTTTGGAGGTTTAGGCGTTCACTTATCTGCAAAGGTAGCTACACAGTTTCTGGCATATATGTATTCTATCAATACCCCCCATTGTTCTACCCGCATCTAGTTTTTCTACATACTTTGTTACAGTTCATGGCCACTCTCCTGCTCTCAATCCCTACCACATCCTACTTATCTCTTCTGTGCTCAAGCTGGAACACTTCCTTATTTGGTAGAGCTACTGAGTTTGAGACACTTACTCCCTTATAACGAGCAGGGTATTTCAAAATGACTTTTGTCCTACTCACAAACCTTACACAAATTTCAGTCTATGTTTAAACAATCTACTTAGCCTTCCTTATTTAATCATTGGTTGACTGAGTAATCTACTCAGATTGGGGTTACACGATACATAAATCATGAAGTATAAATCAAAGTAATTAGCTTTACAGAATATTAAGCCACAAAACAATCAACTACCTCATAGGCTTGGTATGTTGTTTGAATTCATGGGTGGAATATAGTTGCTTTATTAATACTGCACAATCTGTAACAAGATGTTTATCTTTAGGTGACTAAATCAGAAAAAAACTTACAATGGACTCTGTAAATGTGCCTTTACCAGAGTTCCTTATAATGAGTGCCTTTAGCATATGAATCAAATAAGTTTCTGCAAACTTTTTTTGAATCTCTGCACAAAGATATAGAAGGCAACAGCCATTATATGTTAAGTCAGGTATACTTTATGATCCAATCAAGAAGTGGATTAACAGTTTTAGCAATCCATGTTCTGAGAAACCTATTTTATTTACTGTTTTGCAATCCACTATGTGCTTCACTGCCCAGAAAGAAAGCTTGAATACTTTAGCTGGAACAGAATACGACAGCAAAAATTTTAAGGGAGGACCAAGAACTGTGAAAAGATTGTGATAATGTTTTCATCTTTGTTCTTTTTTTAATTCTGGAACTATTCCCAAGAAGTACACGCTTTGGTTAACTATGACTAAATTAATCATGGCTTTACTTAATGAAAACGTCTGGATTTGCACAACACATTGAACAAGAAACTAAAGACTTGGCCCAAAGTCACACAACATCCTTGGCTAACATTGGGATGATTAGTAATAATGTGAAGGTAGACTTACAAAGCCTTTTGTAGCTCTGTATTTCCATACCTTTTAAACAGTTTTTTTCTTTTATCAGCAAACAGAAAAACAGCAAAAATAGAGTGACAAACATGCAACACTAATAACAAAAAATAGGAACTTGTGTACAAAAAAAGACCCCTCCAAATATTAATTAAATCTAACATTAAATATAAAAAAATAATCCTGGCTGAATGCTGAAAGACAAACCCCAAAACAATATGTTATCCTCCTCTTACATAATTGGTCTACAAATAATTATAAACTTTCTCATCTGTGTTTAACAAAAATGCTATATTAGAGACCCAAATATCCTGGATTTGGAAATCTATTTGTTTAGTAATTAAATCAATCCAACATCTGTAAAGCAATAAGTTACATTCATACAACATATTCCTCTATGGTTAAAATAACTTTTCTATCTTAATACAATGAACTATACTGTAATTAACCACACAGGCTAAATATACATAATTAACACCACAAACCAACGACAAGCCTACCATAGTTTAGCAGAGGACATTGCATGAAATTAGTCAAGGATGTTCTTGCTCAGTAACAGATTCAGTACATTATCACCAAATATTATTAAACATCTGTAGCATTTTATAAATAGGAAATACTATTTTAAAGCAGGCAATTAGTGGTATTTTACTGTTTTGACAGAATTTAATTGTTATATATTTAACTGAAGAATTTTTGTGTCTGTATTTTTATTCTCTCTACAGTATTCTACTGTTTCAGTATTTTATGTTATCTATTTTTAGTTTTCTATTAGAAATAATTTAAAGGACCAGTTTAATATAGGTTTACCAAAGATGTCTGGCAAAAGGAGTATAAATCCTCCTCATATCCACCATCTGGCAAGCATAACTTTAAAATAAGATATAATTTAACTTTTGAGTATCTTGTTTGTGAAAACATTGTTTTCATAATAGTAGTCATTCAAATCTTTGTTTATTGTGGGTTTGTAAATTGTCCATTTCTTTCTCTTGTCTATTAACAGATTCTACAGCCTAGCTTTATGTTATTACCTTACTCTATGGTAGCAATTGGCTTTAATCAGCCCCTTCAATTCTATGATCACTCTGTCTAGTCTATAGAACACATGACTCATGCACTTTTATGGTGTACTTTGGAAAGTACATGGTCAGCTCCATATTATCACTAGGATATGGTCTTGAAAATAAAAAAAATTGTTGAAAAAGTATTGAATTGCAATTCAGAAAAGTATTTCTGATTCTGAAAAAGTAATTTCTCACCTGTGTAAGACTAAATGCATATTTTTGCAATTTTTCACTGTAATTTTTGTTGCAGATGCCAAGAAAGTTAAATAATTAGTGCAGTGATGGCTAAACTTTTTGGGCTCCTGTGCCAAAAATTGTGCACACACTTGCATGCTTGCGTTCATGTGCCAGCACCCAGAAGGCAATGTGTGCCCCCCATGCCCCCTACGCATGCGTACGCAACCCCTACCCCCCAAGTCACCACCTCCTGCAGCCCCCTTACCTGCACTGCACCTCACAGTTTGATTTTTGGCTGGTTTGAGGCCTTTTTCGGCCTCCCAGAGGCTTGAGGAAGGCTTTTGCAGGCTTCTTAAGGTTTTGCAGGCAGAAAGCTAGGCCTATTTCATCACTTCCAGTATTTCCGGAGAAAAGGGAAGTGATGAACTGGGCCTAGTTTTTGGCCTGAGAAGCCTACGGAAGCCTTCCTGAAGCCTCTGGGAGGCCAAAAATCTGCTGTGAATTGCGCGCATGCAGTGAGGTAAGTTTGCCTGCAGCTTGCGTGCCGGCACAAATGGCTCTGTGTGCTACCTGTGGCACCCGTGCCATAGGTTTGCCATCCCAGAATTAGTGTGTCCTCTTTTTCCTCATTTGATATCTTAGCATCTTTTGGCCGTTTAGATATTTGGTAACCTAGATGAATGGATTAATAATATGTCTGTAGAACTAGTTAGGTGTGATTGTTAAGGCATCAGTTTAGAAGCCAGGAGATGCAGAGTTCTAGTCACGTTCCACCGTGGGCACCAAGGCAGCTGGGTGACTTTCAGTCAGTCACTTTCTCTCAGCCCTAGGAAGAACGAAATAGCAGAGCACTTGTCAAGAAAACAGCAGGAACTTGTCCAGTCTCCCAGACTCAGACATAATTGAACAAAATAAAATACTAATAAAAGTGAATATTTGTAGCTCAGGGTTGACAAGAGGGGTCCTTGCCAGTTTTCTTCCAGATATTTCATTATCCAAATAGATGATGTTACCTAGTTTGGGTAAGGAAATTGTCGTGTCCGCAAAAAGATGCTCAGAGTCGGTGACTTTCATTCAAAGCTCTTTATTTACAATGGGAGAACCGAACCGGCGAAAGGCAAAAAGCCTGCGGCTTTTATACCTTTCGCAGCGGCGGCCGCGGCCAATGGCAGCGATTCAAGTCTCCCGCTCTTGGTTTGAACCAATCGCGGGAGACTTCAATCGGGCCAATCAGCGCGGCTCGCCTGGCCAATCAGAAATCCCCGCGCCTTAGCCAATCAAGGCTCGGGGATTTCGAGTATTCAAATTCAGGACATAACACCCCTCCCCTCTTGGTATGGTCCATCACGTGGTGTAGTCACGCAGGTAGGCGGGGCTCCGTCGAGTCCTAGTTGACCTGCGCAACTCACTTGCATGCTGTAACTCGGCCGGAGCGGTCATCTTTTTGGCTGCTCCTGCCTCTGTGCGAACCGGCTGGATGATCGGGCCGGTTCTTTCGCCGTGGCTCCCGCCTGGGCCTACCGGGTCGGTTGAGCTACGGATTTCGCCGCTCCCGCTTGGCTTCTCCGAGTCGGTAGAGCTGGCCAGGTGGTTCTTCTCCGGAGGGGACTCGCGATGGCTGTGTTCCGGTGAGTATTTTTGGTTTATTTTTTCCTGCGATTGTCTCTCCGGGTATTCCCTCCCCCCTTGGTTCGTGTCTTGGGGGTTGAGGTCAGTCGCTGTTCGTGACCTGAGCTGGTCGATATGTCGTTTCCAGGCTCGCCCATCGATGGTTTGGAGCCGGTACGACCGTGGACCAGTGACTTGAGTTATGACGGCTGGGATCCATAGGGGGTCCCCCGTCATGTTCTTTGCATAGACTAAGTCACCTGGGTCAAATGTCCGGTACCTGGAGCTGGAGTCTGGGGGCCGCTCCGGGTTATAGGTCGGGTGTAATCTGTCGAGTGGGGACCTCAGCTTTCTGCCCATTAGAAGTTCTGCAGGGCTCTTGTTAGTTGTGGTATTGGGAGTGATGTGCTGTATGAAGAGCAGTTTGTTGATTTTGTCGCTGATCTCCCCGTGGTCCATTTTCCGGAGGGTCTTTTTCGTAAACTGGACCATCCGTTCCGCCCTACCGTTCGCCGCCGGATGCGCCGGTGCTGTTAATGCGTGGCGGATACCCCTCTCCGCCAGGAACCGTTCGAAATTGATGGAAGTGAACTGGGGCCCGTTGTCTGAGACGACGACGTCTGGGAGGCCGTGTGTGGAAAACAGTTTACACAGTTCTTTTACGACGGCCTCTGTGGTAGTGGATTTCATGTCGCATACCTCCAACCAATTGGAGTACGCGTCAACTGTGATTAGAAAAATATGCCCATTTGTGGGGCCAGCAAAGTCTAGATGGATTCTTGACCAGGGCCCCCGTGGTGTTTCCCAGTCCCGGATAGGTGCTGCGGGTGGGCTGGATCTGGTCTCCTGGCACCGGTGGCATTTGGCGACCCATGCTTCAATTTGCTTGTCCATCCCTGGCCACCAAGCGTAACTCCTGGCCAGGGCTTTAGTCCTGACGATGCCAGGATGACCCTCATGCAGCATCTCTAATACCCTCTCTTGCAATCTGTCCGGAATTACCACCCGGTCACCCCACAGAATACATCCTCTCAGTAGTGAAAGTTCAGTCTGGCGCTGACGGAATGTTTTAAAAGTCTCGTCATTGTCTTTCTCTGGCCAGCCTTTTTCTAACCAGTGTAAGATTCGTGCCAGACGCCTGTCCTTAATGGTTTCTCTGGCAATGTCTGATGCGGTAATAGGTAAACTCTCGATACTTAGGGTGTTTGTTGTTGGTGCTGGGTCAGGTTCAGAGTCAGGTAAAGGCGAGCGGCTTAAAGCGTCCGCGTGCGAAATTTTCTTACCTGGCTTGTGTAGCAGTTCGTAACTGTAGGCTGCCAGGAATTCGGACCATCTTGTCATCCTGGGTGACAAGATGTTCGGCGTGGCTCGGTTTCCAGCGAGGATGCCCAGCAATGGCTTATGATCCATCACGATGGTGAACGGGCGGCCGTACAGGTATTCGTGGAAATGCTTAACGGCGGCAACTATAGCCAAAGCTTCTTTGTCCAGCTGGCTATAGTTCCGTTCCGGTTTAGTCAGAGTCCTGGAGAAAAAAGCGATGGGTGCTTCTCTCTGGTCTGGGAGGGTGTGGCTGAGGACAGCGCCGACGCCGAAAGGTGATGCGTCGCAAGTGACAGCTAAGGGCAAGGTTTCGCTGAATTGCATCAGGACGGCGTCGGAGGTGAGGAGGTCTTTGGTTTTTTGAAAGGCGGCTTGCTCTCGTCTCCCCCAAGTCCAGGCTGCCTTCTTGTCTAGGAGTCTATGTAAAGGTTCCGCCGCCGTTGCCTTTTGAGGTAGGAAAACATTATAAAAATTTAGTAAGCCTAGGAACGCTTGTAGTTCCGTTTTGGACTTTGGGGTGGGGGCTTCCTTGATGGCTTTCACTTTTTTAGTCGTAGGGTGAATGCCATGCCGGTCTAGGAGATAGACCAAAAACTCTACTTGCTTTGTACATAGTTGGCATTTTTCTCGTTTGACTTTAAGTCCTGTTTCTTTAAATTTT
Source organism: Hydrophis major (assembly GCA_033807585.1). Taxonomy (NCBI): domain Eukaryota; kingdom Metazoa; phylum Chordata; class Lepidosauria; order Squamata; family Elapidae; genus Hydrophis; species Hydrophis major. The sequence goes on from CM066328.1 coordinate 100,881,702, forward strand.
GTTAAGACTTGTCTGAGTCGGTTTTCTAATTCGGCTTCGTTTGGCGCCGCCACTAATACGTCATCGAAATAGGGCACCACCCCCTTGATGCCCTGTAGCAAACGTTCCATCAGGCTCTGAAAGATGCCTGGTGCCACGCTGACTCCAAATTGGAGTCGGTTACACTTGAAGGCCCCCCGATGGGTCACGATTGTTTGGGCTTCCGCCGTTTTCTCGTCCACAGGTAGCTGCTGATATGCCTGGGCGAGGTCGAGCTTGGCAAAGACTTTGCCCCCTCCCAGTGAGTGCAGTAAATGTTGCACTATTGGGACTGGGTAGGCGCTTTGTTGCAACACGCCATTTAGGGTGGCCTTATAGTCCCCGCAGATTCTCACGGACCCGTCTGGCTTTACTGGGGTCACTATAGGGGTCTCCCATCTGGCATGGTCTATCGGTTGCAATACCCCTTGTTTGACGAGCTTGTCGATCTGCTCGTCAATTTTAGGCTTTAAGGCGAATGGTACCCTTCTAGGTTTAAGCCGCTTAGGGGGAACCCTTGGGTCTAGGTCAAACGAGATAAGGGGCCCCTGGTACTTGCCCAAGCCTCCATCGAAGACCTCCTGGAACTCCTGGGCTAGCCGCTGTTCCCAAGCTTCGATGGTGACGTGGTTGACACCTGTCAGCGCGATGTTAAGCGGGGCGAACCATTGTAAGCCCAGTAGGCTTGGGCGGTCGCGATCGACGATCGTGAGTGGCAGTTGTTCGGTGTGGCCTTTGTAAGTTATATTAAAGTTCTTGGTGCCCACTACCGGGACGCGATTCCCTTGGTAGTCTTTTATGATGATCTTTTGGGCATGCACGTTTCTTTTTTGTAGTGTAGGCACTAGTCTTTTGATTTCGCGCCATGCAATCATGGAAAGGTAGGACCCGGGGTCCACTTCCATTTTGCATGGCTGGCCTTCGATATGGACTTCTACGTGTACCTTTCTGGCGCCGTCGGAGATGGCGTGGCCGATGGTCACCGTCTGGTGGGTCTCTTCTTTTCGCCGACCGTCGCCGCTTCTTTGAGATCGTTGAGTACGGTCCCACCGACCGTCTGGCTGGCGCTCTCTGGTTCTGGGCGGGGAGCTTTCTCTCCTTCTGTCGTGCTGTTCCCATTTGGGCGGGCTGCGGGTCTTCTTTTGGCGGCAAACTCGAGCGATGTGGCCCCGTCGTTCACAATGCCTACAGATAGAGTCAAAGAATCGGCATTCTGACCTGGGGTGGTCGCCGCCGCACCCGGCGCAGTTGGTCCTCGACCTACGACCTTTTCGACTTTGTTGGTCGCCGCGTCCCGTCTGCACGCGATGTATGTCCTCCTCGTCTTCCGACGTGCTGGAGGTTGACTGGTATTCACCGTAGTGTGCGGTTGCTTCGTTTCTTGTGTCGGCCGACCTTGCCGGGTTGTTGTTTCCGCCCTTCGCGTCAGATCTTCGCATGCTGTCCGCTGACGTGCGGGTTGCTTCTGCGGCTGCGGCTGCGGTAAGGGCATCGGCTAGGCTGATGTCGCCCTTGGCCATAAGTCGGCTCTGGAGTGTAGGATCCCATAAGCCGAGTACGAAGCGGTCTCTTATGAGACTGTTCAGACCTTCAAACTCGCAGAGTCCTCCTAGGCGCCGTAGCTCTGCGACGAAGTCGCTCAATTTTTCGTCTGGTTTCTGGTTTCGGCGGTAGAACTCGTTGCACCGTATCAGGATGGGGACTTCGGGGGCGTAATGGCGCCGCAGTATAGGTTCGAGGACGTCCCAGTCCATGGCGGTTGCGTCTGCCGGCTTGGCCAATGCTTTGGCCATCTGGAAGACCTCTGGTCCGCAGTGAGTAAGGAAGACGGCGCGTTTTAGCGGGCCCGGGGCGTCCTTCATTCCGGCGCATTCCAGGTACATACGGAACCGATCCGAGTACGATTCCCAGTCCTCGGCGGCGGGGTTGAAGGGGGCGGGCGGTGCTATCTTCGCCATCTCTGCGCTGGAGCTGGTACTTGGGTGGACACGGGGTTCGGTTCAGGGGCGAGATCCCACCCTCGTCGCCAGTGTCGTGTCCGCAAAAAGATGCTCAGAGTCGGTGACTTTCATTCAAAGCTCTTTATTTACAATGGGAGAACCGAACCGGTGAAAGGCAAAAAGCCTGCGGCTTTTATACCTTTCGCAGCGGCGGCCGCGGCCAATGGCAGCGATTCAAGTCTCCCGCTCTTGGTTTGAAGCAATCGCGGGAGACTTCAATCGGGCCAATCAGCGCGGCTCGCCTGGCCAATCAGAAATCCCCGCGCCTTAGCCAATCAAGGCTCGGGGATTTCGAGTATTCAAATTCAGGACATAACAGAAATGTCTACAAAAAAATTGGCAAGCTCAGAGAGCACCAGGACCCCTTAGGAAGAAAAAAAGCCTGTTCTGTATTTTGTTTTTGAAAGAATGTGAATGTTTAGCAATAGCAATATCAGTAGAATCAAAAGGGAACTGCACCATTTAGATTGCAACCTTACATACACTTATAGATTTGCTTTTGAGTAAAAATAGCATGCAAATACAAATAGATAAAATCGGTGCCACTTCAGTAGGAAGCTAATAGCGTTCCATGAGCCTCTGCTATAGTAATGCTGGGCACATGACCATGGAAATGTCTTCGGACAAGGCTGGCTTCCTCTGCTAAAAAACAGATGAACACCGCCTCCTACAGTTGGACACAATTGGAAAAGGGAATCCTTAACCTTTAGCACCTCAATTTAGAAAGTGAGGCTCTCAGAAAACAAGGAGAAAAAATGAGGGGGGGGGGAAGGAAACACTACATGCTTGAAACGTTTCGCAGTCTAAAATGGAGCACCATGACTGTAGAAGCTCCTTTGTTCCCTTGCACCGCAATTACCTATCTAAAAATATTATTTCCTTCTTTCTTGAAAAAGTTCAAAGTTACTAGACAATGTTAAAATCTGTCATGCCCCCCGATCAGATTAATCGTCCCTTTTCTCCAAAGGTCCGATCATTAAGAATTAACAATCTGGAAGGGTTTTTTGTTTTTTGTTTGCATTGCCTTTTGCTGCTTTTAAAGTCATAAGCATTGACAGGATCTCAAACTAATGATGGCCTTTTAGACCTCTAAATCAAAGACTATTTCTTCACTGTGTACACCTTTAGCAGTCATTAAAAATGTTTTGACAAATTATTGCATTCATCTGGGCTTTGCGTGTACTATTCTATTGGAAGTCTCTCTTCTAAGAGCGGATCCCAATTGGCGACGAATTAATATTGGGGGAAAAACCCCCCCCACTATTGATCGCGTTGACTCGGCACATCTGTTTTCAAGTAATCACCTCCTTTTTTTATGCCCTCATAAAACACTCAAAGCGATTAAATCCACGCAGGATCTACCCCTGCGAGACTCCACCACCACCAGAGGGCGCTCGTCCGTCAGGAGTCGGAAGAGAATGCCTGCTTGCCGATTGGCTGAGAACTGGGTTTACGTCCTGACGTAAGAGGAAGGGGCCTCGAGCGTTCGTGCGCTGTTTGCTCTTCGCCGTAGCGAAACCTGTGCGCTTCGTCTGGCGTGCGGTTCTCGGCACGATGGTCCTGGTCGGCTTAAGGTCTGCTTGGACCGGTCAGGGCCGAGGTGGGGCTGGCGCTGCAACCTCTGAGTAGCAGCCTTAAAGCACAAGGGCCGCTCTTGTTTTACTTTTCCTGAAGGGGCTCGGGGACCGTGCTCCAGGTTGGTTCCCTCCTGCCAGGTAAGTCTTGTCAATCTCCTTCCGTTCCCTTTCCTTTCCCCCCCCCGCCCCCCTTAAGAGAAGAGGGGGCTCTAACGTCCCAACCGGAAGTGTTTCCCCTGCGTGAAGCCCCGCCCCTTAGAAAGGAGGTCTCGCTTCGCTGCTCTGCCATTAATTAGCACCTGATCCGATGGGGGACTCCATTGTGGCACTTTCGGAGGTGCTGTAACCGAGCTTCCTCAAGGTTTGTTTCTCCAAGCAATGCCTCTCCAGCTGGGGAGAGAGAGAGAGAGAGGTTGGCTTCGGGAAGCCGGGACCCGGGGAGAGGTTCGGTTGAGTTGGGTGGACTCCTTTGTAAAAAGCCCCGAGACTCTCGGGAAAGAAAGCAGTGTCGTACCCCACCTCCTGTATCCTTGGGCTAAAATGAATCGAACAAATGAAACTCCCTTATTGATCATAGTTTACTCAAGCCATTGATCCAAGTAGAATGCATTGCTCTGCGGGGGTCCATATAGACCCTCTGTCATATATAGGTTTGCCACCTGATAGGACTTTTTTTTAGGGGGTGGGTGGGGAAGCAGACAGAACATTCCCCGAAAATGGCTTTAGTGGGCATGGTCCATGAGACAACTGGAATGGATGATACAGCTGGATTAAAAGGAGAAAAAAAAAGGTTTCTTCCTTGTCTGAATGGTGCTGAGCCGATATTTGAAATTTGACCATGCCTGGTTTAGATCTCATTTGTTTTTATTCTGTTAGCCCCTAAAGAACTCACTGCGGTTTACAGTTTAAAATGTGAAACTTAACATTGTCATTAGGTCCTATGCGGAGCACGTTGGGCAGTGAGTGTTTTCCAGTGGTTTCCATCATTTAGAGTACCTTGGCATCATCCCATTTAGAGTATCTTGGGATCATCTTTAAGTATTTAGTGTCAAGCTTTCTAAGACTGGCCTCCTTTCCTCTTTCCTCCAGGTGGTATTTGGTATAGTGCAATTTTTAGATGCTGGTCTATAGACCATATATAAGATATAGGCAATAAAGCCACGTTTGACATTCATTCACAGTTCTGGATAGATGTTCTAAATCGGATCTTTGTAGTACCCCTTCACTAGTGATGTCACGACATGAGACGTGCAAGTAGCATTGGTAGAAAACTTTTAACCATTTAATCATCTTGGTTGCACAATTCCATGTTTCACAAGCATTGGGTATGATAATACCCTTCAAGAGTTTCACCTTTGTGGTAATACTTACGGCTGCTGTAAACCAAAATGTTAAACTGGAAGAAGGATATTCCAGTATCATGAGTGCTTCAAGAACAGATAAATCAGTGTTTCAAACAACCTTATAAGAAGGGATGGGCTACTGTACTATTCTATAAAGTAAAATATTATAACTTCAATACAATATGAAACAATAATTGTGTATGTGTCTTTAGCATGTCACATGTTACAGTTATTCCACCCATGCTGTTTGGCCTTCTCTGTGACACCCATGTATGATTGATGGTAACTGATTCTACCCTAGCTTTGAAAAAAATTGCTTACCTGGAAACTTTTGGCTAGTTAAGTCCATACATGATATTCTTCCAACTAAAATCGGAATTCCGATTTTTTTCTTTTCTGAACATCATCATCATCATCATCATCACTATTATGCTTTTTTTGCAAAGTTGCCACTGGTCGGTGGAAAGAAGCCAGCCGGTTCTCTCTGCTTACAAGCGTGGGAAGCGCCGGAACTCCGCGTTTTTAAGTGGTGGGGAGGAAGACCCGAACCTAGCCGAGCCACGCAGCTGGGCTGTTTTGAGTTCCGTGTTTCCTTTGCAACTTGTAAGCATGGGGGTAATTGGAAGCAGAAAAGTTCTTGCATGGTTTCCAAGGTGTCTCCTCTCCTGTTCCTTACCCCCTCTGTCCCCTCTCCCTCTAATTCCTAGCTCCCCGACTCAATAAGCAGCGTTGTTAGTTTGGACTACCGGTAGCAGGTTGCTGGCGCTGCTCTTTGCAAAAACAAAAAAACAAAATTTTTTCAGAGGGGAATATCACGCCTGTAAGTATTTTTATGGTTATCAGTAAAGCTGCTTATCTCAAAAATGTCAGTAGTGCTGGGTAGGGCAGGTATTTCTTTTGAGATGTTAGGTTGTTTAATAATACTTGACACTTATCACTATATTATGCTTATGATCATGTGATTCTTGATATTTACAAGTATTTGAACTTTACAGTAGGAAAAGCTTAAGGAGCACTGTATTTGCAGTGGAGCTTTTAACTTTAAATCATACATTACTAAGCTGTAGAATAAAATACTCTAGAAAATGTTGGAAGCAGCATTCAGTGAGATATAAAAGAGTTGCTGCCTACAAAATAAAAGTAATATCTTACTATGTTTCTGTATTACTATAATTGGACTTAATAAGCTTTACTCATTAAATAGAGGACCATTCAGCCATTTTATGGAAATTATTTCCATGTGGTTACATTTAATTTGTACGTATAGAAACAGAAGTGAGTATGCCCTTTTTCTTTTTAAGATATTCATTGTATTAATTTCTCATTTAAGAAAGAGACCTGTATCCAATTGCTGAGGTGAAAATTGTTTTCATTCATGGCCCCTAAACTTGAATGATTCTTCAAGGGACTGTTTAAGGGTGTAGGGGAGATAGTTTGTGGCCTGAAAGGAAAACAGTCAAGATTCATTAAATGAAAGTATGTTATACATTTTCTCGTTATTCAGATCTGAGTCTTTAGGGGTCTAAAGGAGTGTTTAATTTGTAAAGTTTCAGTGTTGATTGTTACAGGACACCATAGTTTTGTGCTATGAAAAATGAGCATGAAAGAAGTATGGAGATCACATATTCTGCCTCTTCTTTCCATTTAGCAAAGTGAAGGATTCTAGCAGAGGTTAGTTTTACTTCCCTCCAGACATGTCTTGTTCTATATTACTCTTTTATGATATAAAATTTTATCCAGCCTAATGTTCTGCAGATATGAACTACAGTTCATTTCATTCACAACCCCTGTAAGCAATTTATGTTGATGATGATCATTGATGCTGTAGCCCAGCACATTTAGCTTTATCTTTGTGGTATTTAATAATATTTTTGACATTTTATACCTAATAGCCAGGAATCTAATTTCCTTAAATTAAAATATATGAGAAACAAGGATTTTTTCTAACTACGATCTTCAACATTTTTAGGAACCCAGGGCATCTTTGATACTGGGTTTATTATGAAATTAGTTCTCAAATGTACTACCAAGTTTTTAAAAACAAGTCTTTTCTAGATTGATATGAATGTTAATTTATTATACTGAAGATTAATTTATTATGGCAGAAACAATTGAAGTTCAATTTTGTACTGTAACATGTGTATTTTTATGTACCTGCACCGTTCATTCCTTCTTAAAAACAGGTTTACAATCTTTTAAAGCTTGCCTCATTACTTGATTATCAAGCTGTGGTGGCTATATTAATTTTTTTCCTCACTGAATATTGCACAGTGTTGTGAATAGCAAATTAAAGTTGCTTAGGGCTGCCTCATTGATGATGATTAATTGTGAAATATACGTGCTTGGTTGTTATTCTCTTGATATAATTTTAGCAGTTCTTCTAAAAGTTTGTTCCATGGTAAAATTTTCTTGTTTGGCATCAGGCATTATTTTTATATAATAAAGTTTTTATGGATTTTTGGTTCTCTTGAATATTCAATTATTATTAAATTGTATTATATGGTATTTAGAATTCAGTTTGGACAGAAAAATAAACTAATGCTATTGTTTTTGTAGGCATCTTAAAATTATGTGGAAATGGGGCAGTGGAGATGATTCAATCCCTAAATCTGAAGTAAGTATTTATTTAAAGTCCTCACAATTTCTATTTGAATATTACTAATTTAAAGTTTCTATATCTCAAATGTCTGAAATGAGATTTCAGAGTTCTTGGTGCTGCTTTTTATTCATGAGTGAAATGTAAGATAGATAAAGCAGTGGTGACACTGTTTTCATTTAGTTTATTTCATTTTATCACTATCATGGATAAGCAATTTCAGTTATAACATTAATGCTTGTTCAGTAATTGTAACACTTATCTTTAAGAATTCATTGAATTCTTATATTTCTGTATTTAAATCCTGCTTTGGGTTTGTTTTGAATAATGACAAAGTGGGACAGAAATGGAAAAATAATGTATTACAGTAATATATACAATTTTGATATTGCAAAAAAAAAATTTTGTCACTAGGTTCATGGGTCTTCTCAAGTGGCAAGAATGTCGATGGCTGATTTGACTGAACAGCTGGCTCAAACGAAACAATTGGTAGCACAACTCAAAGAACTTGTCAAAGAAAAAGATAATGACTTACACAAGAAAGATAAACAATTAAAGGTATTGTGTGTGTGTATGGGGAGAGCTTCCAGCTGTTTTTGAGACAAACTGCTTTTCTGAAATACTGTCTTAAATATTATTTTAGATTGGTATTTGAAATTGTGATAATAATTAGATGCAGCTTCCTTCTAATCTATTTTAGTCTTGCATAAGTTGCCACATTTGGTTGTCACTCAAAATGTAGAAATTTTGTATGTATGAACAGATGCTGTTGATACAGTTAAAATTAGTAGTAGTTCATTCAGTCATATCTGACTCTTGGTGACTTTATAGGCAAGTGTTCTCCATGCTACTGTCAAGGACAGCTTCTTTTAATTGTTGGATGTTTGTTTGTATCAGCTTTGATGGCATCAAGCCAGTGAGTTCTTTGCTTTCCCCTTTTTCTTGTTCTACTAACCATTTCTAGCATCCTTGATTTCTCCAATGAAATTGCACGCCTGACATGGCCAAAATAAATCAGATGTAATCTTGTGATTTTGGCTTCTAGTAATGTTGGTTGCTCTGGCTGTCCATAGTATACAAAATTACTCCATCATAATTCAAAGGCATCAGTTCTTCTTCAATCACACATTCTTAGTGTCCAACTCTCACATCCAGACATCATTATAAGGATGAAAAAGGCTTTTTTTAAATTTATATCAGTATCTCTGCTTTTCCAGATCTTATTCATGTTAACCAATGTCTAAGGTTAATAATCTCCATTTGATTTCAGATGTAGAATTGCCATTGTGAACAATTTTTGATCCAAGGAAGAAAATTTTTGAGTTAATTCAATTTCCTCTTTGTTGATTTTAAACATCTCATGTCCATCTGCAGCTGTTGTCATTATTTTTGTTTTGCTGTGGTTAAAATTATCCTCTCTAAATAGGCAGATATAGTATATGATTTCAGCTGTCCTGAAAGTTATTTTAAAGGAAAGTATACTTTTATATTTCAACTATTTAGATATTGATATACATAGTTGTAATTAAAATAATAGCTGCATTGTTTTAAAACAATGTATATACTCTACAGGAAGAAAAAGAAGCTTCTGACACCAAGATTTCCAAATTAAAACTTCAGAACAAAGCCAAAGTAGCATCATTAACTTCACAATTAGAAGAACTTAAGAAGCAAATACCAGGAAATGCAGCACAAGATGGAAAATCTGGTCAAAAGAAAGTGAGTTCTATCTTTAATAAGTTCTACAGTTGGTATATTAGTCTTGCCTAGCATAGTCATTTGGGGAAAAGGCCCGTGGAGACCCAGTGGGGTGAAGGAAGACCTGTGGGCATCTGATGGGGGAAGGAGAGACCAGTAGGTACCCAAAGGGAGGGAAACAGAGCATGGAGTGTCTTGAGGTGAAGGAGGCCTTGGGATGCCCAGGCATGTGGGCCTCGGACTGCTCTAGACTTCTCAGGGCCTCTCCCATCCCTGAGACACCCTGTGCTCTGTTCTACAACTGATGCATTTGTTTAATAGCTGCACGAGGGAGAAGGGAGAGGGGGGGAGGCTCGTTCAGTTTAGGCCATCTCACTTAATGCTGTCATGACATATGATTGTATTGTGCAGGCTCCATTATAGTTGTATGTCAAGGACTACCCGTAGTTAACTACAATTGAAAAGGTAGATTATTTGTTGAACTACATGGTGGAAACTTTGTGATGAAAACTGTGAACAGAGTTATTTTGTATTTGATTTTCCAGGTGTATGTATAATTTGAATCAGTGCAACATAATCCTAGAAATCTCTTAAAAATAAGTGTCAACTTGTTCATGTATTCTTTAAATGAGCTATTTGTAAATCATTCTAAGTTTTGTTTGACATATGAATATAATATTTTTTTGCACCCAACCTCAACTCCCTTACCTCATTGCAACAAGGAGAACAGTGGATGCATTCCAAAATATAGCTACTGAAGCAAGTCTGAAATTAGCAATGCTTGCAACTGGTGCAACTGCAGCAATGCTAAAGGTCCTGTAAGAAGGCAGCATTTAAGGAATCTGGATTGTGCCAGTCTTGTCCAAATCTTTAAAATTAAAAAAAAAATTAAATAAATCTTCCATTTCTTTCTCTCTCTCAAAAGACAAGGAGAGATAGGGAACATCTTATATTTGAATTGGGAATTGCTGTTTACTGACCTCAAAGAATCAATCAGGTGCAAGACCTCAAGTGGAAAGCATCCACCACCCTAAGCCATTAAATAAGTTGACTGTGATTAACAAACAAGCACAGAATTAATTTTGTTTCTACTTGGAAACTGCTTTTTGATTTTGTTCTTGAGGTGAAAAAAACCTAAACTTTGATTTGAGGTTTTGCTGATCAGATAGATTTGTTGTTATAAAAATGGCTAATATTATATAACGGTTGAGGTTTTATGCTTTTACTTTATTCTACTGCACCAAAAGGTGTCAGAAGTCGACACTTTTTCTCTTCTTTTTCCTTCTGCCCTACACTTTTTCTCCTTCCCCTTTATCTCCCTTATTTTTGTAGTATTTTATATTTTGATAAAATAATTTTGTTTTAGGACACAAACAAAAGTTTTCTAGTCTGAGTACTTTTTATTCAAACATCAAATTCTGCTCTGCATTTTTTTAAAAAATTGCCCTAGTCAAGTTAAAATTTGAAAAGGAACTCTGAAGCACATTTTATTATTTTTTTAATTGAAAAAAAATATTTCTAAGTATTCTAAGTATTTTAGTATTAGTATTGTTTGAAGCTAAGTTTTAAAATGTATGTTTTCAGAGTGATCAAGATAGTGCTGCTGCAAATCGTGGAAAAATATTGGTGCTCAGAAAGAAGGTTGAAGAACTAGAAACACTGAATGTCCAAAAAAATGAAGAGCTCCAAAAGAAGGTAAATTTGCGTGAGTTTATTTCTTTATCTTGAGTGTTGGTGGTTCTACTTAAAGATAGTTACGACTGAAATTTGTCTAAAGTTGCTGATCACAGAGCTGAAACATTCATGTTTTCTATTGATTAAAAAAGAATAAGATGTTGGTATATTTCTCCATATTTTAACCTACATCTGTTGCAGCCTGTAAAGCAGAAAAAGTATGCTTTACATTATATATTTCAAGTAAACCCCATTCCATCAAAATAATAATGGATAGGATTGAATCATTAAATATTAGACGTTTAGTTATTGTGAAGCAGAATTGTATTTTTATATACTTTAATTAGCTATGGAATATCCTTTTCTACTATGTTGCCTGAAATGCTATATTTCAGTGACTGCCATTTTGCGGTCTTTGGATGTCAAGGGTAAAATTTCCATCTAAGTATATCCTGAAATATTACATTCAAAGCAATCTGCATGAGGCAGTTAAATTTATCTTAGTTTTAGGACAACCACAGCAATGTGTGTCATCGCACAATGAAGTCATTATTCATGTGTTATAAATTACGCCATTTATGTCCATTTACATCATTCACATAATTGATAGAAGTGATGTGTTAATATAACAGACATTCAAGACCAGATACTCTCCTAAGTATGAATATGAAGAATGAAATAAGGTAGTCCTTTTTTTAACATCCAGAACTGGGTCCAGGAGCTTTAGTATTAAACAGAGTGGTTGCTAAGTAGGAAATGTGATTGTGCTTTCTTTTTCCCACTGTCCCACTCTTTGGAATGCTCATCCTGGCCATGGGATATTTGTCAAGTGAGGCATTAATGTTTGTATTTCCATTCAACAGGGAATAGGCAGACACACAATGGGGAATGCACATTAAAAGGAATACGTTCATGTTGGCAGTCCTTGAACATCCTTGGGACTAGGAGTGCTACACATGTAGCCAAATGCGTGCGTGTGTATGCTTATTATCTTGGAATTCCTTTCTAATATCTCCACTGGGCAATGGGGTGGACAGAAAAAAAAAAAGGGTCAGGAGAGATTTTGTAATCCCTTCCTCTCCAACTTCTCTCTGGAAGTGGGGCAAAAATAGGCAAAGGTCAACTAATAGGCACATTACGAAGTGTAACAGTGATCATGTCAATGAATGATGTTGCAAACATAATGTGAGTGTTGCTCGTACAGTTGTTTTCCGGTACCGTTGTAACTTCAAATGATTTGCTGCAAGACAAGCAGTGAACAAGGTCTACCTGTAACTCAAAAAAATGATATTTTCTTAGTATGAATTAGATTCCTTACAGAAGTAGCAATTTTGTTTATAAGTATGTAGGTCAACCCAACTTTTGGGTGAAAAAAAAAAAATCTGCGATTTGAGCTTGAGCTTTAAAAAAAAGAATGGGGTTTAATGAGAGAAAATAATAGGAAGAATGTAATTTTAGTATGATAGATATCTAATTAAGTAAGTATTCTAGGCCATGAATTTAGAACAAAGCAAAACCTCCCAGGATAGCTGAAGTAATGAAATCATTATACTAAAATATCATCTTAATAAAATCCTCAAATATGTATAATTGAATTATTATTATAGGTTTGATTGGAATTCAGGGTGCACTTATGGGAATAAGCATATCTATTGGAGGCTCTTAGACCAGGGGTAGGCAAACTTGGCTCTTCTGTCACTTATGGACTTCAACTCCCAGAATTCCTGAGTGAGCCATAAAAGGTTCCCCATCCCTGGCCATTGCTTTCTCAGCCTAGAGCTCAGAAAAGCCTCCCCCTCCTCCTGTTGCTTTCTCAGCCTAGAGCTCAGAAAAGCCTCCCCCTCCCATGCTTAAAAGTTGCAAAGGAAACACGGAAGCAGGGAAGCGGCTGCCCAGCTTCGGAGCTCCACACCATTTTTTTTTCAGAGGGGAATCTGACTCGAGTATAAGCCGAGGGGTTTTTTTTCAGCACAAAAAATGTGCTGAAAAACTCGGCTTATACTCGAGTATATACGGTAATTCCTTTCATATCTGCTGATTACTATGAAAAAGCTTGCTTTTTAAGGATGGTATGGTACAAACAAATAGGTGTTGATGCTAATAAAATATTTTTGATGGAATAATGGTTTTACTTCCAGATTGCTGAATTAGATGCTGCACACCAACGGGGTGCTGAATTGGATGCCATGCTTGCTGAGAAGCAAAAGAAACTAACCGAAAAGGAAGCCTACATAATTGATTTGCAGCTAGCCTGTGGATCAACTAATGATGCCAAAGAAATGCTAATACATAACAAGGAATTAAAGGTACAACTAAACTGGGAATAGATAGGTGTTGTTTTATTTCCCATCAAGTTTGACAGTTTGATTAAAATTCTGAATTGATGATACTGTGGATTTCCCAATAAACCTGAGGAATAAATGAAGAAAACCAATATCTTGTTTGTTTCCTTATTATCTTTTTCATGAACTTCAAAGAAGCAGATTTCCACAAAAGAGACTTCATTGCAGAGCATGCAAATTCTTGTTCAGAACCTTACCAGGAAAGTTGGTGATAGTGAAGAAAGATGCAGCCTCCTCCAGGAACAAATTGCAAGTCTTAAAAGCTTTCAAAATAAAGAGAAGGAGCATTTTCAGGAAAGAGAAGCCATGTATACTCAAAATGTAAGTAAGTCTTCAGTACAAAATAATAGATTTGCCTTGTGGTGAGATGGGGGGACAAATAAATTGAATAATAGTTTAAAAGACACCAATTGGGATTTGCTTGTCAGTGGCAATAGGAATATGATGATTTTAATCAGTGGTGGTATTCTACCGCTTCAGCCCAGTTCTGGCAAGTCAGTAGCAGCGATGAGCAGCGGAGACTGAACCGGTTCTCTCCACTGCTGTGCTGTTGGGCCCACCCACCCTCCTGGGCTCCCATACTCACTGCTGAAGCAACCAGGATTGTGCAGGCTTGCAGGAGGCGAGTTAGAACGGCTCTGCACCTGCGCAAAGTGTGCGTTTGGTGCACGTGTGCATGCAAAGTGTATGCACGCGCACTAAAGCGTGCCCACCAAGCCCTGCCCATTGAACTGGTGGCAAAAATATTTGAATCCCACCACTGATTTTAACACTTTTTCTTAGAGACTATCAGGTGTAAAGTGGATGTTATTATTAAATTAGATGGGTGTTACTCAACAGTTATTTAAGAATCCATTTCATCCATGCTTAATTTCCACTGAACTATTATGAATCAATAAGAACAGAATGTTAACTTACACACTGCTCAAAAAAATAAAGGGAACACTTAAACAACACAATGTAACTCCAAGTCAATCACACTTCTGTGAAATCAAACTGTCCACTTAGGTTGCAACACTGACAATCAGTTTCACATGCTGTTGTGCAAATGGAATGGACAACAGGTGGAAAGCAGAGGCAGTTAGCAAGACATCCCCAATAAAGGAGTGGTTCTGCAGGTGGTGACCACAGACCACTTCTCAATTCCTATGCTTTCTGGCTGATGGGTTGGTCACTTTTGAATGCTGGCAGTGCTGTCACTCTAGTGGTAGCATGAGATGGAGTGTACAACCCACACAAGTGGCTCAGGTAGTGCAGCTTATCCAGGATGGCACATCAATGCGAGCTGTGGCAAGAAGGTTTGCTGTGTCTGTCAGCGTACTGTCCAGAACATGGAGGTGCTACCAGGAGACAGGCCAATACATCAGGAAATGTGGAGGAGGCCGTAGGAAGGCAACCACCCAGCATCAGGACGGCTGCTTCCACCTTTGTGCAAGGAGGAACAGGAGGAGCATTGCCAGAGCCCTGCAAAATGACCTCCAGCGGGCCACAAATGACCATGTGGATGCTCAAATGGTCAGAAACAGACTCTATGAGGGTGGTATGGGGGCCCAACGTCCACAGGTGGGGGTTGTGCTTACAGCTCAACACCATGCAGGATGTTTGGCATTTGCCAGAGAACACCAAGATTGGCAAATTCGCCACTGGTGCCCTGTGCTCTTCACAGATGAAAGCAGGTTCACACTGAGCACATGTGACAGACATGACAGGGTATGGAGACGCCGTGGAGAATGTTCTGCCTGCAACATCCTCCAGCATGACCGGTTTGGCAGTGGGTCAGTAATGGTGTGGAGTGGCATTTCTTCCACACAGCCCTCCATATGATCGCCATAGGTAGCCTGACTGCCATTAGGTAGTGAGATGAGATCCTCAGACCCCTTGTGAGACTATATGCTGGTGCAGTTGGCCCTGGGTTCCTCCTAATGCACGACAATGCTGGACCTCATGTGGCTGAAGTGTGTCAGCAGTTCCTGTAAAATGAAGGCATTGATGCTGTAGACTGGCCCGCCCGTTCCCCAGACCTGAATCCAATTGAACACATCTGGGACATCATGTCTCGCTCCATCCACTAATGCCGCGTTGCACCACAGACTGTCCAGGAATTGAGGGATGCTTTAGTCCAGATGTGGAAGGAGATCCCTCAGGAGACCATCCGCCACCTCACCAGGAGCATGCCCAGGTGTTGTAGGGAGGTAATATAGGCACATGGAGGCCACACACACTACTGAGCCTCATTTTGACTTGTTTTCAGAACATTACATCAAAGTTGGATCAGCCTGTAGTGTTTTTTTCCACTTTAATGTTGAGTGTAACTCCAAATCCAGACCTCCATGGGTTGCTAAATTTGATTTCCATTGATAATTTTTGTGTGATTTTGTTGTCAGCACATTCAACTATGTAACAAACAAAGTATTTAATAAGAATATTTCATTCATTCAGATCTAGGATGTCTTATTTTTGTGTTCCCTTTATTTTTTTGAGCAGTGTATAATTGTGTGCGACTCAACTTTATGGAAATATTTCGTCTGGTTATTTTTTAGATCCGTATGTTTCAAAATATTATCCAGGAAAAGGAAAAAGAGTTGATAAAACTGGCCCAGAAACATGAGCAAGAACTTTTTAAAGTAGCTGCCAAATCTGATGCTAGTGCTGATCTAGAACAGGTAGAGAAAATTTATTTTATTTAGTAGTTTGTGAATGAAATTCCAAGTTGATTTTGGGCATTCCTAATTGTGTTTTTTTGTGTGTGGTCACATTGCCAATTTAATTTTA
Source organism: Hydrophis major (assembly GCA_033807585.1). Taxonomy (NCBI): domain Eukaryota; kingdom Metazoa; phylum Chordata; class Lepidosauria; order Squamata; family Elapidae; genus Hydrophis; species Hydrophis major. The sequence continues at coordinate 100,897,722 of CM066328.1, forward strand.
CAAACGGGTTACATCTGAAAAAACATAAAATTTATTTAAAGGTATACATGTTCTTAAATTGAGCCCATTTTGTGACTGTGCAGGGGTTTTTTAGTGTTAAAAAAGGTTTGCTTGCTCTTCTGTTTTTCTCCCAATTTTGCAGTTTCGGCAAACTTGTATAGAATTTGTATAGTATTTAAAAAACAGCTTAATGGAAATAAATAATTATATTTAATGATTTCTGACATCTTTAATAACTCATGCTTCTAGATTAGTTTGTGTAGATATTGAACAGATATCTGATTCCTATGATGTCCTACAGATATGAAATTTTGTTTCTATAGTATACTTGGCAGTACAAGAAAACACTACAGGCTTATGTTTTCATTTTCAGAATAAAGTTGCTATTTTCCATTACTTAACAATGAATATATATATATTTATAATAGTTACTGAAAGCCTTAAAGCAGAAACTACATGAAAAGGAGGAAGTCATGCTTGGAAGGACACAAGTGATAGTTATGTTGCAACAAGAACTGGATGGCAAGGACCAACAACTGAAAGTAAGAAGTAGATTACACAGTCAAACAATTGTTGTTGTGGGATAAATTGTTATAAAATATTTTTTTAAAAAGATAAAGGTAAAGGAGCCCCTGCAGAGTTTACTCTGCTAGTCTTTGCCAATTATAGGAGACAGTGCTCATCTCCATTTCAGGGCCATTGAGTCAGTGGTGTCTGAAGACATTTCTGTGGTCATGTGGCCAGCATAATGTCAGGGAATGCTGTTACCTTCCCACTGTAGAAGTACCTGTTTATCTACTCACATTTGCATGCTTTGGATGTTGCTAAGTTGTCAGGAGTTGGGGTGAGGATGGGAGTCTCACACTGTTGTGTGGTGCTCGAATCTCGGCCTAGGGCTGCCGGCTTTCCAACCAACAAGCCCAGCATCTTAACCACTAAGTCATCGCACTGCCCATTATAAAAAATAAAGCTGTTGTAAATTAGAATGCAGTTTGTTAGTCACTTTTTATTGCATTTCCTTTCATTACATTGATTGATCATATGTATCTTGTATCCTTATGTTGTATTTTTTATCCATAGTGATTAAATATTGAGGTGGTACTGAAAGAAAAGGAAAACTCACATGATTTTGATTAAAAAATATTAAAAAATGGCAATAACAAGCACTGATTTGGTAGTCATAATCTGAAGAGCTTCTATAAGAAGCTTAATTTACAGGGTTTTTATAATTTCCTTTTTTGAACAGTAGTGATTAACATTCTTATATTGCTGGTTTATGGGTGCATATCATAAAGTGAACTGAACAATGATGAAAAATATACAGATGGGGAGCATTTTAGATAATGTTTGTTTAACTATTTCTTAAACTTAATTATTTTTTGCTATAATTTGGACATTTTATCTCTTCCCATATACTGCTGCTTTAGAAAAATGGGGGATTTGGTGAGGAGGGAATCTGATCATAGTGCTTCATTTTTTGTTCAAAATAATGAAGCATGCTGTTCATCCTATTTGCAAACTTTACACAAAACAATAACTACATCAGTAAGAAAAAAAATACCATAAAAGATATGAAACAGAATTACTTTAAATGCGTGGACATATGGATATTGTACAGTTGATACCTTTTTCTTAAATATTAATTTCATTTTAAAAAATAATTCAAGAAAAATGAAAATGATATGTCAGTTTGTGTGGATGACATGTTCTAAATGTTCTTCCCTCAAATGTAATAAATTTAATAAATATTTCACTAAGCGCAGAACAATATTTTGTTCCTTGAAAATAGTTTTTCTCCCATTTATAATTTTGTGTATCTTACATGCTGTTTTGTATATGCTATTGAGTCTTTCACTTTTTCCTAGCATATTGTACATTTTTGTATTCAAATTTGTTTTAGCCACTCATCTTTCAAAGTTAAGTGAGCTCTGTGCTTTATGACCTTTTAAAATACAAGAGGGAAATAGATTCCTTTCTTGGGAGCTCAGCATTTCTTATCTTCTACCAGTGAGAATCCTCAACTAAATGAAAAATCTTCCATGGGATTGAGGAACTCTTTTTTTTTTTTTCTAAAGAGGGTGAGGCAGGATACATTTCTCTATGCTTGCACATATGTGAAGAAGCTTACAGTTTTATTGTCTAAACTTCTTTTAATTCAGGAAATGAATGAACAACTGAACCGCCTTGAGTCAGAGAAAGATAATCTTCAATCCAAACTGGATGCAGAAAAGCACATAATGCGAGCCCAGCTGAGAGACATGATGGAGAAGCATGAGAATGAAATGAGGAAAGCCAGAGAGAAGTATAATGCTGATCATCAAGAGATACAAGAAACACATGAAACAGAGCTTCAGGAAAAAAATCAAACATTGCTTCAGCTGCAGAAAAAAATTGATGAATTAATTTCCAGACATGAAAATAGTTTGGAGCAAGCTGTTGATTTGGATGCTATTATTAAGCAAAAGTTGGAACATTTAGAAGGTAATGTAATGGACAACAACCCTTCAAATTGCTTGCTTACTACACCGAAGAGTTGATTCTGTTTTTATTAGCATTATAATGACCTTTTGATAAAGAAAAATTGTTCTGAGAGCCACTGTTGTGGACAGATTTTACACAGGTTTTCAATGCTGTAGCACTAAATAATAAAGTGTTGTTATCTCCACTCCAGCCTGTGTATATATAGTTATATCTCCTTAAACAAACCTTTTAGTTTTCTTAATTTCCTAGACGACATGTTAATGGAGCAATGATGGTGTCAGAAGGTGACACCACTAATATGTTTGGGAGAGTTGGAATTCCTTTAACAGTTAATAGTTAAGTCTAATACTGTTTATTTTATAAAGCAGACTTTTTTTTTTTGCCATACTCCTACAGTTTACAGACAAATTTAACAGTGTGGTCTTTGGGGAGACCTCTTGTGGCTGCCAAAGAGGAGTTTTGGCAGTGCATAAAGCCTATGGTGGAATGTAATCTGGATTCCCAGGAGGAAGGGGCTGCTTTCTGGAGGGCAGAGAGTTAGTGGAGCTTGGAAAGTTTGATTAGCAGGAAGAGGGTTAAATAGTTCAATTGGGAAGATGTTGTCCTTAAGTAAAGAACAATAAAAAAAAACCTAGTATCTCACATTGGGCAAATCTTAGAAAATTCTCTCCTAAGCATATGTCACTGATGAAAACAATCCATGTAATATGTTATATTAATAATTTTGCTATAATTCTGAATGATTGAGTTACCTATTGTTTTAGCGCAAGTAAAACTGAAAACAGAAGATGCTAGCAAATCAGAAGCTAAATTCCTTAAGATGAAAGCATGGTCCAAATCCAGAATCAGACAACTTGAAGATGAACTTAAAAATGTATGTTAAATGTTTATATACAATTTAATTTTATGTGCCTGCTTTAGTGATGTAGATGCCAAAGTTCTATTTAAATGATAAGATATAAATTAGTGCTTTTCTTGCTTCTTCAGAAAATACTATAGTTGAAAAGTTAATTAGTAAAAATAATAATTTAACTATGGAACTGATAGTATAATTCTGCTGTGACTTAAGAGAACTGTTTATATTATGGGATCTCCAGAATTACACAAATGTATTGGAGATGTTACTAGATTTGGAGACAATTTGGCTTTTTACATATATTCTTAATTGTCAGAAATTGACATTTTTTTCTAGGTTACACCAATGAATAGCAGCATAACTGCCTTACAAGATCAGATTTCTGAATTAAAGAATGAAAAAGAAGAGCTGCAATCAACACTGCACACATATTTGGAATATAAAACTCAAAATGGTAAATAATGATAAACGTTTACTGTCATTTTGAAAGATATCTACCTTAAAATGATGGAAGAAAAGAATGTTTATAGCCTCAATTTAATTGTTCATTTTGCTATTTATGAATTGCAAAGTATAATAAATAAAATTTGTGGGTACAATAGACACAAAAATGTTTATTGCAACAGCAAAAATAACCTCCTTTTTCTGACTCCTATATTTCTACATTTGATCTTACCTTGAAGCTCAAAAAAGAGCGAGCTTTTGCATATTATTTGCCTTAGTGAGTTGCTTGACTGGAATGCAAAATAAATAACAGACATTAGACAATTCATGCTGTGGCATCTGACAAATGTTACCTGATGGAGAACGATATTATATTACAAATTCCAACTTTCTCCTTAGCAAATAATTTAAAATCAGCAATAAACCTAGTTAAAAAGAAAGTAGTAGACTTTTTTAAAAATACCCAGGGCAGTTAATAATTGATTGTGTGCTTAACTGATTCTTACATTAGCTATAATTGGTCCTGATGTTCATTAGTTGCAGGTTATATTACTCTATCAAAATACTCTCCATTTTCTTTTGCGGTCACAGAGTAGAGATACATGGATGATATTTTATGTCATGCTTCCATGTTTCTGTACTTATAGTTTGAACTAAGACCAGTGCATAAATGTCTTAGATTCAAAAGGTATTGACCTTGAAAACCACTGTTTCAAGATGTGCTGTCCTTACTGATAGTGTTCTGAAACTGTACCAACTATTCTGGAAATAATTTAAGTTTGAGGTAGGGCTTTATAACACTTCCAGAATGGTCAGAACAATATTGACCTGTTCTTAATGATATTGGAATAGTTGTTTTTGACTCAAAAGGAGATTTTTTTAAGATCAACAAGTTTTGAATGTAAATGTTTATACACCAAAAACTTGAATTTACATTTTCTTGCCTAAATGTATTACAAGAGTATGTGGATTATAGTATACTTACAATGGAAACAATTTCCATTGATCTTTTTTAGAAGATCTTTTGGCTAAACTTGAAATTTATGAAGAACAGCAGCGAAAACTTCAGGCGGATCTTGAACAAGTTACAAAGAGAGCAGCTTCACAGGTCTGCCATTTTGGGAATATCTTTAATATAAGTATTACTTATTAATTAATTAATATATTGAATGTCTTTATAATAGTTAAATAACAAGAAAGAAATGGAAAGCGTTTTAAATTTGCTATAATGATGGGAATATTTTGTGATAAATTGTGCATCAATATGCTGCCCGTAGACATAATATTCTATACCATACAAACAATTTGAACTATAGTTTTCAAAAAGAGGGCTAGAGTGGTTTTGTGACACTTGTTTAAAAAAAAAGTTTAAAAAAATCTTTATTGAACTTTTATATGCTTTTCTTTTGATTTTTCCTCTGATTAAACAAGTTTGTTTCTAAGATCTACCAGTTTCCCAAAGAATGTAGTTTTGTAATAAAGCAGCAAAGCTTTAACAATGGAGAACTGAACAAAGATACAAAAAGGAAACAAAAAGTCCTCTCCATCCAAGGATGATAGATAGTGTATCCTAAATACATAGATAATGTATCCTAAATTGGATACACTCTGGGTTTGCTTTGCTAGTTTTGCTGGTTTTGCTGGCACTTTGGTAGTGCTCTAAATATAAGCAAGATATGTACTGTATTACTGTATACGGAATATTGTGCAACTTCCTAAGGATTTTGTTGAACTGCAAAAAAGCATGTCCATACAGTTTTAGGGTCAGGTTTAATTGTGCTATAAGGGAAACTTACTTTTGGAGGGATCTAGGGTTAGGGTTAGCATCATAAATACTTATACAGTTATGCATGTGTGGAAAAACTGGATTGGCAGTAAAAAAAAATCCTGTGTCACAAAACTAGAATTCAGAAGTACTGAATGAAACTAAACAGTAGGAAATTCAAAATATTTAAAAAGAACTTTACCCTGTATTTGTCCAATAAAATAATCAATCATGGCACCATATCTAAAATGATACATTTGTATAGAATATGAATAATGATGGCAGTTAGTTATTTAAATAATATATTATTGTGATGTCTCAAGCTTTATGTTTCTCAATGCCACTTACTTGGGAGAAAAGCTAGAAAAGTACTTCTTGCACTCAAGTTCTGCTTAACATATACTTAATATTGGCTTCTAATTGGTCAATGTAAGAACAAAATACCTGTAAATTTTAATCTGGTCCAGTGTGAAGCTTCCTGCAAGTTACTGTTTGCCAAATTATTCTGTTTATCAGTTTTATGGAACTGATTAATTCTCATGTCCTTAATTTGGTTCAGGCTAGTGAATCGGGCAGTGCAGATGAATTACAGAGTCCGCTTTTGGAATGGCAAGAAACTGTATCTGAATCTGAGGATATGCACCCTGAAATCAGAGAAGAAAAAACTGCTATGGCTCTAAGAATGGCACAGATTGAGGAGGAGAGAGAAGGTGAGTTAATTTGCTTGAAATGTTACTACATCACTTGGATGGATTGTCAAATATTGAAAGCTCATTGACAGTTTTAGTCAATGTACGGTATATGCATATTATAAAAATATATACATGCATATAAGTTTGATTTACTGTGGCAATCTAGTGAAAAATATTTAATGAGACATTTTAGCAGCATTTATTTACCTGTACCTAGTTTACCTTGCAGTCTGATTTAAAGAGTTACTGCATACACTGTAGGTAGAAACTAAGTAAAGCAGAGTACATGGAACTAAACTATTTGGTTTACCCTCACCAATATATTTTTAAAAATCCTAAATATTGTACAAATTGAAAAGATTTAAGTACAAATAATTTTTGCAGTGTCTTTTTGGAACAACTGAGCTCATAAGTCCTTTGCATCTCATTTGTGCGTTGTGCAGACAAAGTATAATAAACACTAAAATAACCATAGTTTTTATCTAATACTATGTTCTTGTGGTGCTAGGAACACAAAAAGAAATTTTCTTTAAAATGTCTGTTTTAATGTGATTTGCAATTGTTGCATACATGGATTAAATATTAAAATTATTTGAGATATTGAAAGTTTTATGTAGGCAGCTGATTTATCAATCGTGTGTGCTTAGAATTTACAGAATTTAATTCTGTTGGAGTATTGCCTTGTTTGCATATATTTATTAAAATTATTTTAAGCCTTACTAAACAAGCATTGGTATTGTAATAAAGACACCTATCAACATTTGTATTTTTTTCCTAAAATCTCTCAATTTTATACTTATGTTAATTCAGCACATTTACTCAAAGGTTTTATATGAGTTGATCAACATGGCATGTTTCTTTGCTCTAGGTTAGTTTTTAAAATGTTACTTAATATTTAAAGTGACTCCACGGTACTAATGTAAACAAAATGCTTATTACCCACATGTTGAACACTTTTTTCTTAGTGTTAACTAACAGAGCTATGGAATATTTTAGTTTCAATTCCCCAAAAATGCTTCAGAATGCATAGTCATCATTTTTTCCCCCAAATGTTATATATAAATATGACATTCGTTTGCATCTTTTTAAAGTCTGTGAAGGGCAACCATGAAACACCAGCTACTATAAAGAATAACAGACAAATACAGTGTTTGACTACCTGCTAAAAAGATCTATAGAATCAAACCCGAGGGGTTGTACAGCCCCTAAACCCCATTAGTTGTGTACTTGTTTATTTCCCCTATTAATTAGAATTGAAACCTTTGCATTCTGCCAATAGGCGAAGAAATAGATAAAAATAAATCCTCAAATGGACACAATATTTTATAGGGTAGCAAATTACATGCCATATATGCAATGTGCTAGACTTCACAAAATGTGCTTGTATGCCAGATCTTTGGCCATAACAATTTAAAGGCAGGTGGAAGACAACATTTCAAAGTTCTGTTTATATTGCATTAGTATGATCAGTTATTTGTCTTCCTATGTGTTTGGCTTGTAGTTAATTTTGCATTTTCTATTGGGTTAAGCATGATTTTTCTGTTTTGTTCCCCACCGTCATCCTAACGTGGTTAAACCCGATGAGCGCTTGGTGCCCCTTTCCCCTCCACTCCTAACCTCCACTGCGATTTGGTCAGCCACTGAGAACATAGTTTCCCATCAGTTTTGTGCATGCAGGATTCTGCAGCCACAGCAGCCTATAACATACTGTTGGTAGTTTTCCTCTAGTGTATTTTGCGGAAAATTTTCAGTAGTCTGCTATACCAGCTGTTTGTGGTGCTATTTCTTTTAACTAGCATAAGTTACAAAATCTGTTTTTTTTAACATGCTTTCTTTTCCTTTGCAATACTTATGCCTCATTTATGTTAATATAATCATCTCATTTTTTGTACTAACAGTTGGCTCCATATTTATCTGAGAAGCCACAATTTATAATAAATCATAGTTTAATGTCATTAAGCTTTCTTTACAGATTCTTTATTTTAACTTTTCTTTAAAATGAGTTACTGAATCAATTGCCAGTTTAAGAAGAAGAAACTGAAACTTCTTTTAAAGCATATTCACCTTTTTAAACTATTTTGAATCTCCAGTTTATTTTTGATTTTGTACTGTAGTGCTTAATTTTTATCTTATCCAAAGTTTGTAATAGCATGGCACCATTAGATGTAAATTATGATGTTCAGCTTTTTATCTATCACTCATTTAAATATGTTTTCAATCCGAAAATTGGAATGATGAAAATATTCATAAATTGGAAAAGTACATTGTTTCTAAGTTCTACAATTTCTACAATCCCACTCAATTTCTCTATAGCTATTTTATTCTAATTATTTTATTAGATATTGTATGAAGTGTTTGTTGTTACAGAATCACTGAAGTAAACAAATACTATGTTGTTATAGGATTGGATCTAAAATTGTATATGGTAAGAGTAACTGGATGATTATATAAACAGATGTATGATTATTTTAGCTAATTCTCCGTATTGCCATATACAATCCAAAACCTTTGTTTAGATTATTGGAAAACCTCCAAGGAGAATCTACCGTGTTTCTCATATAATAAGGCCGAGTCTTTCTTTCTTTCTTTTTTTTTTTTGAGCCCCGAAAAAACAGCTAGGCTGTCTTTTGGGGGGTGACTTAATTTCCCCCCCCCCTTGCATCTTAGGGCGGGCAGCGACGGCTTGGATGTTGACCTCAGCTGTTGGTGGGGCACTTTGTATCAGGGTCAACGCAGGCAGCACCATATCCGGGTGTGCAACAAAAGTATTTCCTAACAGCAAGCCCCCCAGCCATTTCCCTCCATTTTGCATGTGTTAATATAGGCCTTAATTTGGGGGAGGGGCTTAATTTCATTTCATGCCTTAAAAACATGCTGGGACTTCCTATTGGGGGAGGCCGTATTGTTGGAGAAACAGGGTATCTAACTCAGTCTACTCCACCAGTAGGGAGAGATAATAATATGTAACATCTATTATTTGTTAGCTGGTGCTTCCTGTGGAAAGAACCAGCAGATGGAACTACAATAGTACATATCAGTGGATACAGCTATAGCATTTTGCACTAGCATGCATATTAGCATGATGCTAATACATATTCGAGTGACATATCAGTGATCCTAAGAGTTCACTTAACATTTGAAGAGGACAAAAATACTTCCATCTCTTTAAAATTATATGTGTTGCTACCGACTCCATAACCTGCACCATTTCAACTGGGCGGTATTTTAAAAAATCAAGATAGTAGCCACAACCATGTAATTTAAGCATCTGTTTACATGCATTGGGATTTTTTACAAAAGGACAAAACTTTCATCATGTCATTTTGCCATGAGAGAGCAAGGGCTACAACAATAAAGAGAGAGGAAATAGCACTATCTGAATTGAGTTACCTTTAAATTTCTGTGGCTACAGAGTTGAATGTTATTCCAATAAATTTATTATTTTTCTTGATTTTTTGTTTTGTTTTATTGGTGTGCCTGATTTTATCATAGAATTATAGAATAGTAGGATTGGAAGAATCTTACAGGTTTTGGTCCAAGCTAAGAGCAAGAATCCTTATACCATCCCAGCAAAATAGCTGTCCAGTCTCCCTTGCAGACCTCCAGCAATGAAAGACCCACATAAGCTGTTTTATTGCTTCACAATTCTCATGGTTGAGAAATTCCTTCTTATTTTGAATTTGGATCCCTCTCTGGCATTTCCTAGTACTCTTGATGATATCTAAGATTACATCCAGTGATTCCAAGATCGCATTTGCCACTCTTATTTAAGCATCCTAAGCTATCAGCCATGCAGTTCCACAGACTTGAATTAATTCAAAGCAGCTAGGTATTTTCTTAACCAGCTCCTTACTTATTTTGACCCCACCCCCACCCCCTGTATCATTATATTTTTCATTCTGAACTTTAGGCTTCTTGAATCCATCCTATAATTTAGTTTATTGGAGAGCTCTTCATGCTAATTCCTTCCACTTCCATTTCCTCAATATATCTAGAGAGCAGTTTCATTCCCTTCCCCCCATAATTTTTGTTCAGATGCTTTCAGTCTGATTTGGTGGTATGAATTTCCATGGAGGTAATCATTTTTATGAGCCCTTTTCTTGGATTTTTTTGGGAACAAAATATATTATTTAAGTATTATATATAGCACAGGTCCCTGAACTCTTGTGTGCTCAATTTGTAGAAATGGAAAATATCAGATTCATTTCCTCACCTTGATTTTTTTAGGATGGGTGCCTGGGCCTGCTTCCATCAACAGAATAGGGAAGGTTTAGTTCCCTTTCTTTCCCACAGCCACCAGTTCACTTTTAAAATATTTTCTAGAGAACAAGTGATTTCAGTAAATTAGGACAGTCTTTGGGACTGCAGAGGTAAGGAGGGATAAGAAAGGGCTGCCATTCACAGGACTTCCTCTTTTGTCCTGTTGGATTTTTATCCATAAAATAATCTGTGAAGAAAAAATCTTTTGTTACATTATAAAAGAATCACTGACTCTCAGATTTCCAGGCTTCATTAAATTTATGAAGTCTTTGATCTTGAATTGTTGTCTCTGTTACATGTTTTTATTATTAAAAATGATAACAGTTCATTTTTAGAAAAATAGAGTCAGTGCTTTAAAGTATGGAGCCAATTTAATTTCTTCTTGCTGATTTTTATCTGCTTTATATTAAAATTTCAAATGTTCTTTGCTAATCACACAAAACAGATGGGAATGTGCTTAAATAATTACTCTCTGACAAGGAATGCATTTGTTTAAGTTACTGTATTTTAAAATTATTATATGTTGTTGACAAATAATTCTATTATTTTAACACTCAATGTTATGGCTTGATGCCAGTTTGCAGTGTGTGACACAGTCTTGTGACTTTCTCATATTACTTGAAACAAGAGCTCTTTTTGGTAGTAAAAAACTAAGCAGAGTGTTTAGTTTTGTGAAATTATATGCACAGGTTAATAATCTTTGATTATGCATTTGTCACACACGTAATCTGTATGGCAGACTTAAATTGAATATGAAAGTGGCTGCCCTTTTTGCCCCTTCATGATGCTCATGAGATCAGTTCCCTCTGTAGCTTTTTTGTAAATAATGAAAAGCTGTTTATGTATTGGTGTTCTGTAGTGTGGGAAATCACAAGGAGAATGAAGTTCTGGAGAGCATCTGTAACTTCATAAACCTCTGTCTGTGTCAGTAATCCCATTTGAATGTAGACAATTTTTTTTTTGTAATGTGATTGCTTTCCTGTGGCACAAAACTGATTGAGGATGACTGGTTCTTTCCTGGCTGCTCTGATCCAGCCATAGTCTCAGGGCAACAGGAGCTGGAGGAGGAATTGGCCACAGGCCAGGGGATTGGCAGGATGCCATTGGAGAGAAAGAAGACTACACAGTCCAGCAGGAAACTCCAGGTAAGTTGACAATACATTGATATCTTAATGAATACTAGATTTTTTTTAGTGAATGCATTCTGGGGTATATGTGTTACATTAACATGTGCAGTGAGACACTGAAGGTATATGTAATTAATTTCAATGCTTTTGAAATGCACGATTGCCTTATTAATTTATGGAAGGTTTCATTGGAAGTGGTTATTATATAGTAAGATGTTTTTGGGTTTTATGCATGTTAATTTTAGTGTGTGTATATTCTTCTTGCATTTAGGAAGATTACGGCTTTGATGGAAAACAGTGCTACGAAGAGTTAAACATCACTTTGGATAGCACTGATTCAAACGAAGGAGAGAACATGGGAGGTTGGTGGCCAGAGTACACTTCTCCTAGTACAGGTGTGGCAAACACTAGACAGTTTATTAAAGCATGCACAATATCTGTCCCGTCTTTTTCTTTTTCAAATTCAACCAACAAGCCATATTATGTTGTGTTTGTATCTATGTTGAATTTTCTTTTGGTTTGCCTTTTTGTTTCATTTTGAAGCATGTGCGTGCTGGATGAACTGTCTAGTTTTGGTTCAGAACTAGAATTCAGTGGTGGTTGAAACATGGATACACCTTTGTCAGTAAAGATTATTGTCATTCATGGTAAGAAGGATTTATTTTAAAAACATTCTAGTTGTGTAATGCCTTCACAAGTTACGGTTTCAGTTCCAGGGATAGATGTCCCATTTTAGATAGAAAAGGTTGGAATTGCATGCAGAGACATTTTATAAACTGTGATTTAGGTTGTTGAAATGAAGCATGTTATTTGTTTTGTTTGGCTCCCCTAAAGTTCAGTTAATTGCTAACACATTTCACCTGAATAAATTTTCCTTTATAGTACTAAAACTACAAATTCTGAAGAGAATGTCTTTTACTCTTCAAATAATTTAAAAAGAAAATTTTTATGATGTAATAGATGTAATAGTAAGTAAAACTTAAAATAGTTTTTATTAGCAATATTTGTGTGAAATGTTGAACAATAAAATTGAGAGTCCAGCACTTCATCAAATATGTTAATTTGTTGAAGGTTTTCTAATTTAAGAAGGCTCCAGAGATTAATCATTTTAATATAAGTAAATATGCATGATACTTTATTGAATAGTTTGTGTATTTGGGTGACAACAATAATAAGGAACTATTCTTTCAATTACAAAGGTTTACGGACTGTGGTGGAAGAGTTAGAATTGGAAAGAAATAATTTGCAAGAACAGATTCTCTTTCTGGAGGAAAGATGTGGAGATTTGGAAGACAAATTGCAGCTCCAAGGTAGAATGGAAGCTCTGCAGGTATGTGTTAAAACTCAGGTGCCACATTCCACTGTAGTTACTTTTAAGCAGTTTACCCTAACCTGAATTCTATGCTAAAAATGAACTGGACTGAAATAAATTTGCTTGCCTAAACATGATGCAAAAGGGTAAGATGGAGACAGGATAATAATTTAATTCCATTCCCTGAAAACCTTTTCTTAGGTAAGTAATACACATCCTCTTCACCATAAATTGATATGTGAGATATGAGCAGATAAAATATTCGTGGCTGACTTTTTTTATAGGCTTTGTTCAGGTAGTCCTTGGATTATGATCACTTGTTCAATGATCACTTCAAAGTTACAACAGCGCTGAATGAGGGGAACTTACAACCAGTTCCCCTGGTCATGTAAGTGGCAGCTACTGTAGTGCCCCATGTCATGTAATCACCATTTACGACGGTCAGTGGGAAAGCCAACAAAGCCTCACAAGTCACTCCTGCTCTCACTTTTTTACTGCAGCACCCACCCACCCACTTAAGCTCCAGAATATCTGGCAACAACATCTGTCTGTGACACTTGCCCACCCACCGTTCTCATCCATAATTTTACCTGCTGGCCTGGTACTCCTTCATCTTCCCATGTCACAGTCATATGAGGTCCACACTTAATGATCCACAGAGTCCTAGAGATATGATGACAAAGTGACTGTTGGGAGTACCATTACTAAGCAGAGGAGTCACATAATGTACTTTTTCACTGCATCACTTAGCAACAGAAAATCTGGTTCCGATTGCAGATGTAGCTCAAGGATTATCTATAAGATAGACATGCATACTATTTAGTATGTGTTGGTTTGGTTTGGGTGAAAATTAGCAAGTCTTGAGTCATGGACTCATTTCCAAATATTCTTTTTCGCAAAAACATATTCTACTTTCAATGAGAGACTGTTTTTCTCAACAATACTTCAATTCTGAAATCCTTAACTATGTATACTTCATCTTTTTGGTATAGGGTAGGTGTTTCCTTATTTACTTGGTGTCCGAGAGAAATTTTTTCCCTTTGTTTATTGTTTTATTTTAATTGTCATATTTTTTTATTATGTAATATTGATGTATTACTATTAGCTTATTTATTACTAAATAGCTTTACTTATATTTTGCCTCCGAATAAAGACTAGTGAAATATTTTAAACGGCATCAAATACAAACTTCAGTATAGACAAGGAAATAGTCACACAATATACAAGGATGGACATAGATTTATAAATAAAAATAAATGCATTCTATCTGAAACAAAAATAATATGCAAACTGAAACTTGTTTTTGGATCTTCAACTGCAAATTAGAAATAATTAGTTATACTAGATTTTATGTCTTTTATTCTTTTTTCTCTTTATTCGCTAATTTTTACAAGTGCACGGATTTCATGTCATTCAAATAAAGTCTCCCTAGATACTGGTTGAGCTGTAATGTTGTCATATAATTACAGCTTGTACAAAGTTTAGGGGGTGTCTGCTATATGTATATATGTGGCTTGATATAGATATATATGAAATAGATGCAGAGAAATTAAGACGCAATACTTTTATTGTTGAGGTAATTCCCCATTAGGAGAATGAGCGCATACAGGGAGACTTATAGAGAGTAGTGTTTGAATAATACACACACAGTACACAGATACACTGTACAGTAAATGTAGGTTTTTACCTCCAGAAAGGTTTAAGCAAAGTCCAAACAAGCAATCCAAAAGTCATTCACAGGTAAATCAGTCAGTTTTTCAATCCAGGGATAATCCAATTAGAAAGTCCAGTGTCAAAAACAGTTCAGGATCAGACTTACATTAAATCCATGACTAGCAGCCAGTTAGAAAAAATGGAGCAACAGCAATACTTTCCAACAGAAGGAAACAGAGATATACTCACACTTTCTTCTGAGACTCAGACTAAAACAACCCAGGTTTCTGGCTCCATCTTATGGCCGTTTGAGAAACCACACCCAACTACAGTTTTGCATTTTCTTAAAGATACAGTTTTAAAATGTTTATCCTGGTTTATATATTTCTAACCCAAATACCTGTTAGGTGACTTATATTCCTAACATTTATAATAAAAATAAACTTTGTGCTGATAGGCCTTGTAAAACTAAATCTGAAATATTTGTTGATTGTCTTATTTCATTTGCATATAACATCTGTGAAACATATTTACCTTTCTAAGGTTCATGTGAACAGATAAAATATTTTGAATTGAATTGAGTGTGTTACTAATAATTCTGTTAACATATTAAGTGCACATGTGTAATACAAGACAGATTTCTCAAACATAAAATCAGTGTATATTTGGATTGTAACAAAGCATTTCAATACAGGTGACATTTGGTGTAGAGGAAGAAGGGCAGCTATTGAGGGCTGTACAGGTGTGTCATGCCCATTCTTAAGTTATATCTTCTTTTTGAAGTGATATTTTATATGTTGTCTAATCTATCCACTTTTTTTATAGATTCTGGATTTATGTGAACCTTTTCCTGTTTATTGCTGACTTTTGTTTGCAGTTTAACTTTGTGTAATAGTGCTGTGAAGTTGGGTAGACTAACCAGTTGGATAGCATACCCAGTTCTGTATGTCAGTGGAGCTTGCTTTGTTTTTAATTCCATAATTATTTCACTGCTTAATTTTTGAAAAACACACATAAAAATCAGTGCGAGTAAAAGAAATGTATTCTAAATTAACAAGTTTAAATATAAAGCCTTATGAGTATAATATAAATTTCTGGGCTTTTTAAAATAGGGTTTGCTTTTCACAACTCCTAATTTGAAGCAAGCTGCTCCTGCACAGCATACACGAGCATGGTGTGTTTTATATGAACTCATCAGGGTCCCTCCATTTTGATAGTCTCATAGTAAAGTTACTTGGAGAACCCTTTCAAAAGGAATTTTGAGTATACTAAGTAATATAAGCATTTCCGTGGAAGTAGTTCATTAGTTATAATTACAGAATTTTAACTTGTGTAGTTTAAAGTCAAGTGTGGTCTTAAATTGAGTGTAATTGATAGTCATATAGATCATTTTTTTGCAGAATGAAAATGATCGTTTGCGGTCCCAACTTGCGCAGCTTCGCAACCAGCAAACATGTGATGCAGAAAAGCACCAACTTATTCTTTCTAACTTGAATGAGCAACTTAAAGGGTAAAATAAACATTGCACAATTTGATTTGTGTCTACTTATTAGACTTTTTAAATATTTCAATCTGCATATAATAGTTAAGAAAAACAAACTTCTGTCAGATTATTGCTATAGAGATTGGTTTTTGGATATTTAGAAATGCTTGAGTCTTCTACAGTCATAAAGCATGATCTCCATAGTTAATCTTATCCCCTATCACCTCATCACTTGAATATTGTCATCCCACTAAAGGCACCTAGATTTATTCTGTCCTTTCCTCAAACGTGGTTATGAGATACTAGGGATCAGAACTGAAAACTGACCTAGGAAAAAAGTATAAAAGGTCCTATTCTACATTACATTGGGTGTTGCATGCTCTATTTGATATATGTGTATATAAATAATGCTTACTGCATTATTGGTAGTACAGTAAATTATCGGTAAAGCTAAAACTAAAATTATTTTGTGATAGATTAAATGAAAGAAATAGTCTATTCGAAACTTTGCTGGCAGAGAAAGAGCAAAAGCTTTCAAGTGCAGTGGAAAGATTGGAACAAATAGAAGATATAAGAAAATCACTTCAGGAAAAAGAGCTTCTGAATAAAGAATTAAGCGAAAGACTTTTGCAGAGTGAACAGAAGGTAAGTTGGACTGAGTCAGATAAATAGTAAACATCTTTAATAAACATTCAGTCAGTTATACAGTATTATATTTACTGTCCCCCCAAAAAATCTTTAAAACCACCTGCAAGTCAAAGTGGATAGTCTTCATTTAAAGATTTCTTGTTCAGTGATCATTTGAAGTTATGATAGCAATAGCACTACCACTTGGACTGATATACAGCTTCACAGTGCTTTACAGCCCCCTCTAAGTGGTTTACAGAGTCAGCATTTTGCCCCCAATACTCTGGGTCCTCATTTTACTGACCTCGAAAGGATGGAAGGCTGAGTCAACCTTGATTGAACCAGTGAGGCTTGAACTGTCAAATTGCTGGCAGCCAGCGATCAGCAGAAGTAGCCTGCAGTACTGCATTCTAACCATTGCCCCACCACCATGATGATGGTGAATACCAGGGACCTCTTACCAGGCCATTTGATTGTAACTGTTGCAGCATCCCTACAATAAGATAATGACCATTTGCAACTTTTATTGCTGGCTTCTGACAAGCAAAGTTAATGGGGAAGATGGTAAAAGGTCACAAATGGCAATCAGATTACCGTGGGGTGTTGCAGCTGCGCAAGATTCATTTCACGGCAATTGGGACTGCCATAATTGCCGTTATAAGTTTATGCAGTCACATGATGTTGCACTTTGTGATCACATTGCTTAGTGGAACTCCCAGTCCCAGTTACCGTCAGTGAGTGAGGAGTACCTGTACTTTCATTGTTGTACAATAGAACAATAACTATGAGCAGTAGATAGAGTTATTTTAACTCTATAACAATGTAGTTCTAATAATGAGCAACTTTCTGTAAATGCATTAGCTTGGAAAAATTTAATAATTTTACTTCTTTTTAATGTCAGTTAGCATTTAGTTGTATTTGCATTTTGCTTTTTTAAAAAGAAAAGTCAATTTTGCAAGATTATTATACATTATTATTAAATTGCATGCACCTGTAGTTAACTGCACATTGCTAATAATAAAATAATTTATTTTGTTTAATTATAATTAATTATATCAAATTAAAAACTTATATTTTTGTGAACCTAGCTGGAAGATGTTTTGAAGAAATGCAATTCTTATGGAGTAGAATGTTCAGAACAGAAAATTGTTATCAGTGAATTAACAGAGAAAGTGTCTGTCTTTAAAGAAAAGGTAAAAAAAACTAAAGCATTGTTCTTTATGTAAAAATATTTATGTGTGTTCAGGTCTAATAATTAGCCATATATGTTATATATACATACTAAAAAAAACCTTTCTTAACTAAAGATACAGTTGGTGAAGGAGCCGTGATTACTTCCTTAATCCAGGAAATTTTAACTAAATTTTAAAATTTAGACTGCATCAACACAGGGAAAGTATTGTGTGAAGTGTTAGTACCGCCTTGATAAGACCACACTTGAAATACTGCAT
Organism: Hydrophis major; assembly: GCA_033807585.1. Taxonomy (NCBI): domain Eukaryota; kingdom Metazoa; phylum Chordata; class Lepidosauria; order Squamata; family Elapidae; genus Hydrophis; species Hydrophis major. Next base: position 100,915,873 of record CM066328.1, read on the forward strand.
CCAGTTTTGGAAGCTTATCAAGAGAAATCCAACCTGGAATTAAGGGCCAATTTCCTGAGAGTGAGAACAATTAATCAGTGGAATGGCTTGCCTCCAGAGGTTGTGGGTGCTCTATCACTGGAGGATTTTAAGAAGAGATTGGACAGCTATTTGGAATGGTATAGACTCAGAGTAGGGCTGTCAAACTCCCGGTCCATGGGCTGAATGTGTCACACATTGGCCATGCCCACACCCGGTTTAGTGAAGGGGGAAAAAAGTCCTGATAAGTTACATGACGCCACCGGGACAACATGAGTTTGACACTCTTGGTATAGAATTTCCTGCTTGAGCAGAGGATTGGACTAGAAGACCTCCAAAGTCTCTTCCAACTTGCTATTTGTATTCTTGGTTGCCTGTAATAATTGTAAAAATACATCGCCATCAAAAAGAGAAGATAGTAAAGGGAAAAGGTCTTACTCTTATATTGGTTGGGTTAGACTACATGTCTTGGCCAATGATGAAGTAAATACTTAAATTTATCATTTTTGTTTCCAGACCGCGAAACAAGATGCAGACATGCAGTTGATACAACAGGACCTGGAACAGACAAACGAAGAACTTGACAAGCTGAACACAAGTCATTTAGAAGAAAGATCTCAACTTATTCAAGATCTGCAGAGAAGGGAAAGAGAAATTGACAACCTCAGGGAAATGTTGATTGAAAAGGACAAAGAAATTTCTGATCTTTCTTTGAATATGTCTGAGTATTCTGAACAGATCAGATGCAAAGAAGATGAAATACGTGAGATGGAAAGAGCACTATCCAAGGCGGAAAAGGAAGTCCAATTGTTGAAAGATATACAAACAACTGATATGAAAGATGCAAGCATAAAATTTTCAGAACTTAATGAGAAGTTAAGAACAATAGAATCAGAGCTGGCAATAGTAAAAGTTGAAAATGAAGCTAAAACCAAAGAAAATCTGGATCTTACTAAACAAGTAAACGAAGCAAGCAAATCAATTAAAGAACTTCATTCTGAAATGAAGAATCATGATATTGCACACAGTAATCAGCTTTTGGAGTGTGAGTCACAAATTAAATTGCTTAAAGAACAAATAAGTAAATCAACTGAAAAAGTGCAAGAAACAGAGATAAAATGTGGAAAGGAAATAGAGCAACTTAGAATTCAGCTTGATGAACATATCACTGCAAAGGAGAAATTAAACAGTTTGTTGCAAGAGAGAGAAAACAAAGAACAAAGTTTTGTAAATGAATTGAAATCAGTCAAAGAATTATATAATCAAGTAATAGTGGAAAGTGCTAAAAAAGATGAAGAATTGTCAAATGTATCCAGACAGCTTGCTGAACATACTGAACACTTAGAAATTGCCAAAAAGTCTGTACAAGAAAAAACAGAGGTTATAATGTCATTAAAAGACAAGCTTAAAGCTATAGAACAGCAAAATGAGGAAGAAAAACGGAAATTTCTTAGTGAACTGGATAACAAAGAAATGGAATGGAAAAAAATAAAAGATGAGCTACAAGTGAAATATGAAATAATGAATAAGCTGGAAATGGAAAAACAAGCTAACATCCTGACTAGTAAACAGTTAGTAGTTGCTGTTGAACAGAAAGAAAATGATTTAGCAAGTCAGATTAAAGTGACTGAAGATCTTAGAAATGAGTTGCATATAATGGAGAAAGAAAAGCAACAGCTGGTCAATGAGAATGAGAGTTTGTCCAAATTATTGGATGTAAAAGAATGTGAGCTGCTGAAGGGTGCCCAATGTATAGAAGAAATGGAAAGTAAAATAATTGGTAGTGACAAGGAACATGAACAATTGATTTTAGAGATTAATCAGGATAGAAGAAAATTAAGAAGTAAAGTTAAAGAACTCTCCGTTTTTGTGAAAGAAAAAGAAGATTTGATTACCGAGAAAGAGAAGAAGTGTGAAACGTTGGATGAACAGCTCTCAGAAAAAACTGAGTTGACAAAACAATTACATCAAGAAATACTATCATTGAACACTCAGCTGAAGGTTGCTAAAGACAGAGAATTGGCAAAAGAAGAAATGTTAAGAAAGGAAGAGTCAGAATATAGTAAAATGGTCCAACAGCTTAGTTGTGAGAAAGAAAAAGTACTCTCATTGCAAAAACAAGTTCAAGACTTAGAAATGGATCTTAACAAAAAATCAAACTCTCTAGAAGAAAAAGATAGGCAGTACGAAACCTTATTAAAACAAATAAAAGAAAAGCAAGCTGATATGGTAGCACTGGAGAGAGAATTAGAAAAGCTTCAAGGTATTGGTCAGCAATTATCACATCAACTTGAAGAAAAAAATGCTGCTTTATTATCTCAGGGGCTAGAGTTGGAAGAACTTCATAGGCAAATTGTTAAGAAAACTGAAGAACATGCAGCATTGAGTGATAAATTAGCATTATTAGCCAAAGAAGTAGATATTTTGAAATGTGAAAAGGAGAATACTTTGGCCTTATGTAGTACTAAGTCAGGTGAATGTGAAACTCTTCACCATCAATTAATAAAACATCAGAGTGAAACAATATCCATTAAGCATGAAGCTCATATGTTGAAATTAGAAAATGAAAAATTCAAAAGAAATATTGAAACAATTAATTCGGCATTAGTTAAAAAATGTGGAGGAGTAGCTCTTTTAAATGAACAGAATGATTATAATATTTTACCCTTTGTAGATTATATTGATAGTTTACTAACTGAAATAGAAACATTAAAAAGTAATTTTCATGATAAACAATCTCTTCTTTCCCAGAGAGAAGCTTTAATTCAGCAGATTAAAGAAAATAAAGATTTGGAGGAAAAACAATATTTGCAGACAATTTCAAATTTGCAAAACAAAGTTCAAACTTTAGATTGTGAAAGTGACAAATTTAAGCTAGAAATACAAGAAAAGGATGAAAATTTGCAGAAACAAGCTCAGGACTTAAAATTGTTTAAAGATAAGTCTGAAGAGTCTGAGTTACTTAGATTTCAACTGTCTGAGAATATGAAAATAATTTCTGACCTCCATTGTCAGCTGAAAAATGTGACAGAAAAGATAGAAGAATTAAATAAATTAATTGCAGAAAAGGACACACTTTTAAAACAAAAGGAGGAGGAGTGTATTAATTTACAAGCACATAACTCTGAAACTTGCTGTATGCAGCAGAAAACTATAGAATCATTAATGAGTGAAGCAGCACAGTTAAAAGCAAGTATTCTTGAAAAGGAACTGTTGGTAAATAATGTTTCTTCGCTTAATAATACCTTGAATGCTGAACTTCAGGATAAAAAGAATGAATATGAGACCCTGAAGAAGCAAGCTACAAATGTAGAAGAGTTAAACTTGAGCCTCAAAAAGGAAATGTTTGTTCAGGAGAAATTAATAAATGACATTAGTCAGACACTGTCAGAGAAACAGGGTTCTGCTTTGGATAATGCTAATCTTGTGAAACAAGTAAGAGAAGAATTAAAAATAAATGAAGAAAAAGATCAGTTAATTTTACAACTTCATGATCAAATTAATAAACTAACCCAACAAATTCAAAAATTACAAGATAAAGCCCAAGAAAAAGATAGTGCTTTCTTATCTTTGCAGGATAAATTTGCTGTTCAGTGTGAGCAAAGAAGTGAACTCAGTGCTGTTTTGAATGAAAAAGAACAATTTATTGATGGTTTACGTAATTCTTTAAATGAGAAAGATGTTGATATGCAACTAGCAGAGAGTAATGTTCAGGCTCTTAATAATGAGGTTGAACTCCTTAGAGAAGAACTAGAAAAGAATGCAGTGTCTCTAAAGAAACATTTGGACGGAAAAGATGAAAGCATTGCCACTAGCCATAAGCAAATTAATTCTTTGTCAGTTGAATTGGAATCTGCAAAATTAGAGCACCGGAAAGCATTGGAACAAGGTGATCAGTGGAAGCACAAATTTGAACAGAGAGAAATAGATCTACGAGTTCTACAGGAGAAACACACTGAGCAGATAAAGCATATTGAATACTTAAATTCTGAACTTAACATCGTAAGTTCTAAAACCACTCAAGAATGTCACAATTATATACTTTCCATAGAAAAACTGCAACAACAGATAGATTCTTTAACAAATGATAATGCTGTTTTACAAGATAACTTTATTAAGTTGAGTGAGGAAAATAAAGAACTGGTTAAATGCCAGAACCAATTACAGCAGAAATCAAGCGAAGTAGAGGAACTTCACAAAAAAATAGAAACCAGAGAGAATGAATCACAAATACGCTTACATGCCATCTCTATGCAGTTGGAAAATGAGAGAGAACAATTACTGATGCAGGTTAGTGCAAAGAATCAAGAGATCTCTGAATTAAAATTGAACATTGAAAAGCTAGAACAAAATCTCCTTGGGTTAGAAAATAGGCAGGGGGTAGAACTTGATAGGGCAACTCAGCAAATCAAGATTAGTCTTGAGCAAGTAAGTAGCTTGAAAGATAATATGAAATCAAAAGATACTGAAATTCAGTCTTTGCAGCAAGAACATGAGATTATTAACAAAGAGTTATTCAAATGCCTGTCTTCATTATTAAGCAGTAGGTACTTTACCAGTAATAATGATAATGAAGCTGGTCAGCAACCAACTGAAACTAAGGCTGTGTTAGAAAAAATCTTTATTCTAATAAATAGTATTCTTAGTGAAGAAGTCGAAGCAATAGAATTGCAGCAGAGATTTTTAGAAAAAGAGGAAGAAGTAAGTCACTTGAATGATCAGTTGAAAAACATGCAATCTCTGTGGGAAGAAAAAATGATTGTACAGAAGAATGACTTTCAAAATATAAGAGATGCTCAGCAATCTGAGATTGAACTCTTATCAAATAGATTAAGTACTGCTGAAGAAGCTTTAGGTAAGCAACTGTTAGTTTGTGAAGAAAATGAGTTTGCGTTAACAGAAATGAAGAAGCAAGACATTTTTCTCCAGGGAAAGATAGAAAAACTAGAAGAAGAACTTCAAGACAGTTGTAAAACCCTAAACAACAAATGTGAAAAAGTTGAAAAACTTTTAGAAGATCTTGAATGCAAAAATCAGATGATAGAAAACTTAAATTCAGAAACTACTCAGCAGAAAGATTTAATTGCTACTCTAAGCGAGCAATTAAAAGAAAAAGATTGCTCAGTTACTCAGATAATGGAATCTAGGTCAAATGAAATGGTTAAATTTTCAGAAGAAAAAAATGAACTATCTCTCAAATTGCAACAATTACAAGGAATGCAGAATAGTATGGCAGAAGAAGCAAATCTATTATTGCAACAGATAGAAGAACATAAGAAAAAAATTGAACTCAATCAAATTGTGTTGACCAACAAAGAAGCTACAATTAAAGATTTGTTGAACGAGAAGGAACAGACAAATGCTGCTTTGGAAAAATTAAGTCAGGAAAAGGAAACTCTGAAAAAGAAGCTTCAGGCAGCTTTGATAATAAGGAAGGATTTAAACCAGAAAATTAAGAAATTTGAAAAGAGTGATCAGGAATATTCAGAAAGAGAATATAATAAAACACAACATTTATTGGAGCAAATTGATGAATTGAGAAAGCAGTCTAAAAATCTTGAATCTCAACTTAATGAATTGAAGGAGCAATTATTAGAAAAAGATAGCAGGATAGATGGCATGAGCAAAACCTTATCTTCTAAAACAACTTCTTTGGAGATGCTGCAAAAGGAGGTTACAAGATTGAAGGAAACCATTGCTGAACAAAAAACCATGTCTGATCAAAATTTAATACACCTAAATGAGAAAGATTCTTTGCTTGTGAAAATGCAATCTCTGCTATCTGAAAAAGAGAAAATTTATGCTGAGAAATACTCTCAGTTTTTGTTAACCATAGAAAATCTCAAAACTGAAGCATCAAAGAAAGAAGAAACATGCAAGGAAATGAACAGATCAGAAGCTGGTGTAAACACCGAAGAATCTTCCAGCAATGGTGTACCTTGCCCTAGTGAAATTAATCAGCTGGAGAAAGAGAAGGAACTTTTACATAAGAAAATGCAGGTACTACTTGCAGCCCGTAAAGAAAGTACTAAAACAATTCAGAAACAAAAAGAGGAGTATGCCAAATTACTAGCAAATTTTAATGAACTAACAAAAAGCTTTATGTGCATAAAGGAAGACTATGAAGCCCTCCAGATAATTCATCAAAGAAAGTGTGAAGGATTTGAATCTACTATGTCATCATTACACTCTCTGCATGAAGATTCAGAAAATGCTACAACTCTACATGATGGTGAAAGTGCTAAACAAAAAACACTCGAATCAAAAGAGATGGAGAAGAAAAGTCCTGTTATGGTAGAAAAAACAGAAAGCTTAAGCAAGGTGGCAGTAAAAGAGAATGAGAATTATTACAGTCTTATGGAAGAAAAAGAAACATTGAGGAAAGAATTAAGACAGAAGTCACATGAACTTGATAGAAAGGAACATGAACTTAAGAAACTGAAGTTCAGTGTTGAACAATTGGAACAACAGTATAAGCAAGATAATAACAGTATGGTGAATCAGGGAGATTATCTTCGACAACAATTGGGAACTTACAAAGATGAATGGACAGATGTTAGAGCTATTATTGAAACAATAAATGAAACAGCTATTTCCTATAAAATAAGCGATGGAGATGATCTGGAACAAATTGAAAGGTTGAAGCATGATGTTCAACAAGCCAACATACAAATTTCAGAGCAGGATGAAGAAATAAAAAGATTAAGTGATTCTCTTAATGATTTCACAGGCAAAATTGACCATGGAAAGGAAATAATGAAAGAAATTTCCCAAGTACAACAAAATTTATTGAAAAATCAAGAAGAAGCAAAACATTTTAAATTAGTGTTTGAAGATTTGAGGCAAAAAATGGATGAGTACACAAGCAACACAGAAAAATCAAACAAACAATTATTCAGCATGAAAGAGGAATTAAGAAATGCCCACGAAGAAAATAAAAAACTATCGATAGAATTAAACATGCTTCGTGAAATGGGCTTACTGGTTTCTAATACCTATGAAAATACGGTACATGATAAAAGCAGCAAGAATTCTGAAATGGCATGGTTGCATTTTGATAATGTGCAGCCAAGTAGTGTTCAGGATGCAGATATCTCTAATCCATTGCTGGATGTTTCTTACGTAGAGAAAGATTCATTAGATTTTACTTGCACAACAGGAATGACATCAGAAAGACAAAAAAATCAAGATCATCCACCATTAGAAATAACCATGGGACAAAATGTAAATGTAGAGAACTGTCAACTCCAGCAACAGAAATGTGAAGAAAAAATTGGGGACCATCTCCAAAGAAAGCTGCAGGCTGCTTTAATATCACGGAAAGAAGCTCGGAAAGAAAACAGAGTTTTAAAAGATCAAATGGAGGCACTAATGTTAGAAAACAAAGAATTAATTAATAAGACTAATGCCCTTGAATGTCTAGTGTCTGAGTTGAACAGAGAAAAACAAGATTTGAATGAAATTTTGTGTAAAAAGGAGGTTCTTTCAACAGAAAATGTTAGTTTATTAATTGAAAATGAAAATCTAACTGCTGCGTGTGAAAGTCTGAAATCTACAATGGAAACTATAGCTCAGGAGAAAGAAGCCTTTTCTTTTCAATTAAATTCCTTAAAGGATTCTCAGACAGTTGAATTGACAAGTTGGAAAGCTAAACATAATGAATTAAAGGAAGAGTATGAATCATTACTTCAGGCCTATGAAAATGTTAGTAGTAAAATAGCAGAAATGAGGCAGATTATTGATGTCACTAGAAAAGAAAAACAGGAAGCTCTTCATAAATTAAGTTTGAAAGAGTCTGATAAACAAGAACTTCAAAAGTTGCTTCAAGAAGCAAGGGATGAAAATACCATTGTGAAAGACCAGCTAGAACAATTGGTTGAATCAAAAAGCAAGGAAATCACTGAACTATATACTGAAGCAGAAGAGCAGGCTTCTAAGCACAAATTAAGTTTGGAAGAACATAAAAAAATGATTGATGATTCTGCTCTTCAAAACAATAAGCTAATAGAAGAAAACATACATTTAAAAGAAGTTTGTGAGACATTAAAACAAGATCTAGAAAAAAGTCAGAAAGAAAATGTATCTCTTTGGGAGGATTTTAATCTAATAAAATCTGCTCTGAAAGATCTCCAAGTCCAATTGGGATTGAACAAATTTGATGTATCATCTGAGATTAGTGAAAGAGACTCCTTAGCAAAATGCATTCATTTGTTAGCTGGAGAGATCTTAGTGAGAAAAGAGGAAAGTGTACATATTTTAAAACAAGAAAACAAAATTATATCAGAAAAATTAAAAGATCAAGAGACAGACAATTTATTTAAGTTAGAAAATTATTCTAAAAATTTTAATCAAGAAATAGTAAGTCTGGATGAGAAAATTAAAATATTAGAAGATGACAAATCTCTGTTACAAGAAGAATTAGAAAATGTTCAAGAAATATCTTGTAAAGTAAAAAATGAAAAAGAATTTTTGGAGACTGAGTTGCTCAATCACATTAAAAAATTGGATCAAATGACAGATAGTTTGAATGCCAAGGAATTACAAATAAATGTACTCACACAGAAACTAGAAGATATAGAATCAGAGAAATCTAGCACAATTAGGGAAAAAGAAGAGCAGCAGCAAGTTATCAGAGTATTTGAAGAAAAAATAAAATATGCTCAGAGGGACAATAATGGCACAAAGAACAAAACAAAGGAATTACAAGAGCTGCTGAAGGAAAAACAACAAGAAATTAACCAATTGCAAACAGATTCTATTAAATACCAAGTAATAATATTAGATTTGGAAAAGTCACTGAAATTGTCACAAACAAGAAATGAAAAAACTGAGAAAGATTTAAGCAATGTAGAAGAAAAACTTACTAAATCAAATGAAGAGTTGCAGAATCTAGCTGAAAAATTCTCTTTACAAAAGATCTTGTTGGATGAAGCTAATGCAGAAATAGAGAAACTAGCCATTGAAAACCTAAACAGTAAAAAAGAACCTAAAAAGAAAGAGAAACAGATATTAGTTCAGAAGAGACAATATGAGAATCAAGTTGAACATGGCCTACAGAAGCTAAAAACAGCTTGCCCAAAAGAATGGACGAAATTAGAAGAAAAATTCCGTATTCTTCAGCAAGAGAAAGAGGAAATCCTTGGTGAACATCATATGCAGAAAGAAGCTGACATTAGGGACTCTCAGAATAAGAACCTTCAAAATGAGTTGAATGATGATCTAGCGAGATTGGCAGCTTTTCCCTACTCTGTTCCAAGAGACAGGGAGAGAGTCATTGAGAATAAACAGCAACAGACAGAGACCAGTGATAGATTAATAACATCCTTACAAGAAAAAACAGAAGTAAAAATGTCTCAAATTCAAGAATTGGAACTTAAAAGTTCTGTGTCAGAAGAAGCCAAGAGTGTAATGCAGGCTTCTGTGGATTCACACAATTTTAATGAACTTTCTCAAATAGAGGCAGAGAATATCACTTTGTGGAATAAACTGCATGTGTTGACAACTGCTCTGGCATCCAAAGAAGATGCTTTGCATGCATTAATTAAAGAAAACACATCTCTTAACCACCTTATTAAAAATAATACTGTTGAAAAAGAGATGGAAGCACTGAAGAAAAAATTGACAAGAAAAGAACAGGAAACACAACAGCTTCTGTTAGAAAAAAGTGAAATCGAAGCTGAGTTGGAAAAGCAGTTGGCCATTTCTGATCAAATGAAGATAATACTGAATAAGAAAGACATGGAAATTTCTGTTCTGATTTCATCAAAAGACACTGGTTATCTCACTCAGATACAAACAATGCATCCACAGCAAATTTCAGAGTATGAGCAGCAGATAAAATATCTACAGATAGCCAAAGAACAGTCGGATGAATCCTGTCAGAAGATGCAAAATGAATTAAAAAATGTACAGGTGAATGTTGACAAAGCATCTCAAAACAGAGCTGAGATTGCCAATGAAATAGATACTTTAAAGAAGGCAATGTCATCGCTTCAGAATGACAGAGATTCCCTTTTTTCTAAGCATAAATATCTAGAGTGTGAGCACAGAGATGCTTTATCTGAGAAAGAGAAATTAATAATTGACAATGCTAATGAGACTAGAACATTGAAACAAGAAATAAGGAAGCTCTTGAATCAGATAGATGATCTTCATTCTGAAAATGCAATGCTCACTGCACAACTCTTAAAGTACAGGGAAGATCTGAATCAAGTATTGTCACTAAAAGATAACCAATTGAAAGAATTGCTTACAGAAAAATTGGACTACATTAAGAGTCTTCAACAGGAAAAATTTGAACTTCTGAAAAAAATAAAAGAACTCCAACTGTCCATGAAAGTACAGGAGGAGATAACTGAATCTCTAAGACTGGAAAATGGAAAATTAACATCAAAAGTGTGTGATTTAGAGATTCTGATTGCTTCCATAAATAAAATGCATTTGGAAGAAAATAGACTTGATCAGAAAAAAGAACCTCATATTGATTCGGGGCCTGAAGAAAGTTTAGAGCGATTACCTGCACTCCAGGAATTGGTTATCAAAGAGAAAATAAATAGAGACTGTGATGCTAGATTACTGGACAATGAAACCATTGGATTACCACAAAGGTTGTTAGAAGTCCAAATGCAGAATAAAGAACTAACATCTAAACTTGAATCTTTTGGAAAAGCTATGACAGCTCTGCAGCATGATAGAGAGAGATTAATGGAAGATTTCAAGGTTTTTCAAAGCAAGTCTACGTCTGAACTTGCATATGAAAAAAAACAAGCGGATAAATACAAAGCTGAACTCAAAGATTTTAAATCAAGTATTCTTGGTGTGATGGAAAAAAATGCCTTTTTAAGTCAGACGCTGTTAAAAACTGAAGGCAACTTCACTCTTCATCAGCTGACTGATGAAATTGGAAACCTGTGCAAGAGATTGAAAACCCAAAATCTTGAAATTAGTAGACTTTCCTGTGAATGTGAGACTTATGTTCAACAGATGAATGCCTTTTCTAAGGCTATGGCCAGCCTTCAGGACGATCGAGATAGACTTTTGCAGGAACTTTCCAAACTGAGATTAGCTCATGAAGCTAAACAGGCCTCAAACCCAGTTTCTATACTGTATGACTGCAACAGTGAGATTAGTTCACTTAAACATAATTTGAAGAGTCTTCAAGTGGATAGGGACAGACTGGTAAGTTGATGCCTTACAATATTATACAAAATAGAGGCCAAGGCGGCAATATTATGCACACCCAGGAATAGGTAACATGAAACACAGTGGGACTTACTTCAGAGTAGATATGCATAAGATAATTTTGTATTTTTTTTTCTTTGAATACATTTAAAATTACTGGTTGAAAAAAAGGTAATTATAGCAAAATAGGCAAAAAAAAGTTAATGCTTTTCTCTTCCATAGACTAAAGAAGGAACTAATTCTGCAACAACTGACATCTTGAAACTGAAAGCCAAAGTAGATGAACTTGAGAGAGACTTGAACCAGACAAAAGCTTTCCAAGAAGAAGCTGAGAAAGAAAGAGCCTCTTACCATAATGAAGTAGTTGCTCTGAGGTAAAGTAAATTTTAAATATTATATATAAAAGCCCTATGATTACTTATTTTCTTTTAACGTGCAAAAGGGAACAGATCTTGTGCATTACATGTATATTAGCTAGTATAGTGTACCGGTGTGTCTTTGTGTCTGTGTGTATTTTTATGATTTGAAAGTTTAAGATACCACAATTAAAAGTTCAGAAAGAGCAACCTAAGCAGGAGGGAAAATCTCATAGTAATGTGAGAAAATGTGACATAGTGGATTGGATTGGATTGAAATTCCAGGACACATTACTGGTAACATTAGGCCAATTAATGACTGCCTGCATGAGTTCATATAACCTTTATATGAAATTTCTATGGAAAGATCAGATAGAAATATTTTAGTTCACAGGTTTTTTTCCATTGAAACATGCATCAAACCAGCCCCATGAAATTGAAACAAGAACAATCAATGTTAAGATTAGGTTCACGAAGTAGTCTAACTCTTTATTATTACCTTAATGTTGTTGCTCTAGAAAAGAAAACCACCGTCTGCTGACTGAATCTCAAGCACTTCAAAATCAATTCCAGGTATCTCTTGTAGAAAAGGAAAAGCAGGTTGCAGAACTAAAGAAAGTGAACCACGAAGTGACTCAAAGAGCTGTATCTCCTGATAGCCATTACTCAGTGAAGGTAAAACCACTACAACATCAAACGAAATAGGCAAAATATATTGTTTGCATTTTATATTAAAATTTGAATTTATATCCACATCAATTTCCAAGCTATAAAATCCTTGGAATAGAAATCTTGCATCTAAATGTACTTCCTGGGAATAAGTTAGTTGAAGAGAATAAAACTAACTGAAATGAAAATAAATAGCCTAGGAAAACCACACTTTGGAGTTGCCTGACCAAGATGTCAGTTTTCTCTACCATTAGTGTATAAAACTTGGAATATTTCCAGTCACAGAATTGATATTATAAAGTGTGCTGCTTCAAGCCAACAATATGATAAAACTCATTTTTTTCATATGTTTACTGCATTATTATAAACAGCAGCATAAATGCCACAATCTGTAGCTAGGCCACTTCCGACTCCAGCTCCCTTTTTCAGCCAAAACATTGGGTTTTCTGTTGTGCAACAACTGTATTTCTATACTACCAGATGGCACTAATGGCCAATAATATTAGTATTGCAAAGATAAGGTTTGGAAATAGGTGTTTAAAAAAGACACACAATTCTTAATCCCTCCACCACACCATAATTCTGAGAGTACATGTTCACCCACTGTTGCCTCACACAGAACATCATGTTGGTCAGAAGGGAGATGTTTTGGCTAGCTGGTAGCAAGTAGGTTCAGAATTTGAAGGCAATAATTTCAAACCAGGGATGAACTCCCTAGAATCAGCATGTAGTTGTGAAGGATCCTTCTGTGGATTTGGGAATATGCCAACATTCAAAGTGTCTTTCAGTTTTTGCTACCTTTTGGTACTTTTTCAAGGGAGAGAAACATGTCACTTTGTCTTTTTTATCTTAATGGCAAGTAGCAATAAAGGTAAAAGACTTGAAGTAAGAGTGATTATATGTAGTTTGAAAAGCTTGTTAAATAATCTTTTCTAAGCATTGTCTGTGTGGTATGGATAATTTTGTAGCCAGTGATAATATTTACAATACAATGATGCAATTGGCAAAGTTTGTTAAATAACTCTAATGTAGGTATGGTGAAATTTATCTTACACATGCAGAGGAAAGAAAGTACAATATACCACTTCCATTTTTTCATGATACCACTTCAGATGCTTAATGGTCTTAAAAGTCTTAATGGGACAGGCTTATATACATGGTTTCTATGTATATGGTATTCCTGTTCCATTCAATAATAGTGTGACAATATTATTACAGTAATGCCCACATTCCAATTCCTAAAAAAAAATGATTTACTTCTCCAGTAGGAAATATTTAACATAGCAAATGAGTTTCTGTTCAAGCTCTCATGCATTAGTTATCAACGTATATCAACATATTAGTACATATAAAATATATATACTTTTTATAGCATGGATACAATGCTTATAAGACAATACAATACAATCTTTATTCAAGCCCAGGTTAGTCAAGAAGCTTGATGGCATGTATATCTTAGGCACATACTATGGCATCTACTACAGAGAGTTGTAGTTATAAATACAATGTAGTGATAAATTTTCATATTTGTCTTCCTGGAAATAATGTGATAAAATTGTGGCAAGAGCAGTGGGAGAAATTCAACAGGATGCATTCAAAATTGACATTGTATGCAATCACATTGTAGACTATGTATAGCCAATCTAAGTCACATTGTCATGATCTTATATGTTGTGCAAGGGATTGGAATCTGTTACTCTTGCTGGAAGCACAGATGTCTCTGATCAAATGAAGCATATATTAGCTGAAAGAACTCATTTACAGAGTGAACTCCAGCGTTGCTTTCAGGAGCTGAACCAGAGAGAATTGAAATTCCAACAAATAAACTCAAAGGTAAGTATGAAGATACAGCAAAACATAGTACTTGATAGTTGTATATGGAACCATGGAAATTCATTCAGTAATACATTTCCATGTACTATACTAACTTCTGCTACAAGTTAATTTGGAAAAAAAATCAGATTTTTATCATAAATATAATAAATATAATATTACATAAATATAATAAAAGTGTTCAAAATTTTAATTTCCTTCTTGCTAATGCCTTAGCACAAGCCTAAGCATGTAAGCATCTCTATTTAGGATTTAGTAAATGGTGTGAAGCTCAGTATAGAAATAATGTGAAACTATAGACATCTGGGTATATGTGTATTCTTTCAAATAAATACACAATTTTGATTTAATGTAGAAATTGGCTGTCTAATGATAATATTTAGATTCTTTTGGCATGTCTGGGCATATTCATGAATTTAGCCATTTATCCAATTCAAATTATTGCAGCTAATGCAGTCAGTGCAAGAAAATGCTGTATTGTCTGCTCAACTAAAAATGGTGTCCCAAACTTTACAAGATAATCAACTTCGCTGTAATGACCTCCAGAATCGTTACTTGCAGCTTGAAAGGGACTATCAGGTACAAGTTGCTTCTGCTCAAGTTAACACCCAGGTAAGAAGGATTGGCAATTTTGAATAAATAGACACCAAGGAATAGCCTGCATGGAAAGTACCATAGCCTTATCCACATAGTTAAGTTTGAATTAATTTCTGAAGATCTAGAAGTTACCAGTTTTCTGATGTGCTATTTATCTTTACTAGTAGAAGCAAATCACTTAAGTCTTGAGACTTTAGTTCCAGTTTTTCCAAATAGAATAAATAGTTGTGGGAAGATGAAGGGATCAAGGAAATGTAATTTTCTCTGCTTTCTTGAAAGAGCATATCTATATCTTATACTTTAAAAACCTAGAAGACAGTACATAGATATGGCAACAGTCTACTCAAGTCAGAAAGCTTTGGTGTTTGTGCCAGTGTGCATCAATACGCTATTTTTTTGCAAGCTTACTCTAGATATGCATTGTCATTCTTACATGCATACATAATCTTCATGCTGCTCTTTTTGGGGGGCAAGACGATCATGCAAAATGCAGAAACGGAATATTTGAAGTACAGGTAGTTTTCAACTTAACAACCATTCGTTTAACAACTGTTCAAAATTGCAACAGCACTTTTAAAAACGTGACTTATGACCAGTCATCATTCTTATGACTTCGGCAGCATCCCCAAAGTTACATGATCAAAATGTGGACGTTTGGCAACCAGCTTATATTTATGATGGTTACAGCAGCCCAGGGTCATGTGAACACTATTTGCGACCATTGCAACCAGCCAGCTTCCAACAAAGTCAGTAGGGGTAGCTGGATTCACTCAGTGATCACGTGATTCACTTAATATCTGCAATGATTCACTTAACTGGCAAAAAGATTGTAAAATTGGGCCTAATACACAGAACAACCTCCTTGCTTAGCGGTGGAAATTTTGGTCCCAATTGTGGCAGTAAGTTGAGGGAATACCTATAAGGCAAAAAAAAAAAAAAAAGTAAAGCTATAAGATAAGAAAAACAAAGAAAATACAACTAAAATCTAGTTTACCATTTAGTATTCCTCCCCATATACTACACCTATATATTATTTTCTGACCTTGAAGACAAATCATCCTTTTATCACATCCAAATGCAACTTCATGCACTGTCTTTTTGTTCTTCAGATTTCACATTTCTTTTTGAGGGTATCAGTTGCATTTAATCCCAATCTCAGTTTTTCCCTCCTTGATCTACTCACAGTCCCTTCATACATTTGTTTTGTAATCCACTACCAGAAAACTCTATGATAAATGCAACTAAGCCTCTTATGTATAGGTAATCTTCGACTTACGACCACAATTGAGCCCAACATTTCTGTTGTTAAGTGTAGCATTTGTTAAGTGAGTTTTACGACCCTTCTTGCCACAGTTGTCAAGTGAATCATTGCAGTTGATAAGTTAGTAACCCGGTTGTTAAATGAATATGGTTTCTCCATTGACTTTGCTTATGAGAACATTGCAAAAAAATGATCACATAACCTTGAGACCCAGCAACAGTCATAAATACGAACCAATTGCCAAGCATCTGAATTATGATCACATGATGATGAGGATGCTGCAAAGGCTGTAACTGTGAAAAACAGTCAGAAGTCACATTTTCAGTGTGGTTATAACTTTGAACAATCACTACAATGAACTGTTGTAAGTTGACAACTATCCACGTTTCCTTTATTTTGGAATTAACTATAAAGAAGTGAAAATTTACTTATTTCAATAAATGTGGTGTAAGTTTAATTTTTTACTTTTATGAATGGTTTTCTCATAAATGGCATAACGGTATTGAACATCAACATCAATATTGAAATAGCATGTCATGTTACTGTTTTAGAATGACCTTCCAATTGAAGTTCCTCCAGGAGCTCCTCAAGAAAGAGCTGCAGTTACTGTTGAAATAGATGATATGGAACTCAGCCAACTCAAGAAAAGGTTGCTATATATTTATGTGGTAGTAATAGTTGTTGCAGTAGTAAAATGCATTTTGTTGGTTAAGATGTAAATCACACTATGATATAATTTAAGGAAAGGGCATTAGTTTAACTTTAAATATTTAAAATAATTCTTAAAGTGAGTAATTTTAGTATAGTAATTGAATAAAAGAACAAATAAATAAAAATAAGACTATTTTTTTATTATGTGTAACTTACTTCACTTGTGGGTTTGCACTAGACTTGTCGATCTTGAGGGACAACGTAATTCAGAGCAACAGACCATAATACGATTGACTGAAAGGCTCTCAGAAGAAAGAAATAGAAGAAAAGTTGCAGAAGATGCTTTGGGACTATCTGAGGAACAGATTAAAAGGTAGACATACATAGAGAGATCTTACTGAGCTTGATTTCAATAGACAAACATTTATGTCACATTTATGAAAAACATGTTGCTACAAGACCTGGAATATACAGACATATGAAACACTTCACGATGGACATAGCCATTTCTTTAGATTTGATGTACAACCAAGAATTTTTTTAAAAATGCCTTCTTGAATTATTGACTATGGGATTTCTGTACATTGTAAATATTTGGAAACAAAAATCAGTCTTACAAATGCAATACGGCTGTACAACTATGGGAGTATAAGAATTCTGTAACATTCAACATTGCCCCGAGGAGTCATGTTTCAGGAAGCAATTACTAGATAAACTTCAGAACATTGATTCAAATATATTATTTTACGACTACTGAAGTGATGAAATGTGAAATGTTATTATAGCTCTATAAATAATAATATTTATAGTTATCACTTTTGTGACTGCAATTATAGTTTCTGATACTAATCCATCTAATCGCTGTATATGCTAATCTGATCAATGGATATAGCATTGGCTCATAAGCAAATTAATATACTATTCCATATCTTTGTTTTTTCAGTTATTTTAACAAATCTGTCCCCTTTTTATGATTGAAATTATGATTTATTAAAGCCACATATGTCAACTGAGGTATTTCACCAATAATGCATATTACATAAATGCATATGATTAGCTTTTGTGCAACCCAGTGTCCTAAATTTGACATGTGACACCCCTGTTTGGCTTGGCGCCAAAGTTCTTGTAAGACTTTTTCTTCTAGCTCATTAACCTGTCTGAGGTAGTTCTTTTGGGAGATTCAGCCCATTTTCATGAGGTGAGGAGAGATGAGCTGGAAAACATGCCTTTTCTCCTACAATGGTGCCTTTGGAACAGTCTTCTTCTGGAAACTAGGCTGGTCCCTGTAAGATAAATGTTTTATTGTCTGCTAATATTCTTTTTATCATAGAGGTTTTATTATATTAAATTGTTATATTTGGGGTCTTGTTTTGTTTTTGGATGATTCTTTTATTATATTTTTGTTGTAAGCCACCAGAAGTTGGAATTATTTGCCAGCATAAAAATTGAAAAAGTAAAGAAAATGAATAGGACTTTAATTTTAAAAAATCTCACCTGCTTGAAAAGTAAGAAAATCTAACATTTTGATTTGAAAAAAAACCCATCAGTATTAAGAATCACGATTCAAAGAAAAGTGTACATAAATAAATAGTTGGTTATTGCTTAAATTTTTTTGAGATCTTGAACTCTATTAACTTTTCTTTCAAGGCTTGAAATGATTACTTACAGATCATCACCCAGGGATTATGCTGTTCAGATGGAATCTGATGAAGAAAGAGAAGCTCTGGTCATCAATCCAAATGAACATATTGTAATGCAAAAGGTAAGCTCATAAGATGAAATCTCTCTCATTGATGTGAAAATAACTTGCATCATATAAAAAAAGCAGAGATCATGTGATGAAAATAATTTCCCATTAGACTTTGTGTCTCTAGATTCTTTTTAAATTATTTGCTTTGCATCCAGGACTGAAATAATTCTGTTATTTTAACAAAATTCTGGTTATACTGTTTTCTCAAATGCCACTTGATCTCACCTTTCAAGAGTTGCAATATTTGAATCATTTAAAAAAACATACACAACTATCGAAGTGCTGTTCTTTGAAATGCCATTGAATTACTAAGATGTCTATGTTAAAGTGCAATCCTCTCTGTAAATATGGAAATAATTGTGGAGGTTGATTAAGACTGGAAACTCAGTTGATCATAAAACTCAGCAGGTATCCTTAAGCCAATAACTAGCTCTGTCTCCTAAAACTATAATAATAGTAATAAAAAAGCAAGTTTAGTTCTTGGAGAAAGAAATATGTCAAAGAAATGGATAAAGTAACTAGAACATCTAAGGGTACAATCACTTCAGATGATATATGACACTTAAAATTGAATGAATTCTTTCATTGTTTAGTTTTACTGAATTTGCATGCCGATGACATGATAATATTTGGTGTGCCTTGGTGGCGCAGTGGTTAGAGTGCAGTACTGCAGGCTACTTCTGCTGACTGTCGGCTGACTGCAATTTGGCAGATCGAATCTCACCAGGCTCAAGGTTAGCTCAAGGTTGTTCCATCCTTCCGAGATCGATAAAAAGAGGACTGATCGTTGGGGGCAATATGCTGACTCTGTAAGCTGCTTAGTTAGAGAGGGCTATAAAGCACTATGAAGCAGTATATAAGTCTAAGTGCTATTGCTATTTGTGCAAGCTGTCCCGACAATTAAATCAATTATTGGATTATCAAATTTATCAAATTTATGTGCCTATGAAAATTTTTGCATCACAATTATTGGCTAAGTCTGTGTTTACTGAACAGATCTAATAAAGAATTTCCAGTGTATACTTTTAAACAAGGTATATTCTTTGATTGTGTGCAGGTAAAAGGAGGAACACATTCTATTAGGAGATGGATTCGGGGACGAAGTATTTTCTGCTCCAAGTTGCTGACCTCACGGGCAAAATCTCGCTATCTTTTTCTTGGTTATTTGGTGATGCTACATCTTCTGGTTGTCTTATGTCTAACAGGCATCTTATAAATGCACTGAATTTGCTGTGTGACTTATTTTGTGTGCCAATTTGAGATAATGGACTTCTCAAAAGCTACTGTAAAGCTATGCACTGGATACAGTTTATATATTTTCAGTCTAAGGTATGATTTCAACTTCATTAAGAAGTTTTAGATGTACATCCAGTTGTTCCAAAGTTGATTTGAGTAGCTCTGTAACAATGGAATATTATATTTGCTAAGAAAACACATTATCAAAACACACTACTAGAAGCTGTTGCAATTGGGATGTTTAATATATTTGGGGAATATGGAATAGCTGAACACTGTCAAATCAGTTGTAAATGCTGTCTTTTCTATATAAATTTATTTTAACAGAGTTGAACTATACATTTGGGGAAAACTATTCTCAACTATTGGGTTTCTTTGCTTCTTGATTATAACAAGGAGCTCACAGAGTGCAATATAGGGAGGGAAAGCTGGAATCATTATGAATTTCTCAACTTTAAATAAAATCTTAAGAACTGAACTTGTCTGTTATATATTGAATGCTTACTGTAGTTTGTGCACGAGGAGATTAGCAATAACTAATTTTTTTCCTAATGAAAAATAGGGAAGGGACAGTTTTTGAAAATTTAAATTCTTGGAATTGGATCCAAAATAACAACAACTAACTATATTATTTTTTATTGTTTGCTGAGAGACATAAAGGAAATTTTTTTGTTGCATAAAAATTTATGATCTGACTAATAATTCTGATTACCTTTCATATTGAAAGGAAAAAGTGTTTGTCATAAGAAGCAATTCTAAGTATCATTTTAAGTATACTATTTTTTGCTTTATTTTTTTTGTAAAAAGATAATTTTCATTACTGAAAAAGAGGAATTTTTTTCAAGGGTAATTAATCATTATCAGGAGCTGGCACTGAAAAAAGACCAACACTTACAGATAGAATTCTTTCTTTGTATGGTAGATCCAGGTGTGCCAAAGTACATAACACCTGAAAAGTATTTAATAGGGAAAAGACAAGGGAATACAAAGGATCATTATTGAAAAGATCTGACAACTAGCAAGTTGTCAACTTGACCTGACGACACAAGCCTGAAGATGATCAATGAGACTTCATTGAAATGTTGCCTAGATACTTCCAATCTTACACGGGAGAAAACCTGAATAACCAAAGATCCACATACAAATACCCGCGAGAACTTCAGAAAATATATATGTGTGTGTGTGCGTGCGTGCGTGTGTGCACGTCGCGCTCTTAATGTTCATTTTGAAATCTTCAACTGCAAATATTGTCTGTTTTTGACTAGAAAAATTAATCTTGGTAAAAGGTGTATGAGTAGTGTTAAGTCTGGAGCATGGGTGCGAATAATGGAGACGAGCTGGTAGAAACAGTGAACTTCAAACTCTTAATTTACATGGTGTGACAGCTCAAACTGGAGGGCTGCTATAGCCTTCCTTATAACTATTCAACCAATAGCAATCCTAGAGCGCTAGCTCCGTTAACCAATGAGAATGGCCTGTTAATGGCCAATCAGATGCTCCTGAACGGACCAATCCGATCCTGCTATTAACAGCCAATCAGAAGTGCAGGGCCAGAACCCTGCACTTGACTTCAAGCTCAAGATAACTTGATTTGGCATTATTCATTCACAATAAGTAATATTTTTTTAATACCATACCTGCAAAATTGTTACATGCTTTTAAGAGTAACTGAATTACTGGAATGAATGATTCACTCAGAAGGAATCTTAAAAGTTATTTACTACAATGTTCTGCTCTCACGTCACACTGAATAAGTCTGCTCCACTTCTTCACACGCATGAAATATTAGAAGATCACTATTCTGCTTTGAATTGAAGATTAATCTCTGGAATAGAAATATATTTCTATACAGTCGGGAGCATGTGCTGTGATCCCTAAGTATAATTTTTAGCTTGCAAGCTGTGAATGCCGAGCTATCTCCATGCTGAGTAAAAGTAGTTTTTTCTGTAGTCGTTCACAGGTATTCTGCAGAACATGTGAGGACTGCTTTTTCCAGCCTCACACTCTAGATTTATTGAGCCAGTTCTGGAATTGGGAATTAGAATTATTTGAGGACACTAAATAAAGGATTGGCGTAGGGAACTGAAGATGTACCATATAACCATGTGAACATAGGTACTTGGCCAAGAAATCATTTTAAAAGAGTTGTGGGTATAACTCGATTCTCCCAACCTAACACACTGCTTTTAGTATAGTATACTTTATAATGGATTGGATTAAGATTAGTTACTCATAGAATAGATCTAAACCAATTCCAAGAATAACTAAGCCTCTTTTGAGAGGCTGGGTTAAAAAAAAGTGCTATAGATCATACAAACCAAAACCAAACAAAGAGAGAAGAAAATGACCAGCAATTATGTGTCACCCACAGTTTTCAGGCATAGAGTCATCCTATCCCAAGATAAGGTAATTATTTTATGTTTGCTTTCTTCCAAAACCTGATGACAAGTTGAATGGTTCATGCCATACTATTGTACTTGGTTACTTTTTTTCTTTTGGAACCACAGCCAGTGGAGTGTGAACAAAATTTCTGACAGTTAACTAAATAATTTAATGAAGCAAATTGGTTAAGGAAACAAAGTAAGAAAAAGGATTGGGAAGCAAAGACAAAGCCAGTTTAACAACCTACAATGGGAAATTATCCAAGAGTGCCAGAAATTGTGCCCTAATTTATCCAGCCTGTAAAGTGATAAGCATACCCTGAAAAAAATGTTTCCAAAAATGGCACAGCAGATCTATATAGTCTAGTACTCCATCCCACAAACGGCTATATAAATGTAACAGAAAGTGAGAGGATTTCATTTGTTCCAAGACAGCTGTTGCATTTTTATTGCCTCCTTGTATATTTTTGGTAAGTATTTAGTAGATACCTTTTTCACATTTGACAAAAAAACTTTGATTTCATTTTTTAAAAAAGCTTCTGATCTATCAAAGCATATTTTAATATATTACATTGTTAATTAAATTTCTATAGTCTGTAGACGTCTGAAAACAATTTTAGCAAATACCCAAGCTATGCTATTTGACATTTTAATTCATTTTAACGGTATAGATAGAATGGTTTAGCTTGGTTTCAGTACTTTGTTGGAACAAATTCTGTTTCTGCAAATATTCATCCACTTTTTCTGAGGAAATTTCTTGACCTTTGTATAAAGAGTATAATGTTAGAATTCTTTCACATATCCACATTATCTGCTATTGCAGTATTTATATCTTATCTCTTTAAACATCATTTTTTCTTTTGCAATTTGTATGCCAACCATGTCACCATTTTATTTGTAAATTGAAAATGCCTTTTTTGCATCATTTATGAAGAAATCCATTTGTTTTTAGTAGAGAAGCATGTTCTGAATTCCAAATACTTTTGAGAAAAATACATTTCAGTGCATCAATTTTTTTTGTTCTTTTCTATTCAATTCTAGTTAATCGCACCACACCTTAAAAAATGATTGAAATATTCACTTTGTCAATCTAAACTAAATCACCTTTGGCTTTCTTTGAGTTCCTGAACTTTATTGAATGAATGGCTTCTTAAAAGGGGGAAGATTAATGGGGATAAATACCTGCAACAAGAGCATGTTGTACATTTCAATATGTCTAACAGAGATGCGGTAAAAATTCAAAGTGTATGGGTTCTAATGGCTTCTGCCAGGTACTTCATTGAACAATGTCTCCATTGCAAGATGAATGGAAAAAAACATGTTTTCAGCAGTGATTTAAGTACATTGGAAATAGATTTTTATTTCCAGAGAAAAATGGGAATATTTCTTTCTTATACCATGTTGCTTATCACTATCTAATGTAGCACAAGTGAAGGGAAAGCACCTAGCCTTACAGGTGAACTTCAGACTTTCAAGAGAAGTCTATTGTACTTTTCGTTTATGGTAAATAAACCTGGTCCTATCTCACTCCACTTCCTAGAACAGTTTTTTTTTGATAAGGGTTCACAATTCACAAATACAGAATAGTTCTTGTAAGTGAGCACTTACAGTAGTGGGAACAGCTGCCATTTCAAAGTATTAACCAAAGCTTTCCAGAGGGTCTATCTTTAGATCTTTTCTGCTGAGAATATTTATATTGTGGGGATAATTTGGGTGGGTGAGGAGCATGCTGCTGCTGTAGATTAGCTTCAAATAACATACTTGCTTTATGTGCACATTGAGCATAATCTAAGCCACGAGACTTTCTTGTGTTAATTACATAATGATGTCTTCATATGAGAAAAAAATAACAGGCAGACGCTGCTCCCTTGACCCACCTCCCAGAATCTAGTTATTGAAATAGGAGGTTGTAGATAGAGATATTAGACATCTATACATGCACAAATAGGATTCTCCTATCTGCTCAATATATTAGTATCAGGAGTAGGTAGGTCTTGTAGTAAAGCTCAGATGCACTTTCTATCAAGAGTTAACCTGAAAAGTAGAGAGGGAAATTTGAGTATTTTCTCCAGGCAAATCTCTCACTCACTCCCACTCTGTGTGATTAAAAAGTAGTAGGGAGTAAATTTAATTAGGAAATAGACAACTTCTCCCCTATTGTTCTGATAAATATTCCTCTAAGAAAACTTAGTTGAATTACTCAAATTCTAAGCAAGATTAACTTGCCCAAATTTCAGTCGTTACTGAGGACTGCACAAGAGTTAAGATCCTCAGTTTGACATTTCTCAAGAGAATTTGATATATGCCTACCATATTTGAAGAGATTACACCTATATACAGAAATGCATGCATATCTAAGAGATGTACAGTATTTTGGCTATGCAGCTGAATAGAGATATGGGTGGGGTGGATTGTGCATGCTCTTAAATTGTAATATGTGGAATGAAGCAGACTTTTTTTGCTCATTTTTTTCCCCCACTCAACAGTCAAGAGTGTTCTATGGGAATCTTTTTAACATTGTGAATCCCCTAGAAATGGCATCTGGATTTGACTGTAGGCATTGCCATTTCTCCTATTCCCAGCTGTTTACCTAGTAGAATATAAAAAGTCTGAAGCCTTGTGCTCAGGATGTACTAATAGATATATAAAATCTAAAAACGTACAACTGTGCTTCAAATGGATATTCTTTATAAATGGAAGCCTTCCAAGATTTTTGATAATGCTGAGGGTGTTATAAGAAGATTTGTATGCATGAAACAATACATACAAATTCAACATGCTTGAAATCCAGAAATAGGACTCCTATTTCTGCACATCCATGCACCTTTGAAAAAGTATGAGTTGTTTTGCTCTTGTTTCTCTGCATCCTAAAGCTTCATCTTGATGCCATTCATACTGTTAATCATTCTTGTTTTATATATTTCTGTTTAATCTTGCCCATCTGTGCTGCTTGAACCATTGAACCAGCTCTTTGTATAATGAGTACTTCGAGATATTTGTTTTTCACTCATTTTTAATTAACTCTTCCTTCTTAATATATATTTTTGATTATCTTTGTTCTAAAAAGAGCTTCTGCTAGTAAACAGTGGAATCCATTTTCATTGACGTTCCTTATAATCTCCATACTGCTGTTTCCAACTCATGAAGAGATATTCAGGGGCACAAGGGGTGCCAAGAAGAAGAAAAGCTTGTTCCTTTCACCCCATACATAAACATCTTGTGAGCAGTTGCAGTATTTTATTTGTATCTTTAAAAAAGCTTAAAGTTCTAGTATTGCCCCAAAAGAGGAACATTTAAGAAACAAACAAATGGGTCTAAAGATCTTATGACCAGTTCCTTCTCAGGTTATTTCAGCTTGAATATAATTAAAAGGAGCACTTTCATATTAATTGATTTGTGTATATATTTTCTGAATTTATTAGAAGCTATATTATGTGGTTTGCTCCCTGTTTGTGTAAATGATGTTTGATAGTTTAAATTATTTCCCAAACGCCAGACCTATTTTTTTCCCCTCTGACTTTTGCTGAAAGGATAGTGAGGAGTCATGGGTGATGATGATGAAACCACAGCTCTTGTATGTGATAATGGTTCTGGCCTGGGCTTTGTAAGGCTGGATTTGCAGGAGACAATGCTCTCTGGGCTGTTTTTCCTTCTATTGTTGGATGACCTTGGCGCCAGGTCAGTTTAAATAATATAAATAAAAACCCTGACAATTGATGTTAAGTCAGTCCTTACTATTTTAAAAGTCACTGCATTTGATTTGAGTACATCTCAAAAACCATTAAACATTTTTCAACCATTTATAAAACTGGATACCTTTTTTTAAATCTCCCATTCCGTATGTCGGAAATGAACTGAAGATAGCAGATCAAATTGGGAGGCTAAAACTGACAAGGTGGTGAGCAAAACTTTATTGTGAATAGAAGAAACTGGCAGGAGATTCTGAGAAAGAGCAAGGAAGTTGCCATCCAGAGGAGGATCAAGAAGGTGGCTGTTGTTCGTTTTTGTGCATGTTCTTTTTTTACATGTGTGTTGCGATGAGCAATGTATGAAAATCATCCCCTGCAGCTTCCATCTTGACTTTATTTTACCTTTCCTGTCTACACATTGCACAGTGGCAGATAGGACAGCACTCCAGAGGGTTAACATCATTGCCCAGAAGATATTGGTTGCCCTCTCCCCTCTTTGGAAGAACTTTATAGCTCCCATTGCCTTAAAAAAGTTCAAAACATTCTCAAAGATCCATCTCATCCTGGGAACCCTTTTTTTTTAAACTATTACCATCTGGCAGATGGTACAGAATAATAAAAACAAGGACAAATAGGTTCTATCCCAAGGCAGTAGCTCTCTTGAATTCTACTGTATAGTGCCGGGGTTTTCAATTCAATGTGTGGAGTGTGAAAGATGTGTGTTTGTGTTTATTTTCATGGTCATGATGTGTTTGATTTCATTATACAAAGTGCAATGACAATAAAGTAAACTAACTAACTACACTCCTGCCAATTACTGTCCTGCTTAGCTTCTGTTAGTTGAGGAAAATGGCTGCATTGCCTAGTGATAGGTATAGAACTTCGCACAAAATATTTCAGAATGAAATATTGTTTAATTCTTTGATGTTATTGATGTTGCATATCAATGACTAGAATATAATGTATAAAACATAGGGCAGTCATTGCTCTTCACAAGATGAATGATCATCTAAGATAAGTAATGACAATGTAAGCCACTTGCAATCAACTGATTAAGGCAGCCTGTAAGAAATAAATTAAAATTTACAGATTAAAAAAAGTTTTCCAAACATGAGATTGTCTCTATGAATGGTCTTCAGAGTTTCATACCTGCATGTTAAATCCTCGAATGTGCATTTTAAAAAGAAAAGTTACTAAATTCTGTTATTTTATATATATAGTTTACAAATATGGTATAGTTATAGAATTGTTTGTATGTGTTGTAGCTTAATATTTTCCATGTAATCAACCTAGTTTTATAAAAAATTCAAAAGAACATCACAACATCAAATACATCAGTATTTTAAAATGTAAGCTAAAGAGAATTAGCAATTCTAAATGTATATCAAAAGCAAAGAGAGAATAATTGGAAAGTAAATCACCTCTTGATGAGAGCTGCTGTGGAGTATTTGATGTATGGCATAGAATTTGGGTATAATTAAACATTAAATCTTGTTGATTTTAATGGGAGAGTTACAGAACAATCTTATATGCTTATTTAGCAGTGCAATCCACAATCCTCTATGGAACTCTTCCAGACAAGTGTATATATAATTACATCAGCTGCAATCCTCTTGCTTGGAAAAAAATATCAATAAACGTGTGATGTAACAGGTCATTTTTTCCCAGTGAAGTAAATCAAATATTGAAACTTGAAAGTTTGAAACCCATACCTAATAGAATTTGTATTGGTCTCAAACACAATATAGTTACAGGAAATTTTCTTTTACTTATAGTAATAGGATCCAGGAACTCCATTGCTGGGCAACATAGACTTATGGTGTGATGTCACAGGACCACCCTAACTTATGACAGCAATTCTGGCAGTCCCATCATTAGGTAAATACTGTATGTAGCATCTTGCACTAAAATGACCTTCATTTGCAATCTCCTACAAGCTTCCTCATTGACTTTTTTGGGAAGATGAAGATTGCAAATAATGATCAGATGAATGCCAAGCAGGGGTGGAATTCTACAGGTTCACACCTATTCGCTAGAACTGGTTGTTAACATTCTAAGCAGTTCGGAGAACCGGTTGTTAGAAGAAATTACTGGCCTAATCCTGTAAGGAAGGCAGGAAGGAAATATTCTGGTGTTGCTTACAGAAACTGCCTCTCCATTAACCCTTACTACATTCTTGGCAGGGGTAGACTTCCTGTCTCAGGAATGTCTCTGGAGTTTTTTCCCCCCCTCCTTTGCTGATACTTTGCTTGTATGGAGTGACCATTTAAAGTTACAATGGCACTGAAAAAAGTGACTTATGACCATTTTTCACACTTAAGATTGTTGCAGCATCCCCACAGTCACGAGAGGCCAGGCGAGGAGATGCGTGCCTCAATGTGAGTGATGTTGAGTTGGCCACATCCAGCCAATTACATGACCACCAAGCCACACCCACCAACTAATTCCCATGCTGTGACAGCCACAATTATGAAAAATCTTATAAGCACCCCTAGTTCCATAGTGTCATGACCCTGAATGGTTGGTGAGTGAGTGGACATTAAATGAAGACTATCTGTAAATTCACAATGACTGATTGTCTACCACCATGATGGAGAACCTATGGCATGTGTGCCAGAAGTGGCATGCAGAGCCACTTCTGCCAGCACGTGAGAGGTCACCTTCCAGAAGAGCCTGCATGCTTCCCATCAGCCAACTGATTGTCAGGTATCTGCTGGGGGAGATGCATGTGGGAGACATGCCCGCATGGCTTGCGGAAGGTTGCATGCAAATGCTCAGAGGTGTGCAATGCAGGGGGGGGTCACGTGTGCATGCTCAGAGGCGGCGTGGTGCACATGCAGGGATCATGCATGCATGCGCAGGGGGTGGGGGAATCACATGCACATTGCATCATGGGTGCAGGCACATGAGCGTGTGCATAGTACCTGCACACAGTTTTGGCACTCAACAAAAGGTTAGCCAGCGCTGGTTTACCATAATATAGCCTACGTAATGTATGATTATCAGTGGTTTTATAATATTCTTGTCTAGGTGTTACAGATGTCTGCTTTAGGAAGAGGAATGTTGACTTACCTATGCAGAGTAAGCTATGAAGGGAATTGTGTGGGATTGCCAAAGACATAACTAAAGCGGAATAAAAGAATTTATTGTTGATGCTGATGCTGAATTACATCAGACACTAGTCTATGTAAAGTTTGTGATACAGTGTTAATGATGATGTTTTCCTTTCATTGATACATTTTGCAGGGAGTTATGATAGGGATGGGCCAGAAAGACAGCTATGTTGGGGATGAAGCACAAAGTAAACAAGGTATTCTGAAATATCCCATTGAACTTGTTAGGAATCTGTCCACCAATTAGTTGGATTGGCAATATGTAAACGAATAATGTATGTTTTGTAGCTTTAAGTCAAAATCACTGTATTGATTTGTACTGTGTTCCGATTGGTTGATTGTATTGCAGATTTCCATAAGAGGGAGCTAAAGATCATAGCTTGTTCTCTCTGACATTCTGTCTCTCTGACATTCTGTTGCTATCTAAGATTCTCTGTTGTATTTATCCTGTGCTTATACTTTGATATTTTTGTTTACTGTAAATGACAAAAGCAACCGGTAAGAAGACTTTGTAATTGGATATTCTTTGGACTGTAAAACGTACATGACCTGGACCGTTTATTGGACTGTGCTATTTCTTAAAGTAAACTTTAACTCAATTTAGTGTATCTGTGTGTGGCTGGATGATTATTCATCACATTCTCATAAATGTTTCCATGTGCATATCCTTGTTACTCAAGGGTTATTCTGTACATATCATAACAGAGCTCAGTATTATCACAAACTGGGGTGACATGGAAAAGGTGTGTGCTTTTTGTGACTCCCTATGATTTGCTACTTTTGAAAATGTCAAGTAATAGTACCTGCACCAGTGAGATAGCGAATTGCACTGTACCAAAACAACGGGAGGCATCCTTGCTTTTTCTTGAGGTCGTGCTTTTTGTGGCTACGTTATTCACACACACTCGTGTGCCACAAGATCATCACAGGCCCATTTGTGTAAAGAAGCTGGAAATGCTAAGCATGCAGGGGTGCACATTGATGTATGTTTGCTTGTATTTCTGCTCTGTGAAGAAACAAGGTCCCATGTAGAAGAAGGGGATTATATCTACGATAAGGAATAGTCATAAGCAATAACTGAGATAAAGTTATGGCTTCCATGCTTAAATTTTGGGGAGATCCAGACTGAATATGTGCTCTGTTCTGGCATAAATATTTTTGTTTGTTTGCTTGCTTGCTTGCTTGCTTTTAAGTGATTGCTTTAGCAGAACTTTAGAAGTTGCTTACAGAATTTGGTTTCCACCTGAAGGCTCATATCTAAACACTCTATAAGAAATGATGAAGCTATGATGAGAATTTCTTTAAAAAACAAACAAACCTTGGCCTTCAGAACCCCTTTAGCTGATTCCGAGAACTGCTATGCTACTACCCAAGGTGTTTTTTCAAAAGGCAACTGGACTTTCTTGGGTTTTTTTTCTTTGAAAACATTTCTCTTCTCGTTCAAGAAGCTTCTTCAGTTATGTATATATTCTATGGAGAATCTCCATCAACACGCTGTGCTTCTGCTTTTTTTTTTTTTTTTAATGATGATAGGCCGGGGATATGGAATGACATACTTTGTCCTCTAGATGGGAGCATAGCTTTTCCACAAATAATATTTAACTTGATCCCATTCACAACCCTAATTATTCCCACTTCATCTCTGTAATTCCCCCTTTGCCTTTTCATTTCTATTTCCTGTGTTGTCAAGTAGTTCTAAAGTTTAAAAGGTGGCATCTATGATACATTATTCACTGTGTTTGCTCGATGCGTTGTCTCCTGAAATTCCCAGCTGTGTTTATCTAAATATGCTAAATCATTAAAAACTCAGAAGCAGGGACAATAGCAGGGGTGGGCTAGCCTATGTATGTATATATTTGTGCATTGCCTTCCACATTCTGCCTATTACCATGAATTTGGATGATAGCACGCACAGAATTAAATGAAGCAGCGAGGACAGAACAACTGTTAGAGCAATTTTGAAACATTGCACAACACACTTGGCCAGATTTCTTGTAATAAATGTCACATGGTGCTAAATGAGTGTTGAGACATGAAGTGCAAAACCATGGATTCTAGATCTGGGTTCATCTTTTCAGAGTGGCATTCAATATATCTGGTGCACAAAAAGACAAGAACATGGCATTATTTTTAATCTTACATTGTCCTTTCATAGCACTAGAAGCTCTTCCTTACATCTAATTTTAAAATTTGAAATGCCATTGCTGGTGGAAAACAGAATAGTTTCCCTTTAGCACTTGTAAAATGTGAAAAAATAGACGCCTAGTCATTATATAGTATATGAACAGAATGACAAGCCTTTGATTTAGTATGCAATATATTATACTTAAATCCCTTGGGCAACCTTTTCCATTATGGACAATCATGAAAGTCACTGTCATGAAAATTTTTGAAGCAGTAAAAATTTCAAAAATCTCAGATTCAGGTCTCTATAACAGAACTTTCAGTCATGATTGTCTGAAGCATTTGCTGCCAGAGCTTATATGAAAACATCCCCATATGAGCCTCTTTGGTGCAGTGGTTAGAGTGCAGTACTGCAAGCTACTTCTGCAGCCAGCTGCCTTCAATTTAGCAGTTCAAATCCCACCAAGTTCAAGGTTGACTCAGCCTTCCATCCTTCTGAGGTGGGTAAAATGACCCAGATTGTTGGGGGCCATAGGCTGATTCTGTAAATCGCTTAGAGAGGGCTGTAAAGCACTATAAAGCGGTATATAAGTCTAAATGCTATTGCTATATTTTCAGAATATTAAGGAAAATCTCATGGATGTTCTGGTTATGTCTTATCTTCCTGGTGTCCCTTAAATGATATCTTCCTTGTAGGAAGTTGTGCCTTAATACTGCTTGCAGCAAGAGTAGTTGCTGCACAACAGTGGGAGTATCTGTCATGCCCATGTGATATGAAGGCTTTGGATATTGAATGCCTGAATGTTTCATATAGAGAACTAAATGAAATATGCAGCTCCCCAAATGGTACAATGCAATTGTATGAAACGTTGTAAAAGTGAGTCAGCTATGATGGGAGCATAGACCCCCTCAGTGCAAATAAAGATATGTGCAAGAATTCCCATTTTCAGTCCATTTTGCATTTTTTCATGGATCTGTCATTCTCCGTACTCGATGCTCAATTAAAAATTGTTTGCCATTTTTAGATTTGGCATCATTCTTTCTACAATGAACTTCATGTTGCCCCTGAAGAGCATCCTGTGCTGCTCACAGAAGCTCCTTTAAATCCCAAGGCTAATCAAGAGAAAATGACTCAGGTAATTATTTGGATATTGTTTCTTCTCAGATTAAGCACTGCCTTCCTTCTGAGCAAGAAAACTGTCATGTAATAACCACAGAAATATCACTGTTGTGTAATAACCACAGAAACATAATTCTATGATATGAGATCAATAGCAGTATTTACTCCTGATATAAAAATCTATTAATCTGTTTTCTTGATTAATCTTAGTTCTTATCATATATTCAGGCATGGGTAGAATGAATGGAGACAGTCTTAGTTGGTGAACTTTCAACTCTTTATTGCATAGTGACTTCTAACTTGTATAACAACAACTCTACTTATATAGGTAATGCTAATGTTAAATAACCAATAGGAGCTTGTGAAATGCTAGCTCCAGTACCAATAAGAGTCCTTCGTTAAGGGCCAATCAGATTCTCAGAACCCGACCAATCCGATCTAGCCGCTTAACACCCAATCAGAAGTGCAGGGCCAGAACCCTGCACTTTACCCCAAGCTTGCCTTTATTCAACTATTTACATACATAACACCCCTTCCCCCTGGCTTCACAATTAGTTTGTGACTATGTAGTCCTTTAAATAGGACGATTGTCTCTTGGGTCTGTCAGATTTTCTTTGGACTGGCTGCGTGTAGTCCCGTTGAGGTAGGGTGTTGTTTTGTAGTGGCTCAGCTTCTTGTTCTGGTGTGATTTCCCTTGGAGCGTACGATTCTTCTTCCTGCTCCATTTCCGGGGTTTCACTTGATTCATCGCTTTCCTGGAACAGGTTTCCTGGCATATCGTCATCTTCTCTTCCTTCCCCCCCCTCAGTTTGGTCGTTGGGAAGGTGTTGGCTAGCAGTTATAAGTCGTGACCGTAATTGGTCAATATGTATTTTCCATAGTCTCTCATCAATACATTTTACAATATAGGATCTGGGCCCAGTCTCGCATATTATCGTTGCTTCAATCCAAACTGGGTCACCCGATAAATTCCTTGCATAAACGGGGTCGCCTACCTTGAAGGTATGGTAGCGTCCGCTGGATCCTGGAGGCTTCTCTGGCTTGTAAGCAGTGTGCAGTCGGTCGAGGTGGGAACGGAGTTTTTGCCCCATGAGAAGTTCAGCGGGAGTTCTGCCGGTTTCGCTGTGCGGAGTGATGTGTTGTAGAAGTAGAATGCGGTTTATTTTTTCGTCAAGATTATCATAGTCCATCTTTTGTAAAGTCTTTTTTACAAATTGTACCATGCGTTCCGCTCGGCCGTTGGTAGCAGGATGCACCGGCGAGGTGAGCGCATGGCGGATGCCATTGTCAGCGAGGTACTGTTCAAACATTAGCGCTGTAAACTGTGGTCCGTTATCGGACACTAGGACGTCCAGCAATCCATGAGTTGCAAAGAGTCTATTGAGGACTTTAATTACTGCCTCGGAGGTTGTATTGGCCATCCGATGAATTTCTAACCAATTAGAGTATGCATCAACAGTCAACAGCAATGTCTGTCCTTTGATCGGCCCTGCGAAATCCAGGTGGATTCTGGACCAGGGTCCACGTGGCGTCTCCCATTCGGTCGGTGCAGCTTTTGGCGGTGCGTTGCTGGTTTGTTGGCACTTGGTGCAGGCCTTGACCCATTGCTCGATGTGTCGGTCCATGCCTGGCCACCACGCGTAGCTCTGTGCGAGAGCCTTCATTCGTACGATCCCGGGATGTCCTTCGTGCAGGATTTGTAACAGCGTTTTTTGGAGTCGTTCTGGGATGACGACTCTATCGCCCCAGATAATGCAGCCTTTTTGAGAAAAAAGTTCAGTTTGTCTTGTTTTAAATGGTGCGAAGTCATCTGGGATCTGATCCAATGGCCATCCACACTCTACCCAGCCTAGGACTCGTGCTAGGGTGTGGTCTCGTCTGGTCTCCCTCGCGATATCTCGAGCGGTCATAGGAGGCGAGTTGAGCGTTTCGATTTGTAACGCCGATACTGTTGGTGCCGGATCGTCGAGGGTCTCTGGTAGCGGTGCTCTGCTGAGTGCGTCGGCATGGGGAATGGCTTTCCCCGGTCGATGTAACAATCAATAATTATAAGCAGCTAGAAACTCTGACCAGCGAGTCATTCTTGGGGACAATATATAGGGAGTTGGTTTGTCCCCAGCGATTATCCCCAATAAAGGTTTGTGGTCGGTTACAATTGTAAATGTCCTTCCATATACATACTCATGGAATTTTTTTATGGCTGACACAATTGCAAGAGCCTCCTTGTCTATTTGTCCATAGTTACGTTCTGCCTGGGATAGAGTCTTCGAAAAGTATGCAACGGGAGCCTCATTTCCATTAGGTAGCACATGGCTCAAAATAGCGCCCACCCCAAACGGTGAGGCATCACAAGTTATAACCAAGGGTAATGTTTCATTATATTGCATAAGTACAGAATCAGATGTAAGTAAATCTTTTACATTTCTAAACGCTTTTTCTTCTCGGTAACCCCAAACCCATAATGCTTTCTTATCTAATAACCGGTGTAATGGTTCAGCCACAGTCGCCTTATGCGGTAAAAACACATTGTAGAAATAGATAAGGCCTAAAAATGCTTGAAGATCAGTTTTGTTACGAGGTCTGGGAGCATTCCTAATTGCCCTTAATTTACTCTCAGTTGGGTGAATACCCTGACTATCAATGCGATAACCTAGAAATTCAACACTGTCGGTATACAGATAACATTTATCCCTTTTTACTTTCAATCCCACTTCTTGGAATTTTTTAAGCACACATTTTAAACGATTCTGCAGAATATTTTTACTAGGAGCTGCAATCAATACGTTATCAAAATACGGAACCACGCCCTTGATTCCCTGTAACAATCGTTCCATTAAACTTTGGAATACTCCCGGGGCCACACTCACCCCGAACTGCAATCAGGTACATTTAAAAGCACCTCTGTGCGTTACTATCGTTTGGGCTTGGGCTGTTTTATCGTCCACGGGCAATTGTTGATAGGCTTGAGCTAAATCTAGCTTAGCAAAAACTTTTCCACCTCCCAGGGAATGAAGGAGGTGCTGCACCACCGGCACTGGATATGCGTTCTGTTGGAGGACGTGGTTTAGAGTGGCCCAGTAGTCCCCACAGATTCGGATTGACCCATCTGGTTTAATGGGGGTTACAATAGGAGTTTCCCATGGGGAATGATCAATGGGTTGCAGTACCCCTTGTTTAATTAGTTTGTCAAGTTGTTCATCTATCTTGGCCTTAAGGGCGAAGGGAACTCGACGGGGCTTTAAACGGATCGGGGCGACCTTAGGGTCGAGGCTGAACGAGATTGGGGTCCCCTTATACTCGCCCAGATGATCTGCGAAGACATCACTGAATTCAGACATAAGATCCTCCTCCCACTCGCAATCACCGACTCGGTTTATGCCGGCTAGTTCGATGCCGAGTGGCGCAAACCATTGGAGGCCCAACAAACTAGGCCTGTCCCTATCGATGATCATTAGAGGTAAGTATGCCGTATGCTTTTTAAACGAGACGCGGACTCGACAAGACCCGACCACAGGGATCCGATTCCCTTGGTAATCTTTAAGAATAAGGCATTGCATTCGAAGGTCTTGGCGTTGGATGGTAGGAATGAGCTGCTTTAA
The DNA here is from genome assembly GCA_033807585.1 of Hydrophis major. Classification (NCBI taxonomy): domain Eukaryota; kingdom Metazoa; phylum Chordata; class Lepidosauria; order Squamata; family Elapidae; genus Hydrophis; species Hydrophis major. Next base: position 100,951,451 of record CM066328.1, read on the forward strand.
TGTCTTCGCGACACCATCGAGAGGGACGATCCTGAGTCAACCTCCATGTGGCAGGGTTGGTTCTCTATGGCTACTGTAAATCGAATCTTCTTAGCGTCCAGGGCCGAGGTGTGACCTATAGTGATAGTATGGTGAGCCTCTTCTTTCTGCAACGCTCGATATCTGTTGGAGTGGTTTGCTGGGTCTCACCTTACAGGACGGTTTCCTGCCGATTGGCGAAAGTTGGTTCCCTTTGAGGCTGGGCTTGGTCCCGGTAAACTGCGACAGACTCGACCGTGTGGCCTCGTTTCCCGCACTCGTGGCAGAGTGCGTCATGGAATTTGCAGTCTGCCCTGGGATGGTTTGCCCCGCAGCCAGCGCAAGGGTGTGAGGTTTTAGGACGAGGGTCCCGGTCAGAACGCAGTTGATGGACCCCTTCTTCGTCGCTGTCTGACGACGAAGAGAGGTCCTCGTGGTGCTTCGTAACGAGCTGCTCTTCCGACTTGGATAAAAGGTCACCAGTCGGTGGGGTCATTGGGTTTCGGCTTCGCTGTAGTTGCGCCGCAGACTTTTTGGTCGCCTCAGCAGCAGTGGCTTTGGTGATGGCATCAGCAAGGCCGATGTCGCCCTTCGCCATCAGCTTGCTCTGCATGCCTGGTGCATCTAATCCCAGAATTAGGCGGTCTCTCAATGCTTCATCTAAGTCTGCAAACCCGCAGAGGCCTCCCAAGTGCCGGAGGTCTGCCACGAAGTCAGCCACACTCTCTCCTTTTCATTGGCTTTGTTGATAGAACTCATGGCGTCTCATGAGTGTGGGTACGGTTGGCGTGTAATGGTCTCTCAGGAGAGGTTCGAGGTTGTCCCAGCTTATTGCTTTCACTTCTCGAGGCTTCGCGAGGGCTTTAGCCATTTTAAAGACAGCCGGGCCGCAGTACATCAGGAACAGCGCCCGCTTCTTGGCTGGTGTGGCGTCCTTCAGGTTGTTCGTTTCGAGGAACATCTGAAAGCGATCCATGTAGGATTCCCAATCCTCTTGGGATGGATCGTACGGAGCGGGTGGTACGATGCCGCCGGACATGGCTTCCGTCGGTGGCGCCGTTTTTTATACGTGCTCTGTTTTTTCTTCCAAGTTCCTTAAGATCAGATGTCTCCAAATCCCATCCTCGTCGCCAGTATCATATATTCAGGCATGGGTAGAATGAATGGAGACAGTCTTAGTTGGTGAACTTTCAACTCTTTATTGCATAGTGACTTCTAACTTGTATAACAACAACTCTGCTTGTATAGGTAATGCTAATGTTAAATAACCAATAGGAGCTTGTGAAATGCTAGCTCCAGTACCAATAAGAGTCTTTCGTTAAGGGCCAATCAGATTCTCAGAACCCGACCAATCCGATCTAGCCGCTTAACACCCAATCAGAAGTGCAGGGCCAGAACCCTGCACTTTACCCCAAGCTTGCCTTTATTCAACTATTTACATACATAACAGTTCTTAACTTGGTGCGCCCCTCCGGGCTCTGTTTTTTGCCTTCCTGGTTCCCAGGGAAGCCTTCTGCAAGGAAAAATGCCCCCCAGGAGGCTTCCCTGAGGCCCAGGAAGCCCAAAAAACAGAGCATGGGTGCTACGTGACCCCCACACTCCGTTTTTGTCTTCCTGGGCCCTAGAGAAGCCTTCTGGGAGCAAAAACCACCCCTCAGGAGGCTTTCCTGAGGTCCAGGAGGCAAAAAAATATGTGCGTGTGTGAGGGGGATGTTACTGGAAAAAAAAGAAAAGCCATGCCTACCCAGCCACATGGTCATGCCCACTCGGCCACGCCCACAGAACTGGTTGTTAAAAAATTGGAATCCCACCCCTGAGCAGATACCATTCTTAAAAAAACATTCAAATAAAATCTGGGTGTCTTTGTAAAGTGGATTAAAAATCATGCATTTGGCTGAACAACTATTATAGACTATCAATCACTATATAACCATCTATTACTTTCTTAGCAAATATTCACCACCGACTTGGAAAGGCAGTATATTTTGAAATCTTTTATCAGTTAATTTTATTTCTTTACAGGAATGGAATCTGCTAGGATCCATGAAACAACTTATAACAGCATAATGAAATGTGATATTGATATCCATAAAGATATTTATGCCAATAATGTGCTTTCTGGAGGAAGTACCATGTACCAGAGTGATGGTGATTATATGCAGAAAGAAATCACAGCAATGGCTCCAAATACTATGAAAATTAAAGTAAATATTATGTTTAATATTCATCTAATAGATATTTAATAGTGTAGTTGTGAAATATTATCTTGGATTTTTTTAAAAAAAGAATGCTGTTTTCATATATTGTCTGATTTCTGTTCAAAGAAACAAACAAAAGCTTTTATGAAGAAAGATGCAGATATTAAAGATAGAGAAATCAGAATCAATGGCATAGATTCTCTGGTTGGGATTCATAGATTCATAATCTGTAGGCCTTGGGTCATTTTCTTTGCAATAATTCAATGATTTGAATTATTGATTCAATAATTCAATTATTTGATACAATTATTACAATACAATAGAATAAAAAGTTTATTTTTTATTGAACCTCACTTGCTATTCATCTTAATGATGCACTCTTATCTTTCTTGACACTGGAATACACAAATTTAGCAAATGTTCTATTTAGTTTTAAACTATTTTTCCTAGAAGGCCACTTTTTGCTTTAGCAAGTGACTTTTTAATTCTTAAAATAAAATTTCCATAACCTTTTTTCTTTCCCACCTTCCTGAATATAGGAATATATTTGGATCACAAGATAAACTACAAGCTTGTTGACTCCTTCCTTGAGTGAAGTGGCAGGATATGGCCATCTGTTGTTTGTGGCTTTCTGTATCATATTCTGGGTGCTGGTGCAATTTAATTAAAGAACATTGTTTGTTTTCTGGCTTATTTATAGAGCTGTCTGGATGATACAGTAACCTCAAGAGGTGCACTTAGTCCTCAATTTACAATCACAATTGAGCCCAAAATATCTGTTGCTAAGCAGGGCAGTTGTTTTCTTTAGATAAAGTTTTTTATTTTTAAACACAAACATACACATACAAAAACATAAAAACATAAAATCCTCTTCCATTTTATATACATACAGTGTGTCAGTTGGTTACATATCTTTTGTACTATACTTTTGTCGTCATTTATTCACAGTTTATATCAATCTTCACATTGTCAAACTAACATATGTTTATATATTTATCAGTTATTAATCATCCATGACTAAACTATTTATTCCATCGTTTTATATGAGATGTTCCACATTTTATCTTAAAATTTATGTTATACTTTCAACCAGTGGTTATATATACCTGTATTATGTTTTATATCAATCTATTAGATTTCTATCACAAAATTATCTAGTCTATTATATTACCATGTCTTTTTATCCAACCATTGATAAAACAAATCCCATATCATATAAAATTGCTTATCTTCTTGTTCTCTAATTTCAAAGCAGGGCAGTTGTTAAGCGAATCTGCAGGTGTAAAATCAGTGATATGGTTGTTTAGTGAAGTTGGCTTTTCTAATGACTTTGCTTGTCAGAAGGTCATAAAAGGTGATCTTATAACTCCAGAACACTGCAGCTGTCATAAATACGACCCAACTGCCAATTTTGATCATGTGACCATGGGGATGCTGCAACGGTTATAAATGTGAAAAACTATCATAAGTCACTTTTTTTCAGTGCTGTTATAACTTTGAACGGTCACTAAATGAATGGTTATACTGTAAGTTGAGGATTACCTGTACTGTGAACCAGTCATACCACTCAGGAGAAAGGATAAAAGTCTTATTGAATAACACAAGTATGATTGGTGTGTTAGACTCAGATATATACAGGGATGGGCTGCTACAGGGTTCGTGCATGTTCGGGAGATTCTCTAGCTAAGATTCTGCGCACTTTGGCAAACCAGTAAATCCCACCCCTGGCTGGCCCTGCCCTGCCCTGCCCTGCTCTGCCCACCCTCCCAGGAATCCCACGCAACCCGTTTTGGATGCCAGATAAGTACAGAGCTTGTATGGAGGCTCTGGGTGTGTGTGAAAGATGAGCCTCCTGGAGGCTCTCTAGTGGCTGGAATTGGGCCTGTTTCTAGCCTTTGGAGGCCAGGGAGGCTCGAGGAAAGCCTCCAGAGCCGGGGAGGGTGAAAACAGCTCCTATACCAGGGTGCAGGAGGCTAACTAGGCCACACCCACCATGACCACGCCCACCCAGCAATCGGGCAGAGAACCGATTGGTGAAATTTTTGAAGCCTACCCCTGGATATATACATAGATGCTGCTTTTCAAGTGCTCTTAGGCTGCTTTTATGTGACCTCCCTGAGCTTTTAGGATAGAGCAGGTTATAAATCATTCAGTTAAAACTGAGCTCAAATAAATAAATAAAAGAACCACCGCAGAATTTGTCATGAAGTAAATGAATAATTGTTTGTTTTAAACAATTGTCTTGGTTTCCAGAGAACCTTATAATTATTGTAGATATTATAACTGCATGCTTCATTGTCTCCATTTTCTACAATAAGAATAAATTAAATTAAATAGAGGTCTCTTTAACCATCACCAGTGATTTCATTGACAGATTTTTGCACACATATGTATACGTACATGTATGTTTACTTTTTCAAGTTGAAAAAGTAATACGTAAATACTCTGTTTGGATTGGAGGTTCCATATTAGCTTCTCTGTCAACTTTCCAGAAAATGTGAATCAGTGAAGATGAATATGAAGAAGCAGGTCCTTCCATTGTCCATCACAAAGGCTTTTGAGTAATTTATTAGAAAGGTTCCCTTGTGATTTGTCACTATTTTCTTAGGGAGAGAGAGCGTATTTTAGGGTGCCCCCCCCCACGCTTCTAAAAATATAATAAATGGTTTTTCCAATTAATTAAGTGTTGTTTTCTGGTGCCTAAAATATGCATCAGATTTTTCATTCCAGTAACAAGCAAAGGGTAACTATGATAATTGGAAAGCTGATTCTTCAAATTATTTTTCCGCCCAAGAACAAAATGTGCATTAGGAATTTTCCCATCCCTTTTGGGTTGTGAATTCAGTATTTTATATTTTGTAACAGAGTGGCCCGTTAAGTGTACATAATCCTTGACTTACAAGCTCTCATTTAGCAACCACCTAAAGTCATAATGAAAAAAATGTGACCGGTCTTTGCATTTAAAACTGTCACTGCATCCCCACAATCACATGATCACAATTCAGGTGCTTGGCAAGCAGCACATATTTATGATGGTTGCAGTGTCCTGGGGTCGTGTAATCACCATTTTTAATCTTCCCAGATGGCTTTTGAGAAGCAAAGTCAATGGGGGAAGCTGGATTCACTTAATATTATATGATTCATTTAACAACTAGACTGGTTTGCTTAACAATTGTGGGGGGAGGGGAGGGAGTTGTAAAATTGCGCCCAATTCATTTACCAACCAGCCTGCTTAGCAGCCAGTTATGACCAATGACCAATTATAATCATAAGAACTATTTGTTAAGGCATCAGGGTAGAAACTGGGAAATCATGAAACTGGGAAATCCATGGCACAAAATCTAATCTAGAACAGAATAACAGAGTTAGAAGGGTCATTGGAAGTCTTCTAATTTAACCTGCTCAGGCAGGAAACTGTATACTGTTTTCAGATAGATAGTTCCAGTGTTGGACCATTCCCAACTTCTGGAGGCAAGTTGTTCCACTGATTAATTATTCTAACTGTCCGGAAATTTCTCCTTAGTTTTCTCCTTGATTAGTTTCCATCCATTGCTTCTTGTCCTGCCTTCAGGTGCTTTGGGGAATAGCTTGACTCCCTTTTCTTTGTGACGACCACTGAGATATTGGAATATCCAGGCTTAGATTAGACTAATTTTAGAGTAGGTTTAGTCTAGGTATAAAAGTATAGTCTAGGTACAGTCAGCCCCATACCTTTCAGCCCTGGGAATGGGCAACAGCAAACCATTTCTGAAAAAAACATTGGCAAGAAAATTGCAGGGAGGCTCTACAGGCAGTCTCTGACCATTGGACATGATTGAACAGAAGAAAAACAAAATGAAACAGGAGGAATAAGCACAACAACATTTGCAGATACATAAAGAATTTTGTATAGCTTTTCAGGGGAATCCAGTCATTATTCATAAAATCCTATGAACTGGTCTGAGACCAGATGACTTACCCAAGAACAACAGGAGGGGCTATCATCGTTAAACTGATATGTCATAATGGAATGCTTGCAAACATCTGAATGTCAGAAAAATGAATCAGAAAATTATTAATAATTAATAAATGTTGTATTAAAATGAAACTGTTTACTTACAGAAATCTCTCACTACAGAGAGATCGCTCTGGTGGCACCTTCTTCCTATGTTCTGTTCAGGGAAGGGAAATGTTTCTTGGAATTTGTGATTTTGAAAATGAAATTTTCAACAAATTTGAGGTCTCCAATCTGATGATGGCAACTGGCATTTCTATAATTTATATGAACTATGATTTGAAACAACAGATATAAAATTTCTCACTGAGGTTTTCAGAATATTATTCAGGGCAGTATTTTATCTACATTCAGTTTTATCTTAAATTAGAAGTCGCTCAGTCAATGAAGTGTTTATGCTTAAAATTGCTGGTAACCAAAATTTATTTTTTCCTCGAATTTTCGATCTCATTTGAACTATAGAGTCAAATTAAAGTTCCTGTTCAGGAAGTGCTGGTCCCTAATCACCACCTTCCAAAGCACAAACTCCCAAGGAATTCATTAAGAACAATTGTTTCCCAAACAATATAGTTTGTTATATGCTTTTGCATTGAAGTTTTTTCTATTCTTCTTCCAGGAAGAATGGTTCTTAACAGCAAAAGCATTTAGACTTATATACCACTTCACAGTGCTTTACAGCCCTCTCTAAGTGGTTTATAGAGTCAGGAGTCTGGCTCCTCATTTCACCAATCTTGGAAGGATGGAAGGTTGAGTTAAGCTTGAGCCTGGTGGGATTTGAACGACCAAATTGTAGGCAGCTGGCTGCAGAAATAGCTTGCAGTACTGCACTCTAACCTCTGTGCAACCACGGCTCAATTAAGCTAGGACTCTCTTCTAAAAAAGTCTAAAGTTACAGCTGGGCAGAAATTCTTTTTCATCCTAGTCTTGGAGGATAATTAGTATATCCGGAATGGGATAATGCATTCCCAGGGATGAAGGGATCAACTTATTCACCAATATATCTGAGGGCAGGACAAGAAATAATGGGTGGAAGAACAACAAGAAACAACCTACCAAGAATTGGCAAGAAATTTTCTGACAGAACAATTAATCAGCAGAATGGCCTGCCCCCAGAAATTTTGGTACTCCATTTACAAGAAGAGAATGAGCAGCCATTTGTCTGGAATGGTATAGGGCTGAGCAGGGGGTTGAAGTAGAAAATCTTCAAGGTCCCTTCCAACCCTATTATTCTATGTTCTGTATAAATCCCAGCAACTTCATGATTGGCCATATAATCTGGTGCTTCTGGAAATATATTTTGGTAGTGTCTGGAGAGCAATACATTTTCCAGAGTTGCACTGCATAATTCAGGCTACAGTGCTGTTCACTTTCTGGTCTCCCTTTAGCAGGGATGCATATTAGAATCTTGGAATTTTATGTCTTTGTTTTGGGCTGCCATCATAAGCACCTAGTAAATGTATCTATCTAACATACACAGCATTTGAAAGGTAGAAACTGCAGCCTAATCTTTTGATAAATGGAAGGACACATGAAGTGATGATAAGAAGTCACCAAACTGGTTGATTTTTTTTTTCTAGCCTATTTATTTTAGGGGGCATTTGGATGAGTTTAAGTCATGAAAATCTTCTAGAGGAGCACAGTTTACATTCTTAATTTGTAAACATAATGAAACCTAGCAAGAAGCTGACTGAGGAGATCTTTTGGGTTGTTTTAGTGGATCTTAGAAATAAGATTCTCAGGAGACAGTAGATCCATTATTTTTAAAGTTACTCTGTTTAAAGTTTAAAGTTACCCTGAAACCTTAAAAAGTGAACTGAATCATACAGTCAGTTTTAGTCATAAGGTCTTCAGGGGAGATTATATCCACTTTTATTCCCCCTTCCAGTCTGTTAGTGCTCTGAGTAACTTGTAGTACAATCTGATATGTGCCTATCTACTCAAAATTATCAAATTCAAGAGGACTTACTCTCATGCAAGTGTATATGGGATTGTGGTTTCTGTGGGTTTTAATTCTGCTGCTGTTTTTGTTAGGCAAAAATGAAAACTTATAAATGAATATAATATTTCAACATATTTTATCATAATTATTGCTGCTTTTAATGAGCATATAATTAACTGTGTAATGCTAATGTGGTTTGCATTAATTGCAAAGCTTTGATTTACCAACCAGATTGGTCTGGTTTAATCTGTTTATGAAAATCATTTAGAATGCTAATGAATTTACTTACATTTGAGGTGAAATTTGTAGCAAACCAAAGTGAAGGGAAATTAGAAGAAACATAAACTTTCATGGCATACCTTTTTATCACTCAGATGTACATATCTCATTCAGTTTTCATTATTTAAAAATTACTATTGGTAATGTCCAGCTTATTTTGCATCCAACACACTCCAATCAAGCCCTGTATTCAGATCAGAGAAAGGATCCTTGTTATTTAGTTCAACTAGCAAAAAAACAAAACAATGCCCCCCCTCAAACCCATGATGTTTATTCAGAAAATATTAGGAAACATCAAAACTGAAATTTTAACAAAAAGCAAATAAAAGCAATGAGAAGAGGCGCGAAGAACATATAAGAGATTTTTAAAAGGCACATTATCTATATCAAAAGAACAGAATGTTCCATATCGCAGGAAACAACATGTCCGTAATTAGCATAGATGGTCCCAAAGAAAATATGTAATCTTTTTATGTACATAACAGCGGCATAATAGAGAGGGAAAGTGGGACATTATGTTGATTGCTCCTATATTCTGCACCATAAAGGGAATAATTAGATGGACAGTGATATGATGAAGCCAACATTCATCACACAGGCAATGGGAAAGTTTCAACAGTCTGATCCTACAAGGAGAAGAAACACCTGTTTGTTTAGAGATAAACTATTGTGTGTGTGATCTTCATTCTGACCTAAAGAATTCAGGTTATCCTTTATTTAAAAAAATAGAATTGCTGTTGTTTTAAAGTTTATGCACATGAATTACAATTTTCTACAGCCTGTTGGAAAATGTTTGAATTAGAACTACCATTATTTCTGCTTCAATATGTGTGAGGGGTAGTACAAATAGTCCTCACTTACCAACCATTCATTCAACAACTATTCAAAAGTATGATGGTAATGAAAAAAGAGACATATGACTGGTCTTTGAAGTTGCATCCTTCACAGTTTGTATGAGTTAGAGTATTTATTGATATTTACTGTATTAAAAATTAAAATTGAGGCATTCACTGACACGCTGCTTCTTATGACTTTTAAAAACTGGGCACCAGAAAGACTATAATTTTTAGATACAGGAAATGTTGCCCCCTGCAAAAAAAAAATCAAATAATGCAAAATATTACAACAAAGAAAATACTGAAGGAGACGCTTGAAAAATGAAATCAGAAAATGATAGCCACAATATCATCACTATCAGTAATGGTGCCTGCTTCTATGGATAGAATATGTCAAAAAGATGTTATTGATAAAATGATAAATGTAGAACAAATTTTATCTGATAAGATAGAAATGGTATTGAAAGTGTATTTACAACTGACAGACCAAAAGAATGACTTAGAAAGGAGTGTTTCACAGTATCTACAAATGACTGATGGTTTAAAATTTCAAAAGGAAATATCAATTATTAACCAAAAGATGACAATTCGACAGTGATTTCAGTTGGATTTACAAAGGAAGCTTGTTGAAGTTTTGAAGAACTCTATGTAATGGGGCAAAGAAGAAATGAAGAGAATTGATGACAATATTTGAATGAACTAAAGATTAAGACTATTAGAAGCAAAAGGAAGGAGTATAAAATTGGTTTATTTGAGAAAGCTTCAATCAAGATACGTTGTTACTTCTCACAACTCTTTGTGGACTTTCTACTGAGACCAGGAATGAAAAGATGATGCTTTATAGATTTATTTAAAAATAGGAGATATGATATGGGATAAACAAATAATTCTTTGGAACCTTAGAGGAAGTGAAGAGTTGCTAAATTTGTTTATACTTGTGATGAAGGTTGGAAGTTCTTTTTTATATATTTTTTCTTGTTTATATTCTTACTGTTCTCTTTTTTTCTTTTTCCTTGCATCTTTTCCTCCTTTCTTTTCTCTCCTCTTTGTTTAATTTTAGATTTTACTATTATAATGAACATTCTTAATTCTTATTGCAAACCACCTAGGGTCACTTAGGTGAGATGGGCAGTATAGAAATGTGATAGATAAATAGATATGAGTGAGTAAGAGAGAGAGAGACATATACATATACATATACAAATTCATTTCTGAAACAGATTCGGTTCATAGGTATTTATCTTTTAAAGTTTAAAACATCTGCTTTAACTAAAGGAAGAATCACTAAATTTTCTAGAATTACTATTATTACCATTTGATATGTAACTTGTAGAAAAAGAGAAAATGTACTTAGAAACAAAAAACATTATGGTTGTTTGCAGCATCCCATGATCACATAACTGTGATTTATAAGGTTTTTGCCAAAAAACATCATTTACTTGCACTTTTGGACAAAATGTCCTGGAGAGAAAAATGGGCTCACTTAACAACCGGAGTATTCATTTAATGCTCATTCCAGTCATAAGTCAAGGACTATCTGTAACCAGTGAAAACACTAGGCTAGAAACCGAGAGACTGTGAGTTCTCGTCCTGCTTTAGATAGGAAAACCAGCTGGGTGACCCTGAGCCAATCACTTTCTCTGAGCCCAATCCTCCTAACAGGATGGTTATTGTGGGGAAAATAGGTGGATGAGGAGTATTAGGTATGTTCTCCACCTTGATTTATTTATAAAAATAATAAAGGCAGGACCAAATTAAATGAATAAAAAACTGGACCCCCCGTTTTATATTTTCTCAATGAACTGAAATCAACCTAATTCATTATAGCCATATGATGTCCTTTTCCCAAAGCCTCCAGGAATCTCTTTCTTTCTCTCTCTCTTTTTTTTGGTCTCTTCAAGTCAATATAACTCTTGGCAACTACCCGGAAAGATCCCTGCAGTTTTCTTATCAAGCTTCCTAAAGTAGTTTGCCATTGCCTCTTTCTTAGGTCTCAGAGAGGTTACACAACTGGCTTTGTGCCTAATGCGGAAATAGAATCTCCAAGTTTGCACCAGGTAACCACCACAACATTCTCTTTGCTTGTAACAAGAATGACTAGCAAAGCTGAAAAGATGACTCAATTTACTTTGGGGAGCTTCACATCATACTATAATTTTCACCTGCTGTTAGGCTTAATTATTAGGCAGAAGAACACTATCCCTGCTGTCTCAAAAGGCTACTTCTCTGTGATCAGCTTCCACGCGGTTTAACTTTAAAAGAACATTTCAATGAATCAACAGTGTAGGAAGTAAATGGTTGTCCCCCGTCATGTCTGAGCCAGATTTTTCCTGGAAAGTATGTTGTAGTTGATTTTTGCCCAAGAGATGGTGGGACATTTAAATATTGTTCCTCAGCTCAGATTCCATTGACAGTTGACTTTCACCTGTTGTGCAAACAGAATGTAATTGATCATACTCTGCTTAACCATGAGTAGAAGAGGATGGTGAAGTGATTTTTCAGATGAATGCAGGGAAAGCAGGTGATAGTAAACATCTCCATTTTATACAGCAAGCAAAGTTACTGTACTGGATTTAGATTTATTAGGATGGGAAAAATTCTTGAATTTCTGAACAGGGGACATCCTTAAAGAATAAAGTATTGGGTGTTTGTCAGGAGGCGAATTAAAATTTGAGGATCATTTGGCAAATTGGGTATTTGGGGAGGACATATATCAAGCTAGAGTTTTGTCCCAGTAAAATACCTACCACAATACTATGTAATTATGCATTCATTAAGTTTATATTCTGCCTTTCCTCCAGGAAAGACTGTGTCCATAATATTCTAGTGAAGTTCTGGAGATATCTGTGGACCTGTCTTGAACCTATATTTTCCCCATCTCTATCTGAAGATCCAGAAAGGTGGAGAAATGTGCAGCCCCTGTTCAGTGACTATTTTCCTGGTCTGTGTGGGATTACAGACAGAGCAAGATCATGTTCATCAGTGATGCACTACAGCATATCTCTTAAGGGGTGTGGTACATTGGTGTGGTATACTGTATAGTGGCATGCAGAATAACAGAATAACAGAGTTGGAAGGGACCTTGGAGTTCTTCTTGTCCTATCATCTCTTCAGGCAGGAAACCCTATAGTATTTCAGATAAATAGTTGTCCAATCTCATCTTAAAAACCTCCACTGTTGGAGCATGCACAACTTTTAGAGGCAAGTCTTTCCACTGATTAATTGTTCTAACTATCAGAAAATTACTCTTAGTTCTAGCTTGCTTCTTTCCTTAATTACTATAGTTTACATCAATTGCTTCTTGACCTGCCTTTAGGTACCGAACCCTGACAGGTGCATTGGAGAATAAGTTGATACCTTCTTTTTTGAGGCAGTCCCTTAGATATTGGAACACTTAAAATTAGAAAAAATAGTCTTTTTCCAGAGTTGCTAGATGAGAACAAATTTTAGACAGGCAGGTAGGCTTCGAAGAAGAAAAGAAAGAAATTACCCCTGATTTTTAAATATATGTAAATAAAAGTAGAAAGATAGAAATTCTCCAAGAGCAGCATCCAGGAATGTAAATATTAATTTATCTGAAAGTCTTACCTGTTTCATCCCTCTCCCTGCCAAAGCAACTTTTGTATTCAGAACTCCTTGTTTTGTAGCTATATTCATCGGACCAGCTGGGGCTAAGGCTTGAATGCTTAGAATATGAATCTACATCTGGGCAGCTGATTTTATTTTCTCTGTGGAAGGAACTTGATTAGGCTGTGAATATATTTCTAAGTAAATCAGTGGGGATATTACTGAAAAATTAAAAGCCTGGTATATTTTGAAACATGAATTAAGCCTATGCTGAGAGCAGGGCAAAAGAAATGGAAAAGGGAATCAGATCTGACAGATCTCTTTTTCTGCTAAGCATGTCTTTCCAATTTAACTTGTTCTTTGTTCCGCCCTTATTAAATGTTGTGATGTTTCTGATTTGTACATGACTCCTTCCATGCCTTAAGAATTTTAGCACCAAACTGAAGGTTTATCTTGGTAAAATAATCTTGCATCCTTCAAGTACCAGTTACACCTTTTTTTTGGAGCCTCAGGAAGTCTTCAGCAGAGTTTTAGCAGCAACCAGTAAATTACAGGGATGTTCTAATTGGCTTATAGAATTATTTTACTGGGGAGGGGGAAAATCCAAACCAAAATGATCAATGCAAAAATCAGTTAAATATATACAGTAAACAATATAAAAGTCAACCATTAAAAACAACTCAATAATTAATACTTGTCACAAAAATCATAGGCATCATTATTCAGTCAGAAAAGTTACATTATGATTGCAACAAAGAAGCACTGATTGCAAGACATTGGGTGCAAAGTTTGTAATGTGAGCACCACTAAGCATCTTAAAGATGGTACCCACAAATGGGCCACTGCTACTAAAAAGGCTTTCTTTTGGCATTAATGTTGCCTCATTTTGTGAGGGATCTTTCAAATGAAGACCTTAAAGTCTTGATACATCAATATAGCAGGATGGTTTTTTTTCAATCTTTATCTAAGCCATTTAAAGTTTTTAATGGTTAAAACCAGCGTGTGAAGATGGGTTCTGAAAAAGACCAGCAGCAAATCACTTGTGTAATTGATTGCATGGTTAGTTGTCTTCTTCTGGTTTAATTATAGTTTCTAGACCATTTTCCAAGTCAACCATTTTGCCACAGTTGAAGCATGTATCAATTAAGCAGCTTCTGTAATTGTAGACATGTCCAGAAGGTTAATAAGCAGACAGATCCTCCGTCAGTTGTTAGATCATTTGAAGTTTCAATGATTACGATCAACAATTTAACCTCAGCTTCATAAACAATTGGCATGCAATTCATAAGAATGGTATGATCCCAAACTTTTAATCTTATTCTTCAGAAGAGGATGAATTTTGTTGATTGCCTCAAGCTGGGTCCTATTTTGATTTGGCATCACTTCTATCAATCTGATAGGATCTCTATGTCTTCACTTTCACCCACCCATTGTAGAATCCCTAGGATATCAGCCCTTTCCTTACAGTTTGGGGAGAAAATAGTGTTGAGTGATGCCACAATATTGAGAAAAAAGGAAGGGGAATTTCATTCATACTGCCTACTAAACAAGCTATCTGTCAGCCTACCAGGCAAACCAGACAGGAAAAACAACAAGATGAACTAATTCTATTTAATTGTAAGGCTACATTAACAGAACATTGCAAGCCTAAATGCATAAATTTTCCTTCTCCACTTTTAACTAATTGGTCCATTATGATAGATCTCTCCTAAGTTTCTTTCTCTGAACATTAAGTGACTGTGGACTCCTGTCATCTAATTATTTCCTAGGCAACATTCCCGCCTCCCTTTTCCCAAGATTATTCATACATTCTATTATTCCACCAGTCCACGGTGGCATGTTTGCACACATTTATTTGAAAAAGAGAAAAGATATATATTGGACAGAAGATAGATCCATGTGTATAATGTTGTACATATTTCATTATTAGAAACTGACTAAAGTTCATCAGTTTTTAAACTCCATTTAATTTTCTTGATGGTGGCCTTGATGGAAGTTTCATACATGTTAACAAAGGGGAGGATACTCCTGATTTGGGTGTATTTACTGTTTACTTAAAAATCCTCCCTAGAACAGTCCCTGAGTCATGGTATGATTATTGTTTTTCCTTACCAAGCAATTCAGTGGCAACCCTCAGACAATTTGCATGTCTTCCAATGACGCAGTCAAATCAAAGATTGTGTTACCTTGCAGTTTTGAAACACCTGATTCTGGGATGTAATAATTTGTGCACACAGACTGTCCATGTATCTCTGCCAGACACTATTTGCACACTGGTTCCCTTTTTTTCTTTGTTTCTCATTTTCCCCAGCCCTCTTGTGAAAAGACTGTTTAATTCCATATCATATGCTAAACCAGTAGTCGGTCTCACACTCAGAGTGAGCACTGAATTAACATGACATGACCCAGAGATGCAAAGGGATTTCTTTCATTACCCACATTCTCATGCAATGGGGAACATGAGCTGTGTTTCCAGGACAACCGCCAATGTGGCAAGCAGACTGAAGAACAAATTTTCTTGTGAAGGAAATTGGTTCAGACAATCTTCTTTGAAAAGTCATCCATGAAATACAAATAAAAAGAAATATACTTGCAAAGAACATTGGAAGTGACTATAGTAGAGTCAGGTAATTCTGAAAGCACCTTTAAGGACACTTGCTATTCTTCCAAACATTACAGCATTTAATGGCATTCTTGTTCAAATGAAAAGAACCTTTGGAAAAGATTCTTGAATGGCCTCTCTCAATGCCTGCCTTCCTCATGCCTTTTCCTCTGCAGGTTATCTATATCTATATAACATACAGCTAGAGGGATTTACATTATTTAAAAGAAATAGACAAAATAAAAGAGGAGGTGGAGTTGCACTATATATAGGAAATAACTACATCTCTATAGAAATAGAGCACAGCAATGTGCTCTATCTAGGCTACATGGGCTGGATAGAATCAAGATCACATGAAGTGTTAATACCAATTTATAATGCCTTGTTTTAGACCACACTTGGAATACTACATCCAGTTTTGGTCGCCAATATGTAAAAAAGATGTTGAGACTCTAGAAAGAGTGCAGAGAAGAACAACAAAGATGATAAGGGGCCTGGAGGTGGAAACATATGAAGAATGGTTGCAGGAACTAGTTTAATTAAAAGAAGGACTAAGGGAGACATGATAGCAGTGTTCCAATATTTCAGAAGACTGCCACAAAGTAGAGGGAGCTAAGCTATTCTCCAAAGCACCTGAAGGCAAGACAAGAAGCAACGGGTGGAAACTAATCAAGGAGAGAAGCAACTTAGAACTAAGGAGAAATTTCCTAACAGTTAGAACTGCCTTGAATGCATTTGGGTTAATATAAAAGAGAAAAAAATGACATTGCCATAGGTATAGGCCACCCAATTAAACAGAGGAAATAGATGACCATTTTGCTAGTCAGTTAACTAAGGTATGTAGGAAGCACATCACAATATTAAGAGGGGACTTTAACTACCCTGACATCAACTGGGAGACAAACTCTGTACCAGGTGGAAGATCAAACAGGTTCCTGACAAACCTAATAGACAACTTTGTTTCCCAAAAAGTAGAGAAGGGAACCAGGGGATCAGCCATTTTGGACTTCATTCTCAATAACAGAGATGAAATGATAGAAGGTGTTGAAATTACAGGAACCTTGATGAGGGAGTGATCATGCAATATCGGAATTCAACATTATGTTAGCACAAGGAATAGAACAAAATCAACCTACAATTTGCTTGTCATGATTGGGTTCCAGCTAATTCACCAGTATCTATAAGTTGGAGTTTTAGCACTAGAATGTATCACTTTTTAATTGAGCATGATTATGGAGTATGATAGAATTCCTTGAGTTAGTTTAATGAATGCAAACTACTCTTAGAAAAAGGACTACAGATTTATAATCAACTTTTATTTCTTTGTGACAAAAATGAGTTTATATTGTATACCGTATGTTAAAGATAGTTTTGAATATTTTACTTCTTATCCTGTGAATTTTATCCCTTAGTTCAGCCTTCCCCAAACTTTATGGCTGGGTGGCCTGATGTGGGGGGATGGGAGAGAGAGAACTGTTCTGTTTAAGTGGTGGGCTGACATGTATATCTTGTGCAGGCATGCTAGCCTGCTGCTCATCCAAGTTGAGCTGCGTGCATGTGTCCCAGCCCGCCACTTGTTTAAACTGAGCTGTGCATGCACTGGTTTACCAGCCCATCACTCGGATCAGTTCCAAACAGGCTGCGTAGTGGACTGACCTGAGTATGCCTGGTAGTTTATATGTTTTCAGTAAATTCTGAATCTGAAATTAAATATAGGAATGCTTGTAATATTTGACCAATAATACCATACATGATTACATCATCCTCTGCTTACTTTTTCAATCCATTTTCATTCATAAATATGCAAGGCAAAACCCTAAAATAAGCTTCCAACAGCCTGATTGTTAAATTGAAGTCAGTGGTAACCTAATGAAAAAAACATGCAAGTGCCATTTTGCAGGCTGTTCTGAAAAGTCCCTTAATCTTCTCAAGCTGTTTTTTTCATAGGCAGAAGATGTGATGGAAGATAAAGCAGAAAATTTATGTCAATAAATGTTTGTGGTTTGTATTATTTCTTTCTTCAGGAAGACACACACTTCCAAAAACTGAGATGTATCAATATCACTGTTGTCAAGTTTTGGGATGAAGGTTGTTGTTCTGTCCCCTCATTTGCATTCTTGAGATCCCCACGCTTTGATTGGCCAAAACGCGGGGCACTCTGATTGGCTAGGCGAGCCGCACCGATTGGCTCACTGAGAATCTCCAGTGATTGGTCCATTCGGATCGCGGGAGATTCAAAGTGGTGCCATTGGCCGCGGCCGCCGCGGCTTGGAAATAAAAAGCCGCGAAGTTTGCCTTTAGAGCCAGTTCGGTTCCTGTACCCAATAAAGAGCTAATGCACAAGTCACCGACTCCTGGCATCATTTCCGACGGACACGACAGTTGTATCCTGAAAGCTGTATTTTGTTCAGATAACTGAGCTTATCTCTGTATAATGTATAATGGAACACTGGATTAGGTAAACATTCTTCTTGAAGAGAGAAGATGTTTAATAATGAAGGAGGGTCAGATCCTGCCATTATGATTATGACCTAGTTTTACTTGGTTCTTTGTCAATTTGCTTTGCTTTGCTCAGTCAGTTCAAAGATAACGAAGGTGACAATATTTGAGGGAACTAAAAAGTGGTCTGTGTTACATAATCTGTTACCTGCCCCAGAATTCAGCATAAAATTGGGACAAAATTTTCCCAAAGCAGAACTCCTAGACAGTAGAAAGTGAGCCTCCTCTGATCAGCACGTGTTATACATTACCTTTAAAAGTGACATTTGATCTGATTGGTGTGATATGATCTAACTAACTGAATCCTATGCAATATTTCAGAATATTGCTCTCATACTAAGTTCCACTTTTTCTGTAAGAAACACTGGTGATGAATTAACAGTTTATTAGTTGTACATGAAAGGATTGTTGTAGGTAGCATTGTAAATCCTGCAACCAGGAATCTTTTTTTTATCTAGATCAAGTACAAATTATTTTGAAAATTAAAGTATGAAGTTTGGATGACCTTTCATAAATTGATAAAATTTGGAGTGGGGAAGCAGGATCCATTCTGTTTATTCAAAAAGAATTTTTCACTCTCTTCAATGGAGATAAAAATTCGTATAATTGCAGTTTTACTACTGACAACTTTATCTGTTTTTGAGATTTTTGTGATCTTTTAATTTAGTTTTCCCTGAGCCAACAAATATAGATTGCTAATAACCAGGATAACCAGAAACTTTTTTAAGGACTGCATTTTCAGCTCCCTAGTTTAAAAAACTAATCTGAAATTCTGAATAGCAGCTTGTCATGCCCCTGGTGGAGACTGACTCTGAGGGAGAGGAGGAACAGCCAACAGGGATTGGAAGTGTGGCTCTGAAGATTGTGGAGGAGGCTGGGGAAGGGCAGAGGCTGGCTGAGCAGTCAGAAGAGGACCCAGGCCCATCCCCTCTCCATCCTAGGACACGCAGGGAGGAGAGGATGGGGAGAGACATGGTTTCCTTGGGAGGAGAGGGACTTGATCCTCTTCATGGGATGCAGGTGTGACAACTGAATAAGAGTTTGGACCTGCGGACTGGCAAACGCTGGAAACAAAGCGTGTTTTATTTTGTCTGAAGTTATCTTGGTTTGCATCCTTCCAACAGACTGTGCCTTGTTATCTCCTTGAATTTGGTAAATAATTCTCTTGTTCCATTGTGGAAATTTCATGATTGTACTCTGTTTGGTTTTTTATTTCACCTCTATCTGCTCATTAAATTCAGACTGTATTGCTTTCTTTTGAAGACTATTTTTGAGTACGTTTTATCTCCAACTGAGTATTATTGAAAAGTGGGGCCAAATTGGAGGCATTAAAGGACATTTATTTATGTTTTGGATTTTGTTACATTTGTGTCACACTCTGGGTCATCACATAGCTGATTGCAAGGAGTGTGTGGGTTTCTGGAGTGATTATTTCTTGTTGAGGCCATTGCAGAGAATATAGACGGAATATAAGGAATCATTATTCAAGGGGTGAATTTGTTGGGTAAATACAGAGAAATCAAAGAAGTTTAGCAATGGAGTTTAAATATGATAAAACAAATTTAAAGACTTATCTTTTTTACATTTGCTTTTTAGGCATACTGTTAACAAATTTTAGTTCATGGTATATCTAAAAAGAAAATAGAAAGAATACAAATGGATCAGAAATGAAGTCATGTCCTGAAATTTTTCTAGACTGTTGGTATTCTACTCTTAGAACATATACGCTTGTGATTATTATCGTAATTATTATAAATTATAGATGATACTGAAAAATATCATGTCTATGCATAGTAAGACAGTGTCCATTCATGATATGGTGGTGGACAAACAAAGACCTAACTGTTTACTACTGAGATCTGACTGGTGATAGGCAAAGTATAGATGTTAATGTCCTCCATGTTCCCATCTTGCCATGTATTAAACATTTTTCTTCATTGATTTTATCTACTCAGCTAGGTTTCAGTTCCTACAATAATTGCAATGCCAAGGTCAGGGAGGAGAGGTTGTCATAAGATTCTAACAGACATGGGATACATTGCACTGGAGGCGACTGTATGTAGAATGCCTGTTTATTAAATTGGGGCTGTTCTGATAAACTAAGACTACCTTTATATTTAGTACCAATCACCTATCTGCCCAGCAGTGTTCCTTTGAAAGATCCTGAATCTTGTTTCAAGACTGGACTTGGGAGTTCTTCAGGTTTTAAATGTTGAATAAATTCCATGATGGCAGTGCACTTGTCACAAGTAATCATGGTTCCCAAACACCCAGGAGAATATATTCTAGAAGTGGTCAACTTCAGAACAGATGAGGCATGATGGGAATATGGAAGACATTAACTTCTGTCCTTTGCCAGAGCAAACTGCCTGGATTGTCACTAGGGTAGTGAACTATTAAAACTGCCTGCTCTAAGTGCTTAATGGAACCAGAATGCTGAGTTAGAGTTAGGGTTAGGATGGGAAACCAACAGTCTTTGAATGTACAGGTAGTCCTTGATTTACAATCATTTCTTTGACAATTGCATTAAGTTATAACAACACTAAAAAAAATGTCAGTTTTGACTGGTCTTCATACTTACGACCATCACAGTACCCCCATAGTCACATAATCAAAATTTGCTTGGTAACCAACATATATTTATAATGGTTGCAGTATCCTGAGGCCAAAGGATCACAATTTGCAACTTTCCCAGCTGGCTTCTGATTAAGCAAAGTCAATAGAAAAAGCCAGATGTGCTTAATGATCATATGACTCACTTAACAACTTCAGTAACACAACCATTCAGTAACACAACCATGGCAAAAAAAGATCATGAAATTGGGCACAACTCACTTACAGTAATAACTGCTTTGCTTAGCTATAAAAATTCTGGTCCCAACCATGATTGAAAATTGAGAACTACCAATATAGCAGGGGTCCCCAAACTTGGCAACTTTAAGACTGGCTGGAGAATTCTGGGAGTTGAAGTCCACAAGTCTTAAAGTTGCCACGTTTTGAGACCTCTGCTATATAGCTTCATGCAAAATACTCATCTAGGATCTTATTGTATGTATCTTTGTGTGTGTGTGTGTGAGAGAGAGAGAGAGAGACAGACAGACAGAGACAGAGACAGAGAGTATGTGTGTGTGTGTGTTTATTTGCATCCCATCTTTATTATTTTTACAAATACCGCATGAAGGCAAACATATCCAGCACACTTTTCCCACAACAACCACCATGTGAGGTGAGGTGAGAGATAGTGGCCCAAAACCACACAGCTGGCTTTCATACTTGTTATCTAGAAATGCTTGTAAGATGAGAAGACTGTTACTCAACATTTCATGAACAATATTTCTGTGACTACTATGACAATATAAATAGTATTTTTATGCAATTTAAAATGGAGAGCTAAATTGGAAATAATACTTTCTGTGCTATTTCTATGATAACATCATCAAGATGGCTAACCATAGTGCATAGTTGATCATGAGCCATAATTAAAATATAATTACATTCAGAGATAATATCTTTTTCAGAGTCTGAATAAGAATCCAGTATATTGCAGCTCCTTTGGAAGTGGAATTTAACTCTAAATGTGTACCTTTGGATAGCTTTTTACATCGTGTTGAAGTCATGCTAAGTGTACTATGCATGTATCCAGACTTATGCAGACAGAAGATTCAAAACCTTGGCATCCAGCCATGATGCGCACAATCCACACAATGACATCATCATATAAATGCTACCATAACATTGCTACTGTAACATCCCAGCAATTAGTGCCATTATGCAAGTGATGGTATTTGCATGGTAACTAGTAGAAAATAAAATAATTTTCAAGCACCCTGAACGGAGCTAAAACTGTTAATATCTACTTTATTAATAGCTTTTAGTTACTAATAGGAATTTGCTGTAGGTAGTTTGCAACTACAACAATTCCAATACTAATAATAATTCAAGAATTTTAGACGCAACTAATGCATCTGTGCCAAACTGAAATATTCAAAAGATGTTTCAATGAAATGTGCTGTCATTTCAGTTTTAAGTAGTTTAAATTCCTCCTATAATAATGCAAATAGCTTAGAGTATGATTTTGCAATCAGCTAATTTAAAATATTTATGCCATTAGCATTACCAGCTGTAGTTTGTTACATATTTTTCAATCTGGGATTATCCCAGATTTAAAAAATGGTCATTATGCCACTGTCCTAATATCTGCCAAATGTGTCTTGCAATCTTTGATGTTGGGAAAAATAACACTATAGTGCTATTATTAAAAATAAAGCCAAGCCTGCCACATGAAAAAAAGGTTAGAAAATATATTTGTAATTGTGCCAGTAACTGATTTTCTAATAAGTATCAGCATTCCAAAGGAAAATTGAGACCAAAATATAAATCTATGATAGAGCTAAAATTCTGAAAAATCAAACAATCTATAGGATAACTGTAGTTTTGATTTTAAACAGTATAAAAAAGTTCGGTTAAAGACTCTTAATACCGGTATTTGATCATCTATCGGATATAAATTAAAGAATTGAGGCAAAAATAGTTTTAAAGTATGTTTAATTGCATTTCTCTTTCCCTATAAGTTCAGTGAAATATTTAACTATCTATTTACATTTGGTTTATTTGTGGTTAAAAAGAAAGTATTAATTTGAAATTGTTAGTGAAGAAAGTTTCTTTGGCACAGCTATTTCTAAATATGTAATGAAATTTTTAAATCAGAAAAAATGGTCTATTTTTTCCCTAATGAATGGAGTAACAAGTAATTTTAAAATCTATTTTTATTAGAATTTTTCAATACAGTAAAAATGAACAAATAAAAATATAAAAAAGAAGAAAAAAATGAAAAAAAGATACAATTATGCCTTTTGCCCTTCTGTCTTTCAAGAAAATTTTTTTCCTATCCTCTTCATGCCTTTTTACTTGCCAATGCAACAAGTAAATTTTTGAACTTCTGGATAGTTTTATATCTCTTCTTTTTCTCTCAGTGGTCCAAATAAAAATATCAGACATGAAATTGACAATTTGTTAGTTTTATTCTTCTCTTCTACAATGGACAAAGTAAAAAAAAATCAGGCTTTGTGGGATTTCTTTTCCTTTCTTCTTGAAAACAATTACAGCAACTCAAACGAGAGCAGTGGTTTTTGCTCGATTTCAGGGTTTCAAGGTGTAGAAATAAAATCAACCATGAATCATCTTTTGATTACTTTTGAGAACTTGGAATATGAAAACAGAGGTAGAATGGATATATCCTTTACTATAATATAATTTGTTTAGTTTTCGCTTAATAAAATTAGTTGCAATAGTGCAAATACATTTTCTTAAAATGTAGCCAAATTCATTTCTGTTTTATTTCTAAATTCAAGCAATAGGAAATAATACTGAATTCAGGAAAACATATTTGTTGTGAATCAATAAATGCTTAATAAAGATCATTAAGAGCTTGAAGTAAAGTGCAGGGTTCAGGCCCTGCACTTCTGATTGGCCGATAATAGCAACATGAGATTGGTCCGTTCAGGAGAATCTGATTGGCTATTAACGAGCCTCTTCCATTGGTTAATGGAGCTAGCGCTCCCTGTGTTTTCATTGGTTAAATAAGTTAAGAGTTGCCTATATAAAGGGGCCCATCGTGGACATTGGTTGAGCTGTTTAACATGTAAATAAAGAGTTTGAAGTTCACTGTTTCACTGGCTCGTCTTCATCCTTGCACCCATGCTCAGAACATAACAGTATTAATACTACATATTAAATACATCCCATAGTTTAGGAAGAAGAGAGAAAAAAAGAGAGAGAGAAAAGTCATTTAATATCTGAAATATATATCTTATTCAAGGTGTGTTCAAAAGTGCATCTCTTGCAACTTGTAGTAAATGGGAAGGTTATCCATTGTGACAAAAAAAAATCACCCTAGAAATACCAACAATTGGAGAAAATCCAATGATAGTTTTACCCTTTTGAAAGACACGGGTTAAAGCTTGGACCCTGTAGAACCGAAAGCAAGCACTCATGTTTACATAGCTCTAATATGTAACTAGTATGGATCCAAGATAACAGATAGCAGGCATGGATATCATTCTGCATGTAATGTAGTATTCTTTGAAATGCAATATAATACCTTTGAGATATAAAAGGCAGCAAGATACTGCTATTTTAACAAATTGACTTTGTACTTCATTGCAGAAAGAATAGAAAAGTGAAGGCAGTCAAATCCATCCTTAAATCTACATCTTACTAAAGTCATACATTCTATAGATATCTTGGGGTAATTGAGTGAACATTGACACAGCTGTAAAAATCGTATAATTCTGCAATTAAATGAGCAACTACAAGTACATAAAACTAGTTAAAGCTATAAAAGTTCTTGACTGCATCAACAGACAGAGCATCAGGATAACGGGAAGTGATTGTTCTGTTTTATACTGCACTAATGAGATCACACTTGTGTCCAGTTCTGGTCACCATGATTCAAAAAAGATGCTGAAGCCTTAGAAAAAGTGCAGAGAAGAGCAACAAAGATGATAAGAGGTCAGGAGGCTACATCATATGATTTAGTGGCTAAAGGAAGTAGGTATGTATCTATCCTAGCAAAGAGAAGGCTCATCAGAGACATTATAGCAGTCTTCTAATACTTTTGTATGGGAAAGAGTGTTGGTTTATTCTCCAGAGCACCTGAGGACAGGACAAGAAGCAATGGATGAAAGCTTGTCAGAGGGAGATTCAACCTGGAAATATGAGGAATTTCCTGAAAGTAAGAACAATTAATTAGTGGAATAGCTTACCTCCTGAGTTTCAAGAAAAGATTGAACAACCATTTGTCTGGGATTGTATAGGGATTCCTGCCTTGAGCAGGTGTTGGACTAGAAAACCTACAACAGGATTGTCAAACTGGTGGTCTGCGGACTGGATGCATCACGAGCAAGCCACGCCCACCCCAGCTCCACAAAGGGGGAAATGTCATGAAATGTCACGTGACAGCAACATGACACAGTGAGTTTGACACCTGTGACCTACAAGGACCCTTCCAACTCTGTGATTCTGTGACCTAGGCTACATGTTATGCAATAGTCCATTCTATAGTCTAATTAATTTGGATTACATCTGCAACTAGATATTGATTATTGGAGGAAGACAGAAATTGTTCCACCGTTTATTCTATTTTCATGGTAGATTGTATAGCATTAACTAGACATTCCCTACCTTAAGAAGAAATTTTCCAGTGCAATTACTGAAGGCCTATATTCCATTGCATTTGAAAGCAGTCAGTAATAATTACATATGAAAATATTTCCACTTTAATTGTCATCATAGTTAGATCAGGAATTTCATTCTGTGTTTTTTAGGTTTGAAATGTATATTATTTTTTTTTACCCAAAGGACTTCAGACTAATCTCATTTGGTGCAATTTTTTTTGTTTGGGAAAGTGGATCATTGCCTGTTGTATTAAAGGATTAACAAGCAATGGTTAAATCTCTAAAAAATCTCTAAAAATCAGATTTCATATGTAAACCTATAGCGGAAAAAACATCCAATCAGTTTTCCCAGTGGCATGAAAAAAGAACACCTGGTGCCTAAATTAGAAGGAGGAAAGCCTACAGCGGTGCATCCTAAAGAACATATGCCTATAGTTTGCACATTATAATGGGTTTTTATTTATACAGCAGTTGGATAAATTTGAGCATCCAAAAATATGCTTTATGAAATGTCCACATAACTATTTAATTAAAAAAACCTAAACATTATCCAGCAAATTATTATTATTATTGTGGCTTGAATCAAGAGAAGCATAGGAATGAATAAGAATAGCACTTAACTCACTATTATAGCTATTTTGATGATTTAATTGTATTATTTTAAACATTATTTCTCTTGACAGTTCTAATTAGACTGTTTTAGAGTTTTCCCTTGACATGCGTTTTATGGGCTCTCAGGATTTTGATCTAAAACACGGGTAGCCAACCTTTTGGACCTCAGGGACCACCAAACTCATAATTTTAGATCCCAGGGACCACTAACTGGTTCTGTGGGTGTGGCCTAATTTGTGGGTATGGCTTGGTGGCCATGTGACTGGCTGGGCATGGCTTGTATGTAAATATTATAAATATTTATATAAATATTGAATTTTTTATTAAAAAAGAGCAACTTTTACCCAAAATCAGGCAAAGCAGACAGGCAGATTGAGTTGCTCACAGAATCACAGATTCATTTAGAAATCTATGTATCTGCCATTGGCTAGCTCAGCCTGTCACATAAAATTTGCTAGCAAGCAAACTCACAAAATTTACTCACAACACAGTATGTATGTAAATATTGAATTTTTTATATAAAAACAACTTTTATCCAAAATTAGGCAAAGCAGGCAGATTGAATCACAGAATCATTCAGTGATCTATCTATCTGCCATCGGCTAGCTCAGTTTCTCAAATTTGCTTGCCGTGAGTCTGCACTGAATTTGCTTGCAAGCAAACGTTCAGTCCTAAGGGAAGTTCAGCTGTGCTTAGCTAGAAAGCAAGAAATCCAACCATTTCCTTCTTCCTAGCTAATCTAAATCTCCTGGCACAGCATGATGTTGGTTGGAAAAAGGAAAAATAGCAACTTAGCAGACAAGTTTCCGGATAAGGAGTGGGTGGTTGGGGAGGGTTCCCACGAGCCATGTGGGTGGCACAGCCTTGTGTTTCTGCGCAGCCTGGATTAATTGTTTTGGGGGGGTGTTTTGGGGGTGAGATTTCTCTGCAGCCCACCAAAATTTTATCATGGCCCACTTGTGGGCTGCGGCCCACCGGTTGGCAACCACTGATCTAAAACATAACACACCAGACTTTGCTTGTAATTTTTATTTATTTTTTATTCAGCAAACAAATGAAGACAAGCCTAATGCTTTTTCCTGCTTCCCAGCATATTTAATAGTAGCAACAAAGCAATTATCAATAACCTAAATTAGATGTATATGGCCAGGCATTTTAAATTCAGTTAATTCTGTATTTGCGCAACTAAGACTTCATGAATCTAATAAAGTCAAATAGTTCTGGATAACATAGTGTTGTGGTGGTTCTCCTTCTTACTCCATGGCTGATTACAGTCAGTGCTGACAGGGAGGAAAAAAAACCCAAACCTTAAGTCCCTTGTCTATGGGTGTCACATGCCTCATGTTCTTTATATGAAGCTATTAGATGAGATCATCAGTCAACACAGGTCCAGGTATCAACAACATTGACAATGATAGTCAGTTTTTATATCTGATTTCTGGTTGGCCAACTGATAGTGTCAAAGTCTTGTTCCAAGATCTAGAGCCATGATGGCGAACCTATGGCATGCGTACCAGAAGTGGAACGCAGAGCCATCTCTGCCAGCATGCGAGCTGTCGCCTCAAAGCAAAACCACTGCCCAGGCACGCCCGCCACCCACCCACTAGCTGATCATCGGGTAGCTGCTGCGCATGTGCAGGGCGTGAGCCATGCACAAGAGCCATGCACGCATGTACAGAAACTTGTGGCACACATAGAGGTCACATGTGCATGTGCAGGGGGCATGGGGGCCCCCGAGTGCATTGCCTTATGGATGGTGGCACGTGTGCGCATGAGCACACATTTGGTATACGAGGACAGAAAGGTTCACTATTATTGATCTAGAGGCTGTCAGGATGTAGAGTGGGAGGAAAAGGCTTAATTTCAGTCTTGACGAAATGAGTGGCTGTGGTTCCAGGTTTTTCTGATACTGCAGACTTTTTATCATTATTTCTGAACGGGGTTGTATTTTCCCAAGACCTGATATATAATTTGGGGATCTCCCTTTGTAAATAGTTGAACAGTGTTGAGGGAATTATTTGTTTAGCAGAGTGATGGCATTCGGGAAGAAAACTATTCTTGTGTCTAGTTGTTCTGGTGTGCAGTGCTCTATAGCGTCATTTTGAGGGAAGGAGTTGAAGCAGTTTATGTCCGGGATGTGAGGGATCTGTAAATATTTTCACAGCCCTCTTTTTGACTCTTCAACAAACAGTGCTGCTAGATCTATTTTGGTTTGTGACCAATATACCTCCATCTCCCCTCCTTTATTGCAGAATACTTTGTATGTTTACATTCTCAAGTCCTAAAAATTGAAGGTGGTATTATTTAATCAGAAATAATATCATTTATGCCTTCTGTTAAATACACATATTTTAATAATACTTTAATAATTACTAGACCTGCTTCCTCATGAGCCAAGGAGTTGATGACAGATGCTAATGAGAATGTTTGCAAGTTCTAAAACATATTTTCCCCTTCAAAAATGGACCATTGCACATTCCTAATAAATGCAAAAGCAATGAGATTAAAATTATAAACATACCCTATGCTCTTACTTGCCAGCTATAGTTTTTAAATATCATTTATCTATAATTGTAATATCTTCCATTATAACCTCTTCTATAGCCAAAGTATGTGCTTTTGAGCTGTATAGCTCAAAAACAATTGCTTTGAACTGCAAGATGGCTGGCATGCAAATTTAATAAATAAAACAAACAAATAAATATAGATCAAAGTCTGGTTACCTCAATATATGCTTTATGAGTAGAAATTATGTAAGTGATATGAATAATATAGTTTTTACCAATCAATTTTCTGGCTTCCTTGGCTAGACTTTCTAAACAGAATTATATCAGAGATATATGGAACAAATCAATAGGGAAAATTTTTTGGAGATTAATGCTAATATTATGTATTTAATGAATTACTATATAAAATATTATTTTGAAAAAATGCTACTATGTGTGCTTTATATAGATATATATATGTTCACAAAATATTTTAAAAATAAGATTGTACCTCTACATCACACATTTTATGTTGAAATGTGCACGCAGCAATGATATATTTTACTTAAAATTTCAGATTTTTTAAAAGTGAGGTAGTTGTGTTAAAAGAACATTATATATTTTACTTAAAATTTCAGATTTCTTAAAAGTGAGGTGTTAAAAGAATTAAATGTGTTTGCTGTTTTAATAGATAGTCTTCTAGTGCTTTTATGATGGAAATATTAGTACTATGAAGAATAACTGAGAAGATTGGGATTTTATCAGTAGCCTGTGGAAACTGAATTGTTTTCATGATATCTACTGTGGGGTACAACAGAAGAATAGTGATATTTATTTCCTATAATTTTTGTGGCAGAAAATGAAAAAGTTAAAATCATTCTAATAGGAAAAGACTCAATAGCTCATCTTTTTTCCATTTCTTGCCAGGAAAAAAAAAAGCAGGTCTACAAAAAATAAAAACTGAATTGGTGTTTATCTAAAATAATACTGAAATATTCTAAATGTGTACATTTAGAATACAAATGTATTTATTTTACAATACAAATGTATATCAAATGTGTTCTTTCTTCAGAGGTACTGCATACTTCATCCCTAGACACTCCTTATGGATAGTTTACGTATCGCTGATTGTCCCTTTGTCTTTCCTATATCTGTTTGTATTGTCAACTTCTTTCATCTTCTCTTGTGTCTCTCCCCCACCTCCACCATTGTCTTAGGTTTCTTCCTCATCTTCCACAGAAGGCAGTGATTAATAAACCATGTACTTGTGTGCCACTGAAGCATCAATTTCCATTTCATTGCAGGTTTCACCTCTCTAAGTGAGGGAAATGTGTTTGACAGACCCTTGAGAACTTTACATGGTAGATTTTCAACTAAACCAGAAAGGGAAAAGTTGAGATACAGATGCAGGTAGGAAATTGCATGGGATAAGCTGCAATGGCAGTATACCCAGTGGTGGGATTCAAATTTTTTTATTATCAATTCTGTGGGTGTGGGCTTGTCTTGGCTTGGTGGGCATGGCAAGGGAAGGTTATTGTAAAAATCTCCATTCCCTCCCCACCCCACTAACCTGCTTTCCAGCTCCGTTCTCCTGTGCAGAGCAACAAAAGAAGACCCAGCTGATCAGCTGGGACTCGGAAGGCAGAGAATAGATGGGCGCAGGGCCAATCAGAGGTGGTATTTACCGATTTTCTGAACTATTCAAAATTTCCACTAAAGGTTCTCCAGAACTGGTCAGAACCTGCTGAATATCACCTCTGAGTATTCCATAAAATACTGTAAAGACGGTAATTTTCTCCGTGGCAAGTACTTCCAAGCATAGCTGAGATATACAACTGTAATACATCAATTAGAAATGAAGACGTGAGAAGATTTTTGCAGCAAGGTCTGTAACAAACATAAAGCCAAACTATTTATTAAGTAGTCAAATATGTAGCTAGATGCAGAAATGAGAACCCAAAAATAACAGACTAAATGGTGATATAAGTAATATAAATAATTTAAAAACACAGTCAGAATGAGGATTTCTTAGACACATGAGAATCAGTATATTTTGTTGCACTGTAATTTATAGAAATTCCATAACCCCCCTTGGCTGTTACTTAAACTTAACTTCAGAATTTCCAGTGGATTGCAGTAGATGGGTGTCAGAAGGCTGCAAAAGGTGATCACATGACTCCAGGACACTGCAGCTGTCATGAATATTAATCTGTTGCCAAGTGCCTGAATTTTGATCACGTGACCATGAAGACACTGCAATGGTCATAAGTGTGAAAAATAGTCATAGGTCATGTTTTTCAGTGCCATGGTAACTTCAAACAGCCACTAAATGAATTGATGTAAGTCGAGGACTATCTGTATATGCATATTAATTTTATTTTTTAGTTAGCCTAATAAATTCAAAGTGGAAAACACAAGCACAGGGGGCATCTGTCATGGGCTAGGAGTGGGAGGCTGTTCCTAGCCTCAGAAAATAGTGAGTGGCCTGTACAAGGAATAGACTAAGCAGAAAATGCAAATTTGTCCATAATGTAAAGTAATTATTGCTCATATAACAGATAATAATGAAACATGTATATGAATGTTCCATATTATCCAGCACTTTCAATCTCTTCTACCTTGCTTAGCCTCAATTGCGCTATTGATGTTTGGCTACATAAATGCTGAAATGCTTTGCTGATTAGACATTAGCAGCCCATCACGGCAGCTGAAAATCACAATTTAAAAAACTACCTATAATGTTATCATTCTTTATTATTCTCAGCAAGCCGCATTTATTTTGAGCTGAAAGGATCTTCATGTGTCCTCTGCCATACTTAAACCAACCGCCCACATCTGGTTCTTGTTATGAAGTGATAAACTTATTTCAGAGTGCTGGAAAATCTGGAATGATATAATAATTGGGAACAAATATATTTCTCATGAAAGCAGAACAGCTAGAAAGCAACAGGTCTCAAACATTCATGTTGCAAAGAAGGGAAACACAACATATCTTATTAGCACAGTACTATTGAAGAACAAATCTTAGCTATATTTTCAAGAAAACAATAAAAAGCAATGCATTCTGTGCAAAGTGAAGAAAATTGGGTCTTAAAGAAGTTTAAATAATATTTTTTTTCAACAAATCATTGCATGATTCTGCCTTTTCAGGTGTTATGAGGCCCTTTAGCAAGAAAGCCTTAATTACTGATTGCTGAATATAACCTTCTGTTTCTTACACCTTCACTTTGTTTTCTTTACATAACCTCATTATTTCTAAATAAATAATAACATGTTGTTAGTATTCAGACTATTTTGTCAGTGTTTGTACTCTCTGAAAAGAAAAGTGCTGTGGGAATAAACTTTGACTTCAGTATTGGATAATGATTAGTCTAAGACCATATACATACATGTCTGCCTAAGGGTCACTGAGATAAGCAAGGAAATTAAAAACAAACACCAGGAACAATTAAGCAGCTCAGACAATTGTAAACAATTCTGTGTACTATATCTAATTATTGTAATCCACAATGTGAATGCTTACTATGTACGAAATTCTCAATAAAAGGGAGCACTAGAATTTGCTCTAGGCTCCCATCCCAAGTACACCAGCCTGTGTCTCATTCTTTCCATGGGAGACCACCACAAGTGGTGACCCCGACGAGATCCACTGCAGGTGGTACATGTCTGGACCTCCGTGTTTCCTCGCCTGGAATAGGTAAAGTACGTACTTAACTATTGCTGGACAATAGGATTTTTTCAGGGAACATGGGGGGAAAACTCTCTCAGCCACAGGAACGGCATGTTAGTGAGCTGCTGAAGTTAGTCAGGACAAACTTCTTTATCTTTAAACCCTCCGGGGGGGAGCAAATAGTTCTTTCAAAAGATAATGTGAGAGAGCTGCTGCTAGAGATCTGGTGGCAATATTCCTGGTATCCAGAGAAAGGCTCTTTAAAGTTAGACACATAGAGGAGAATTGGAACTATCCTTCATGAAGAGCCACGGGCAACAGCTGAAATTTTGATATATTGGAAGGTTGTTATGACTGCTTTAGAGACCCAGCAACAACCTCTTTTAAAAACTTTAGTAGAACCCCATTTTAAAACCCAGTGCCGTGCCCCTGGGGGGGGATGGCAATTAATAAAAACAAAATTAAGGACGTCCGTCCAAAATCAGTCTGTCCAAAATGCAAAAAAGGGTTTCATTGGGCAAATCAATGTCGCTCTGATCAGAACCAAAATCTGGGAATATAAATTTGGGGCGCGCAACTAGCCCCGCTCCCAAGGCTGTCACAAAAGCATTGCCTGCAATTACTGGGAGTGCAGGTTTGGGTTTAAAAATGTTGAATTCAATTAATGTGACCTTTCCTAATCAAGTGTACATTGAGGACACTCATTTGCATGGGCCATTGCCAGAAAAAACAGTGGGATTGGTCCTTCCCAAGTCTTCTGCATCAAAAAAAGGGTTCTTTGTTATTCCAGGGGTTATTGATCAAGATTATAAAGGGGTTATTAAGGTACAATTGTACACTGATACTCCTGCATCATTAATGGCCGGTGACTCTATTGCCCAGTTATTATTGCTTCCATACATTCCTATAAATCCTTTAATTGGGATCCCACAAACTGGTGGTTTTGGGTCCACTGAAATGGCCAGTTCTCCAGTTGCTGCAGAATTGCTAGCACTGACAAAAAAATTGACTACAGACCAACCAACCAAAAATGACAATTGAAATTCAGGGAAAATCATTTTCTGGCCTTATAGATTCCGGAGCAGATGTCTCTGTGATACACCAAAAGGAATGGCCAAATGAATGGGCGCTTGAAGACTCTCCGGCTGTTCGTGGAGTGGGTGGTATGCAGTTTGCAAGAAGTAGTGTACGTTGGTTGAAGGCATTGCATAGAGAAACTGGTGAGACTGCAAGGATTCAACCTCTTGTGTTGCCCCTGCATATAAACTTGTGGGGTAGAGATTTGCTGTCACAATTTCGCACAAAAATTGTTATTGGATAATGGAAAAATTACATGATCGATGCATTCCTGATACTCAATTTGCTTTGGCAATTTTACAAACTCCAGCCTTGCCTACTGCAGCTTTATTTCAATTACATGAAGCGCAGGTTTATATCATTGAATGGTTGCATTTGCAGAATACTCCCAGAAAAAGAGTTTCTACTATGGCTATGCTTTATAGCGAGTTAATCATCAAAGGCCGAAATTGCAGTATGCATTTATATGGCATAGATCTAGTTCAGTTATTTTTACCTATCTCCCTCACTCTGTGGGAAACTTGGTATAGTCAATCCATCGAATTGCAAATTGCTGTTGAAAATTGGCCAGGGAAGATTTCTTGCCACACCCCCAGTGACCCTCGTTTCCAATTGCTTCGAAACGTATCTGTAAATTTTAATTCAGTTATTGCTAAGCAGCCAGTTGGGGGAGTGACCATTTATGTGGATGGTGGTAAGACCTACGGCGCTTGTGCATGGAGACAGGAAGGGGTATGGAAAACAAAAATTATCCCTCCTCAGCAATCAGCACAAAGGGCTGAATTAGCTGCTGCTATTTTGGCCTTACAGGAATTTGCACAAGAACCGCTAAATCTTATTGTGGATTCTCTTTACTTTTATCAATTGATACTTAACATTGAAATTGCTTTTCTTTCTCCATCTGTTGATGCTAATCTTATGAGTTTGTTTCTAGCTCTGCAAAGCTGTCTTCATTCTCGCACACATTCTTTACATATCGCACACATTTGCAGCCACCAGCCACTTCCTGGGGAGCTGCAAGAAGGGAATGACGTGGCTGACACAGCAGCCTCAGCCATGTCCTGTCTCTCACTTTCTCCTGTTACTCCATGGGACTCACATAGCTATTTTCATCAAAATGCTAAAGCTCTTTGTAAACAATTTGGTCTCACTGCTGCAGAAGCTGCAGCTATTATTCAACAATGTCCTAGTTGCAGTGCTCAATCCACTGCTCTTCCTCAAGGGGTAAATCCTCAGGGGACATCTGCTTGTCAACTATGGCAGATGGATGTCACACAACACCCTCCCTTCAAACCATGGCACCATCTGCATGTCACCGTTGATACCTATTCAGGATTTATTATGGCAACACCTCAATGAGGAGAGGCTACAAAACATGTAGTCAACCATTGTCTCCGTACCTTCACACATGTGGGGCCATCAAAACCGATAATGGCCCTGCTTACACTAGCACCACCTTTGCGGAATTTTGTCATCGATGGTCAATTATACATAAATTTGGCATTCCCTACAATTCCACTGGTCAGGCCATTGTGGAATGAGCTCATCAGACGCTAAAATAAGCACTCCTTCACACAAAAACAAAAACGGGGGAAGTGGATGGATATGGCTTGCCTTACATACAAAACATTCTTAATATTACCTTATACACTTTAAATTTTTAACTATGACAAGATCTCCCGCTGCTATGGCAGCCAGTAGGCATTTTGTTTCCTCCCCTTCTGCAGGTACGCCAAGACCGAAAGTTCGGTATAAGAGACTACCAGATCCAACATGGAAAGGACCTGTCCCGCTGATAACTTGGGGCCGAGGATACGCTGCTGTTGAAGATGAGGGGACAGTTGTTTGGGTTCCTGCTCACTGTGTGCATCCTTATCATCAGCCAAAGGGGCAAGGGGGTAGATTTGGGGGAATGGAAAAGAAACACGTTGATCCAGGACATGGGGAAGCTAGCAAACCTTCATAATAAAACTGATTGTTGGGTATGTATGCACATGCCAACTCACAAAACATCAGGGCTTCCAATGGTTGCACCTCCGGCCGAAGGTGACTGGTATAAGGGACAATGCTATGGTTGTTCAGGGATGTGGTCTAACAGTTGGACTACAAGTAACATAAATACATTGCATCTTGGAAGCCAAATCAAAAAGGTGGTGGGTATCTGCTGGACCCACAATGAGACGGTAGAAAATATGACTTACGTGGGAACATATCCGTTTTGCAACAAAACAATTGTTATTAGCAATGGAAGTCGGTTTTATCCAGATGACATGAAAACTAAAAATCTCACTTACTTTGTACATAATATTTCTAAATTTGATATCATATCTTTGATCAATGAAAATGGGTGTCCAGTTATCCCTGTCACATGTTGTCCCATCATGATAGAAAACCAGCTGCCCAAATGTGCAAATGGGAAATACGCACCACCGCCCACTTATTTGGCTATGTTAATGGAATCTTTTGCACAATTAATCTATGCTGAACCAAATACGGTTGGTCATCTCCTGGGAGCAAATCTATGGTTGCTGTGTGGACGGACGGCCTATGATCGCATGCCAGCACGATGGAAAGGAGTCTGCACCTTTGGAAAAGTGATCCCATCTCATGTCATTTTAAAATCTTTGGGGACCGCTCATATCCACAATGCACGTTCCGCAACGGAAGTAAACTCTGTTTTGAATCATGACTACTGGACACAGATATCAAGGGGAGTTATTCCTCCTTTAGGAGTCATGATGAACTATAGAGATTTGCATCATTTAAACAATTGGACAGTTACTATGTTTAAAGACACCATTAAAACGCTAAAGCTGCTTGAAGAAGAGCAAGGAAAAATCCTTGACTTTGTCCTGCAAACCAGTTATGCGGTGGACACTATTTTGGCAGCGCAAGGGGGAGTTTGCGCTGTGATTCATACACATTGTTGCATGTATATCTCTGATTATTCTCCAAACATTACAGCTACTATACAGCATATGGAACAAACCCTGAATGAGAATCCATTACAATCGAAGGACGAGGGACTGGACATGTGGTCTGCACTTTGGTCCTGGTTGCCAGATGGTTCATGGATTCATCACCTAATTGTTGGAGCGATATTGCTTATTATATTTTCTCTCTGTGTATGCTGTTGTATTCAATGTCTCCCTGGACTTTTAGGAATGTGTCGGGTGAAGCCTACAGAAGGAGAATTGCTGTTGCAGATGGCAAAAAGCTACCGAGGCATCAGTGATCATCAAAAAACTAAAACAGGGGAGATGTGGGAATAAACTTTGACTTCAGTATTGGATAATGATTAGTCTAAGACCTTATACATACATGTCTGCCTAAGGGTCACTGAGATAAGCAAGGAAATTAAAAACAAACACCAGGAACAATTAAGCAGCTCAGACAATTGTAAACAATTCTGTGTACTATATCTAATTATTATAATCCACAATGTGAATGCTTACTATGTACGAAATTCTCAATAAAAGGGAGCACTAGAATTTGCTCTAGGCTCCCATCCCAAGTACACCAGCCTGTGTTTCATTCTTTCCATGGGAGACCACCACAAAGTGCACACATAACAAGAGCAGCAGCACAGCCAAATCACTGATTGGAGTGTGGGCCAGCAGATATCTGATTATGGTATTTCCTGGTGCCAGTACGGCAATAAATTAAATAAAATCAGATTTGTATCTAAACAAGAGTCTAGCCTGTTATCTAAAGTTAGGGAAAAGAGGCGGTGGCATTACATTCACAATTTATGCCTGTGATATTCCTTCATTATAATGCCCAATAACACCTACATGATTGAAGACATTTGAGCAGACAAGATATATCCTGAAACTCCACATTTCACATGCATGGCATCCTGTTCATAGACTTTTTCCTATACCATCTTGAATGCTGCTGGGCCAGAACATGATCACTGAGCATGAAATAGGCATGATTTTGTACTCCATTTCATGCATATTCAGACAAGATTCTCCCAATATCTGTTTTTTAAAAACTTAATGTATCTATATGTGACTTGAAAAATAACATTGAAAGAAAAGATAAGGAATCATCATAACAATGTCACATATCATCTGAAAAAAATGGAGTTCATTGCCTTGGTTTTATTTTTATCCTGCCTTTATTATTTTTATAAATAATTCATAAATAATTCACCTAATACTTCTTCCTGCTCCTATTTTCACCACCACAACCCTGTGAGGTGGGTTGGGATGAAAGAGTGTTTGACCTACAGTCACCCAGCTGGTTTTCATGCCTAAAATGGGACTAAAGTAAACAGTGGAAAATGTGGAGACAGAAATAGTAAGATCAAAGTTATAACTTTTTCTAAGAATACCTGAGGCTGCAGCTTGCATGGGAGAAAAATAAGCCAAGGAATAAAGACAAGATATGATAATAGGTGTTCTCCTGCATTGTGAAGAAAGAGTGAGTCAGATAAGTTTTTGAACTGCACAAGTCAGAGTCAAAAGAGAAAGAAAACTGACTTCAGGAAAAAAAATGAACACATTGAGAATATCAATTTAATGAATATGAGGCTTCTTAGGCAGAGAGATGCAGAGAAAGTATTTGAGACAAGGAAAGGAAATTCAGATGGTCTCCAACTTCCAACCATTTATTTGGTGACCATTTGAAGTTACAATTTTAAGTTACGATGGCACTGAAAATTGTAACTTACGATAGTTTTTCCCACATAAGACCACTGCAGCACGCCATGGTCATGTGATCCAAATTCAGATGCTTGGCAGTAGGCTCAT
Source organism: Hydrophis major (assembly GCA_033807585.1). NCBI lineage: Eukaryota > Metazoa > Chordata > Lepidosauria > Squamata > Elapidae > Hydrophis > Hydrophis major. The sequence continues at coordinate 100,989,160 of CM066328.1, forward strand.
ATTTATGATGATTGCCGTTTTCTGGGGTCATGTGATCACCTTTTGTAACCTTTTGACAAGCAAAGTCAAAAGGGAAGCCAGATTCACTTAGCAACTGTGTTAATAACTTAACAACTGCAGTGACAATTGTAGCAAGAAAGCTTATAAAATGGGGCAAAACTGACAACATCTGTCTCATTAGCAATGGAAATTTACCTTAATTCAGGTGCTAAGATGAGGACTACCTCTATAATAAAATTCAGGGTTTTCTGTTGTCTGTTGTTGTAAAGACGAGGCAGTCGAGTTGTTTGATCATGAACAACTGAATCATGATGATCTTTACTGGAGTCTAGTCTTACATTTATACACATTTTTAACAATCCTCCATCATTGGTTAACTTTGGTTACTGCTTAACTTTCATTACTGTTTAGCATAGTAATTAACACAATTAATTATCTCTGGTTAAAGTCTAACATATGTTTACTTCCTCTCTCTAATCCTCCTTTAGATTAGTGACTTTGTTTACCTGAGTTGTATCTGCTTGGAAACATTCTTTATCTGAGGTTTGCCATCCGAGATTGGAACATTCCTGCAATTACAACTCTACAGTCTTTATATCAATTACAGATATCTAGTGGTCAATAGATGAATAAATGAATAAATGCAAAAAGCAGATGGATTCAATGTTGAATTACAACACAGAAACCCTGCTGACCTATTTTCATTAGCATCCCTAGATTTATGAGACAGAGTTTAGTCAGTCAGCTCCTTCTTGTCAGATAAAAGGAGCAAAAAAACTATCGGATGGTTTAAAAATGAAACATCTTTGCTAACCAATTGAAATGGAATAATGTTTTTATTTTGTGTGTGTTCAATTTATCTTTTCCACTTACCCTAGACCACAAATAGAGGCATCCAATCCTAGGAACAGAAGTCCTGTGGCAAAGGCGCTCCTGGCCACGACCGCCACCTGCTCTTTGAGCAGGACTTGTGAGTCCAGGAAAACCCCTAGATCATGCACAGTGTCTGTTTGTTTCCACTCCATCCAAGACCACTTCTCCCTGAGCCAATGAACCCCAAACCCAGAGCCACTTGGTCTTGCAAGGGTTTAGTTTCAAACCGTTGCTCCCCATCCAGCCCCTAACAGCCTCCAGGCACTGCGAGAGGGAGGACACAGCAATGCTTAACTCACCACAGGCTGAGATATACAGCCGAATATCATCAGTATACTGGTGATACCTCAGTCCATTGTGATGGAGGATCTCACCCAGAGGCTTCATATAAATGTTGAACAGGAGTGGAGAGAGTATTGCGCCCTGCTGAACCCCATAAAGCAGTGGATAAGGGCTGGATCTCTCCCCTATCAACACTGACTGAGAGTGGCCACAGAGGAAGGAAGTAAACCAGGACAGCACAAGGCCTCCCACTCCCATCCCCTGAAGCCACCCCAGGAGAATCCCATGGTGAATGGTATCAAAAGCCACAGAGAGGTCAAGTAGAGCAAGGATGGATGCACTACCGCCATCCCGCTCCCACCAGAGATCATCTAAAAGTGTAACCAATGCTGTTTCTGTCCCAAATCCAGGCTTGAATCCTGACTGGTGAGAATCGAGATAATCCGTTTCATCCAGAAACCTCTGGAGCAGCTGCGCGACCACCTTCGCAACAACCTTCCCCCAAAAGGGAAGATTGGAAGCAGATTGGAAATTATCCAACCAGGTGGAGTCCAGCAATGGCTTCTTAGGAAGAGGGTAGACAACAGCTTCTTTAAAGTGCTGGGGCACCGTCCCCTCCATGTTAAATGAATCACTGCAGTTGTTAAATTAGTAACACAATTGTTAAGTGAATCTAGTTTCCCCATTGACTTTGCTTGTCAGAAGGTTGCAAGAACCTTGGGTCATAAACATGAGTCAGTTGTTAAGCATCCAAATGTAAATCTGAGGATGCCACAACAGTCGTAAGTGTGAAAGAGGTCATGCCATTCTTTTCAGTGCATTATTAACTTTGAACGGTCACTAAGTGAACTGTTGTAAGTTGAGGACTACCTGTAGCATTGGAGTTGGGATATGTAGGAATAAAAACGAAGAATAGGAATGAATCTATAAGACACCTGTATCCTTCTACTTGCATGCATTATTTGGAGATAATATAATGGTTATTTCCCAGTGTAGATAAGCCAAGGTCTGAACTCAAGTGGTCTTTTGTAAGGAAACAAATGAGACCAGCTGCTCTTTGTCAAGTTCCTCTAATTGGGGAAAGAAATGGAAAACTAGAAAGCCAACCTCGCCTCTTTAACTATGCCCCCCCCCCAAAAAAAAACAAACAAACAAATTACAGTGGTTATGAACTGCTTATGCATGCACGTATGAACGCAGGCCGGCTTTTTTTTTCTTTCAGCTCAGAAAATGTAGCCCCTCGCGGCCCCTCGGTTGCCGCGTCCCTCTCGGAGAGCGCCTTGCTTCCCTTCACCTTGCTTCCCTTCACCTGGGCCGAGTCTCTGGAAGTGAACCGTGAAGAGAGCAATTCTTTCCCCTTCCCTCCCTCCCCTTCGCCAGGCTACTAGGCAGCCAGCAGCAGCCAGGCACCGGTCGCCAGTTGTCACATTACATTCATTTGCACCGTGTGCACGGGAGCGCAGCGCCCAGACAGGAGGAGAGGAGGAGCACGCGCGGGGGCGCGCTCGTTCGCTCTCTCTCTCTCTCTCTCTCTCCGTTTTCTCTCAGGTGCCGTTTTCCCTCCACCCCCTCCCCTTTCGGCTTTTCCCAACTCCGCAAGTTGGGAGGCGCGCAAACCGCTTGCACCTGCTCCTTTCCTCCACTTTCTCCACCCAACTTTCCTATAGGGTTGGCTTCTCCGAACATGAGGGGGTTACAAACGCAGCGGCGAAGCCAGCAGCCGAGTCGGGGTTTCTGGGATGAGGCGTGGATAAGCGTCTAAGGCGAAGCGGAGGCTGTCTCCCTCTCCCCCCCGCTCCCCCGGTGAAAAGGGCGCCAAACCCTTCCGCCAACCTGTCTCCCAACAGGTAAACGCTAGCTCTTATTGGTCTCGGTCTCCCCGAGGGCTGGGTTCGCTCGGTTTCCGGGCGCGGGAAACGGACTGTTACTTGTTTTCTCGACGGTGAGCTTTAAAGTTGGGGGGGGCGGGGGGGGAAGACTAGACTTTGTTTTGACGTGGAGTTTGCGAGCGCGGACCGCATTTGCTTGCCCGTTGGGCCGGCGGTGTGCGGAGGACGGCGTCGAGGGGTTTCTGCCCTCCCAAAATGGCCAGCGGTTCTGGGACAAGCTGGAAGGGCGAGCTAGCCCTGAGCCTCGGGAACTGCATGTGGGAACGGGCTGTACCATTTTGTCGCGTTCTACCCGGTCGCCGCCCCTTCGGACTGCGCGGATGTAAACGAAAGAAAACCACTTCGGGACTTAAAAAGCGGCGGTGGTTCCGGGCACAGTTAATCGGCGGTGTCATTCCAATTCGTCCGATTCGGTTCCGAGTTATGTCTGCCTAGGATTGGAGCGCAGAGCGAATTGGGTTGGATGCAAGTGAAGCCTGGTCGATTTCCATCAGCAGATGGATGGAATGTTCGACGGAATGTTTATCATTATTTCAGCCTTAAAGAATTTTAATGTATAAATACATTATTTATTGTAGGACTCTGCTGATAAGAATAATGAAAAGGCAATATGAAATATGTAATTTTCCCACCTGAACAAATACCCTGCCTTCGATATGAGAAATAAACTCTACCTTTCTTTGTAAAGGGGGTCCAACTGGGTTTAAGGTAATGAACAAAGAAAATTTCAGACAGATAAGATGATATAAATTTTATAAATATATGAATACATCTTTCCTGAATATTAACACTGAAATATGAAATTTGAGTGAGAAAAACTTCCCTCTGATGTTCCTACTGATCTTCTAACCAGTTTTTTATCATTTCCTTGTATTTGGAAACAAGTAATTTACTGTAGTTTTAAATAAGATAATGCAATAGGCCATATTTTAAAAGTACATAGCACATAGTACATAGCACTTATATGTCCATAGTAAAAAAATTCAAGAGTTAAGTGGTGCTTCTGAAAGAGGAGTTCTACTCCTATTTTAAAAGCTATGTGATTTTTCAGTGTAAAACATTTAACTAATAAAGAACTGGGTATATTCATCTCTTAGGTTGTGAGGAAGTGATACTTGTTTCTGCTTGATTATCTGTTCAAGGGACACATTTTCTGTCAAGAATACTCCCAATATGATTTCCACCAGTTTCTTACCTGTGCATTGTTAACATTTGGGGACAAGTAGAAATTCCAGTAGAACAAATATAATGTAGTTCAGGAGTATGTCTATGAAGATTCTCAGTCATGCAGGTAGAGTTGTCTGGAAGTTGAGTCATGGCAGCTGAACTTTTTTTTCTTTTTGGCTTGAAACATTTTGTTGCTTATCCAAGTTAGCTTTTTCAGTCTCCATGAGCTTCAAGAGTAAACCCTAGAATCTTTGGTGCTCTCTGAGCTTTGTTTGCTGCAGATGTTTTATTACCAAAATATGTAAGTATGAAGAAAAAAGACCCAAACATTTTCTCTAGATGATCCTTGCCTTGGATCAAGCAGAGTGTTCATCATAGAGGAATGTTGGAATTGCTTGTTCAAACTATGGCAGTTTTACAATATGGAAATATAATTTGGGAGTTGATATGTCTTTTTGTATTTGTGCATCTTCATTCAGGTATACATAGTACAAAGAGACAAGAATAATTTTGCCCAGTCCTTCAAATTCTATCATCTGAGTGCCTAGCCAGAGGCAATTCTCTGAAGAGTAAAAGTTCTTAATATTTTCAGGTCACATTGCTCCATTAATTGCATATATTAATGCTGTTATTATTCTCATTAACTAGTAGCTAAATCCATATTTCAGATAAGAGATTTTGGGTGTGAGGATGTTTTAATGACTACTAAGTAGGAACATCATGTATATCTTGCATAGTATCTACTCCATAGATAGCTCACTTACTCTTTCACATTTGTGTCAGACTCATCAAGGTGCTTCCGAATTGAAAGGATTAGCTGGTGGCATCACCATTGTCTGGGGATATGTTGGTTGAAGGCTCCTTTCATGTCCCCATTAATGTGCCCACCAAAATGGTACCTATTTATCTACTCAGGTTTGTGTGTTTTTGAACTGCTAGGTGGGCAGGAGCTGGAGCAAATGATGGGAGCTCACTCTATCACACAGCAGCCCTCAGATCTTGAACACTCAGCCTTGCTGATTGTCACCCAAATTCTAGCCACATTAGCTACTACAGTTCCTCATAGACAGTTTGTCCATGATTAAAACAAAATTGGAAATGACTTTTTTCATAATATTGATTATTGGTAACATCTTTAATTATACAAAAAATAATATGTACTCAATTGAAGATCATGTTAATGTTGGTGATTCATAGTTCTGTTCTCAGTATCATGCATTCATGGGTATGTATTGAAAATTGGGCTGATACTGAACTGAAATGTCTACCAAGATTCAATAAAAGAATTGTGAATCCTAATTAATTAGTAACTCTTTGACTTGATAACCTCATTCACATGAGTTGCTACATAGAATACTTTGCCATTTCCTTTTTCCAGGAACTATTTATTTATTGGCCTGCTCCTAAAAAATTTTTTGGGATGACTTTCAATCCAAAAACTAAGCAGGTGAATCCTTAATTTTCTTTTTTGAGACCAGCCAAGGTTAGTTGGGTGTTGGTGCTATCATCTGAGCTTTGGGGGTTAACCACTACGTCAACACTGAGTTTTGCTAATATGTTAAAACAAGCTGTGTAACAATGGGATAAATCTTGATGCAGAAACTCTTAAACAGTTTAAAGCCTCCTAGAACTTTTTTTTTGCCATATAGCCCATACTAATTTGAATTGTGCCTATTTCCTTTGACCAGTTTAGATGTGAAACTAGAGGAAAAGTTGGATTGCCTGATTTCCTGGATAGAGAAGAGATACAGTTTCTCTTCTTGTGCAACCTATTGTCTTTTCTCCACCAAAACATGTTTATTTAGGGAGGAAAATTGATACACAAGTGTATATTATGTTTAGCTTGGAATAGATTTGTACTACATTATTGAATCTGTAAATTATCAGTCTTATGTAGTAGCTCTAAAGAAGACATAAATGCTTATCTGTCTACAAGTGAGAATGACGAAAAATTCTTACAACTTAGTAATTTGGAGAACTTAATCCATTTCATATTTTCCAATGTTATATTTTATTTTCATACATTTCATCAAAGATTGTATAATTGTAATAAAAATCAAACTGAAACAGCATATTCCATTTGTCAGCAGCAAGAACAAAGTGAAGCTTTTCAAATGACAGGGCCACAGTTAATAAAGAGATATTGAAATTCAGTGTGGGAAAAACTTTCAAAATTACCAAGAAAAAAAAAGAACCAAAACAAAGGCATCTCTCCTAGAAAGGGAATACTATGAAATACAGAACACTTTGTAATCTTAAGATATTTCAACTGTATGTTTGTGGGTTTTTTTTTTTTTTCATACAATGTCTCTAGAGTCACCTTTGGCAAGATAGACAGCATGCAAGCTTGATAATCAATGTGAAAAAGCCCCATTTAATTAAATAAATCTCAGCAGACACTAAGATTTCCCTATGAATGTATTGACTTGTGGTCTGCTTTTGATGCAGGGAGCTCATAGTAAAATTATCAGGGGATGGACATCCTTTCTTTTTGGGTCTGTTTTTTTTTTGTCATTATAAAGGGATGAAGTATTCATTTCAAGTGTCCTTGTGGTAGTTTCCAACCCATAAGAATATAATTCTAAAGGATGTAAAATTCTATCAGGGAACTTTCCAGAAGAAAATATGTGGAAAAAAAAAACATCTATCTAAAATGAAATCATTGTAGCATGTGTAAACATCCTGAAAATTAACTCACATTCTGCCCAGGTTTTGGAAAACAGGGATTGTGTTAATGTTTTTAAATTTGAATCCCCCCCCCCCCATGGAAGAATTCAAACTGGGATTTTTGAGATGTCATATCCATGATCTTGAAACCACTTTTCAACCTCTGTGTTGTCTTTTGTCAAGATATGTCAGATCTTTAAAAAGTGTACCTAACAGTAGTACCTAGTGTTCACTGTACTGATTTGATGGAGCTAGATAAAAAGTAAGATTATGCACATTTCTTGATGCCCAATCTCCCACCTGCTAATAAGCAAAGGCTTTGGAGTAGTGCAAAATATCTCATGAATGTCATAGAGTTTGAGATGATAAAATGGACTGCACAGCCTGGGCTGTGTTGAGGAAGTTATGTATTTAATTAGCCCATCCATTACTAAATTTCATATAGAAATAGAACATAAAAAGATGAGAATAGTACATTTTTTCTGAAGTACTAATTTTCTAGTGTTTTGCATGACATGAAGGACTGTATGTATAACCATAACTGCAGTTCGAAGTGGATTCCCATAAGCTATGCTGTACATCTGTATTTAAATTAGAAGATCTTATTTATGTATTATTGAATCTATCTGTCATCTTGCTTAAAGTGGAAAACTTTGCTATGCATGAAAGGTTAGCTTGCTGGTTTTGCCTCCATTCTGGTTACTTGAAATGGTGTCCATAGGCAAGTTTTCCTTGCCTGCCTGAGCCACTTGCAAAGGATCTGAACTAGTTGAAGCAGGACCTGTGATTGAGCCTATGATATATTACTCCCATTAAATTAATTTGTTTGAGGGAGAAGAGGACATATTAAAGAAAACTCATCTTCCTTTCCTTTTGACCAGTACTAAATTTATTTTTTCCTCTCTATTTTTCTATGTTTCATTCTAGTGCCAAAGATAACATCGTACCAAGATTTCCTCAATGTGCACTTTCCAGATATACATGACTACATATCTCATAATTCTCAATTACTATGACTATAATTGGCCCAGTATGGCCAGGGAATAGTAGTGAAACACAACTGGATGGTGCTATGTTATTCTGCATTGTTTTTTTCAGTCAGTGTATTGAGAAGAATTTTGCAACTGCCCTTCCCCACCATTCTCATTCCAGTCCTGTTTTTCTGTTTGCTTCAGTGTTTGAGTGATTTGGCAGGGAAGGAGGAGGCTGGGTTACCAGATAACCTGGCTCAAGTTCATTATTCCACATTCACAGCAGAGATCTGTCCCTGGAACATTTGTTCTTTATAAATAATTTTCATTTTATTTATGCCAGCTCTGCTTAAAACTGGTATATTGAAGACTTTTCTCTTTGAAACATGCCACAGGTAAGTTTTTACATAACAGTTGAACTGTGTGGAACAATGAGGAGGAAGATAAAGGGGTAGTGAGACCTTCCTTCCCATCAGCAAGTGTCTTTCAAGGGAGGATCAAATGAATTACACAAGCAGAACCAATGTAATCTGTTGGTCTGCAGTTCCGCTAAAAGATTTCAATTTTGTTTTAAGGGGTATGAATGTCAGATAAAATAATATATATGTCTGCAGCCATTTTTCAGATCAAAAGTCCTTTTGAAATTTTTGAACAAATGCCAAATTCTTTTCAAGAAAATTCTTCAACAAAACAACCATGGGCTTGTTTCCAGTATAAAAGACAGCTAGATTTCTACCAAGCATTTTACTGGAAGAAAAAAGAACTTTTTCTCATTTTGATATTGCTAGCTTCCTATACATACTCAGCAGGTGGAATTAAGCTAAGGGGTTTTTGCTTCTTTTTCCAAAATAAATGCATATGTATTTGATACATGTTAATTTAAAATTCCAACTTAATTGGCTTAAGCTCTCTTTCAGTTGTGCATAAAATACAATGAAGGCATTAGCTGATTTTGTTTAGGGTAAATTTCTAATCAATTAAAATGGCAGGTTTTTTAAAAATTAGAAATGAATATAACTGCAGTTAATCATGTAGAAAAATTGAGACTCAATTAACTCATTGCCCTTTTATCTCCAGAGTTTATCTTCATTAAAGCCAAGAGAGTGTACTGATTACTGACTACTCTCAAATTACTTCAGTATCTGATCAGATTACTGGTTTCACCATGTTATAAATTTTAGCAATCATCTAAGTTTAAAAATGTTCTCTCATGGCAATAATGTAAGGAGGTGGGGAAAATGTTGCATCTAATTCATGGGTTCGGGTTCTAGGTTTCCCAATAATTCAGAACAGCTGCAAAAAACATAGTGATGGGGATGATCAAAGAACTCGAAACTAAGGACTAAGAGAAGAAGTGGGAATCTGATATATTGTATTCTGAGAAAAAAGAGCCAGTATGGTGTTGCGATTAAGGCAACAGGCTAGAAACTGGAAGATTGTGAGTTCTAGTCCAGCCTTAGGCACAAAGCCTAAACTTAGATGATTGCTAAAATTTATAACATGGTGAAACCAGTAATCTGATCAGATACTGAAGTAATTTGAGAGTAGTCAGTAATCAGTACACCCTCTTGGCTTTAATGAAGATAAACTCTGCAGATAAAAGGGCAATGTGTTAATTGAGTCTCAATTTTGTCCTTCGGCCAGTCACTCTCACAGCCCTTGGAAGGAGGAAGAAATGGCAAACCACTTCTGAAAAAACTTGTCCAGAAAACTGCAGGGACTGTGGCAAGCAGTCAAAGAATTCAAGTCTTTAAATACATTCTGAAAACATTGATAATGGTATTTGAAGGAATACTATTTGGAAATTGGCCCAGCTTATTCCATATTATCCCAAAGTGTAAGACTTATGTGATAAGCTACAAGAAACAGACTATGATTCAATGTTACGAAATATTTTCTGACAAGAGCTAATTGACAGCTAAACCAATCACCCAGAGAAGTGGTGGGTTCTCTTTCACTGAATGATTTCAAGTAATGCCTAGATCATGCATGTCAAACTCGCTGCGTCATGTTACTGTCACGTGACATTTTGCAATGTTTTTCCCATTTGCAGAGCTGGGGTGGCCATTGCCTGCATGTGGTACATCTGGCCCATGGGCTGCTGGTTTGACACCCTGGCCTAGATAAACATTCATTCTGGATGCTTTAATTTGGATTCCTTTATTGAGCACCACCACTTTTTTTAGCTGCGGTGTGTCCTCTTCTGCATTATGTTTCTATAAGCAAACAAACCAAAGGAAGAATAGGCATATTCTTACAGTACAGGTACTCCTTGACTTACAACAGTTCATTTACTGACCGTTCAAAGTGGCACCAAAAAAAGTGACTTCTGAATGTTTTTCACACAAACTTTGTGGCATCCTCATGGGCACATGATCAAAATTCAGATCTTAACAACTGAATCCTATTTTTGATGGTTGCAATGTCCCAGGATCATGTGATCTCCTTTTGTGACCTTCTGACAAGCAAAGTCAATGGGGAGGCTGTATTCACTTAACAACCATGTTACTAACTTAACAACTGCAGTGATTCACTTAACAAGCATGACAACAAAGGTCATAAAATGGAGCAAAATTCACTTAACACAAGTCTCACTTAGGAGCAGAAATTTTGGGCTCAATTGTCGTAAGTTGAGGACTATCTGTACTATATTTGAACTGGCATATTAAAGGGCAATAAATATATATTAGGTTACAGTGAATCAAATAATAGTGCACTTAAATGATTTTACTTGCGTTTTAAGACAATTTTATTGAAAGTTTAAAAAAACCCTAAAAATTAGTATAAACTAAAATAAGGAAAAAGAAATAAAAGAGAAAAAGTGCAGAAAACAAAACAAAACAAAAGATATAATAACATAGAAAAGAAAGAAAAAGGAGATAAAGAAGCAGCTTCTCTGATCTTCTTTATGGCAGTTATAAGTAGAATTGCAGATATACTTATCTGTGAGGTAACACCATAGCTCTTTTTTTTTTTATCCTATTTAGTCACCAAAATCATAGAGCACATGTTCATTTTTTTCTTTCTTATCCAAAAAGTTCATTAGGGGTTTTAAGTTATAAAGATAATGTCTTTAATCAAACATTGTGGTCATCTCCTCAAGTTCCATTATCTTTGGTCATTTCTGCAAGTTTTATTATTTTCACTGCATTTGTTCAACCATGCCTCCATTGTAGGTATTGCCAAATCTTTCTATCCCTTCTACAAATAATCTTGCTGCACTTACCATGTTTAAAAACAAAATTCAGTGACTCTTTTCAATTTATCCATCAGGTCCCAGTTCTACTTTCAGTTATATATTAATCTTTGAAATTTAAATTCAAAATATTCTTGCCTTTTTGCATATCCATCAAACATAGTAAAATGTCTATTTTGTTCACATTTCCAACATAAATTGAAGTATTTTTGTATATTCTAGATAATTTTCTGGTATTTTATATCAACAGTACATCATTTTATAAAAGTTCTCTTTAAGATCATTTTATTCTCAATGTTTATTAGGATTATTGCATTCAGAAATTTGATAGTTTTCTAATATATATTATTTCTACGTGAAAGATCATAAAATAGAAAGCAGTTATGAAGATATTTGAAGCATATGCTGTTTATCAAAAAGTGTTAGAAATCATATCTTTTAACAATCAATTGCTATATTCTTTAATTTTTTGCGTAAGGATGTATGTCCCTCTTCTCTGGGAGGTACATCCTTAAGCAAAAAATAATTAAAGATTGAAGTGGTTTATATAGTATATATAGTGTAATGAAAACATGTAAATATAATTTGATTTATCCAAAGAACTACATAAGAAATTTCATGTTCCTTGTTCACAAAAAGATTAGAATTTCTTACTCCTCAAAACAGCATAAACCCAATAAGAATTTTTGATTTAAAAAAATGTTAAAATGCATTTATAATATGGCATGGCCATTTCTCTCTCTCTTTTTTTTTTTAAAGAAAAAACTGTTTCTACAACATATCAAAATTTTTGGGCACAGCTGTGTTTTTTTGGATCCCAGTTGTTATTGACTTCTGCTATGTTTAATTTTTTACCAGGTCTAAGAAAATTATATGGTAACTCATTAAAAAAGTCATAGTCTGATTCAGTAATAGTTCTGGTTTTGTGAATGCTGTTGAGAGGTAATGGCTTATATAATTTTTACAATTCTTTGTTCTAACTAAATAACAGAGTTATTCTTGCCAAATAACAGAGACCCCTTCAGAAGTTCATATGGAGTGGGTTGCCACTGAAAAGTGTTGAATGCATATAATGTTTAAACTGGTATATTGGAATAGCTATAGCTCGATGGCCAGAAAATTATATCAGCACAAGAGAAGATGAAAGTAGGAATGGGTGTGTTAAAACATGCATAAATATAAAAAGATATTATAGATTATTATATACGTCAATTAAAGTTGCCATTTAAATTATATTCTTCAATAGGGCATTCTTAGACTGATTTAAACTTGTCTCAGTGGTAACAAAAGATTTTTACTTCTGTTACTTCAAATACACAAAGCAGAATTTAGTTTGTTGTCTGCGCCAAAATACTTCTGACAAATTTAATTCAAGATAATATTCATGATTCAGAAGCTCTTAGGAGATTTTGCAGGTAGACTTAATGGCCTCATTTTGAAAACCATATGAGGAAAACATTAGGAAGTCAGCTTTTGACTTCTTAGGACAGGGCTGGCGGCCTGGATGGGTCACGCTTTGGCCACACCCCTGCCCAGTTTAGCAAAGTGGAAAAAAGTCCCAATACATCATGTGATGCTGCCATGATGTTGCAAAACCCCTGTTTTAGGCCAGATTGACTTACTGGAGTGAAACTATATTTTGTTTGTATACAAACATCTTCCTTGGGGCTTCTCCCATCCCAGCAAGTTTTTAAAAAAGCATTCTAGTGGTTGCATAAGTAGAAAATCCAACAAAAGGAAGGCTTGCTTTAATCTGTTTCTCTCTTTCTTATTCAAAATGCTCCCCTCCCCCTCAAATCTCTTGTGTTGTCACTTCTGGAAGGCTGAAATATACACAGCTGTGTCAGTCTTCTTGCAGGTGTAACCCCACACTGGAACACAAGTTGAAAAATAACAGAGTCTTGTTTCAGAAATCAGTTGCCAATCATGACCCTTTCAGAAATGCTGGAGAGCCCTCTAGCATTTAAAATTTTTATCTTGGAAAACAGGAAGCCTGCCCCATTTCTTTGCATTTATGTTTTGCAGATTTCACTGCTTTTCAGGGAATCAGTTTATTTTGCTATGCATTCTATGATAAAAGAAAAATTGAAACATTTTCACCAACTCTTTATGGCATAACCTGCAAACATCTGGCTACCGGGAAAAAACATCATACTGTGAAACCCAGCAGTAACAAATGAGCAAGATGAGTTAAATGAAGCATTTTAACAATAGCAGAAATTGGGTCAGGTAATGAGTCTTTTCTCCTATCAGACTCCCAGAGGTAGGAAAGTGGTTTAGCTATTGAATTACAGTAGCCTCAATTCAACTACTGTATTGTCTGCAATGATGTAAAATAATTATGGCATCAATGACTAGTTAAAATCTTCTAATCTTTAATACAGAAACAAAAGGGGGTTAGCTAATATTGAATTATTAATATCTATTCCAAAAGACATTTGCTTGGTGCTGCCTTCTTTCTGGTACTTGTATGATAAATATAATTTCTAGGTTAAGTGCCATTTGCATTGGCACACCTGAACATTCAGAAATTTCACACTGGTTTATTATCTGACACAGACTCTTAGTATCTGTGGCCATAATAAAAATGAACACAGAAGTTCTCTGTATGGTCCAATTTCAGTTGGAATCCTTCTGGACCATGGAGCACAATTTTAATTAAAATGTGAATATGAAGGAAATAATATATATTAGTGCTTAATACAGCAGGGGCATTTTCTGGGATGATAAAGTAGTTAGAAAAATAAATCGCTTGGCTATTTTGAAAATGGAATATTTCTCTAGCTATGAACATTTTCACTTCAAGATGGGTTCATGATTAATTAGTGTGGATTCGGGGCCTTTGCTGAGTTCTCCTCCTTGAAATGGCTTCTGTGTTAAGATTCTATGTGTGGAAAGGCTTGGAGTAGTACTTAGTTTGGTACTTAAATTCCTAGCCTCATAATCCTTTAATGCATTGTATACATGCATTCTGCAATCAGGCACTTTTGTCTAAACCATTGTTCAGTTTCAGCCCCATCCTAGCTATGTTCCGCCAAATTTATGCTTTATCAGAATATGGGAATGGGTGGATTTGTAAATGACATCTTTTGGACTTGGCTCAATTTGTGGTTCTCTAGTAAAACATAAAATATACTGTTTACCTCTGGCATAAACGTATGACTGAAGCTCCTTTTTAAATCCTGAATAATGGTAAAATTTAACTAATGATTAAAGGAAGCTGGAAAATTCAGGTTAATATTTGGCTAGGAGTGATAACAAAAAAAATACCATTGTAGTGACTGTAGGGCAGTTAGATATTACTGTACTACTTTCTAAAACAAGAACTTTAGAGGTTAACCTGGCAGTTGGCTGTCACATCAGGTTTTGTTGGTGAAAATGACTCAAACTTCTCTAAGCTTTCTAAGAAGCTTTTTAAGAGAGGTTCTTTACTGCCTACTTAAATGTGATCTTTGAGGATATACTGAAGTTCCTAGATGATTAAATTGTGTTGGAAAAAGTTATTCAGCTTATACTTGTTTGATTCATTGGCTGTGAAAATATTCTGCTGTTTTCACTCAGGAGAACTGGATGAATTAAATCCCAAATCATCCTGATAAAACCAAATGAATTGCATACTTTTATAGACAGGTCATTCTTAGAACTCACAATCTGATTGGACCGTCTGAACCTAAAATAAATTATAAGGAGAATATGTTACATAGTATTTATTTATTTAGCAATTTTCTTTGGATATCTTAAAATAGCTATTTCTATATATCTGGATAAATCCTGTTACCTGAAGCTTTTAAAAGAGCTATTTTGTTTCATACACATAATAAACTACTCAATCCAGTTGAAGTTGTTCAGTAGTTTCCTAATTATTAAGCAGGTTGGCTGTTTTTACTCCAAAAGCTGAAGTGGGCACGAAGTAAGAAAAAAATAAAAATTGTCAAGCTGGCTTCTGTATCAATGATTAAAACATGTAGTTGTAGTTGATAGAAACCATATTGACAGGAAAGATCTTAGTATTCTCTCCCTCTATGTCTTGGTCAGATATGAAATGAGTTGGGATACATTCAGAATAAGAGACCTATTCAGAATGGGAGACTATTGTATATTGCTCCATAAAGGTCAAGTTCTTTCTGCAAGAATTAATGTGGCTTTGTTTCTTAGAGATTGTTATTAGAAAACTCAGTTTATACATGAAAAAAAGTACTCAAAGGGTGTGTAAAAGCAGAGAAGAGAGTGTTCTTTAGCACTTATCTGCCTCAAGCATCCATGCTTCTAAAAATATTATTTTACTAATATAATTGGTTAATGTTCACTTGTTAATTAATTTAATGTTCATGAGAAGTTAATGGTTTTCTAAAGGGATGAAAAAACATTTCTTTTTTGAGTGTGGATGTCTAGTTTCTTTTCTTAACTCTGTAATTATTGCTCTGATCTAGTCATCATTTAGAATTCTAGATTCTTGCAGCCCACATATGATAGTATTTATACTTGAGATAGTGTCCTTCATTAAATACATGCATACATACCAGTGGTGGGATTCAAATATTTTTGCCATTGGTTTGGTGGGTGTGGCTTGGTGAGCACTGTTTGCATGCATACACACACTTTGTGTGCATGTGTGCACCAAACGCACACTTTATGCAGGCGCAATAAAGGCGTTTGCGCAGGTGCAAAGGTGTTCTAACTCGCTTCCTGCAAGCCTGCATAATCCCGGTCACTTCAGCAGCTGCCGCGCGGTACTCTTGTATGCCGTGCAATGCAGCTGCACTTCAAATTCAACAGATAAAAATGATTATGAGGTTTTCTGGTTCCGCGTGGCTTCGGTGGCAGCAGGAATTCGCAACCGTTCACGATTCCTGCTGCGCTTGCCGCCGAGGTACCCACGATCCAAATGGGTCAGGGGGATATGGCTGCCCTGTAGGGACAGCCGAAGAGAGAGGGGAGCTGGACAGGGGGTTGGGGGTGCCGCAGACCCCCTCCTCATCCAGAAAACCCCCTTTTTCCCAAGGTGGTGGAGCGGCGGTCAGCAATGGCCGCCACGAAGAAGCCAGCAACCAGGTAAGATTGTGCTGGAGGAAGCAAGAAAAGTGAAAGTGCTGGCTGAGCCGGGTCAATCAACATCTTTTAAATTTGTTGGAATTGAGCTGTCTGAATTGCTGGAGTATACATTGTATCCCTAAGAAGATCGAAAGCGGCGGAGAAGCTGTTAAAGGGAACTTTTTTTTTCTTCACTCTCCCACCCCATGGAAACAGCAGATGAAGATTTGAAATTTGTTTGGGCACTGAAGGTGAATTATTCTGAAAGTTGAAGTTAAGGGACAAAAGAGTTTTTGGACATTGGACTTAAAAATTTAAGAAATTGGAAAACCCTTATTAGAGGTATGGATTTCTGATCATTTAAAAATTGATGTTGCAAGTGGAAAGGGAGAGGAAAAAAAATTGGAACAGAAGTGGAAAAAGGAGGAGATTGCCTAGAATCTCAAAGAAAGATACAAGGTAATTGGACCTCTTTGATTAAACAGTAACCCCAGAAAAAGAAATAGAAGAAAGAAGAAAAATATAAACTTTTGGAACTTTTTTTGAATTATTTTTGATTAAAAATACTTGGGTGGTTGTTTTGGGGAAAGTTTCTCTTTTCAGGATGGCATCGCTTGTGGGATGAATTAAAGACTGAATATCAAAAATATAAAAAGGAAGAACAAGATGGAAAAGATACTTTGGGCACTTTATTTCAATTTTTAGAAATGGCGTTATGTACTTATGAAAAATTGATTATGCAGCAGAATAACTGGGACAAAGAAGAAGAGGAACAAGAAGCCATCTTTGATGAACAATGGTTTTTTTCCGGGGAGGAGGAGAAAGAGGATAAGAAAAAGGGGATTTTAAGATTTGAAAAAACAACCAAAAATGAGAAAAATGAGAGGAAAGGTGGATGCAAGGTTAGAAAGCAAAGGAAAGGGAGTAAGAAAAGGGAGGAGGAGAGACAAAGGGGTAAAAAGGACAAGGAAAAGAATAAGCAAGAGAGAAAGGGGGGGAGGAGAAGCCTTAATGGTGGGAAACAAGATCTAAAGAAAAAAAGTTTATTCAGAGACAATGGGTGAATTTAATTAAGGATAAAAAGGGGATTCTGGAAGGTATATAAGATTGTGTTTTTATATGTGTATTTAGAGTATAAAATTTACTGTGTAGTTTTAGAATCTACTAAACAGAATCCCAAGATAAATTAAGTGTGATATGAAGTACTTTTAAGTTAGGGTAATGAGTTAAAGGCGTCACTCCAATTAGTGTATAGGAGAAGTATAGTAAAAGAAAAAAGATGAATGGATAGTTGGAAATAGAACAGACAAAGAATGTTATTGAAAATGGTAATAAGATATGGAAGGATATATAAAGGTTTTGTTATGGTTTTTTTTGTATATTGATAAAAGGCAATAACATTTTAATTAACAAGAAACAATTTGGATGAAAAGGAGAAGCTGGGATAAGATATGAAGTTAAATAGATAAAGTAAATATTGATATTATAATTTGGAATCATGTTCTATTGGTTTTCTTCTTTAATTATTATTATTATTTTTTAGAAAAGAATTTATAAGCTGTTATGCCTTGATTGTTTGTGCACTGTTTTTGTAAAATTGATAAAATTGGTTTATAAAAAAAGAAAAAGAAAATGATAATAAGATATGGAAGGATATATAAAGTGAATATGATGTTTGAATTTGTGTCTGTGTGAAGAGTTTCAACCCGGGATCAGGCAGCCTTCAGAAAAGATGTTTTAGTTTTGTTTATGTTTTGTGTTTTGTATGCTTATGAAAGGCAATAAAATTTTAATAAGCAAGAAATATAATTTGGATAAAAGGAGAAGTCTGGATAAGATATGAAGTTAAATAGATAATGTAAATATTGATATTACAATTTGGAGTTATTTTATATGTTCTATTGGCTTTCTTCTTTAATTATTATTTTTTTTTTTTAGAAAAGATTTTTCAAGTTGTTATGCCTGGATTGTGTATTGTTTTTTGTAAAATTAATAAAATTTGTTTTTTTAAAAAAAGAATGTTTCCAAGCAGATACAACTCAGGTAAACAAAGTCACTAATCTAAAGGAGGATTAGAGAGAGGAAGTAAACATATGTTAGACTTTAACCAGAGATAATTAATTGTGTTAATTACTATGCTAAACAGTAATGAAAGTTAAGCAGTAACCAAAGTTAACCAATGATGGAGGATTATTAAAAATGTGTATAAATGTAAGACTAGACTCCAGTAAAGATCATCATGATTCAGTTGTTCATGATCAAACAACTCGACTGCCTCGTCTTTACAACAACAGACAACAGAAAACCCTGAATTTTATTATAGAGGTAGTCCTCATCTTAGCACCTGAATTAAGGTAAATTTCCGTTGCTAATGAGGCAGATGTTGTCAGTTTTGCCCCATTTTATAAGCTTTCTTGCTACAATTGTCACTGCAGTTGTTAAGTTATTAACACAGTTGCTAAGTGAATCTGGCTTCCCTTTTGACTTTGCTTGTCAAAAGGTTACAAAAGGTGATCACATGACCCCAGAAAACAGCAATCATCATAAATATGAGCCTACTGCCAAGCATCTGAATTTGGATCACATGACCATGGCGTGCTGCAGTGGTCTTATGTGGGAAAAACTATCGTAAGTTACAATTTTCAGTGCCATCGTAACTTAAAATTGTAACTTCAAATGGTCACCAAATAAATGGTTGGAAGTTGGAGACCATCTGAATTTCCTTTCCTTGTCTCAAATACTTTCTCTGCATCTCTCTGCCTAAGAAGCCTCATATTCATTAAATTGATATTCTCAATGTGTTCATTTTTTTTCCTGAAGTCAGTTTTCTTTCTCTTTTGACTCTGACTTGTGCAGTTCAAAAACTTATCTGACTCACTCTTTCTTCACAATGCAGGAGAACACCTATTATCATATCTTGTCTTTATTCCTTGGCTTATTTTTCTCCCATGCAAGCTGCAGCCTCAGGTATTCTTAGAAAAAGTTATAACTTTGATCTTACTGTTTCTGTCTCCACATTTTCCACTGTTTACTTTAGTCCCATTTTAGGCATGAAAACCAGCTGGGTGACTGTAGGTCAAACACTCTTTCATCCCAACCCACCTCACAGGGTTGTGGTGATGAAAATAGCAGCAGGAAGAAGTATTAGGTGAATTATTTATGAATTATTTATAAAAATAATAAAGGCAGGATAAAAATAAAACCAAGGCAATGAACTCCATTTTTTTCAGATGATATGTGACATTGTTATGATGATTCCTTATCTTTTCTTTCAATGTTATTTTTCAAGTCACATATAGATACATTAAGTTTTTAAAAAACAGATATTGGGAGAATCTTGTCTGAATATGCATGAAATGGAGTACAAAATGATGCCTATTTCATGCTCAGTGATCATGTTCTGGCCCAGCAGCATTCAAGATGGTGCAGGAAAAAGTCTATGAACAGGATGGCATGCATATGAAATGTGGAGCTTCAGGATATATCTTGTCTGCTCAAATGTCTTCAATCATGTAAGTGTTATTGGGCATTATAATGAAGGAATATCACAGGCATAAATTGTGAATGTAATGCCACCACCTCTTTTCCCTAACTTTAGATAACAGGCTAGACTCTTATTTAGATACAAATCTGATTTTATTGAATTTATTGCCGGACTGGCACCAGGAAATACCATAATCAGATATCTGCTGGCCCACACTCCAATCAAATCACACTGGTGATATGGCTGTGCTGCTGCTCTTGTTATGTGTGCACTTTGTGGTGGTCTCCCATGGAAAGAATGAGACACAGGCTGGTGTACTTGGGATGGGAGCCTAGAGCAAATTCTAGTGCTCCCTTTTATTTAGAATTTTGTACATAGTAAGCATTCACATTGTGGATTACAATAATTAGATATAGTACACAGAATTGTTTACAATTGTCTGAGCTGCTTAATTGTTCCTGGTGTTTGTTTTTAATTTCCTTGCTTATCTCAGTGACCCTTAGGCAGACATGTATGTATAAGGTCTTAGACTAATCATTATCCAATACTGAAGTCAAAGTTTATTCCCACATCTCCCCTGTTTTAGTTTTTTGATGATCGCGGATGCCTCGGTAGCTTTTTGCCATCTGCAACAGCAATTCTCCTTCTGTAGGCTTCACCCGACACATTCCTAAAAGTCCAGGGAGACATTGAATACAACAGCATACACAGAGAGAAAATATAATAAGCAATATCGCTCCAACAATTAGGTGATGAATCCATGAACCATCTGGCAACCAGGACCAAAATGCAGACCACATGTCCAAGCCCTTGTCCTTCGATTGTAATGGATTCTCATTCAGGGTTTGTTCCATATGCTGTATAGTAGCTGTAATGTTTGGAGAATAATCAGAGATATACATGCAACAATGTGTATGAATCACAGCGCAAACTCCCCCTTGCGCTGCCAAAATAGTGTCCACCACATAACTGGTTTGCAGGACAAAGTCAAGGATTTTTCCTTGCTCTTCTTCAAGCAGCTTTAGCGTTTTAATGGTGTCTTTAAACATAGTAACTGTCCAATTGTTTAAACGATGCAAATCTCTATAGTTCATCATGACTCCTAAAGGAGGAATAACTCCCCTTGTATCTGTGTCCAGTAGTCATGATTCAAAACAGAGTTTACTTCCGTTGCGGAATGCACATTGTGGATATGAGCGGTCCCCAAAGATTTTAAAATGACATGAGATGGGATCACTTTTCCAAAGGTGCAGACTCCTTTCCATCGTGCTGGCATGCGATCATAGGCCATCCGTCCACACAGCAACCATAGAATTGCTCCCAGGAGATGACCAACCGTATTTGGTTCAGCATAGATTAATTGTGCAAAAGATTCCATTAACATAGCCAAATAAGTGGGCGGTGGTGCGTATTTCCCATTTGCACATTTGGGCAGCTGGTTTTCTATCATGATGGGACAACATGTGACAGGGATAACTGGACACCCATTTTCTTTGATCAAAGATATGATATCAAATTTAGAAATATTATGTACAAAGTAAGTGAGATTTTTAGTTTTCATGTCATCTGGATAAACCTGACTTCCATTGCTAATAACAATTGTTTTGTTGCAAAACGGATATGTTCCCAAGTAAGTCATATTTTCTACCGTCTCATTGTGGGTCCAGCAGATACCCGCCACCTCTTGGATTCGGCTTCCAAGATGCAATGTATTTATGTTACTTGTAGTCCAACTGTTAGACCACATCCCTGAACAACCATAGCATTGTCCCTTATACCAGTCACCTTCGGCCAGAGGTACTGCAACCATTGGAAGCCCTGATGTTTTGTGAGTTGGCATGTGCATACATACCCAACAATCAGTTTTATTACACATAATAAACTACTCAATCCAGTTGAAGTTGTTCAGTAGTTTCCTAATTATTAAACAGGTTGGCTATTTTTACTTCAAAAGCTGAAGTGGGCACGAAGTAAGAAAAAAATAATAATTGTCAAGCTGGCTTCTGTATCAATGATTAAAACATGTAGTTGTAGTTGATAGAGACTATATTGACAGGAAAGATCTTAGTATTCTCTCCCTCTATGTCTTGGTCAGATGTGAAATGAGTTGGGATACATTCAGAATAAGGGACCTATTCAGAATGGGAGACTATTGTATATTGCTCCATAAAGGTCAAGTTCTTTCTGCAAGTGGTGGGATTCAAATATTTTTGCCATTGGTTTGGTGGGTATGGCTTGGTGAGCATTCTTTGCATGCATACACACATTTTGTGTGCATATGTGCACCCAACGCACACTTTATGCAGGCGCAAAGGCATTTGCGCAGGTGCAAAGGTGTTCTAACTCGCCTCCTGCAAGCCTGCACAATCCTGGTCACTTCAGCAGCTGCCGCGCGGCACTCTTGTATGCCGTGCAATGCAGCTGCACTTCAAATTCAACAGATAAAAGTGATTATGGGAGCCCAGGCGGTTGCATGGGCCCAAAAGCAGAGTGGCGGAGAGAACCGGCTCATTGCTGCTACCGGCTCTTCAGAACCGGGATGAACCGGTCGAATACCACCACTGATACATACCTATCATGCTGTTCTCCTTTGGAATGTGCAGAAGGCAGAAAAGAAACAGGAAATAGTAGGTCAAAGAAATTAAAAGCCTGAAAAAGGTGTATGTATATGTGGAAACATACTTAAAACTAGTTTACATCCTGTCTTTTCAAATCATCCTTACTTCCCAATATTCATATACAGCTTCATATATTGTCTTTTTTAAACTTCTCATCTGTTTTGAGGACCCCATCAATTTTATCAACCATAACTTGGAAGAATATTTTGATTTCCACAATGAATAGTTGCAAAAATTAATGGAGTTAGCAAAAATGGCCAAAATGACTGCTTTGATTAATGAAAAGAACACAACTAAGTTTGTTTCTACTTGGAAACTGCTTTTGGAATTTATGCTTGTTGTAGGAAAAAAAGGAAACTTTTGGATTTGGCTATTAGATCGGTTTGATGTTATAGATATGGCTGGTATATATATTATATATTATTATATAAAAGTAAAAAGTTGAGGTTTTTATGTTATGGTCTTATTCTACTGTATCAAAAGGAGTTGGAAATCATCACTTTCCCCCCCTTTTTCTTCTGCCCTGGATTTTTTTTCTCTTCCCCCTTTCCCTCCTTATTTTTCTGTTATCTTTATTTTTCTTTATATGTTTTATATTTTGATAAACCAATAAAATTGTTGTGGCATATCAACCACAAATTGCTTAGTCTTTTTCTTGCTCTGGATCCCAACTGCTGTCACTGAATAAGGAGTTCAGTATGTAATAAAGCTTCTCTTATACACAACTTAATCATGGATGATGATATTTATGCGACCTGCATCGCTGAACTATTGGACAAGAAAGGGAGGGCTCACCTCTTTGAAACGTGTCCTCCTGGGTTTTGAATAAGGCACCAAGAGCAATTTAAAGGGAGAGTGATGATGTGGCTGTTGTCTTTTGTGAGTTTTGGGTGGCCACTAGGGGCTCTGTCTTAGACATTGCTGGATATGAGACCCTTTTTGTGTGGTTGGACCATAGAGATCAGTGGGGATTGCTGTTCCCTAAGCTTCCTCCTTGCAGTGTAGCAGTATCCCTGCCTAGGCTAGTAATGGATTTCCCTAGACTTCATGGGTTTTGAAAACTTCAGTCTGTCTTTTCTAGGTAGTCAGATTAGAGGGCCATAATTAATACAGGAATTTATGGCCACCATGGCAGCCATGGACCTGGTCTTATTCATGACCCTAATTGCACAGGAGGTCATACATTAAATTGGTGTTTAATCTTGGTAGTGGTGCCATGATTTGGGTTTGGGGGACATTAACATCAGTTCCCTTCAATGGACAGCCCCCTATTTCTTAGCCTTAGAGTTCTCTGCTGCCCAGCCCAGATGATAGTTCATGTCTGACTCTGGTCAGGGTGACATTGTCCCAGACTGAGATGGTATGCAATTTAGGGGTTGTTCTAGATTCACAGTTTCTTTTCGCAGCCATGGCTTAAGACAGTAATAGTAATAGTCTCTATGTATACAGTTCTACACGTAATACACATGTTGGATTCTATTTATGTATGCCTGCTAAAATGTATGTATGTATGCCTGCACTTGTTGCATTTGTAATTATACATTTTGGTTATCCACATTATACATATTTGGCTAAATAGTTATGTAATACCTAGATCGGGTGTCAGCAACCCATGGCTCCAAAGCTGCATGCGGCTCTTTCGTCCTCCTACTGTGGCTCCCTGTCAGATGAACCCACCACTGGCTGGCCCAGCCCCTTGCCCTCCCCTCCCAGTCACTCCTCGCCTGGCCTGAAAAGATAAGGGCAATGGTGGGGGATGGAGATTTGCTCCATATTGCAGAGCGGGAGTGAAGTGCCCTATACTTGCCTCCTCTCATGGGTGCTTCTTTTGGCCCTTGGTGCTGCATGCACCTCGGTCTCTCAGGGAGATGTGCAACTTGCTCTCTGCCCTGAGACACTGGCCTGGCCCGGCTGCGCCCGATGCTCTGCATCATAATGGGCTCCAGGAGGAGGCGGGGACACCATCTCCCCTATTGTGAAGCATGCTAAATTCAACTGCTATGCAAGGCACTGTGAGAGCGTAAATTTAATTTATCCTTCCCGCTGTTCTTGCAGTGCCTTGCACAGCAGTTAAATTTCATTCATCAGTGCAAATTAAAGAACAAAGCATTTGTATGATGGCATTTTGGGGCTTTGGTATCAAATACTCATGTTTGCTTGATCTGTGCAGGTATATTAAAAGCAACAGAACAATATATATTGCAAAGTTATTTAAGAAAAATCTAAATAAAAATATTAGGATTTTTAAAATATGTGCATATCTTAGACACCTTTCATTTTGCCTGGTTCTTTTGTATAGACTACATTGTCTTAAAATTGCTGTTTGGTTCCAAGTAATTGTATGCAAAATATTACACCATTGGGACTTGTACATTATCCAAGTCTCACTTTGTCCCTATTTGTCTTTCTTTTGTTGTCCCAATAATACATTGTTGTTTAGATGGCTTGAAAGGACTTGGCTTTAACTTTTATAGCTTCTACTATAGAAATAATAATATAAAGTTTTTCTTTTCTTTTTCCTTTCCTTACACTTTTTCCTTTCTTCTTCTTTGTTCTTTTCTTCTTTAGATTTGACTTTTATTGCATATAAAAATCATAATAGATGTAAATCAGTAAAAAAAAGAAATTAAAAAATGTTTTACTTCACATCATGGAGAAATACGATTTTGCTTTATTTGGCTCAATAAAAAAATCAATGCTTGAATTAAAGCTCCTTATGTGAAACTGCACTAATATTAGCCTACTTTGCTAAACAAACAAGTAGATATTATATAATATATATTACATAATATATAATTCATAATGAAGAAGAACCTACTTAATATCTGACATAGAGTCATAGTTTCCAGATTGCAGAAATAGTACAAGTATAAACTATTGTTCCTGTTTTCCCAATCACAGATAGCATTCAGACACCTGCAAACAAAAAGAGGCTTTGTTTTACAGAAGGCACAGTTCTTTATTGACATTCCTATACTTGATTTTGTAGAACAGGCTTTTCAAGCAAGTTTGCTTATGGATGTTAGTCTTTGCTATCGAGTCACCAGTATAGTTGATGTTTAAGTGTTTCTAATATCTTCTGTCTGTTTTGAAGGCAGTCTTCATGTGTAGTATCTTACTGATTTTGTCTGTAGTACCTCTTATGTAGGGCAGGGCACAGCAATCAAGCAGAACACAGCAAACTCCAAGACCAATAAACACAGACCAAGACTCCCAACCAATCAGGATGAAGAAAAAACCATTCTGGCGCAGCAGTAGGCTAGCACCAAATTTAAAACAGAAACGGCTGTGAAAGTCTGACTCACAGATGAACACAATACAGAAGCCTGATGATGGCAGATGAGATTCTGCCGAAATGTTGCTGCAACTTTAAAGCACAACTATAATGACGTGGGAAAATACTTGAACAATACCATACATATAAATACCTGCGAAAACTTAAGAAAACACACACACACACACAAATATGGATCTTTGGTTATTCGGGTTTTCTCCCGTAAAATTGGAAGTATCTAGGCGATGTTTCGATGAAGTCTCATTCATCATCTTCAGGCTTGTGTCTTCAGCTTTGTGCTTCTCGGAGTAATGTGAGCTTGCAGCTGCTTCCTTTTAACTGCTAGTGGGGATGTGACTTGATTGGGTGGGGGCTTGGCTGTGTTGTGATTTGGTGGGGGTGTGTTCTCATTGGTAGGGAGTTTGGCTGTGTTCTGATTGGTTGGGGGGGGGGTTGCCTGTGTTCTGATTGACTGGGGGGGTGTTCTGTTCAGGTGGGGGCTTGGTTGTGCTCAGGTTAGTCTTAGTTGCCAGGGGATTTGAGCTGGTGAGCTGTGATCCTGTTGTTTGGCTTCGCATTCATGGTCGTGCCACATCTTCATGGTGGGCATCAGTTTGCTACATGTATGGGTCGGAAGGGTTTGAAACAGGTAGTGATGCTGCTGCGGTACGGCTTCTGGTCCATGGTTGTGTCTCATCTTCTGTGTGGGTGTGAGTCTGCTTTCTACGTGGAAGTGTGGTAGCATCTTGTGTGGCCCTCGTGGGTGTGGGTCTGGTGTCATTCTTTATGTTAGGTACTCGTTTGTTAATGAGGGTGGGTTTCCAAATGGCTGGTAGGCAGGAGGTATCATCTCGTTTATTCATGCTGTCTGGGCATTTTTCTATCTCTATGGCTTCTCTGATTATTCTGTTGTTGAAGTGTTCTGTTTTGGCGATAGTTCTGGTATTTTTAAAGTCAATCTCATGTCCTGTGGCTTTGAGGTGTTGGACCAGGGAAGAGGTCAGTTCTTCTTTTTTGATTGAGTTCTTGTGTTCTTCAATGCATGCACTTATTCGTCTGTTAGTTTGTCCAATGTATGTGATGGGACAGGCGGTGCAAGGGATTTCATATACTCCTTGGTTTTCTAACTCGATTTTGTCTTTAGGGTTTCTTAGGATGGTGGATATTTTTCTGTTTGTGCAGAATACTGTTTTGATGTTGTGTTTTTGAAGGATCTTGCTGATTTTGTCTGTAGTGCCTTTTATATATGGGAGGAGGGCTTTGCTGTTCTCTTGTTCTCTGTCTTGGATTTTGGTTGGGGTTTCTTTTTGGATTAGGTGGGTAATCTTTCTTTGGAATCTATTGGGTGTTAGTATGTTAGTGAGAGTGTGTAGTTCAGTTTTTAGGTGTTGTTCGTCGGCTAAGCATTTTGTTCTGGAGATGGGTGTCTTGGCTACGGAATTGATCTGTGCTGAGTGGTGGTGTGAGAGTGTGTGTAGATAGTGGTTTGTATGTGTTTTCTTCTGGTAGATGGTGTGTCCTAGGGAGCCATTGGATTTTTTGTATACTAAGACATCTAGGAAGGGAAGTTGATTGTTAGCTTCTGTTTCCATGGTGAATTGTATTTTGGGGTGTAGGCTGTTGAGGTGTGTGAGGAAGTTGTTCAGTTTTTCTTTCCCATGTGGCCAGATTATGAAGGTGTCATCTACATATCTGAGCCACAGTTTGGGTTTGTGATCATATTTTTCTAGAGCTTGTGTTTCAAAGTGTTCCATGTAGACGTTTGCAATGACAGGTGAGAGGGGTGATCCCATGGGTGCTCCTTCTATTTGTTTGTATTTTTGTCCATTATAGGTGAAGTATGTATTGGATAGGCAGTGGTTGGTCAGATCTAGGATGTGCTTGGGGGGTTGTATTTATTTTGGATGACTGTCAAGGCTTCTTTTATAGACACTTGGGTGAAGAGGGATATGACATCGAAGCTCACTAGTAGGTCACTGGGTTGTAAGTTTTGTTTCTTTATGATCTCGATGACTGGAATGAGTTTCTTATGTATGAGTTGATGGATTCTGCATAGGGCTGTAGTTGTTTGGTGAGAAATTTGGCTAGGTTTTGTAGAGGTGAGCCTATGGAGCTGACTATTGGTCTAAGTGGGGTTCCTTCTTTGTGTATCCTGGGGAGACCATAAAGTTTAGGGCATCTGGATGGTTTCTCTGTGGGTATGATTCTTTGCTGGATTTCTTCGCTGATGAGGGAGGCTTTTATTTTGGATCTGGTGGTTTTTTTCTAGGTAGGTGGTGGGGTCTGTATTTAGGGGTTTGTATGTGGGGTCTTGGAGTGAGTTAGTTAACTTGGTTTGGTAGTCAGATGTGTTCATAACCACCGTTGCGTTGCCCTTGTCTGCTGGTAGGATTATTATGCTGGTGTCTTCTTTCAGGTTAAGTAGTGCAGTTTGTTCTTCTTTGGATAAGTTGCTTTTGGGTGGTTTGCTAGTGCAGAGGATGTTGGTGATTTTGAGTCTGATTCTGTTAGCATTATCAGGGTTGGTTTTGGTCAGACTGGTTTCAATTCTGCATAGAATGGTTTCTGTGGGGATATGTTTGGGAGCGACAGCAAAGTTGAATCCTTTCAAAAGGACATTGGTTTCGGCTTCAGTGAGGATCTTAGCTGAGATGTTGTGCACTGTTTGTTTCATGTGTGGCTGTGAGGGGGGAGGAGTTGCTGGAGGGAGGAGGAATTTGCTGTCGCTCCCAAACACATCCTCACAGAACCATTATATGTGGAGTTGAAACCAGCCTGACCAAAACCAACCCTGATGATTTTTTCACTTCTCTCTTTTACCTACTTTGAATTCACCAACTAGGGAGCAATCAGCCTGGAGTTAAAATAAGAACTAATTTCTTGAATTGCTTAATTCAGTTTGTATGGATTTATCATGCTATTCCTTTGCATTCCATCCAAGATTCAGGGGTAAGCTACTTTCAGCTACTGCAGCCAGGCATATTTTTTTTCAAATAAATACTTTTTATATACCTCATTGACATTTCCATAGCTGTATGTTGAAGGAATAAACATATTCTTGTTTGTGCAAATAACTAAGAATTACTGAAATGCTTTCTTCCTCATATCGGTTGTTTGATTCTAAGGCAGAAAGGATTGACACAATGAGATACAGTTTATGATATCAGAAACCATGTACTTATCTATTGAGATGTTTGAACCCCAGTGTTAACTCACTGAACATTATTTATAAATTGTCTTCATGGAAAGATATGAAAATAAAGGTTCTGACTGGTGTGCCTGTAGCTCCCTCATGCTTTTGCTTACACCATATGATTGACATTGAGACAAGTACTTCATGACATGAAAAAATTTGATTCCTCCATTGCACTTTGAAATGAAAAAGTCTAGCAACATTTGCATAATGGGTAGCAGTTGATCAAGTGCCTAAGTCAGTGTTGGCGAACCTTTTCTGCACCGAGTGCTGAAATG
The DNA here is from genome assembly GCA_033807585.1 of Hydrophis major. Taxonomy (NCBI): domain Eukaryota; kingdom Metazoa; phylum Chordata; class Lepidosauria; order Squamata; family Elapidae; genus Hydrophis; species Hydrophis major. The sequence continues at coordinate 101,018,083 of CM066328.1, forward strand.
GGAGCACACATGCGCGCATGCATGCTGAAAACCAGAAGAACAATCACCTGGTGCACATGCACGTGCTGGGAAGATGATCTTCTGGTTTTCAGCATGCGCACTGGCCAGCTGATCTTTGCTCGCGCATGCACACCAGAAATCAGAAGACCAGATGGTCGGTGCACATGCAAGTGCAGAAAACCATAAGATCATCTTCCTGCCACACGCATGTGAACCAGGCAGCTGCTCTTATGGTTTCTGGTGCTCCCATGCAGGCATGCCGGAACCCGAAAGAGCAACGGGCGATGGTTCGTGTGCCCAGAGAGATGGCTCTGCATGCCATTTCCAGCACGAGTGGCATTGGTTTGCCATCATGGGCCTAGGTGGTCACATATATGAGTTCTAAGATGGGGAAAGTAGGCATTTATTTAATTATTAAATTTTATACCTTTCCTCTTAGGATATCAAGGCAGATGATGTTGGAAATCTGCCTTCATTTTATCCTCCTACTACCAAATCTGTGAAGCAGATCTAGCTGTGAAGTATTTATTGGCCAAAATTACCTGGTGGACTCTGTTGTCCAGGGAGGATGATCTTGTTCAGCATACTTCAGGAATAAAAGGAAGGGAGGTCTACAAAGCCAATCCTCCCTCACAACCTTCACTAAAGAGATTTGTGGCCTGTTTCCTACATTGTAACAAATGTAAGGATGATCACATTGTTTCCCTTATTTCAACATACTGTAGGAACTAATTGTTGTAGTTCTGTGGACTAATGAGCTATAGTAAGGAAATATATTTCAAGCCATTTGCATGGATTATTTTGTTCTTGAGCTAATCAGATATTTACCTGATTGCATTAGCATTTCTTAAAGAATATTAAGTACTACATGCTATAATAGTATTTTCATTTGCTGATCATGTTGACTTTCTAGTATTTTATCTTTTTCCCCTGTAGTATATACATCCACACGGCCACCTTGGCTTGTTGGAGAGAAAGTGTTTTATCTTTTGTATGATGAACTAAAGATGTTAAATGTCTGTTGCATGTTTTGTTTGTTCCTGATTGTATTCCATTTTCCTCCTTCCTGCAGATGTGTCAGTGAATAATTTTCATGGTACAAATCCATTTCTCAGTACAGTTATTAGAACTTTTTCTCCCCATAACTTTTGGCCATAAAAGCAAGTTTCCTAAATAACTTAACCATAGTTAGAATAAACCAATAAAACCAGTTGAACTGAGCTCTATGTGTTGTTTTGATTTCAAAAGGTGCTTTTAAAAAATTCACTAAAGCAATGTCAGATAAAGCCTTGATTTGTGCAGGAGGCTTCCAGAAGAAAAATACTTGTTTCAGTTCATTCAGTTGAAAAGAGATGCTTATGAAAAATAAAGTCCTATTTAGCCTCCTCACATTTGCTTTAGCAGAATTAAGAAGATGGCAATATTATGACAGAAACACCCCTGGAGTAGCACTTGAATTGAAAATTTCATGGAAAGGCTATTTAATTTTGGCAAACTGTTACCTCTTTTCCTTTCTGGCACCTTTGAATGCTTGACAACAATTCAGAGTTACTGAATGGAACACATTCCTTTTTTGTTTATATATCAGCAGGCTGTTGCCATTCAAGTCACATTTTGAATCTTATTGTTTATTTCATAGGTTGAAAACCTTATGAGCAGAGCAAAATTATCTTCTCATTAGTTTATTTTCTGTAGAAATTCAGTTCGTGACTTGAGGAAGCAGGGTCGCATACAGATCTGGATGAAAGACACCTGCTATTTCCGCATGAAAGGATATTTTCTTATATGTTTTTAGGCATTTGTTTTGTCAGCTTAAGAAATCATGTTTGGTAACAGATTTGAGTAAGTGGATGAGTGTATTTATGTGTCTGAAGTCACAAGCACCATCTAATAATTAGAGCTACAAAGATGTATTCTAGAAGACAGTTTGTTGGCAGCTTGCTCATTTCTGTTGCCAACAGCTGTAACTCACACAATGTCGGCATATGCCACCTTTACCAGGGGAATTGCCATCTGCACCACTGTTCTGCCTCCTCTGCCAGCTCTATCCCATCACTTCCTTACCAGACAGGCCCACGAGCTCCCTTTGGTAGATGAGCCTCCACCACCCTGTTGTGTTTGTTGCACATGTCCCAAACTGCACCTGGGCCTGAATCCTGGATCAGCAGCAGGAGGAAGAAAATGATGAAGTTCATTTGGGGGATGGCAAGGCTTTGATTTTTTTGACTTGGGTATATCTTTACAGTTCTTCCATCCCTGCTTCTGAGAATACTTTATTTCACTCTAAATCTCTTGATATCAAGAAAAGTAAACTTTACTTATACATCACAGGTCATAAAAATAGTAAATAACAAAGTAGAAAAATATAAAAAACATGTAAAATATATTTAGAACAAGGATGACCAAACTTTGCAGCTTTAAGACTGATGAACTTCCATTCTCTAGCATCATTTGTATTCAACAATTGCTTGAATATAAAAAGTCAAACACACCTAGCTTGGGCAAGTAATGTAAGTAAAAGATGGATTAGACAAGCTTATTATACTGGTCTCGTTCATGGAAGTCGAAGGGGAAACAAAATATATGTGGCTGGGTAGGAATGAAAATGTTTTGGAATGCCTTTGAAAGAGTTTTGGATTATAGCTGGGGACAGACTGAGATGGTCAACAGCACTTGAGTATCTTGAGGGCAACTGAAAGTTCTTTTTCCTGGGACCCTCAAGGTGCTTATTGTACTCCCCTAAACCCTCTCCAAGGAATAGAAGTCTTTCTTGAACAATTGTGACTGCATCATGCTGTACATTGTTTTGGCTTTGGTTCCCAAATGCAAATACCCTAAAATCAAAATTAAACAGTCTATTTATTTGGATTCTCCTTAAGTGTTAGTGCCTAGCCTCTTCTAGCGGCATATATCCTAAAGAACAATAACACATGCTCAAATTTCAAGGACAACTTCTGAAAAAGTGGCAAATAAGCAATGAAAATAAAATTATAAATGGAATATATTGATCTTTTCATTCTTATTCATCTTGCAAGGGGACAGGTAGGACACTATCTTAAAAGCTGTGAAAACAGTGCCTTATGGAAAAACTCTCCATGGAAATTCTCAATTATGGTCATGGTTGTCCCAAAGGTGCTTTTTCATAAGGCAACTATACTTTGTTTTTCAAAAATCCAGTGGCCTTTTGAAAAAGCACCTATGGGAAAAACTGCTGATGAATAAGGCTCTGTAAGAAATTAAAGAAATAGAGAATGCAACCCATTTGGTCATTCAGAGAGCAACTGTGGTATAGTGATTAAGGTACCAGGATAGAAACTGGAAAGATGTAACTTCTAGTCCTATTTTAGGCAGAAAGCTAGCTGGTTGAGCTCAGGTCAGTCTCTTTGCCCTAGGAAGGAGGCAATAGAAACCCACTTCTGAAATTCTTGCCAAGAAAGCTGTAAGAACTAATGTCATAACAACACTGAAATAGATTGCTCTGAGAGAGGGTGACTATTCTACTGGGCATCCACTGAGATTTCATGAGAGAACAGGAAATGGTTTTGAGATTTGGTATCTCATGTACAGGTGAAACTCAAAAAATTAGAATTTCGTGAAAAAGTTCATTTATTTCAGTAATGCAACTTAAAAGGTGAAACTAATATATGAGATAGACTCATTACATGCAAAACAAGATAGTTCAAGCTGTGATTTGGCATAATTGTGATGATTATGGCTTACAGCTCGTGAAAACCCCAAATCCACAATCTCAGAAAATTAGAATATTGTGAAAAGGTTCAATATTCTAGGCTCAAAGTGCCCCACTCTAATCTGCTAATTAAGCCATAACACCTGCAAAGGGTTCCTGAGCCTTTAAATGGTCTCTCAGTCTGGTTCAGTAGGAATCACAATCATGGGAAAGACTGATGACCTGACAGTTGTGCAGAAAACCATCACTGACACCCTCCATAAGGAGGGAAAGCCTCAAAAGGTAATTGCAAAAGAAGTTGGATGTTCCCAAAGTGATGTATCAAAGCACATTAATAGAAAGTTATGTGGAAGGGAAAAGTGTGGAAGAAAAAGGTGCACAAGCAGCAGGGATGACCACGGCCTGGAGAGGATTGTCAGGAAAAGGCCATTCAAAAGTGTTGGGGACTTTTACAAGGAGTGGACTGAGGCTGGAGTCAGTGCATCAAGAGCCACCACACACAGCCGGATCTTGGACATGGGCTTCAAATATCGTATTCCTCTTGTCAAACTGCTTCTGAACAACAAACAACGTCAGAAGCGTCTTACTGGGCTAAAGAAAAACAGACCTGGTCTGTTGCTCAGTGGTCCAAAGTCCTTTTTTCTGATGAGAGCAACTTTTGCATCTCTTTGGAAACTGAGGACCCAGAGTCTGAAGGAAGAATGGAGAAGCACACACTGCAAGATGTATGAAGTCCAGTGTGAAGTTTCCACAGTCTGTGTTGATTTGGGGAGCCATGTCATCTGCTGGTGTTTGTCTACTGTGCTTCATTAAGTCCAGGGTCAACACAGCTGTCTACCAGGAGATTTTGGAGCACTTCATGCTTCCTTCCACAGATGAGCTTTATGGGGATGCTGACTTTATTTTCCAGCAGGACTTGGCACTTGCCTACACTGCCAAAAGCTCCAAAACCTGGTTTAATGACAATGGGATTACTGTGCTTGATTGGCCAGCAAACTCGCCTGACCTGAACCCCATAGAGAATCTATGGGGCATTGCCAAGAGAAAGATGAGAGACATGAGACCGAACAATGCAGAAGAGCTGAAGGCCACTATTGAAGCATCCTGGTCTTCCATAACACCTCAGTAGTGCCACAGGCTGATAGCTTCCATGCCACGCTGCATTGAGGCAGTAATTGCTGCAAAAGGGGCCCAAACCAAGTACTAAGTACATATGCATGCTTATACTATTCAGAGGTCCGATATTGTTCTATGTACAATCCTTGTTTTATTGATTGCATGTAATCTAATTTTCTGAGATTGTGGATTTGGGGTTTTCATGAGCTGTAAGCCACAATCATCACAATTATGCCAAATCACGGCTTGAACTATCTTGCTTTGCATGTAATGAGTCTATCTCATATATTAGTTTCACCTTTTAAGCTGCATTACTGAAATAAATGAACTTCTACACGATGTTCTAATTTTTCGAGTTTCACCTGTAGCTTTGGAGAGTGGATAGATGGACAGACAGACTGAAAGAAAGATGCAAAGATAGAAAGATACAAAGATAGAAAGATGCAAAGATAGGATAGGTCCTTGAGTACCACATTGCTAACCTAATTAAATATTTTCTAAAAAGTTTGTTGTAGCCCTATATTGGCTAACAAAATTTTCATTTGTGAGATTGGTAGCAATAGGAATTAGTGTTTATGTTTTTTATTGGCTTGAGGTATTGTAGAGAGCTGTATTAATTCACAGTTCAATGAAGCATAAGAATATGAAATGCACCCTCAGGAATTTTTTTGGCTTAAAAGAGAAAGTCCATGTAAACATTCATTTCTAACATGGTATTTCAAAGCTATATTGGAATATTTATTATTAAAAAAGTTTAGCACATCAAAAATAGCAGCACTCAGAATCAAAATCACCTTCCCCAGATTTCTATGCGATATATTTTCCATATAATTTCATGTAGATAATTATTTATTGAACATGTAAACTTCTATTATAGTTAATCCCATTTTAATCTACAGCATTATTTAATTTACTTGGTTCTCTATTTTCCAGAGATTCCCTCTGCCCCAATACTTGCAAAGTTAGTTAGAATGGACTAAAACAATTAAAACAAATGCATTCCCTTTTCTCTCTGGGTTAAAAATGTTATATATGGAACTAATTGTTGCTTTGTCTTTTGTGTTTTTAGCTGAATGTAATATATGCTGAACATGCCCCGTAGTCCAACATCAAGTGAAGATGAGATGGCTCGGAGCTTTTCAGATTATTCAGTGGAATCAGAATCAGACAGCTCCAAAGAAGAAACCATTTACGACACCATCAAGGCGACAGCAGAAAAGCCAAGTAGCAAAATGGAAGATGACCAGAATAACACATTAGTGATACGGATTATAATACCAGATCTACAGCAAACTGTAAGATTAACCCCATGAAAAATCTCTTGATCAGAATTGTTCAACAGTGTGATTAGAATGTTTAATGATAAAAGACTTCTTGGTAGTTTTTTTTTTTTTTTAAACAAATTTTATTAATTTTACAGAAAACACAATACACAAACATACAAAACACAAAACATAAACAAAACTAAAAGATCTTTTCTGAAGGTTGTCTGATCCCGGGTTAAAACTCTTCACACAGACACAAATTCAAACATCATATTCACTTTATATATCCTTCCATATCTTATTATCATTTTCTTTTTTTATATATATATATGAACCATTTTTATCAATTTTATAAAAACAACGCACAAAGAATCAAGGCACAACAGCTTATAAATTCTTTTCTAGGAAAAAATAATAATAAAAAACCAATAGAACATAACAATTCCAAATTATAGTATCAATACTTTATCTATTTAACTTCATATCTTATCCCTACTTCTCCTTTTCATCCAAATTATTTCTTGTTAATTAAAATTTTATTGCCTTTTATCAATATACAAAATCCAAAAAAAACCCATAACAAAACCTTTATATATCCTTTCATATCTTATTACCATTTTCAATAACATTCTTTGTCTGTTCTATTTCCAACTATCCATTCATCTTTTTTCTTTTACTATACTTCTCCTATACACCAATTGGAGTAACGTCTATAACTCATTACCCTAACTTAAAAGTACTTCGTATAACAATTTTTCTTGGGATTCTGTTTAAAAGATTCTAAAATTACATAATAAATTTTATACTCTAAATACACATATAAAAACACAATCTTATGTACCCTCCAGAATCCCTCTTTTATCCTAAATTAAATTCACCCATTGTCTCTAAATAAACTTTTTTTTTTTAGATCTTGCTTCCCCCCATTGAGGCTTCTCCTCCCCCCCTTTCTCTCTTGCTTATTCTTCTCCTTGCCCTTTTTACCCCTTTGTTTTTTCTCCTCCCTTTTCTTACTCCTTTTCCTTTGCTTTCTAACCTTGCCTCCACCTTTTCGCTCATTTTTCTCTTCTTTGGTTGTTTTTATAATTCTTAAAATCCCCTTTTTCTTATCCTTTTTCTCCTCCTCTCCGGAAGGGACCCATTGTTCATCAAAGATGGCTTCTTCTTCCTCTTCTTCCTTGTCCCAGTCCTTCTGCTGCATAATCAACTTTTCATAAGTACATAACGCCATTTCTAAGAATTGAAACAAAGCGCCCAAAGTATCTTCCTTTTTATATTTTTGATATTCAGTCTTTAATTCATCCACAAGCGATGCCATTATGAAAAGAGAAACTTTTCCCAAAACAACCACAAGTATTTTTAATTAAAAACAATTCAAAAAAAGTTCCAAAAGTTAATACTTTTCTTCCTTCTTCTCTTTCTCTTTCTGGGGTTAATGTTTAATCAAAGAGGTCCAATTACCATATATCTTTCTTTGGGATTCTAGGCAATCTCCTCCTTTTTCAGCTTCTGCTCCAATTTTTTTTCCTCTCCCTTCCCACTTGCAATATCAATTTTAAATAATCAGAAATCCATACCTTCAACAAGGGTTTTCCAATTTCTTAAATTTTTCAATGTCCAAGAATCCTTTTGTCTCTTAGCTTCAACTCTCAAAACAATTCACTTTCAATGTCCAATATATCCAAACATTTCTGCTGTTTCCATGGGGTGGGAGAGTGAAGAAAAAAAAAGTTCCCTTTAACAGCTTCTCCGCCGCTTTTCGCTCTTCTTAGGGATACAATGTATCCTCCAGCAATTCAAACAGCTCAGTTCCAAGCAATTTAAAGGATGTTACTTGACCCGGCTCAGACAACACTTTCACTCTTCTCATTTCCTCCAGCGCAATCTTACCCGGTTGCTGGCTTCTTCGTGGTGGCCATTGCTGACCGCCGCTCCACCGCCTTGGGAAAAAGGGGTTTTTCTGGAGAAGGGGGGGGTCTGCGACACCCCCACCCCCCTGTCCGACTCCCCTCTCTCTTCAGCTGTCCCTACAGGGCAGCCATATCCCCCTGACCCATCTGGATCGGGGGTACCTCGATGGCTAGCACAGCAAGAATCGCGAACTGTCGCGAATTCCTGCTGCCCCGAAGCCACGCGAAACCGGAAAACCCGACTTCTTGGTAGTTTTTCTTAAATATAAAATATAAATATAAAATCAAAAAAATCCATACATAGCAATTAAAGAGAATGTGGATGGTAACTTGATGAATATAGGTAGTCCTTAGTTGAGTATGGTAATTGAGACTGGATTCTATCACTAAACAATGCGATCATAAAGTACAATATGTGACAGTGCCAACTTAAAATAGCAGTTCCAGTAGTTCCAGTAATGTCACATGATCATCATTTGTAACCTCCTGCTGGATTCCCTATTGACTTCATCAGAAGCCAGCAGTAACAGTACAGCTCCTAATCAGTTCTGCCTTCTTTGGCTTTCCAAAATCATCTTAAGTGGGTACTATTTGATAGGGAGGTAATTAATTAAAATGGAACTTAGAAAACAACAACATGTATTTGAGGGAGACCAGGCCAGGAAATAGGAACCATAAGAAACACTAGAACTCTGTTGATATAAGCTATAATTACATAATCTTGAAAGCCTGAGGGGTGGTGGTGGGGAAGATTAGTTTTAGGTCACCAATGATATTTTACTGTTTTGTTCATATGATAGATACTGAAACCAAAAGTCAGAAAATAGTATTGAAAAATATGATTCAGTTAAGTATAAGTTTCCAATCACATTGATTTGGGGAATAAGAGATTAAACTGTGTGCTTTTATCACCAGAAAAAGGAATCACAATGCTAATGCATCTTCCAACAAAATGGATACCCATGCAACTATTGGCATTTAGAAATTTTGGGTGAATAACGAGTGAAAGCACATATAGATTGAGCTTGGTTTGAACTATAATCTCTATAGTTGATGGTGATTAAAATATAAGAATTTAATAAGCCAATATTTATTTAGCACTATTTTTCATTACTGAAATGTCCACTTCATTTGTATTAAAAAATCAAGAATAACTGGGAAAAAGTGCCTTAACTTTCTGTTTCCATTCCACTTTTACTTAATTTATGTTTACATTCTGTCTTAGCTAAATCATATATTTTTCTATTTGTTTTCTGTGAATAGAACAAATATAAAAATACTTCACTGAAGGATCATGAGTAATTATTTCACCCATCTTAATATTTATAATTTCTTACAGAGATAGAAATTTTATTATTAATTGTACAGTGATCTGACAGGAATTACTGATGCAGAAGGTTTCCATGAGTATCAACTTCTGATGGGCAAGAAATTTGGGCCACTTTTTCATATTAATTTTTCTATTTAAAAATAATATGCAAACAGAAACTTAAAATGTAAATTTATCCAATTATTGCAATGAAGTTCTCCATTAAGAAGTCTATGGGAAAATGAATTAGGCAAAATATCACAAAATATTTGTAATTTACAAAGCAGAGTGTATTTTTTTAAATCTCAAAATGATACAATATTAAGTTTAACTAAATTAAAAAATAAATAAATGAGCAAGCTATCTATTCTTTCCTAGTTTGTAACATTTCAGAAAAATCTTTCTAAAAGCCCATAAACTGTCTTATATAAGGATGAAGTTTAATGATAAAGATATAAATATCTGAATAACCAAACCCAGAGAGAACCAAGGACCTCAGTTCAACCCTGAGCTACAAATGTTCTTTTCTAATTGTAAACGGCATTGATTCCATTTGTATGTACCTATTTTAGTCTGGAGATTGGCTGTCTTGCTACAGCTGTGCTTGGGAGAAGCTGTCAGATTAGCTGAGAAGCAGTGGAGCAGATGAGAAAACTGACCATCTATGCTCTCACATCCTCAGTTGATAACTTATACAGTAAATAAAATAGCCAAAGTGCACTTCATTTCATTTCATCTGCATTTTGCATTCTTATTGCAGAGGTTAAGTACTAACTATTTGACTAGGAAGGTGTATGCTATTTCAAGTTCAGAAACTTCTCCAAAAAATGAGTGTTCCCAGATTTTGGCATAGATTTAACGTTATACATTACACATCAAGTATCATTTGATGAAGTGTACTTAATCTTTAAAAAGATGGTATGTTTCCTAAGTATATTAAAATTCAGTATGCACTGAGCAGTGAGCCCATTGAGAATTTAATAGCCACATAATTTTCCTGTCACAGTTGTTCTTCAGGCAAGGCAAACAATTTGCGTAGTCCTTTTTTTAATTCCCCTTTTGAATGTTAGCATATAAAATGCTCAAAATAATTTCACCCTTCTTTATTGGCATGTTCACTGATGCTAGAACATCTTCCATGAATGCTAATTGACATAATTTTATCCTCCACATGGCTTGCAAACCTGTATGTTTATTTTGCATAGAAAACAAATACTTCCAGTTTGTAGCTAAGAGCATTATCTTGGATAGAGCTATTACATGAACGAATATGTACCCGAAAGTGCATTCATAATTTATTAAATAGCTTATGTATCTAAAAATGAATCAGGGTCCCCTATATACACCAAGATTGAAATAATTTTTTAATCCAAAGTTTTTTAGTTGTCACTTTCCTATTACATAGAGCTCATTGAAAGGGTTTGAGATGGAAGGACAAACCATTTATAGTCTGTTTTCTGAACCCTAGCTAGGAAATTTGTGCTTTATAGTAAAAGATTATGTAAAGCTTTTCCTTCCTCTGACATAATTTTAGTTTAGGCTGTGGATCCAGTCATACCTTTCTTTATTTAAAAAAAAAAACCTTAATTTTGCTTAAACATGTTTAAATTTTGAATGTACTTAAAAAACTGTGACCCTTAGTGACATCTTTTTCCTTAGTAAAGTACTTTTTGTTAATACTATGCAATTAAAGAAAAAAATATTGTAGAATTCCCTGTTCAACTTGAGAGAATTACAGAACTATTTTAGCTTTGAGCAGTTCAGACAGATAAATGTGTGATATTATAAATGCTACTTTACTTTTTAGGGATACCTCCGGGTTAGTCTTGGAAAGGTTTAATATTGTATATTTCATTTTTAACAAAAAAAATCTAATCCCCCAAATCTATTAGTGAAATTCTAATGTACAATTCTATGAAAACATTTCCTTAATAATAAAGAAATCTTAACTTGACCCAGACTTTATTATTTGTTTTTATAAATAGAGATTAATCCAAGTTAATTTCTGCTTAATGTTTTGGACCAGAAGCTTCCAAATGTTTTTAACTCATAGCATATAGTATTTCATAGATGTTGCTGAGACATGAGAGGATAAATTGAAGCAGTCCATCCTTGGTGATGTCGTGGAAGCTGGGATTCTGAGCGATGTGACATACCTGTGGAAATTTTGCAGCACATTCTCAGAAAACTGCTGCTTTAGTCTTTATGACATTCTCTTTTGTGGTGGAGACAGTATCCAGAAATGGGTTGACCTCGTCTTGCTAGCTGATTGGACTGAGTCTTTCAGAGTTGTGAGGACGCACCTCTGTTACCAATAGTCCCCAGCTTTTGACTGAGTCAAGCAGCTTGGACGCATGTGTCTCCAATTGCTCCATTCCTTGAGGAAAAATTTGGAACTGTTAAAATTGAAAATTCTTTCCTGGAAGGTATCTCCAGACCAGCCAGCTCCCAGTCTACCAATTTGTCTACCAAATTTGTGATATAAATGCTTGATACGCTCTGTTTTTTATGACAGCTTTAAATGCTGTGGCTTTACAATTTCTGAAATGGTTGATTAAGGCAATGTATTAATCATCATTTCACTGATAAATATTTGGTAAATTTGACATTATTTTAGGATTGATTTTATACGCATCTGTTTATCAGGGCCATGAAGCCCAAGAGATGTACATCTGATATATGTTTACTTCTGTTATGTTCTCATCATACTCTAAATAAATAATAATAATTTTAGGATTATTAACCTGAGGGGCTTTCTTGTCAATTCTTTGTTAGTAATGTATCAGTTTTAGCTTTAGCTTTAGCTAACTTTTCATGGTCATAGAATCTTCTAAAAAGAAATTTGGGGACTTATGCAGTTAGCCTTCCTCTCCTTGAACATAATATATGTATCTGCCTGTAACACTAATTTTATGGTGTATTTATTTTGATTTTGGCTTGATGTGTTTTGTGAAAAAATGCTCATTAACTTGATGCTACCTATTGATTAAAACTGTATGAGCTAGCAGTTTGCTGATACAGGCAAATTACTTGATGGTAATTTGCCCACTTAAAGCTTTGGTTCCCAATTTAAATATGTACCAAATTCGCTTGATCTACTCTGATTTTATATCCAATTATTTCCTATTATACACCAAATATTTCTCAATGAGGTGTACTTAATCTTTAAAAAGAAGGTATGCATCATATTAAAATTCAGCAGGCACTGAGTAGTGAGCACACTGGGAATGTAATAGTCACATAATTTTCCTGTCATAGTTCTTCAAGCAACAAAAATAATGTGCATAGCTTTTTTAAAAAAAAAAAATCCAATATTCTGTTGCAATCTATTTCTTGAGCTAAATTTTAAGGGATATCTATTGGAGCAGTCTGTGGTACTCTCTGAGCTTGCTTGTTTTCTTGCAGACATTTCATTACTATTGACCTCACCCCTTTCCTAAGAGGTCTGCAGGGGGCGTGCAGAAGCGCACCAACGTGCCTACCGTCCCTGTCCTGTATTGTTTCTTTTATTTTTTTATTTTTCTGATATGTATCCATGTATTCATAACTATGTTTTTAGTTGTACCTATTATCTTGTAAGCAAATGACAAACCAAATAAATAAATAAATAAATTGCCCAAACTAGCAAGAAAACAAGCAAATTCAGAGAGTACCAAAGGACTCCTTATTTGAAGCTTGAGCAAAAGATATTCTCCTTTATTAGGATACCTATTTAGAAATATAAACCAAACAGATTTTGGGATTAACATAAAATGGAAAAGTTCAACCTCTTTTGATACTGAAATCCCAAATTGTTGGATCCTCTTTGGCTTTGTATAACAGAAGTAACGTCTGTCCATGATATCTTTTGTGTTGTAGTGTGCTACATCTGGCATTTCAAGCCATTTTTCCAAGAATCCAGAATTTTATTTGAACTAAACCTTGATTCAAATTAATTAAGTTTATTGAATGAGGTTTAGATTTGAATTTTATTTTCACCTTCCTGATGGTATGTCCAGCTGAATTCAGTTGCATTTATTTCTGTTAATATGCATAGGTTTGTATCAGATAAATAGCTACACTCCTTTTATAATATCTAGTAAGGTTTGTGATTAAATTCAGATTTCTTCAGCAAAGGTTAATACAATACCATTACGCTTCTTTGTCTCTAGTTGTATTAATAGCATAGACATGAGCAAAATTATATATTTGTAGTATGTACATTAAATAGTAAAATTAACTGTTTATCTGGTATAGAATTGCTGATATAAATATCGAAATTGTCATGTGTGTCCCTTCTTTCTTTACAGAAGTGTATTCGATTTAATCCTGAGGCTTCAGTATGGATTGCAAAACAACGAATTCTTTGTACGTTGAATCAAAGTTTGAAAGATGTTCTCAATTATGGCCTATTCCAGCCAGCAAACAATGGAAGAGATGGGAAATTTTTGGACGAAGAACGTCTTCTTATGGAATATCCACAAAATATCAACAAGGGTGTTCCATCCTTAGAGGTATTTTTTTAAAAAAGCTTATTTCAAGTTTAGAAACTAACAAGAAGTTATAATTTTAAGAATCTAGTGGTTACAGACAAAGAAACAGTTTACAGTTTGTGGGTTATAATGTCTTTATGAGGTGTTGAAATCTAAAATTGAACCAGCAGAGTGACTTTGAAAAAAAGGTATCTAAAAATGGTGTTTAGATGATTGCAGCTACATAATCCATGTAGGGACTGTGTTTAGCTTTTGGGGAACTTTGGACAAAATATTTTGTCATTGTGAAAACCTTGCTGAAAGACATAATATATAAACAAACAAACAAACAAATAAATAAATAATGTAAACTAGGATCAGAAGAACCATTTTAATCTAACTCCAGTCCTGGGTTCCACTAACATTTATATTCCATTAAATCTATTGTTTCTCATAAGACTTGAAGAATATTTTTATTTTCTTTCGTTATATTTGAAAACCTCACATCTCCCTCACAGACTACAATTTGGAAATCACTGAGATAACAATTACATGTTTAATGCTCTTATAGTAATTTATTTATTTAGAAAATTTATATTGCCTCCAACTTGCACATGGTGACTCCAGGCAGGTTACAGGACATAAAATCCCAATATAAAAGAAAAACAAAAATAAAATAATAAAATACCCTAGAGACAACACACATTCATACCAGCCATTTAATGGGCTTCATCCCACTCTGGGTTCCCAGGCCTCCTGACAGAACCACATCTTCAGGGCCTTCCAAAAGAATGCTAGATTGGGGGCCAATCTAATTTTCAGATGGATGATGTTCAGTGCTGTGTAATTATTAACCCCTTGGTTCAAAGGGAAAATGACTACAATTTGGACCAGAATCTTATGACTACAATTTGGACCAGAATCTTGGTCATCGAATGAAATAGTTGTTAGCCGAAAGGTCATGTGACTGCCATATTTGCTTAAACTCAGCAGTCCTGGTAGATTATTAAGCAGATGAAATCTTAGGTAAGGAATGTCTCACAGGGAGAAACCCTGAGAGGTTCTACTCAGGAGCTGAAAATATTCCCTGCTGAAATTCAAGCAGAATTTTCAGCCTCTGAGCAAAGTGATACTCATGTGCAGCCTATACTGGCTTCTCCTACTGGTATTCCTAATCTTACTGCAGTTACTGCCCATTCTTTGCTTGGATTTTGGCTTCCACTTATCTCTGGGAACTGGCTGAAAGAACTGCCTGCTGAAAGAGTTCAGCTCTCCTTCTATACATGAAAGGAAATTCCTTTGGTAGGAAGGGATGCAGGAATGGATTTGAAACCTTCAGGATTTTATCTCAGTTTCTGTACCCAATGAATGAGTTTAGCTCCCTTCGGAAGCTCTTTCAGCCAATCCTCAGAGACAAGAGGCAGTCCTGTTGACAGGCAGCACCACACAACTTTCTCTTCTGGCTTCCCCATTGACTTTCTGGTGAAGATAGAGAGAAGATATTGCAGGGTACTTGGCAATGGGTTGTAAGTACAGACTGGTTGCAGAGCACCCAAATCACGATCATATGCCCAAAGGGTGGTAGTGCAACATTTTGCAGTGGCTAGAAGTGCTTTCATCATCACCTTTTAATGATCCCATAATCCCTTGTGGGATTATGTTCAGGCAACTGAATGGAGCTGAGTGTTTACTGGCTGGATGCCCTTCCTGTTGCCAATGCAGAGTGAGTTATCTACAGCAGATATATTCTCATCATGCCCCAGGGAGAGAAATATCTGCCTCTACCTAGAATTGACTCAACAACCTTCTGATTGTGAGGTGAGAACTTCACCTCTAGGCCACCGCACCATTCAAATGACTAGAAGTGTTTTGTGCACTATAAAACATCCTTTCTGAAACCATCATACTTATGGGCTGTTATTAAATGGTTGTAAGTCAAGTGCTACTTTTATTTAATTTTTGTAGATCGACGTAGCTATTATAAAACTTTTAAGACATTAAATTACTGAGTCTGTGTATTTCAGTTATATTTTTATGTCTGCTTATGAAAGTAAGAGCAGAGCATAGATAATACTTCACTGCATTATAACTACTGTATATTATAATATTCAGATTATAACTTGTACAAATATTGTGATTTTATCCTCGTCTATAAGAATACCAGAAAAATCTTTCTGAGAATGTTACTATTGTATAATTGAATGCATGGCATTAAAGAAGATACAGTAATAATAAGAATAATTATATTTGTATAGAACTGACATTTATCATAGTTCGTAATATATGTGCCAATTTCTTCCCATAACAAGTAGAAATTAGAGTAAGTTATAGAGATATGCTGAGTTCAATTTTTTAAAATGTTTTTTATTCGCCTCTACTTCTAAGTTCTTACTATGTTTTCATGTTTGATTTGGATGTTTTGATAGACTTTGATTCTTTGGCCACATTAGTCTATGGACTTTAGAATTATTTCTCACAGAACTATCAATGCTACTTTTTCTTGATTGAAAGAACTTTGCAATCACTATCTAAAGAAGAATGGAAGAATGAAACAAATGTGATTTTCAATAACCCAATCTAGTTAATTTTACTGAATAGAAGAAAAACATATTTAGACTAAAGGATTATCTATCTGAAATTGAATGTCTGAATCTCAAGCTCCACTTTTCAATTATATTCATTTTAATTGGGATTCAGTAGGAAAAATTGAGAGACTGATTGAAAAAAATTGGGGTTGTGGTCCATTATAGCAAAAACTAAAGTAGGGCTCTTCCTCAGTGATTCCTGGTATATTAAAAGGATGGGGTAAATGCCTGAATAATGTTACAGAATTGTTCACTCAACTATCATCCATAATTCATTATGCTGTGCCCTTTGGCAACTATTACAAAAATTAATCTGCAAAGAAAGGAGAAAACAAATTGTGCAATGAATGGAAATGGGAAACATAAATTAATTTTGTACAGAGAAAAAGATCATGTGAGCCTCACCAGGTAGGCTGGGCGGGAAACATGACCAGATAAACTAATTCCACTTTAAAGTAAATGTTAATGTACATTAACAGAATCTTGCAAGTATGAAAGTACAATTCTCCTGCTATCACCTTTATACCCTTAGGAGGGTGTCTCCTTCTGAGCCTCTTGCTGTAGCCTCTTGTGGGCTACAACTTAGACCATTTTTAAGTTTGTTTCTCTGCTCATTATTCATTTGGGGGCTTTCTCTCACCCCCTTTATCTGGCCATTTCCTAGGTAGAAACTCTTCATCCATTTTCCAGGGTAATTCCTGCATACTAGATGAAACCTGCAGTCGTTTTAAAAAACATTTCATCTCCACTAAAATTGATGTAATTTTGGCAGATATATTTTAAAATATTTCATCTCTACTTTGTGACTACTGAACAATGTTAACTTGTAATTCCACTGTAACTCCTCTGTTTCCTTCTGAGCAGAAATAGACTTTCTATGGCTCACAGTGTAGAAATGTCAGTTTCTAAACTAAACTAAATTTAGTTAAAACTTTTGCTTATTTGGCAAATAATTTTTAGAAGCCAAAAACAAGCTAAGTCAATATACACTGCTCAAAAAAATAAAGGGAACACAAAAATAAGACATCCTAGATCTGAATGAATGAAATATTCTTATTAAATACTTTGTTCATTACATAGTTGAATGTGCTGACAACACAATCACACAAAAATTATCAATGGAAATCAAATTTAGCAACCCATGGAGATCTGGATTTGGAGTTACACTCAACACTAAAGTGGAAAAAAACACTACAGGCTGATCCAGCTTTGATGTAATGTCCTTAAAACAAGTCAAAATGAGGCTCAGTAGTGTGTGTGAACTCCACGTGCCTGTATAACCTCCCTACAACACCTGGGCATACTCCTGATGAGGTGGCAGATGGTCTCCTGAGGGATCTCCTCCCACACCTGGACTAAAGCTTATTGATGTGCCATCCTGGATGAGCTGCACTACCTGAGCCACTTGTGTGGGTTATAGACTCCGTCTCATGCTACCACTAGAGTGAAAGCACCGCCAGCATTCAAAAGTGACCAAACCATCAGCCAGAAAGCATAGGAACTGAGAAGTGGTCTGTGGTTACTACCCACAGAACCACTTCTTTATTGGGGATATCTTGCTAACTGCCTATGCTTTCCACCTATTGTCTATTCCATTTGCACAACAGCATGCAAAATTGATTATCAATCAATGTTGTTACCTAAGTGGACAGATTGATTTCACAGAAGTGTGATTGACTTGGGGTTATATTATGTTGTTTAAGTGTTCCCTTTATTTTTTTGAGCAGTGTACTAAGCGTTACAGCAGCGCTCCTTCCTTCCTTCCTTCCTTCCTTCCTTCCTTCCTTCCTTCCTTCCTTCCTTCCTTCCTTCCTTCCTTCCTTCCTTCCTTCCTTCCTTCCTTCCTTCCTTCCTTCCTTCCTCAAAGGAATTTTTAATTTGTGGAAAGATAGGAACAATTTCAATCAGATAATTAGTAAAAATATTGTACGCAATTAAACAAAGCAAAGGACATGTGATAGTAAGCCAAAAGCATAGTTAAGAAAGCTTAATTTTGATTTAGTGAATACTGTAGATGAGTTGACAAATTGTGATTTCCTGACACATTACAAATTGAAACTGTGGGCTGAAGTACTAACTCTGATAATCTCTAGATGCAATCTGATTAATGATTCCAGAAATAGCCTATTATTTTGCATCTATTAATCAATGCACCAAGATTTAGAATCAGATGAAAAATGCAACAAGAGAAGCTGTCTTATTTGTACTTACCTGTAAGCAAAGAAGATGATGCTATAAATGGTTTTATAGAGCAGTTAATGCAAAGGTTATGTCAAAGAAACTTAAATGTTTTCTTAGATATTTTAATTTTATAATTCTTTTTATAATTTTTTATAATTATTTGAATTTATGCTGAAAAACTGATTTATCTTTTGCATAATATATTTTCCTAGAAATTATTTCTAAAAATATAAGTAATATTGGCATATTGTTCACTTTTCAGTTTTGCTACAAGAAAAGAGTCTATAGACAATTAAATCTTGATGAAAAACAAGTAGCCAAATTGCACACTAAGGTAATGTTCAAACAAAATCTTTTATGTTAATGATATACTATAGACTTCTAGTTATTTTAAAGAGAACCATGGAATATCTCAATGAGATACAATATTGCTGTAGTATTCAAATACCTAGCAATGATCTAAAATTCAAACAAAATGTTTAGCAGGTAACAATGAGGAATATTTATGTAAATTAGGGAAATTAAATGTTTTATAAATAACGCAATATGCATTGATTAGTTTATTATTTGCAAATTATCCTAATCTTCATTGGGCCTCCAAGCCATGGAAATTTTACAGACTTGTTTTTTTACCAACTACAAAAGGATCTTGCTTCTAATTCTGCAAGCCACTATAACTGAAAGTCATTAATAACTTTATCCCTTATAATTTGATCAGTTGCAATTAACTCATGCATTTGTTAGATTGCATGATAAATAATTCTAATAATTTTTTCTGGAATGTCTTGTAAGACTTAATATACATCCTACCTAAAATATACAACCTAATCTCCATTGTAAATCGGAAAAGCATTATATATCTTTTTACAACATCTCAATAATACTAATAATAATTCAAGAGTGCATAAATTTCATGTAGGAAATATACTCCTTTGTGATTTGTCCCTTAACTCATATTTCAAAGGTAAATAAGTAGTAGGTGAGAAGATGTGTTGAATATGGACGGTTTCCTGAATATTTGTGTATGATTTTGTATCTAAAAATCTGTCATTTTTTCCTCTAAGTGAAATGTTTATCCTACAATAAATATTTTTCAAATTAATACTTTCAGGCTAATTTTCGAAAATTTATGGACCTTGTTCATCACTGTTCAGTTGAAAAACTAATGAAGATGCTAGACCGAGGACTTGATCCTAACTATCATGACTTAGAAAATGGAGGTATGAATTAAACCAAGCTGTTAGTAAGACATTTATTTATTTAAAAATGAAAAATGTTAAATGTGTAAACTGTTGAACATGCATAATAAAACCCTATTAGTTGACTTCTAGACAGTTTGTTTTCATTCTTGTCTACTGTAGAAACTCCACTAACTCTGGCAGCTCAACTTAGCAATACTGCAGAAGTAATCAAAGCACTGAAAAATGGAGGAGCTCATTTAGATTTTAGAGCCAAAGATGGAATGACAGCATTACATAAAGCAGCTAGAGCCAAGAATCAACTGACCCTGAAGGTAAATTGAACAAAGCATATTGTTTTTAATAAAAGAAATATAAGTAAAAAATCCTGCACTAATTTCCAGTGTGCTTAATGGGTTGGGGTTTTTTGCTCAAAGGTTTCTATCTTTAGCTTTTGGCTTTCAAGACTTATTTTCAAAGATGAATTTATTTGATAAAAAGGAAAAGGATGTGGAAACTTTACTTTGTTAATTGTCATACAGTGTAATATTTGTCTTTGGGAAAATGGAATATAGGTAGTCTTCCACAGATTATCACAATTGAGCCCAAGATTTCTGTTGCTAAGTGAATCATTTCCTGTGAGTTTGGCCTATTTTACAACCTTTCTTGTCACAGTTGTTAAGTGAATCATTGTGATTATTAATTAATCATTGTGATTAGTATAATAGCTGTTAAGTGAATTTGGCTTCCTTATTGACTTTGCTTGCCAGAAGGTTAAAAAAATGATCACATGACCCCAGGGATAGTGCAACTGTCATAAATATGAGTCAGTTTCCAAGCATCTGAATTTTGATAATGTGACCATGGGGAATGCTGCAATGGTCATAAGTTTGAAAAATGGTCATAAGTCACTTTTTTCAGTGCTGTTGTAACTTTGAACAGTCACTAACTGTTGTAAGTCAAGGACTACTTATAGTTCAAACGTTATTTAATGAAGGTGGTTTCAATCAAATATATTTATTCTGCTTGTTCTGTAATAATCACTAATTTTGCTTTGTAAATTTGAAAGCA
This sequence comes from Hydrophis major, assembly GCA_033807585.1. Classification (NCBI taxonomy): domain Eukaryota; kingdom Metazoa; phylum Chordata; class Lepidosauria; order Squamata; family Elapidae; genus Hydrophis; species Hydrophis major. The sequence goes on from CM066328.1 coordinate 101,038,837, forward strand.
CACAGATAATGCATGTAATACAAGCACTAGATTCAGTCTCCTGAATTATTAGAAATTGCAGAATTACCCTATGAATTTCACTGTAGAGACAAGAACATGCAAAAGGTGAGACTAGAAGAAATGCACGAATATCCCCTTTGTTTTTATTGTAAATTTGGAAACCAGACTTTCTGAGTAAAATACACTTCCCAGAAGCATCCCCATGTGGGGAGGGGTGGTGGTGAAAAAAGGAAAATGGGTCCAATAAAAGCAAGAGTTATGATGGCATGATTCAAGCATGTCCCTTTTCTGTGTAATTCATGATGTCTCTTTACTTTCAAAAAGAAATAGTGTTGGCATTCAAGATATTTCCAAGTAAATAGTCATGCTGTACTACTCATAACTTTGTGTATGTAACAGTCAGAAACATACTTGCTTTGCAGAGCACAAACTAAAATGTGGTTTGTTTACTTTTTCTTAGTGCAATGCATGAATCCAGCAAATTAATGGTTTGCAAACCATAATCTGTAGATTAGTATTATTTATAAAACCATCATTCTGTTTAGTCAACAAATAATTGCTTAACCAAAAGGAAACAAAAAATATAGTTATATGGTTCACTTTATTCTCTAAGGGCTGTTCTCAAATAAGAATTCATTGGACTGCATGATCAGTTTACCACTATACTGAAAAAGATGAAATGTAGAAATAACAATCAATTCACCTTCAGAATTTTGTTAAAACTTTAAATTACCTTACAGACTCTCTTAGATCTTGGAGCATCTCCAAACTACAAAGATAGCTGTAGGTTGACACCACTGTATCACACTGCTGTAGTAGGAGGCGATCCATCTTGTTGTGAGTTGCTGCTACATGAACATGCTACGGTTGGTTGTAGAGACGAAAATGGATGGCAGGAAATCCACCAGGTAGAAAAGTTACACTAAGATAATTATCAATTTTTCTGTGACACTTCTATCTTTTGTTCAAGTATTTGGTAATTGTATAATCTATGTAATGAAAAGATATGAAAGAGAGGTTCTGAAATCAGTTGCACTGAATCCTCCAAATCCATTGTACTTAAAAAAAATTGCTTCAGTAAAAATGACTTTAAACAAAACTGTTCTTTACTAAAATCATACAACAATTTGAAACATATTTTTATTGCTCTATATAATACATAGAGAGAGACTGAGTTCTCGTTCTGCCATGAAAGTCCTCTGGGTGACCTTGGACCAGTCACACATTCTCAGCACAACTTCCCCTATAGGGGTGGCGTTGTGGAGAAAATAGAAGGAAGGAGGCTGTGTTTGCTACTATGAGTTCTGTATAAAAATAATAAAGGTGGAATACAATACAACACAATACAATACATTACAATACAGTATAGCACAGTACAATACAATACAATACAGTATAATGCAATGCAATACAATACAGATGATATTCTGGATATTTTGTATGCTAACATACTATTCACTTTTGCACAGAAATTATTTACTTGTGTATTCATTTTCACAAAAGCACCAGCTTTTTGATGATGTTTAGCTGTCTCAGTGAAAATATTCATGATGTTTTTTCTGTTGGTCCTTTCTGTGTCCTTTGGTCAGTTCAACTTTATTATGAGGAGACTGTTTATTTTGTTTCAGTAATTTCTTTAGTTGTGTCTGATATTTCTCTAAATAGCCACTTTATGTTTCTTGATAATAGATGTTAATTTTGTTAACAAAATGAAAAAGTTACTTATTGTATTGGTAAAAAGATAATGAAAAGATAATAAAGGACGTAGGTACATTTTTACTTTTCCTTCAATGAAAGTTTTCATGGAGTGATTAAGTCCCATAGTTCCAGTTATTGAAAAGAGGATCTTTAACTGTTAGAATTCTGCTTTAATTTTATAGCAAGTGCATGTATTACTTTTAGAACAATCATTTTAAAGTTCTTCTGAGTGCTTATAGTGCCCTCTTGAGCTGATCGATAGAATTAACTTCATTGGGCAATGCTAGATTTTCTCATTTAGCATATAATATCAGTAGTTCTGAGAATTTCTGAGGAGCTAAGCCATAAGTGTGCTCATATGACAGACTCTCCTGGGTCTAACTTAATCATGGTTTAGTTAGCACAGTTAAGCTTAGAGTTAGTAAATGATTAAAAAATTGGCAGAAATAAACTTCTCTCCAATTTAAAAACTAGGATAAATATCTTTAAAAATGGGGAAGAAGAGCAGATTTCAAAAAAAAGGAAAGAAAGAAAGAAAAAATAGATCTAGATAAAATTCTTTTAGAGTGATATCTTGAATTAAAAGATCACAGATTTACATGAAATTTACCCCTTAGGAAAGTGCTACATCTTTATGTATTTCACTCATTTCTTATCTTTCTTGTATAAAGCATGTATACATTTTGCTTTCATTTTCAGTAAGACTTTGTTGACTGTCATATATTTAGTGATAATTTCTAATAAAACAATTTTGTGTAAAGGTAATCCTCGACTAAAACTACAACTGAGCTCAACATTTATGTTCCAAGTGAGAAATTTGTCAAGTGACCCTTGCCCCATTTTATGACTTTTCTTCTTGCCCCATTTGTTAAGTGAATCACTGGAGTTGTTAAATTAATAACATAAAAACATAAAGCCCTCTTTCAATTATATACATACAGTGTGTCAGTTAGTTACAATCTTTTGTGCTGTTCTTTTTTTACCATTACTCACAAGTTGTATAAATTCTCACCTTATCAGTCTAGCTTGTGTTTATATAATATCAATTATTAAACATTCATTTGACTATTTTTCTATCATTTTATGAGATATTCTAATTTTCCTTATGATTTAATCTTATACATTCATCCAATGGTTATATATTTTATGTTGTATTCTTTATCAGTCTATTAACTTTTAATGTAAGGCTTACTAATCTATTTCTTTACCATGTCTTTTTATCTAACCATTGATAAAATAAATACCTTATCATATAAAATTGTTTATCCCCTTGTTCTCTAATTTCAAATGTCAATTTACTCATTTCGGCACAGTCCATGATTTTCTTAACAATTTCCTCTTGCATAGGTATTTTTTCATTTTTCCAATTCTTAGCAAATACAATTTTAGCCACTGTTAAAACATTTACAATCAAATACACTGCTCAAAAAAATAAAGGGAACACAAAAATAAAACATCCTAGATCTGAATGAATGAAATATTCTTATTAAATACGTTGTTCATTACATAGTTGAATGTGCTGACAACAAAATCACACAACAATTATCAATGGAAATCAAATTTAGCAACCTATGGAGGTTACACTCAACATTAAAGTGGAAAAAAATGCTACAGGCTGATCCAACTTTGATGTAATGTCCTGAAAACAAGTCAAAATGAGGCTCAGTAATGTGTGTGGCCTCCACGTGCCTGTATGACCTCCCTACAACACCTGGGCATACTCCTGATGAGGAGGCGGATGGTCTCCTGAGGGATCTCCTCCCATACCTGGACTAAAGCATCCCTCAACTCCTGGACAGTCTGTGGTGCAACGTGGCATTGGTGGATGGAGCGAGACATGATGTCCCAGATGTGTTCAATTGGATTCAGGTCTGGGGAACGGGCGGGCCAGTCCATAGCATCAGTGCCTTCGTCTTGCAGAAACTTCTGGCATACTCCAGCCACATGAGGTCTAGCATTGTCTTGCATTAGGAGGAACCCATGGCCAACCGCACCAGCATATAGTCTCACAAGGGGTCTGAGGATCTCATCTCGGTACCTAATGGCAGTCAGGCTACCTAAGGCGAGCATATGGAGGGCTGTGCGGCCCCCTAAAGAAATGCCACCCCGCACCATTACTGACCCACTGCCATCCTCATTCTGGAGGATGTTGCAGGCAGCAGAACGTTCTCCACGGTGTCTCCAGACCCTGTCACATCTGTCACATGTGCTCAATGTGAGCCTGCTTTCATCTATGAAGAGCACAGGGCACCAGTGGCGAATTTGCCAATCTTGGAGTTCTCTGGCAAATGCCAAACGTCCTGCACGGTGTTGGGCTGTAAGCACAACCCCACCTGTGGACATCGGGCCCTCATACCACCCGCATGGAGTCTGTTTCTGAGCATCCACATGCACATTTGTGGCCTGCTGAAGGTCATTTTGCAGGGCACTTGCAGTGTTCCTCCTGTCCCTCTTTGCATAAAGATGGGGTAGCGGTCCTGATGCTGGGTTGTTGCCCTCCTACGGCCTCCTCCACATCTCCTGATGTACTGACCTGCCTCCTGGTAGTGCCTCCATGCTCTGGACAGTATGCTGACAGATACAGCAAACCTTCTTGCCACAGCTCGCATTGATGTGCCATCCTGGATGAGTTGCACTACCTGAGCCACTTGTGTGGGTTGTAGACTCCGTCTCATGCTACCACTAGAGTGAAAGCACCGCCAGCATTCAAAAGTGACCAAACCATCAGCCAGAAAACATAGGAACTGAGAAGTGGTCTATGGTCACCACCTGCAGAACCACTCCTTTATTGGGGATGTCTTGCTAACTGCCTATGCTTTCCACCTGTTGTCTATTCCATTTGCACAACAGCATGTGAAATTGATTGTCAATCAGTGTTGTTACCTAAGTGGACAGATTGATTTCACAGAAGTGTGATTGACTTGGAATTACATTGTGTTGTTTAAGTGTTCCCTTTATTTTTTTTAGCAGTGTATTCCAATTCTTTACAATATATTTCTGGTATAATTCCCAATAAAAATATCTCAGGTTTAAAGTCTATGTATTGTTTTGTCATTTTTTCCAACCATGTGTGGATTATAGTCCAATATCTTTTTGCATCCGAGCATGTCTACCACATGTGGTAATATGAACCAGGTATCTGATGACATTTCCAACATTTATGTGATTTATTCTTGAACATCCTCGCAATTCCTCATCAGGGATAAGTGCCACCTGTAAAATATCTTATACAAATTTCCTTTATATGCAGTTGACATTGTCATTTTATAATTTTGAGACCACAATTTTTGCCATTTATCTAAATCAATCCCATATCCAAATTTTTTCCCCCACGCGATCATTGTTTCTTTTGCCTGTTCATCCTCTAATTTAAACTTTAGCAAATGTCCATAAAGTTTTTTTTATTACTTTTTCATCAGTACCTGTCAAAATTTTATCCAAATCAATCAACTTGTCATAGATACCTTCTGTTTTAACATCTTTATCAAATCTAGATTGTATTTGCAAATATGAAAACCAATTCATTTTTACACCTTGTTCTTCCAACGCTTGCATAGATTTAAGTTCACCCTTTTCATTCAATATCTCACCATATCTAACTCTTTGTTCCTTTTTATATATTATTGGATAGGAAAAAGCTTCAACAGTAGATAACCATAGCGGAATTTTAAAATAATATTGCTTTTTTATCTTCTCCCAGTTTAGAAACAATGCTTCTTGAATATAATGTCTTCTAAAATATCCCTGCGTTTTAGTTCCCTTATACCAGAAGAAGGCATGCCACCCTAACAGCAGGTCATGTCCTTCTAAATTCAAAAGTCTAGTATTCCTTAGTGTTATCCACTCCTTTATCCACATCAGACTCGTCGCTTGGTAGTATAATTCCCATTTGGTCAAAGCAAATCCTCCTCTTATTCTTGCATCTTGTAATAATTTAAGTTTTATTCTCACTTTCTTCCCCTGCCAAATGTATTTTAGCACTATTTTGTTTAAATCTTCAAAAAATTCTTTCCCTAATCTGATTGGAATTGTCTGGAATAAGTATAAGATTCTAGGCAATACATTCATCTTAATTGTAGATATTCTCCCAATCAGTGATAATTGTAAATTTTCCCATTTTATCAAATCTGTTGCAATCTGTTGTTAAAGTTTGAGATAATTGTCCTCCTTAAGTGTGCTACATCTTGGTGTTATATGTATCCCTAAATACTTCACTTTGTTTGTGACCTGAATCCCCAAAAAGTTCTCCAGTTCTTTCTTTCATCTTACTAATATGTTCTTTGCTAAAATCTTTGTTTTATCTTTATTTATTTTCAAACCTGCTACTTTCCCATACTCTTCTATCTTTTCTATCGGTTTAGGTGCAGATTCCTATGGTTCCTCTAATATAAATACCAGGTCATCTGCAAAAGCTTGTAATTTATACTCTTCTTTTTTAATTTTCATTCCTTTTATTTCTTTTTCTTCTCTGATGTTCCTATTCAGCACTTCCAGTGTTAACACAAACAACAGAGGTGACAGTGGACAGCCTTGTCTGGTCCCTTTTCTTATGTCTATAAAGTCTGTTAACTCTCCATTTATCATAACCATTGCAGTTTGTTTATGATATATCATTTCGATGGCTTGAGTAAATCTTTTACCAAAGCCCATTTGGTCCAGCATAAAACACCAGTTCACATTATCAAAGGCTTTTTTTTTTTTTTTTAAACAAATTTTATTAATTTTACAGAAAACACAATGCACAAACATACAAAACACAAAACATAAACAAAACTAAAAGATCTTTTCTGAAGGTTGTCTGATCCCGGGTTAAAACTCTTCACACAGACACAAATTCAAACATCATATTCACTTTGTATATCCTTCCATATCTTATTATCATTTTCTTTTTTTATATATATATATAAACCATTTTTATCAATTTTATAAAAACAATGCACAAAAAATCAAGGCATAACAGCTTATAAATTCTTTTCTTGGAAAAAATAATAATAAAAAACCAATAGAACATAACAATTCCAAATTATAGTATCAATACTTTATCTATTTAACTTCATATCTTATCCCTACTTCTCCTTTTCATCCAAATTATTTCTTGTTAATTAAAATTTTATTGCCTTTTATCAATATACAAAATCCAAAAAAAAAAAAAACCATAACAAAACCTTTATATATCCTTTCATATCTTATTACCATTTTCAATAACATTCTTTGTCTGTTCTATTTCTAACTATCCATTCATCTTTTTTCTTTTACTATACTTCTCCTATACACCAATTGGAGTAACGTCTATAACTCATTACCCTAACTTAAAAGTACTTCATATAACAATTTTTCTTGGGATTCTGTTTAAAAGATTCTAAAATTACATAATAAATTTTATACTCTAAATACACATATAAAAACACAATCTTATGTACCCTCCAGAATCCCTCTTTTATCCTAAATTAAATTCACCCATTGTCTCTAAATAAACTTTTTTTTCTTTAGATCTTGCTTCCCCCCATTGAGGCTTCTCCTCCCCCCCTTTCTCTCTTGCTTATTCTTCTCCTTGCCCTTTTTACCCCTTTGTTTTTCCTCCTCCCTTTTCTTACTCCTTTTCCTTTGCTTTCTAACCTTGCCTCCACCTTTTCGCTCATTTTTCTCTTCTTTGGTTGTTTTTATAATTCTTAAAATCCCCTTTTTCTTATCCTTTTTCTCCTCCTCTCTGGAAAGAACCCATTGTTCATCAAAGATGGCTTCTTCTTCCTCTTCTTCCTTGTCCCAGTCCTTCTGCTGCGTAATCAACTTTTCATAAGTACATAACGCCATTTCTAAAAATTGAAACAAAGCGCCCAAAGTGTCTTCCTTTTTATATTTTTGATATTCAGTCTTTAGTTCATCCACAAGCGATGCCATTATGAAAAGAGAAACTTTTCCCAAAACAACAACAAGTATTTTTAATCAAAAACAATTCAAAAAAAGTTCCAAAAGTTAATACTTTTCTTCCTTCTTCTCTTTCTCTTTCTGGGGTTAATGTTTAATCAAAGAGGTCCAATTACCATATATCTTTCTTTGGGATTCTAGGCAATCTCCTCCTTTTTCAGCTTCTGCTCCAATTTTTTCTCCTCTCCCTTCCCACTTGCAATATCAATTTTAAATAATCAGAAATCCATACCTCCAACAAGGGTTTTCCAATTTCTTAAATTTTTCAATGTCCAAAAATCCTTTTGTCCCTTAGCTTCAACTCTCAAAACAATTCACTTTCAATGTCCAATATATCCAAACATTTCTGCTGTTTCCATGGGGTGGGAGAGTGAAGAAAAAAAAAAAAAGTTCCCTTTAACAGCTTCTCCGCCGCCTTCGCTCTTCTTAGGGATACAATGTATCCTCCAGCAATTCAAACAGCTCAGTTCCAGGCAATTTAAAGGATGTTACTTGACCCGGCTCAGACATCACTTTCACTCTTCTCCTCCAGCGCAATCTTACCCGGTTGCTGGCTTCTTCGTGGCGGCCATTGCTGACCGCCGCTCCACCGCCTTGGGAAAAAGGGGTTTTTCCGGCGAAGGGGGGGTCTGCGACACCCCCACCCCCCTATCCGACTCCCCTCTCTCTTCAGCTGTCCCTACAGGGCAGCCATATCCCCCTGACCCATCTGGATCGGGGGTACCTCGACGGCTAGCACAGCAGGAATCGCGAGCTGTCGCGAATTCCTGCTGCCCCGAAGCCATGTGAAACCGGAAACCACATTATCAAAGGCTTTTTGTGCATCTATAAACATCAGAGCCATTTGTTTTTCAGGATGTGCCTCATAGTATTCCAGTGTATCTAAAATTATTCTCATATTATCTTTAATCTGTCTCTTCGGCAGAAATCCATTTTGATCAGGATGAATAAAATTGTTCAAGTATCTTTTCAGTCTTTCTGCCAGAATTGAAGCAAAAATTTTATAATCTGAATTTAATAGTGATATAGGTCTGTAATTTTTAACTTGCTGTGGGTCTGTGACTTCCTTCGGTACAAGTGTAATATATGCCTCTGACCATGTTTTGGATATTCTCTTCTTTGTCATAACTTCATTCATAATTTCTAATAAGTGAAGATTCAATGTTTCCTGGAATGTCTTCTAAAATTCCACTGGCAAACCTTCCGGACCTGGTGCTTTCCCAATGTTTTGCTTTTTTAAAACTTCTGTTAATTCCATCATTGTTATATTACTTTCTAACATTGTTTCAATATCTTTGGGTATCTGGGGCAAATTTGCTTCCTGAAAGTATTGTTGAATTCTTTCTTCCTGAACATTCTCTTGATGGTACAGTTTTCCATAGTAATCTTGAATAATTTTTTTCTTCTCTGCATTTCCACAGCATACCTGCCCTTGTTCATTTATCAATTGATTTATTCTTCTTGAGTCTCTTTCCTTTCTCAATTTATACGCTAGCCATCTGCCTGGTTTGTTTGCATCTTCAAAATAGTTCTGCTTAGCATTTTTATTTTTTTGTGCTATTTCTTCTTTTTCCATTAGCCCCATTTTATGCTTATTTATGTCCATTTTAATTTTAATGTCCCTTTTTTGTTGAAATTTCTGTAGTTCTTTTTCCAACTACAAGGTCATCTTCCAATATTTTAAAGATTTTTTTCTGTTTTATATTTCTTTTCCTTGTATAGTCCATTATCAAATCTCTTGTATAAGCCTTCATTGTGTCCCAGAGGTTCTGTAATGATGTATCCTCTTTTGTATTTTCTTTAAAGAAAAAAGTCAACTCTCTCTCAATTTTCCGTTTAAAGTCTTTTTCTTTTAATATCGTATTATTTAAAGTCCATATAGATCTCCTTTTTTGTCCTTTCTATACAAGTGTTATTGGATTGTGATCTGCCCAGGTACTTGCTTCTATTTCATGGACATACTTATGAATAGACAGGGAATATTGATATAATACAACCATGCTTTTTTCTATTAATTGTGCAGGATGTGATATGTCTTCTTCTGATGAAGAAGCCATCTGTTCAAGTTGGTTTTTTTCAGTCATTTCAGGCACATATTAGATATACAGATATAGATGCAAATATTATACATACATACATACATACATACATACATGTATACATACAGACACAGACACACATACTAAGGACCATACCCACTATTTACAGCCAACTTTGTTTCAGCTTTTAAAATAATTGTTTTGTTAGGATGATAGTATGTGGGTGCTATAAACCATAGTTTTGTGCATTTCATAGATAGCCTACTGTATAATTTTATTATTCATGGGTATTCATTAATTTTGCTGCTATGGAAAGTTCTGTTCTATGATTGGAAAGTTCATGACACAAGTAAAGATTAAAAATAAAATAAAAGCTTTCTGTTTGTACATGACTTTTTTATTTTTTACAATATACACTGCAGGTCAAACAAGCAGAAAACTAGTAAAGTATATTCATGAACACCAGTTAGCAGTTAGAAGACGTGATGGAAATCCCTTAATTTCACAAAACATGTTCCAATTGAATCATAGTTTCAACTGAGAAATTGTGGGCATTCTAGACCAAGTTAAATTCCAAAATGCTAAGGAATTCACAGAAGCTTGGCATAATTGGTCATCAATAGACACATAGAGATAAACCACATTTACCCACCATTCAAGAGAGGGAGAATTAAAAAAAAAGCTAGAAGGAAACAAAAAGATTAATCTGTCCACCAGCCACAAGCCAAATAAGCAGGGATTAACATCAGATAAACAACCAAGCAGTCAATAATACCCTAATCAGGAAAAAAAGGAGAAGACAACATCCCCACCAGCATTGGCAGGGCAAGCTACTGTATACCGGCAGCAACCCTCACACTCACTAGCACTATTGATCTTACCTAGTGAGGTAATAAAATGTATGCATGCAAATAATGAAGCTCAGAGAGTTCAAACCTATATTCTTTTTCTTAAATAGTAATAAATAAGTTCTATATACAGACCTACCCGTGCAATTTATATCATTAGGTTATCTTTACTAGTTATTATTGTGGCCTTGTTATATATGTATATTTTCTATATATAAAAATGGTGCCGTAAATAAGTATTTGGCTTGACTTTGAGGTAATAGAGCAGTGAATCATAAAATGCTTCTTTTAATTGGTTTTAGCTACATAATTCTCAACAAATGTTTAATCACATCTCAGAAACATCATTTTTAGTGCCATCCAGTGGCCTTTTTATATTACTTTATGGTTCTCTTTTTCTCCCCCATCTCTATGGGCATCTATGGGCATTTTTATTATTAACTATCCATTTCATTAGGCAATAGAGAAGGATCTTATTATGACAATTATTTCTAACAAGAGGATCTAAGAAGTTAAATTGTTTATATCTTTTTTTTCTGTTTTGTTAAAGTGTTTAGGAGTTAGAGATAGAGTATAAATCTCTAATTAAAGTATTGCTTAAATGTTTTGCCATCCAGTGTTTTAATAGTTTTGAAAATGGGTCCACTAGAGTCACTCTTAAAAAATAGTTGCAGACAGTGACTTTATTAATCAAGTAGTTGGTGATAATACACATTTCATCTGTCTCAAGCAGACACAGCAACCTTATCAGTTGTTATGTACTGAATTATAATTTTATGTAAGCTTTCAATCACCAAAACATTTTTACTTCTAAAAAAGTTTTTAAAATTATTTTAAAATAAATCTTAAAAAATAATTAAATGGCTGAATCTTACAAATTTGCACACAGAGCATAGAACTTGTGAGAATTTGGCCATTGAAAAACAAACAAACTAGTGAGTTGGTTGCTTGTGTCAGTATTCACCATGTATAACGTGCATACAATACTCAAAGCTTTAACATTTTAGGAGCATAAATGTAAATGACTTTTTAATTAAAATATGAGCACTTTATTTTATAGGTTTGTCGATATGGGCATGTCCAGCATTTAGAACATTTTCTCTTTTATGGAGCAGATATGGGAGCTCAGAACGCATCTGGAAACACAGCATTGCATATCTGTGCACTTTACAATCAGGTTAGTTATCACAGCTTTGCTACTGAGAAATATTCTTTTATGAATAAATAAATATAAACACAAATAAATACTACGTTATGCATGGGTACTATGGTTTTCATTCAAGTGGGAATGAAAATTTAAGTTACTATTTCCATACATAATGCTTAGCTTTTTTCAGTCAAGCAATTACAGCTTATAACCACAATTGAGCCCCAAATTTCTGTTTCTACGTGAGACAGTTGTTAAATGACAGTTGTTTGCCCCATTTTACGATCTTTGTTGCCACTTTGTTGTTAAGCGGATCACTTCAGTTGTTAAGTTAGTAAGATGACTGTTTAATTTCTTCCCCATTGACTTTGCTTGTCAGTAGGTCACAAAAAGTGCGCAAATGACTCCAGGACATCGAGTCATCATAAATATGAATCAGTTGAATTTGGATCATGTGACTGTGGGGATGCTGCAACAGTTGTGTGAAAAATGATCATAGGTTACTTTTTTCTGTTGTAAGTTGAGAACTACCTGTAGTTGCTCCTGCTAATGTATATAATTCATTGTGTACATAACAATAGCATGTATTAATCTGTACATGAGTCAATGCTTTGTGTATGGATATACAAACTTACTATGATTTAGTTGTTTCAAGTCTGGAATATCATGAACTACTTGTTATTCTGGAAAATTTTCAAATAGAAAACTATTATATTATCTCTTACAGTAGATACATATGATCAGAAAATAAATGAGGTGTTCACATATTTTACAGAATATTGCATCTCTGGAATGCTAGCTTTTATACACAGCTATTTTGGGGGAGTTTAGGCAGGAGTTTTGAACACTTGTAGCAGCTGGTGACAAGAATATGATTCACATGTAATGTTGGTCCCTTTGCTTGATTTTTCCTTAGGTTATTGTGTGGTAGGTTTAAATTATAATTTTGAAAAAAATCTGACTTTGAATTATGTTTGAACAGGCCAGTTATGTAATAATGTTTGGATGTTAGTTCCAAAGTAGTAGTACTAAAAGGATTCATACAAAGTTTTAGAAGGTGACTACCTTGGAGCTCAGGTTTCAAACTCATAGTGTCATGTTGCCATCATGTGACGTTTCACAATGTTTTTTCCCTTCACAGAGCTGGGGTGGGCATGACCTACGTGTGGCCTATGCATCCAGCTCATGGGCTGCCAGTTTGACACCCTATCTTAGGGAATCAGCTATCAAAAACTTCAAAATATTTGCCATAATCATTTATTTGGGATGTCTTCAGTATATTTCATTCTTTGGAATAGTGCCAGGTGTTTGGATATTCCTGCGTTTACTGTAGCAAGATCAAGTTCAAAGCAGCAGTTAATGATTTTATGGTTGGTTAACAATTCTACATCTTTGAAATATCAAAATGGGAGTAATGAAGAGATGAAGCTATGATCTGGGTCTGAAAAAACAATCAGAGAATATAATGAAATAATACTTGAGAAGTTTAATGGTTTAACTTGGCTAGATTTTTTTCATACAAACATCTGGAGATTTTACAAGAAGCAACAGAAGTTAATTATTTACTCTGGTCATTTTACCCACCAAAAGGAAGCAATTTATTTGCTAGTTGATATATAACCATATTTGTATAAATAGACAATCTGAATATGAGAAATAACACATTTTATGCATCTCTGGCTGTTTTTGATGTTATGCACAAATTATATCTTCCTGCATCACACAAATTATGTCAGCTTGTAAAATAATAGGTTTTGCATTTATGACAAACAAGATTTTAGTATTTTATCAATCCCCAAAACTTTAACATTACAGTGTTTGGTTTGATGTGGGTAGTTTATATAGTTTGTTTAGTTTGAACTGTGTAGCTTTATTGGGCAAGATTTTAAAAGTGATTTTCCATTCCCTCCTTCCAAGGATTGAGAGAGAGTGACTGACAAAGTCATCTGGATGGCTTTGTGCTCCAGGCATGACTAGACACATGTTTGATTTAAGGTTTTATAATAATTCCTTAAGGCTATCAAAAGAACACTAAAAATCTGAAGCAAATGATTATATACTGTATTTTTTGCACTATAAGACACATTTTTCCCTTCCAAAAAGTGGGTGAAAATGTCTATGCATTTTATAGAGTGAATATTAATGAAGCCTCACCCACCTGCCTCACCCACCCTTCAGCCTCTGCCTCCCAGCAATTTGTCTTCTTGCAATAAACAGCCCGGTCAGCTTCAGCACAGCCTGATTTAGCACAAGCAGTTGATTGGCGGTTGGATTGACCTCTCAGAATACCATTGATCACCGATCAGTGTGGGAATCACTGCCACTGTTCCAGGCTGTGGCCGCTCGCCACTGCCTCATTGCGCCCCATTTTTAGCCTCCCAGAATACCATCGATCACCAATCAGTGTGGGAATCACTGCCACTGTTCCAGGCTGTGGCCGCTTGCCACCACCTCAGCGCGCCTCATTTTTAGCCGCCTCAGGTTCCATTTTTGGCCACCATGCATCCGTTTTCAGCCTTTGTGTGTCCCATTTTCAGCCTGTTCCAGGTGGAGGAGATTCCCGCTGCCTGGAACAGGCCAAAAATGGGACGTGTGGAGGCTGAAAATGGGAGATGCGGAGGCCAAAAATGGAGGATATGGAGGTAGCAACAATGGAGGTGGCGGTGGCGATGGGTGGCAAGCTGATCTATGGTATTCTGGGAGGCGGATCTAACCACCAGTTAGCTGCTTGTGCTAAATCAGGCTATGCTGAAGCTGACCAGGCTGTTTGCTGTTTGCTGCAAGGAAGCAAATTGCTGGGAGGCAGATTATTTTTCTTGTTTTCCTCCCCAAAAACTAGATGCGTCTTATGGTCTGGAGCATCCTATAGTACAAAAAAAAAAAAAAAAACGGCAAATACCATCAACAAACTCTCCATCGGATTAGTGTGCTCTAGATTTTTTTTAGCCTCTAACCATGATGGCAAACCTATGGCACGTGTGCCACAGGTGGCATGCAGAGCCCTCTCTGCTGGCACACAAGCCATTGCCCCAGCTCAACTCCACTGCACATGTGCACAATGCTCCCACCAGCCAGCTGATTTTTAGGTCTCTGTCATGCATGCATGAGGGGGCCAGGATGCATGCGGAAGATGCATGCACATGCATGGGGGACATGGGGGTCCTGTGCATATGCACAGGGCAGGGAGGTGCAGCACGGCCTCCCACACTTCCCATTTTGGGCCTAGTAGGCTTCCCTGTGGCCTCCTGAGAGCAAAAATGGGCCACAGGGGGCCATACCTCCTGTGCCCTGGTTTTGCTCCCAGGAGCTATAGGGAGGCTTACTAGGCCCAAAATAGGGGTGTGGGGGGGTGCGGTGTGGCCCCAGCTACTTATTTTTGCTCCCAGGAGGCTACAGAGAGGCCTACTAAGCCCAAAATAGAGCATGGGGGGTCTCACACATGTACAGGGGTGGGCAAGTGTGGGAGGGGCACGCACACATGTGCAGGGTGTGCAGGGGTCACACACGCATGAGCAGGGAGTCTGGCAAGCAGGAGGGGGGTACGTGTGCATTGCATTATGTGTACAGGCACGTGCATAGGTGCATACTTTCGGCACACGATGACAAAAAGGTTAGCCATCACTAGCTTATTGGCTATACTGGCTATAAATTGATAGGTTTTAAAAACCAACACTTCTGTTTATAAGCAGGGAGTCTGGCTCTGTACTACATTCTTGTTCAGTTGTTTCAAACTTAAACTATTGAATAGGGTGGCCCATGTCATACCTCTCTCCAGATAGAGAAAGAGTTGTGAAAGAAGTCCAGAAAAAGATGCTAACATTATCAATCTCCAACTTAGCCTGAGATAAAATAATTGGGAATTTCCTGTGGTGCAAAATGGAGCAACTTTGATCCATGGTGATTTTTGAGTATATATGTGTATGTATGCACTTTTTTCATTTTTTGGATGTGTATTTTGGATTGAGCTTAGAGGAAACTGTTCTTACAATGACAAACAGTGGTTCACCAGTTAGCTCTTACCATAATTGATAAACAGTAATAGAATGCCTTTTTTCTGAAAACCTACCATAGTTCCTATCTAGGAGGGATTAAGATCATTATTAACAATTTTTAAAAGCCTATGTCTTCAGATGATCTGCTTACTATTATGCATGCGGAAACAAAAATTGTAACAATCTACTTATTTATAGGACAGCTGTTCAAGAGTATTGTTGCTACGGGGTGCAAACAAGGAATTAAAGAATTATAATAATCAGTCACCATTTCAGGTAAGAATAACTAAAGAAAACAATGTTTTTTGGTGTGTATTGCAGCTTAAATGGCAAATGAATATCTTTTATATTTAGTGCATTGTGTAAAAAGCATTAATATGAAATGAAAGTACTATATAGAGTGGTTTGGTGGCTTGGAAGTGGAGCTCTCACCTTACAATCAGGAGGCTGTGAGTTAGATCCTTTGTAGCTGCAGATAATTCTCTCTCAGGTAAAATGAGTAATTGTCTGCTGCGAACTCCATGTAGGGGTCAGGAAAGGTATCCAGCCAATAAATGCTCAGGTCCGTTCCTGACTCCACCCTGATGCAGGGGGTTGTAAGGTTGTTATAATCTACTTTTTGTACATGTCCATATTACTCTTTGTGAAGATCAGGGTTGTTTAGAGTATGTATTTCTTATACTTATAGCAATTTTAAATGGAAGGCTAAAATACATAAAATGTTGGTTTAGTAGAATTTTGATGTGTCCCATTTCCTTAGATTTTGTATACATAATAAACTGTCTGTGCAACATATCAAGAATTTAATATTTCTACTTGAGGTGCAAGGTTAGAATGTAGAATGAAAAAAATATTTGTTTTTTTATGTATTATTTTTGTCATTTTTCTTAAGAAAGTATACTAATATAGAGATCAACTTCTGTTCCAAATTACGAAAGTGAACAAAGATAATTAGAAATATGGTCGCAATTGTTTTTCTCCTTCCTTATTTTTTTCAATTCAACTGGCATAAAAATAGAAGGCAAATTTCATTATGTAGTTAACACAGCCATATAGAAACATATTTAGTTGATTCTTGTTCACTGAATAAGCTTTTATGCATGGTAGATAGGTTCCAAAATGTTCACCAATCTGGAATCTGAAGTAGCATCATCTGGAATTCTATCACCTTGACTCACTTATAACTTCACTTAGCATAGTATATAAAATGATTTTGAGACTCTAATGATTTCTCAAGGATACTCAGTAAGCTTCAGATATGAAAAAATTATTTAGATTTGAATCTTCCATATAGAAAATCATACTAGTATCTGTGCATCTTTATACTACAGACACTATGCTTTCTATTGTGGAATATTGGTGACAGTATTCCCACCATGCAAGTGATTCTCTAGATTAAAAGTTGCATAAAATAGTGTAGGTATCTTGAGGTAAAATTAGGCTTTAGTTAGGCTTATGGCTCAATATCTTGATATTTACAAGACCATTTTTTCCAAATTTCTGCTGATCCAGAACAGAATGCCTATTGAGAGGTGCAACAAGAAGAGGGCATGAAAAGAGGTATTCTCTGTGAGGTATGCCCTCTTCTGTGCCCCTAGATGGTGAACCTTTTGGGCACTGAGTCCCCAAAGCTCGTGCACACATGCATGCGCACCCCCATCATGTGTCCTGCCCCTGTGCATGTGGCTACCCCGTGCATGCGCCTCAACCCCATGCATGTGCCCCGCCCCTGTGCATGTGCCCCCACACATGCACGGCAGAGACCCAAAGTCCAGATGGCCGGCAGGAGTCATGGGAGCATGCGCAGTAGAGCTGAGCTGCAGTGACAGTGCGCATGCCCACAGAGAGGGCTCTGCATGCCACCTGTGGCACACATGTCATAGGTTCACCAACACTGCCTTAGATGAAGGCAAATTTATTCTCATGCCTTTTGGAAACTTGTTAAAATGTAGCTTTCCTGGATGGTTTTTGAAAATTAAATAGTACTGGGGCCATTGGCACCAGACAGGTAAATATAGTATGGATTGTATTTTATTTTAGTGTATGTTATTAAGTTATTGCATTATTAAAATTTGTATATTTACAAATGAAATGTTCTCACGCTACTCATTTTACTCTTTCCTAAACTCTTTTTATTCTTCCCTCAAAACATCTTTTTTTGTTGTGCAAGTCTCCAGAGTGTTAACAGGAATCTAACATATTTTTTTGCCACAGTTCTTATTAAATTGCGAGGTCAGTAGTCTAAAGGCAATAGTCTATCACCTTTTTAAAAGATGGAGACAATGATGCTGCTGTACCATTCATCAGGGATAAGTCCAGAATGATTTATATGACTTAAATAATGTTATAATACAGAGGCTCACTAGGTTAACTTATTCTTCAACACTTCTCCACATAGCGGATCTTTACCTGTTCTTATGGATGTAAATATTTAACAATACTCGTTTTCCGATTCTGTTATCTTTTTGGGTACATTTCTTAGGTCATTACTATGTTATTGCTTTTTACCTTGTGCTCTTATTTTGTGACAAACAGCCTGCAGCCTGTAAAGAGCAGAGAAAGAATCTTAGGAAGGATCCACCCTATCTTACCAGGTGGTTAAAAAGAGGTGGAGGGAGATTTCTACTTTTAGACTTGCAAGGTTCTATAATGCAATCTTATAATAGAGTAGAATTAGCTTATCTTGCGTTTCTTGTCTGGTCTACTTGGAAGGTTGACAACAGTTGAAAAGAGGTCTTTGAAAATAGTGGGACAAAGAAAATGTCTCAGTGAGTCATCCTTTCTTTTGGAATTACAGAAAGTGAAATACAGAGGAAAACAATACTTTTAAAAATATTTTAAAAGCACAGTGAAGAACTTAATAAAGATTTTGACTAAGAAAGTGATAAAGGGATAAAGGGCAATCTTATTAATGTAAAAGATAAAGATTTTGGAGAAAGTGCTTTTACTATTTATATGGAAATAGTTAAATAGTTAAATAAACCAACCAGGCCTTCCTGGAAATGTTGATTGTCTGACATCAAAGGGAAAAAGATATTTACAAATTTACAAAACAAGTAGTCAACCATAAGTGGGGATGGAATGTGTGATAAAAACTATGGAAAGATAGATGGGACTAAAGCCTTAAAAGTGTAAAGAAAGTTAACCAAGAGAGAGAGAGAATGGGAAGTCAAATTTACGCCTCATACAATTGTTTAACATATGAAGAAAGAACTATTACTGATTTTGATTTGATGGATTATTAATATTTTTAGGCATTGGGCTCTTAATTAACTAAGGGATTAAATATTATCACTATTCTTTGAATACAAAAAATTAAAGATAAAATAAACTAATGACAAGCAGTTTTAGAATTGACAATGAAGGTGTTGAAACTCTGGATAGCTTCTGATTTTTAGGATCAACCATCAATAGTAAAGGAACCAGCAATCAAGTAATACGCCTTAGAGTAACAGACTTGATCAAGTAGCCATGAAGGCCTTGGAAAAGATATTCAAATGCTGCAATGTCCCTATATCACAAAGATCAAAATCACACAAGCTATGGTAATTCTCTCTGATACTCTGTTTAACCAAAAGTTGGACTTTAAAGAAGCAAGATATGAAGTATTGTTGCTTTTGAAATTTTGTGTTGAAGAAGTCTCTTGAGAATATTTTGGACAGATTCAAATTAGCCTCCCCTTTGGACATATTCCAGCTCTCTGGAAAAAGCTCTAATGTGAACAAAGGTGGAATGAAATTGAAGTAAGGATGGCTGGCAGTGTGACAATCCATTTATGTGGTTGCTAAAAGTCAACAAGGACTTGTATATCACCATCAAAGTATTATATGTGGATTAATTGGGACTGATTGGTGATTGACACGTGCAATGCCATGCAATGTTTGATTTCTAAGCAAAAGCTATTTCTCAGATAATCATATCATATCAGATCCATTCAGGTTTATAATTGCTTTATCTGATCCATTGCATAAATTAGTCTAATTATTCCTGCAATAAAAAGGAATTTAAAATAAACTTATTTTTATAAATACAGATATTTTCTTCTGAAATAAAATGAGACAAACATAATGTTTCATTTTCTGTAGGAGAATGAGAGGCAGAGCTTGGGGGTGGAGTTAAGAGAGGAATAAGCCTAGACTCATTACATGTCTACAAGTAACCCGTCCAGTTCTTGAATTCCATTAACTTTTAACGAGTGCCAGTTTAGTGCTGATTAGATTCTTGTGTAAAGGCATGAGCAATAAACCAGTTTAACTTCATGTGTGGTCCTGATTCTTTGCCCTTGACATTTTCTGCCTTAAAATAAATGTTACAAAACAGAAAAAATACATATAAATTAAAATTATATGATGATAAGAAATACACTATATCTTTAATTATAACTAGGCAGAATTTCATTCAATTAATACTACTTTAAAAGTTATTTCTTCAGTTGTATTATTTAACTCTTTGTTTGAATGTTTTCTCTGTAAAAATAATGTCATCATAAATACTATACATATTGTACACATAACAATAGAAGGAAAGGAAATAAATCCCTGCGGACTTTATTCTGCTAGTTATTTTCTAACTGTAAGAGGAGATGCTCATCTCTGTTTTGAGGCCTGTACCATCTGAAGACATTTCCAAGGTCATGTGGCCAGCATGGCATTGCAGGCACATTACAATATTTACTCATTATTTCACATCCTAATCCTTAAACACAAGCCATATATTTTCTGTGATACATAGAGTACTGTGAATGAAAACTACCATCTTGTGTTATACATTCAAGATTAGGGGGAAGCCAATGTTAATATTATATCATTGATATAATAATTATGCCTATGCTTGTTAGAACAAATTGGCACAATCCCACATAAAGCCTATGGTTGCAAAGTAATTCTGGGTAGAAATTACAGACCTATTTGAAAATGGCTCCCAGTGTTCATTAAGTAGATTGTGATAGGTATTTTTGGCTAATCTCACAACCTATAATTTAGAATTAATATGGGAGTATGTTACTCACCAAATAAACAAGGTTCACCATATAAGCATGGCTGAAAGCTCTTTATGAGAAGATCATATATCTTCTAGCTGCTATGAAACAAAATGATATGGAAGAACAATGCATAAATATTAACTTGTTTTTTTGCTTTTTTCAAGAATTAGTAGGCATTGATGAATTTGAATAATAAAGAAAGGGGTTGTTTTGTCTGAAAGGTTATTAATCAAATGAAAGGTTAAATATTTTTAGTAACAGACCGAAGTACATCAGAAATAATTTCTCTGTAGCCCTAGTTATATAATTCAATAAAATGTGAATTCATGAACAGTGTATATGTTTTTTGCTTACTGTTTAGTAGTGGTCATGGAAGGAAAGATGTGACTAAGATTGTATGACTACTAGTTTTGGGAGGGTATTGTGAGGACAATAGGATGAGAGGCAAAGATTTACTTTTATCTTTCATGATCTTCAGTCCTGTTCTTATCTTCCATGAAAAAGTAGCTGAAAATATGGAATTATGTTTTGTTCATTTGTAATTCTGAAGGTGATTTTTGGAGTTATTTTTAGGAAACACATTTACCGATTTGTCTACTGGAGAAACATTTTTTTTTAAAGATAGACAAGCTGGTCTTTTTTCTCCACATTATAGCTGAACCTTACTTTGAAAATTCCTTTCCTAAAGCAGCCCAAAATAGTCGTTCTAATAAAAGGTAGGACTCTAGAAAAAGTACAGAGAAGAGCAACCAGGATGATTTGGGGACTGGAGGCCAAAACATACAACAAACGGTTGAAGGAATTGGGCTTGGCTAGTCTAGTAAAGAGAAGGACCATGGGAGACATGATAGCGGTCTTCCAATATTTGAGGGGCTGCCACAGGGAGGAAGGGGTCAAGCTATTTTCTAAAGCTCCTGTAGGCCAGACAAGGAATAATGGATGGAAAGTGAACAAGGAGAAATTTAACCTGGAAATAAGGAGAAACTTTCTGACAGTGAGAACATTGAACCACTGGAACACCTTGCCCTTGGAAGTTGTGAGAGTGCCATCAGTTGAGACTTTCAAGAAGAGATTGGACTGCCATTTGTCAGAAATGGTGTAGGGTCTCCCGCTTGGGTGGAGGGTTGGACTAGATGACCTACAAGATCCCTTCCAACTCTGATTATCTGTATCTGTATCTATGTGTATATCTTGGAAATGTATGTTTCTTAAATTTCTCGTTTGACCCTTAAATAAGCTTCATATTTATGAAATTGTACAGTGTAAAGGCATCCCTTTAAAAAAGCAATATTGCAATGTTTTAGCAAATGTAGTCTGATAAATGTTGGATTTTCCCCATGATTTAAATTTGCAAATGCTAATACTAGTTGTTGAACAAATATATAATAGCTATTCTAAGACTACTGCCTGTCAATATCTAACTACAGATGGTACCATGAATCATAGCTTGAATAAAGAAAATGTTAGGTTCTAAACCAGAGTTGCTAGGAGAATTTTTGTGCAGAAATATCACATGTGATGCTAAATTTTGGGACAGAATCAGTATGCATTAGGGCTAAAAAAAATTCTGTGGTAGGAAGGAAATAGATTAAAAAGACCAACAAAAAGAATCTTGGTATGATCAAGGACACAAGATTTATGTACAGCCAAAATCCACTCTTGAAAGAATCTGAAAGGTAAAGCTCACCAAGAAAATATGGGCACTAGGATTGCATAGTAGAAATGAAAAGTTAAATTGTTATTGTTGGTGAGTGTGTGTGTGTGTGTTTGTACAGCATGGGCTATACAATTATGGTTGTGGTTGTGTTAATTACATTTCTATTTTTTTCTCATTTCCCTGGCTGTTTCTATATGTTTGCATGTCTTACTCCAATCAAGTACTTTATAATTGTATAATTTTAGGAGTGATGTAATTTTAATAGCTAAGTATGGATTTAGCAGATTACTTTGGAATGTATGGATATAGTTTAGCAAAGTTTAATAATGTGAAAGTGAAATATTCTGGGATATTTATATAAAACTCACAATTGCATTATATTTTCAATATCTGCATTAAAATAAATATGAAGACATCTAAGTTGTTTTGAAATCTGCAGGACAGCTTTGTACATACTTTGTAGTATAAAATATTTAAGAAAAATATTGAATGTCAGCTGTCAAATGGTTTTCAGATATTATTTGTATGTCTTGGGATATTTCATTGGAATGCAGATGATTTACACCAGTTAATCGCATAGCTCAAAATAACCATAAGCATAGTCATATAAGTAATTTGTTTAATATTTTATAAGTGCTAGCTTTTTACTTTTAAGAATAATGGGTAAAGCTGTGCTTTTAAAGTATAAGTGTAATGAGTATTTATGACCAAAAAAATTCATAGGCTGTAAAGGAGATCATTTATTGTGTTGAACAAATTTTAGTGTTTTGTTATAACAACTTCAAAAAATTCTAGATGCTTATTTTGAGTAAGGGGGGAGTCTTTCATACTCTCTGATCTTGGTCATTTTCTTGCAGACACTTCATTACTCAAACTAAGTAACATCATCAGTGCTAGTAATGAAAAGTCCACAAGTAAACTACCAAGATCAAGGACTTTTCATTCAACCTTAAGCCACAGATATTCTCCTTTACTATTATTTTGAGAACACTTATTTAAAGCTTGTGTACATTAAAACATACAGATAAGTGATGAATTAAAAGATTAAGATATGTCTTTATATTTTTAGAAATTATTATTTGTATTTATAATCTTGTTTATTCCTATATAACAATAGCTCTCTTTGGCTCCTCCAGTCCTAATCGATTTAAAAGGGGGTTGTCTACAATATGCTAATGTCTGTTCCATTCATCTGAATCTATAGAACTGATACAGAGATTTTTTTTTGCACTAGGAATTGCTGCAATTTCACTATGTATGCACTATGAAATAAATGAAATGAAATAAAGACCTGTAGCTTATATGATAGTATTGTGATGCAGAGAGAATCTATAACAGGGATTGCCAACCTTTTGGACCTCAGGGACCACCAAACTCATAATTTTAAATCCCGCAAACCACTAATATGAATTTTGACTGACAGATACAGATAATCAGAGTTGGAAGGGACCCTGTAGGTAATCGAGTCAAATCCTCCACCCAAGCAGGAGACCCTACACCATTTCTGATAAATGGCAGTCCAATCTCTTCTTGAAAGTCTCAACTGATGGCGCTCCCACAACTTCTGAGGGCGAGCTGTTCCATTGGTTGATTGTTTTCACTGTCAGAAAGTTTCTCCTTGTTTCCAGGTTAAATTTCTCTTTGTTCAGTTTCCATCCATTATTCCTTGTCTGACCTACAGGAGCTTTAGAAAATAGCTTGACCCCTTCCTCTCTGTGGCAGTCCCTCAAATATTGGAAGACTGCTATCATGTCTCCCCTGGTCCTTCTCTTTACTAGACTAGCCAAGCCCAGTTCCTTCAACCGTTTGTTGTATGTTTTAGCTTCTAGTCCCCTAATCATCCTGGTTGCTCTTCTCTGTACTTTTTCTAGAGTCTCAACATCTTTTTTATAATGTGGTGAACAAAACTGGATGCAGTATTCTAGGTGTGGTCTTACTAAGGCTTTATGGAGTGGTATTAGTACTTCCCTTGATCTTGACTGTATACCTCTGTTAATACAATTTAGGATTGCATTAGCTTTTTTGGCTGCTGCTACACACCGCTGGTTCATATTTAGCTGGTTGTCCACTAAGACTCCAAGATCCGTCTCACAGTTACTGCTATTGAGCCTGGTTTCACCCAGTCTATATGTGTACTTTTGGTTTTTCTTGCCTAAGTGTAGGACTTTACTTTTCTCTATATTGAATTTCATTTTATTAGATATGGCCCAGTGTTCTAGTCTGTCAAGATCCATCTGGATCTTGAGCCTGTCTTCTTGGGTGTTAGCTACTCCTGGCAGCTTAGTATCATCTGCAAATTTGGTAAGTTAGAAAATAGTTAGAAAATCTATTCCCTCACCTAAGTCATTTATGAAGATATTGAAGAGTACTGGGCCTAAGACGGAACCTTGTGGCACCCCACTGCTTACTTCCCTCCATGTAGACTTAGACCCACTAAGGACTACTTGTTGAGTACGGTTTGCCAGCCAGTTGCGAATCCATCTAGTGGTGGTGCTATCTATTCCACCTTTTCTAGCTTACTAAGAAGTAGGTTGTGGTCTACTTTATCAAATGTCTTGCTGAAACATAAATATATTATGTCCACAATATTTTGCTGGTCTACTAATTTAGTCACTGTGTTGAAGAATGAAATAAGATTGGTTTGGCATGATCTGTTTTTAACAAACCCGTGCTGATTGCTAGTTGTTTCTTTACAACTAGCTTTACTTGTTTCTAGATGTTGGCAGATCTGTTTTTTTTAATTATCTTTTCCAGTATCTTCCCAGGTATTGATGTTAGGCTGATTGGTCTATAGTTTCCTGGGTCTGTTATTTTTTCTTTTTTGAAGATGGGAACCACATCAACTCTTTCCCAGTCCTCTGGTAGTTTCCCGGTGCTCCAAGATTTTTGAAAGATATGGTGCAGTGGTTCTGAGATGACCTCTGCCAGCTCCTTTAAAAATCTGGGATGTAATCCATCAGGGCCCGGTGATTTGTTTTCATCAAGATCAGACAGGTGTTCTCTGACTATTTTTTTTTTGCTTATTTTAACTTTTATTTCTGCTCTGTCTTTTACAGTTATGTTTTTGGTGGGTTGAGCTATAGTTTCTTTTTGCGTGAAGATGGATGCAAAGAATGAGTTAAGCAGTTCTGCTTTCTCTCTGTTGCCTGTTATTCCTTGCCATCTTCTCTCTTTAGTGAGCCGACTGTTTCCTTGACAGTGACTTGCTGACATTGGTGAGAAAGCCGGTCCCATATTCCAGAGCTGCAGTCGTCATAGAACTGGCCCTTTGGTCATCCTGGAGCAGCTGCTCCTCCACCCGGGTGCACCAGTCTGCCATGGACTGGAGAAGCTGCTCTGGGATGACCAAAGGGCCAGTCCTGTGACTACTACAGCTCTAGAATATGGGACCGACTTTCCCACCAATGTCAGCAAGCCACCCCGGGGCGGATTCCCCTCCCCCACCATTGGTCTTCCAGTTCCAGCTTCCATGGCTCAAGATAAGTTTTGCACTCGGCTGAAGGGTGGGGGCCAGTGGGTGGGCAGGTCATGTGGGCTGTACAGCCTTGTGTTCCCATGCAGCCTGGATTAATTGCTTTTGGGGGACATTTCTCTGGGGACCACCAAAATTTTCTCATGGACCACCAGTGGTCCCCAGAACACCAGTTGGTGACCACTAATCTATAACATGAACTTTTCTGAAATTAGCAGTGCAAAATGAGCAGAAGTTTCTACGTGACTCCCAGCTAAACATGATAAAGCCCTTTTAAATAATCCCACTTTATTATTTCCTCATAAATGCTTTCTTGGATGATTCTTCAGTTACCAGCAACTGCTTTTCTATGTCTATGATAATTTCCCACCATAATGTTTTAATCAAAAAAGAAGCAGATACTGCCAAAGATAAAGAAAGAGCACATCATGAAGGAAAACAGAAGCCAGGATAAAATCAGGTTCATAAATAGAAGTTAGGCACAGAGATTTCAAAGTAATAGGAAAATCAGGAACAAAAAGAAATGATTGTTGACACTCCAGTGTTTGAGACATTTTTGTATACAGTTGGCCATACTCTTGTTTTCACTTCATACAAATTCAAGTAATTTCCAGAAGTCTAATTTTTCCTTTTCTCCAACCTCCACGTAGCTTTTAGACTCTAGTGTCTACCTCTTTTAATTGTCAGCATTCCAATCAAACTCTCCACCCCAAAATCAGCACTCAGAGACAGTCCATCCAAGTAAGAATTTATTAGAGAAGTCATATTGGAACATCTGAGAAAACCCAAATCTGAATTCCTGTGTTTTCCCCTGTTATACTAAAACTGACATCCAGCCTCCTTACTGATGACCCTCAAGTCACACTCTCCAATCCACCTCCATTCTGAACTCCCACCAAGTCAAGTCACTCCTCTCCAAAATCCAGTGACTCGAACTTGAGTGCAGGCAAAAGAATGTTGTTGTGGCTATCCTCCCTTCTCTCTCATTCCCACAGTTACCCATCCTCCCGGATCCATCTTGATTCAGATTTGGGGCTGCCATCAATATGTACAAAAGTTATTATCATGAAAGCCACTTTATTGTGAGATCAAATGGAACACACCAGTAATTGTGAGAATCTAGACAGGTCTAAGTGACAGAAAGTATTAAGACAATCTTATGTTGGTGATTTTTAAAGAAGTTATATCCAATAGAATTATAATGATATTCCTGCTATTCCAGTCATTGATAAGGATGACTAAGACAGTTTATAATAAAAATCTGACCAGAAACCAGTTTGAAATATATTCAGTTTTTTGCAAAAAACTTTAAAGTTTTCATCTAATTGATTGTTCTAGTCTCCCATCATCGGTTAAGTAATCTAAACCTCCTCCACAAATTCTGGATTTCAAAGGAAAGCAGATGGAGATTGCTACCTTATTACAAGGCTTAATGGACAATGATTTTCTTCTCTGAATAAATTAATGTTGGGCAGTGGTGTTACTGTTTAATACAGTACTTTGTGTTGGAAATGAGATATTTCTTTGAAATGATTTCATCAGACATCATTTTGACATCATAGCCTTTTCAAATGTTATTTTCTAACATTTATATTACACTCCCCATGTTCCATGTCTTGATTTTAAATAGGTTTACTTAATCACAAGTTCAGGACTAAAAGCCAAATCATTTTAGTCTGTACAGAAGATATTGTGACTATAATTATAATTTGATGGAGTGCCCAAACTAATGTTGAATAATTTCTTGAAAATTTTGGCCATGATACAAACTATACAATATTTTAAAATCAGTGTTGTGACCAGCAGAAAACATATTTGACAGTTTTTAAAGTACCTACACATAATCCAAAATACTAATCAGTCTACTATAAAAAGATGGCCATTCTGCCTTTTAGTAAGCTTCTTGTCAACATTTTATGTATTATTTTGATTTTTAAAGATGGTGTTGGCATAAACTAATTTTCATTTCTAGTCTGTTTCACAACTGGTCTCTAAACTCTTTTCATCATGTCCCTCAGGATTGAGTTGGTATCCTAATGCGAAGGGCAGGGTGCAAAAATGGAGGGAGGGAAGGAGGAAGAAAAGAAAAAGAAAAAAGACATTTCCAGCAATGCATTGATACCTGGTGATCACAGCCCAGCTGAAACACGTAATGCATATTGATTCTGTGGTCATGCCAACACCATTTGGAGGTTGAACGTAAATTGCTTCAGTTTTGAGACTTCAGGTTTGAAAATTTTGACTGAACATGGAAAAAAGTTTTTGTTTTTAAAACTATTTATTTTACTCTGTATAAATCAAACAAGCACTGTTCTTTAAGTTCAGCAGGAACACATCTTCTGGTGGAAATGTGGAAATACTGTACTCTAATATGAGACATTGAATCTCTCCAATTAAAAGTGAAAAAGGAATTGTATTGTGTATGTTAAGGTACCCAGAGGCAATCATTGAAACACATACACTGACAAGTTATTAGGTGTACTCATTAAGCATATTCAATTATAGCAAATGCCACATATATTATAGCAAACTTTTCCAGGATTTTAATTGTCAGGTATCAGAAAGTTTCATCATACCTAAAGGCCCTGAAAATATTGTTTGATATTTTTAATGTCAATTGTTTTTTAAAAAATATATTGTTACTAAAAATATTGAAATAGATTGTTTGCCTTAGATTGTATATGGAGCAAAATCTGACACTTTCTAAAACATGAGAAATTGGGATGGTGTTTAAAAAAAGCTTAAAAGTAAGGAAAAGCTGCACATTTGCATAGGACAGCAGATTAACAGATAATCAGAGTTGGAAGGGACCTTGTAGGTCATCTAGTCCAACCCACCTGCCCAAGCGGGAGACCCTACACCATTTCTGACAAATGGCAGTCCAATCTCTTCTTGAAAGTCTCAAGTGATGGCGTTTCCACAACTTCCAAGGGCAAGGTGTTCCAGTGGTTCAATGTTCTCACTGTCAGAAAGTTTCTCCTTATTTCCAGGTTAAATCTCTCCTTGTTCAGTTTCTATCCATTAATCCTTGTCTGGCCTACAGGTGCTTTAGAGAATAGCTTGACCCACTCCTCTCCGTGGCAGCCCCTCAAATATTGGAAGACCTCTATCATGTCTCCCCCGGTCCTTCTCTTTCCTAGACTAGCCAAGCCCAGTGCCTACAACTGTTCATTGTATGTTTTAGCCTCCAGTCCCCTGATCATCCTGGTTGCTCTTCTATGTACTTTTTCTAGAGTTTCAACATCTGTTTTATAATGTGGTGAGCAAAACTGGATGCAGTACTCTAGGTGTGGTCTTACTAAGGCTTTATGGAGTGATATTAGTATTTCCCTTGATCTTGACTCTGTTAATCCCTCAACACAATTTAGGATTGCATTAGTTTTTTTGGCCTGCTGCTGCACACTGCTGGTTGTCCACTAAGACTCCAAGATCCGTCTCACAGTTACTGCTATTGAGCCTGGTTTCACCCAGTCTATATGTGTACTTTTGTTTTTTCTTGCCTAAGTGTAGGACTTTACTTTTCTCTACATTGAATTTCATTTTGTTAGATACGGCCCAGTGTTCTTGTCTGTCAAGATCCATCTGGATCTTGAACCTATCTTCTTAGGTGTTAGCTATTCCTGCCAGCTTAGTATCATCTGCAAATTTGATAACTTCCCCTTCTATTCCCTCATCTAAGTCATTAATGAAGATATTGAAGAGTGCTGGGCCTAAGACGGAACCTTGTGGCACCCCACTGCTTACTTCCCTCCATGTAGACTTAGATCCATTAAGGCACTACTCATTGAGTACGGCTTGCCAGCCAGTTGCAAATCCATCTAGTGGTGGTGCTATCTATTCCACTTTTTTCTAGCTTACTAAGAAGTAGGTTGTGGTCTACTTTATCGATTGCCTTGCTGAAATCTAAATATATTATGTCCACAGTATTTTGCTGGCCTACTTATGTAGTCACTGTGTTGAAGAATGAAATAAGATTGGTTTGGCATGAGGATGTTTTCTCATGTATACTAATATTAATTAACTAAAGTTATATACCCATCTCACCAAAAATGGCTCTTTTTGTGAATACAACAATCAAATAAAACCACATAGCTAAAAACAAAAGCAAAGAGGATAGGAATGGCCATCTCGGAAATGGAGCCATCTAAGTATGTTTCACATTTCTGGGAGCCCTAGACCTGGTAATATAACCAGGTCTGGGGGGAAGAACATTACACAAGGTGGATGCTCTGGCAGAGAAGACATGTAGCTAGCTGATGGTACCCATAGCATACCTTCTCTACCAGATCTATTGGAGCAGGCTGATGTAACTGGGGAAATGGAGTTCCTCAGGGAGCCTGACCATGAATGTCTTAAAGTTTGAAACCAGCACCTTGAATTAGGCTTGGAAGCAAACTGGCAACCAATGCACTTGTGAAGCAGGGGTGTATTTATTTCTTGTATTAATATTCAATGAACATAAAACACTACCTCAAAAACAGCATATATTTGCCATGCAAGACCTGGTCAAGAACTCTTTGGTATTGAGAGGTGTGCCAAGGTTCTTTTATTGAGAAGCAATAAAATGAGCTAAAGGTGAAATCTAGTTCAAACTGAACTTGACTTTTTATGATTTTACAAATTCGGAAATGATTTCTTGTTTTTGTGGGGATAGTTTCAACTTTCCAGCATAGGATGCTTTCTCACTGATGCTAAGACTAATCCTACTTAGCTTTTCAAGACCACCCAGGGTCAGTTAGATACTGTCAATTAACAAGCTAAAGAGAAACTACAGGGGGTGAAGGTAAATAAAGGTAGAGATGAGAAGAAATGGAAATAAATGAAAAAGGTATTTGACCAAAGTTCACATTACTTACCAGTATTTAGGAGGTTCTGAAGATAAGAGTGTTTGTGGATTCAACAGAAAGACAAGAAGGATTAATAAATGATACACTGTTCTGAAAAATCACTTTTTGTGAAAGATTTATTGTGTTACACCAGACTCTTGTCAACAGCATTTCAGTTTAGTAATTACAACTTGTCTCTCTTTAAATTTTAAGTGGTAAATGTTTAATGCTGATTAAAATAGGTTGTCATTTTATAAATATGAGCTAATGCTTTGGGGTATTCATGAAATACATGTTCATAAAATTTCAAAATGAAAATAGGACATACCAGCCCAGTTAAAATTATTCCAGGAAAATATCCTGAATGCTAGCGAATGGAACAAAATTTGGAAAATCTTGCAACATTTTAAACACCTCAAGCATTCTATTACAAGAAACAAAGGGAATTCTAAGCAAAATCTTGATCTCTCTTTTTTTCCTCAGTTTTCTCACTTTTTATAAACTTTTTAAAAAGTCTCCAGAGTAAAGCTGATAAAACACAAAGATGATTACTGGATATCACCAAGCATAATTTACACCAAATATACATCTCCCATTACTTTTACTCACCCTATCAAAGTGGATCTATTCCAAAATCACTCTGTGCTAGAATATAGAATAACAGAGTTGGAAGGGACCTTGGAGGTCTTCTAGTCCAACCCCCTGCTCAGGCAGGAAACCCGAAATCATTTCAGACAAATGGTTGTCTAATCTCTTCACTTCCAGTGTTGGAGCATTCACAACTTCATTGTTCCACTGGTTAATTGTTCTGTCAGGAAATTTCTTCGTTTTAATCTTTCCCAATTTCTTTTCCGTATGCTGCCTGCATGTTGGTATTCGACAGTCACTGAAAGTTCCATTCCTTATTATGATATCCATGCATTAATTGTTAGATATAACTGAATAAGCCTAAAAAAAAACTCCAATCAATGAATTGACATGTCAGTGGATTATTGTAATATTGCAATTACTAAATATTCATACTTTGTTTTAGATAATATTTTATAATGTAGGCTTCACGGCCAGCAACAAATAATTTGAGTTTTGGGGTAAATCTAATCTTCTGATATTCTGCTATTTCACCAGCAGTTGTGACTGCCATCTTATTATGTACAAATGCTTAGAGGAGCCATCAAGATTTACAAACACTTAACAACTTCAGTAAGAAAGAAGAAATTCTAAAGGATAATAAAACCTGCATCTCAGCTTTACCCAATACCATTACATTTTATCAGCTCTTTTGTCTTACTTTCTGTTATAAATATGAAGGTATCAGCTGTCAGGATTTCTTTTTATACAGTACTATATCTGCATATATTTTTCTTTGAATTTTGTTATTTAAATACATCATTTTCTTAGGTAAGATATACTTCAAGTGAATGTCAAGTTAAAACAGATCCAGAAACATGTCTGTTCTTATGAAAACATGTCTTCTCAGTTTATGGAATTTGGTTCATGTCTCTATAACTAAATATAACTAAATGCTTACTGAGCAGATATATCATTTTTTTTCCATAGAATAAATCTTCCAAGGATTTAAAGGGCCTATATCTTTAACTTCAAAGGAAATATTTGATAGGGACACAAGACCAGCTGGGATCCTATTGCATGGTAAAAAATATAAGGAATACCTGGTTTCTGTTATAGAAACAAATCTATAGAAATCTGTAAATGAATAGAATAGAATAGAATAACAGAGTGGTAAGGAACTTTGGAGGTCTTCTAGTCCAACCCCCTGCTTAGGCAGGAAACCCTATACCATTTCAGACAAATGGTTATCCAATCTCTTCTTAAAAACTTGCAGTGTTGGAGCATTCACAACCTCTAGAGGCAAGTTGTTCCACTGATTAGTTGTTCTAACTGTCAGGAAATTTCTCCTTGGTTCTAGGTTGCTTCTGTCGAATAGTTTCCACCCGTTGGTTCTTGTTCTGTTTTCAGGTGTTTTGGAGAATAGCTTGACTCCCTCTTCTTTGTGGCAACCCTTGAGATATTGAAACACTGCTATCATGTCACCCCTTGTCCTTTTCATCAACCTAGACATAGCCAATTCCAGCAACCATTCTGTTGCAGAGCGGCGGTTACAGAGAGAGACGGAGCCAGGGAAAAGGCTAACAGACTTTATTCAATGAATAAAGGGTCGCCGTGGCTGCCAATGGCAATCTGACAGCCAGCTGGCGGCAACAGCTGATGCCGTTTGACAACTCCCTTTTATAGCCGGCTGTCAAACGGCATCAGCCAATGGGAGCGGTCGACGCTCCCGCACAGGTGGCGGACCAGAAGGAGAACTGCAGCTTAGTCCTTAAACATAGCACTCCTTCCCCCTGGCCACGAGCATGCGTAGTCTCGTAGCCAAGATGGCGGTTTTCATTCGCGGCCTGATCTTCGCGGCTCCAGGGGCTTGTCTGCTGCTGCCTCGTCCTGTTCTTCCCGGGCGGTGCCAAGAGTCTGCGGAGGGTCGTCAGCTATCCTAGATCTGCTATCTGACTGCTACTCTGGTGAGTCCTTTCGTAGTGGTCGGTTGGTTGGGTCGTTGAGCGGCTGGTAGACTGGGTCCTTTAGCGGGTCGGCTGCGGCAGGCAGTGGGTAGGCCGAGTCGTTGACCGTGGTTTCGGTGGCAGGCTTGGTCCAGCACCTCCTCAGCTGATCCACGTGTCTTCTCCAGATGCGGCCATCTTCTAGGAGGACTCTGTAAGACCTGGGCCCTGTAATAGAAACTATCTGCCCTGGCAGCCATAATGGGTGCCCTGCATAGTTCCTGGCATAGACCAGGTCTTGCAGGGTGAATTCCCTGGCATGGCTGTCAGAAGCCAGGGGTGAGCTGGGAGTGTAGTGGGGGTGCAACCTGTCCAGAGTAGTCCTGAGGTGTCTGCCCATCAAAAGTTCTGCAGGTGACTTGTTGGTAGATGGGCATGGAGTGGCGTGCTGTGTTAATAGGTACATGGACAGCTTGGAATGCCAGTCCGCTTGGCCCAGCTTGGCCAGAACTTCTTTGACTGATCTAACAGCACTCTCTGCCATTCCGTTGCTTGCAGGGTGAAAGGGGGCTGTGAGGGCGTGTCTGATACCCAGGTTGGCTGTGAAGATGGCAAACTCGTTGGAACTGAATTGGGGGCCATTGTCTGAGACCAAGGTGTCAGGCAGTCCATGAGTAACAAACAGTCTGGTCAAAACCCTTGTGACCACTCGTGTGGTGGTGGAAGGTAACAAGGCCACCTCTGTCCATTTTGAAAATGAGTCTACCACAACCAAGAATGTCTTCCCCAGTATGGGACCAGCTAGGTCAATATGCAGCCTGGTCCAGGGCACCCCCGTACCTTCCCATCTGGTTGGTGTGGCTGTGGGTGGGGCTGCCCTTGTTGCCTGGCAGGCTTGGCACGCGTTAACCCAGTTGGCAATTTGGGCATCCAGTCCTGGCCGCCAAACGTAGTTGGCGTTCATTCTTAGGATGCCCGGATGACCCTCGTGCAGTGCCCTTAAAACTGATTTTTGCAAGGTGGGTGGAATGACCACCCTAGTTCCTCATAACATACAGCCCTGTAGAGAAGACAACTCCTGCCTGCGGGTCCTGAATGGCAAGTATTCAGGGGCGAATTGAATATCAGGCCACACCCTCCCCACCCAGTCCAGGACTTAGGAAATCACAGAATCTTTTTTGGGGTGTGCAGCAATATCCCTAGCTGAGATTGGTAGGTCAAGTTCATTGCAGTCAAAGATTGCGTGGATGGGAGCTGGGTCCCTGACTGGTGTTGGCAGGGGCATCTGCTGAGAGCATCTGAGTGGCTCAGGTTTATTCCAGGGCGATGTACCAAAGTGTATGAGTAAGCGGCCAGAAACAGAGTCCATCTGGTCATTCTCGGGGAGAGTAGCTGTGGGGTTTGTTTGTCACCGGCTAACAGTCCCAAGAGAGGTTTATGATCTGTTACTAGTTCAAAAGAATTGCCATAGAGAAACTCGTGGAATTTTTTTTACAGCAGCCACAGCTGCTAAGGCCTCCTTATCGATCTGACTATAGTTTCTCTCTGCAGCAGAGAATGTCCTTGAAAAGAAGGCAATAGGTGCCTCAGATCCATTTGAAAGTCTGTGGCTTAATACTGCTCCTATACCAAAAGGTGAGGCATCAGAAGCCAAAACCAGGGGCAAGTCCTTGTTAAATTGAACTAATACAGCATCTGAAGTCAAAAGAGACTTTACTGCCTGGAAAGCGTTGGCTTCTTTCTGTCCCCAGTGCCATGGGGCCTTCTTATCTAGGAGCCTATGTAGGGGTTCAGCTACAGAGGCCTTGTGAGGCAGGAAAGATGCATAAAAATTTAGGAGCCCCAAAAAGGCCTGTAATTTGGTTTTGTTAGAGGGAGTGGGGGCCTCGTGAACGGCTCTAACTTTACTTTCAATGGAGTGAATCCCAGAGGAATCAATTCGATAACCAAGGAAGTCTACTTGACTGGTAGCAATGGTGCATTTATCTTTTTTCAATTTGAGCCCATTTAGCCTAAACCTATCAAGGACAGACCTCACTCTGAGTAGCAATTGTGTTTTGTTGGTGGCAGAGACTAAAATGTCATCAAAGTATGGGACCACCCCAGGTAGGCCCTGGAGGATTCTTTCCATGATTGATTGGAAAATGCCAGGGGCTACACTGACTCCAAACTGTAAACATTTACATCTGAAGGCGCCCCTGTGTGTAACTATGGTTTGGAGGTCAGCAGTGTGCTGGTCCACAGGAAATTGTTGGTATGCCTGGGACATGTCCAACTTGGCAAAAATTGTACCTGGCTCAAACGAGTGGAGCAGGTGTTGGATTACAGGTACTGGGTATGCACTAATTTGGAGGAAACGGTTGAGGGATGTCTTATAGTCAGCGCAAATTCTCACGCTGCCATCCTTTTTTAGGGGGGTCACTATGGGGGTTTCCCACTTGGCAAAATCTACCTGTTCCAAAATTCCTTGGCTGATGAGCTTGTCTAATTCAGCATCTAATTTGGGCCTAATGGCGAAGGGAACCCTTCGAGATTTTAAACGGATTGGGGTGGCTTGTGGACCCACATCGAAAGATATGGGGGTGCCTGTATAACACCCTAGCTCGCTGCTGAAAATGTCTGAGTAGTCCTTAAAAAGGGCATCAACCTCAGAATTTACCACAGAGTGAATACCTGTAATGTTAAGGCCTAGGGCAGGAAACCAATCTAATCCTAGCAAACTAGGTAGGGCACCATTTACAACTACCAGTGGCAAGTGACCTCTAAAGTTTTGGAATTGAATGAAGAAGTTTCCCTTACCCAGGACTGGGATGGTCTTCCCCTGGTAGTCCCGAAGAGTCAGGTGGCAGTTGATCAGCTTCTTCTTTGAGAGCGAAGGCAGTATCTTCTTCAAGGTGGTCCACGATATGATGGAGAGTGCTGACCCGGTGTCCACCTCCATCTGGCAGGGTTTACCTTCTATGAAAAGAGAAATGCTTATTTTGTTAGAATTACTGGTGCTATAGCCCACGTGATAACATGTGTAGCAATTTTCCACTTGCCTTTGGGAGGGGGCAGAAACTTGAGGTCTTTGAGGATGGGTCTGTTCGGCTTGGCAAACCCTGGCTATGTGCCCTCTTTTCTGGCAGTTCAGACAAATAAAGTTTCTGAACCTGCAAGTTGACCTAAGGTGATTGCCCCGCAGCTCATACAATGAAGTTGTTGTTTGCTGGTCTGGGCATTGGTTTTTTTTGGGTGAACTCAAAGGTGCTCTGGGGCGAGTAAGGCGATTTACCTCTGATGTTTCCTCTTCCTCTTCTTGGGAGGTTTCATCATAATGAATTGTAACCTGACCTTGTTTAGAGCTGCTTCCCTGGAGCTCAGCTGCAGATAGTTCTGATAACTCAGCAGCCTGAGCTTCCTCAACAGCTAGGGATAAGGTCAAATCTTTTTTTGCCAATAACCTGCTCTGCAGTTTTAGGTCCCTGACTCCTCCCACAATTTGGTCCAGTAGCATGTCCTCGAGGTAGTCCCTAAACCCACAGTGTATGGCAGCTGATCTTAATGCTGCCATATACTGAGTCACAGTTTCCCCTTCAGCTTGAACCCTCCTTCTAAAAGCTAGCCTCCTAGCTATTTGAGAGGGCCTGGGGGAATAGTGGTTTGACAAGATCTCCCTCAATTCATCCCAGGGGATAGCCTTGATGGATCGAGGGGACACTAGAGCAGAGGCTGTGTCAAAGACGGTAGCCCCACAGAAGCTTTAAAAATAAGACCTTTTTCTCAGGTCTGTAGCCTCAGACAAATCAATCGCATCTAAAAAACATTTGAATCTATTCACGTAAGATTCCCAAGTCTCTGCTCCCAGTTGGAAATGTGGGAACATCAGAGTTGATGCCATCAGAGTGGCAGAGTCAGTTTCCTTAGGTGAGGAAATTTAAGAGGTATCGCTTTTAGAAAAGCGTTTCTGGTTGTGCCTATCAGCGGCGCTTGGCTCCTCAGCTGTGGAGCTTTAAAGTTCGCACTCTTTTTTTCTTTTTCTTTTGGAGAGCGCCGGCGGCGGTGACTTCAAAACAGCCCTTGGCGGCTTCAGCTCTTTCTTGTAGTGACTTCGGCTCGGTTGTTTCGCCTGGTCGTCTTGCTGTATCCCGCCCTCGTCGCCAGTGTTGTAGAGCGGCGGTTACAGAGAGAGACGGAGCCAGGGAAAAGGCTAAGAGACTTTATTCAATGAATAAAGGGTCGCCGCAGCTGCCGATGGCAATCTGACAGCCAGCTGGCGGCGACAGCTGATGCCGTTTGACAGCTCCCTTTTATAGCCGGCTGTCAAACGGCATCAGCCAATGGGAGCGGTCGACGCTCCCGCGCAGGCGGCAGACCAGAAGGAGAACTGCAGCTTAGTCCTTGAACATAACACATTCTTTATATGTTTTAGCCTCCATATTCTGATAAAGGAGTTCTATTTTTTATCATTTTCTGAGGCTACATAATGCTTACTTTTGAAACAGGGAAGAATACTGCAGATTGTGCAAGCCACAGGTAGTGATCGATTACGACCACAGTTAAGCCTAAAATTTCCATTGTTATGGAAAGCAATTGTTAACTGAGTTTTGGCCCATTTTTGTCACAGTTAAGTGAAACACTTCAATTTTTAAGAGAACCACATGGTCATTAGGCTTCCCCTATAGACTTTGCTTGTTGGAAGACAGCTGGGAAGGTTACAAATAGTGATCACATGACACTGGGACAGTGCAACTCATAAATCCATGTCATTTTCTAAGTGTCTGAATTTTGATCATATGACTATGGGGTTGCTGCAATTGCAATTTGAAAATGGTTGTAGGTCACTTTTTTCCA
Source organism: Hydrophis major (assembly GCA_033807585.1). Lineage (NCBI taxonomy): Eukaryota > Metazoa > Chordata > Lepidosauria > Squamata > Elapidae > Hydrophis > Hydrophis major. Next base: position 101,076,768 of record CM066328.1, read on the forward strand.
GTGCCATAGTAACTTTGAATGGTCACTTTGAATGCGTTGTGGCCGTGCATAGTAACTTTGAATGGTCAACTTTGAATGCGTTGTGGCTGCGCATTCACATGCTGCAGCTCAGTGCTCTTCGGCTTGGTGTTTTTATGGATGTTTTTGTATGGATTATGTATGGATTATCTTGTATTGTGAATACCTCCTGCGGGGTGAACATACTCTACAGCAATTGTGAGCTTGTGAAGATTGGACTACAAAGCAAACAAGAGATAACAGCTAAGTTTGTTTGGAAACATAACATACTGTCAGAGGTTGCAAGGCTCCCCGGCTCTCCGTGGATTGTGGTTCCGGTGAGAGAGAGGGTGAGAAGTAAAAGAAGACGAAGGGAGAGGGGGAAGAAAAGAGGCTGCAGGGCTGGTGTTTTATACAGGCTGCAAAAACAAATGAAGCGGCTACCGCTCCCAAGTCTCTTTCTGACTAATGCTAGATCCGTGGCAAATAAGATGGATGATTTAAGGTTGCAGGTCTCTTCAAGTAAGTTCGTGAAAAGCTGTTGTGTGTTGTTAATCACTGAAACCTGGTTGAACCCCACCATTCCGGACATTGTTATTGAGATGGACGGTTTTTTATTACATCAGCTGGACAGAGACAGAAATGTGGGGAAGTGTAGAGGAGGTGGAGTGTGTATGTTTGTGAAAGAGACTTGGTGTACGAACTCAGAGGTTATAACACGTCACTGCTCTGTGGAGCTGGAATATCTGTCTGTTAGATGCAGACCTTTCTATCTTCCACGGAAATTCAGCATTGTTATTATTCTTGCTGTTTACATGCCGCCGGATGCAAATGTAGATTTGGCTTTGGGTCTTCCTGGGTGATGAAATCGGCAACTTGCAAAGCAAATTTCCAGATGCTGTATACATTATTGCAGGAGATTTTAATCATGTAGATCTTTGTGTGGTCCTCCCTAAATTCTATCTACATATAAGGTGTGCTACTAGGGGGTCGAACACCTTGGATAAGGTCTACACGAATATTGTATATGGATACAGGGTATTACAATTACCACATCTGGGCCAGTCGGATCACTTGTCCCTGCTTTTAGCCCCAGAGTATATTCCTCTGAGAAAACAGGCAGGGTCGGAAGTCAAGACGGTGAAAAGCTGGCCAGAGGGAGCAATGGAGCAGCTAAAGGACTGCTTCGAGCAGACAAACTGGGAAGTTTTTGATCATCCTGATCTCGACGATCACACGGCTGCGGTGTTAGGGTATATGGCACACTGTATTGATACTGTCACGGTGGATAAACGAATCCGGGTTTATCCTAATCAAAAACCTAGGATGACCGGGAAGGTTAGACGCTTGTTGTATGCAAGAAACAAGGCTTTTAAGTCTGGGAATGATCTGGATTATAGTGCTGCAAGAACGAACTTGAGGAGAGGCATTAAGCAGGCTAAGGCCAAATATAAGAGGAGAATTGAAGATTGCTTTCTCAGTAATGACATGAGGCAGGTTTGGCAGAGGGTTCAACAACTAACGAACTATAACGCAAAAAAGGTCTTTGCGGATGGTAGTGCGGCGGTGGTTGAGGAGTTGAACAACTTTTTTGCTCGATTTGAAATCCATCAAACCGAAACTGTCCCTTTGCCATCATTTACTCAGCAGAGCCTCCCCTTCATTATGAATGAGCAGGATGTGAGGCAGACAATGAAGGTGGTTAATTCCAGAAAGTCAGCTGGGCCCAACTTAATTCCTGGTCGGGTGGTAAAAGATTGTGCTGAACAGTTAGCTGGGGTATGGACCGGAATTTTTAATCAATCCTTGACACAATGTATGGTTCCTGTTTGTCTCAAGGCTTCCATCATTGTTCCACTGCCTAAAAAGTTGCTCACAAATGGTCCGAGCGACTATAGGCCGGTGGCACTAACTTCTATCTTAATGAAGTGCTTTGAGCAGCTAGTTCAAAATTATATTATCTCCTGCCTTCCCGATTCCTTTGATGGGCTTCAGTTTGCTTACAAAGAAAGTAGATCAACCAAGGATGCAATTATCACTGTGCTTCACATGGCCTTATCCCATTTGGAAACACCGGGGAATTATGTAAGAATGTTGCTCGCAGATTTTAGTTCTGCTTTTAATACCATCATGCCGCACAGATTAATAGCTAAGCTTAAAGATCTAGATTTTCCAGATTCTATTTGTTTATGGATATTGGATTTTTTAACAAATCGTCCACAAAGAGTTAAATTGAATGATTATATTTCTACTGTCAAGACACTTAGCATTGGCACTCCACAAGGTTGTGTCCTTAGTCCACTTTTGTTCTCCATCTATTCATCTGATTGCACAAATAAACATCCCAACAATAGGATAATGAAATTTGCAGACGATACTACGCTTGTAGGACTTATTTCTGGAGATGATGAGTCTGCATATCGGTATGGATATGAGGTATTACAGCTGTCCCTTCTATTTAATATTAAGAAGACCAAGGAGGTTATAGTGGACTATAGGAAAAAAAGAGCAGACATTCAGCCACTGTATATAGAGGGAGTTCGTGTGGAACAGGTGGTTGAATGTAAGTTTCTCGGGACCATCATTACTGTTAAGTTTTGAGCATGGGTGAGAAAGAATGGAGACAAGCCTCTGAACGGTGAACTTCAGCTCTTTATTTACATAGTGACTTCTCTGCTTCAACAGCAGTAAAACCTACCTTATATAGGCAAACCCTGTAATGTTTAACCAATAACGAGCGAGGAACGCTAGCTCTTATTAACCAATAAGAACTCTCTGTTAAGGGCCAATCGGATTCCCCGGAACGGGCCAATCCGGTCCGGCCGCTTAACAGCCAATCAGAAGTGCAGGGCCAGAACCCTGCACTTACTCCAAGCTCACACTTTATTAATCTTATTGCATACACAACACCCCTTCCCCCTGGCTTCTTATTTCAGGGTGCAGTTACATAGTCCCTTAGGTAGGACGGTTGTCTTTTTAGTCTCTTTGATTTTTGTTGTATCGGCTGGTTGCCATCATGCTGAGGTAGATCATTGTTTGGCAGTGGGGCTGTTTCTGGTTTAGAGTTCACTTCTACGTCGTTGCCCACATTTTCTGCAATTCCCTGAGGTGCAACCGTTTCTCCCTCCGGCTCCGCTTCCTGAGTTTCTATTAAACCATCGTTTCCTTCGAACTGGTTTTCTAGGAATTCATCTTCTTCTGTACCTGCCCCCCCTTCAGTTTGGTTAAAGGGGATTTGCGGACTGGCCGCTGAAAGCCGCGATCGTAATTGGTTGATATGCCGTTTCCAAAGTTTATCATCAAGGCATTGCACAAGGTAGGATCTGGGGCCGGTTACACGTACTACTGTTGCTTCCACCCACAACGGGTCGCCCGATAGATTTTTTGCATAAACCAGGTCTCCTACCTGGAAGGTGCGACAGCGGCCGCTGGATCCTAGTGGTTTCTCCGGTTCATAAGCTGGGTGCAACCGGTCGAGGTGGGAGAGGAGCTTTCGTCCCATCAGCAGTTCAGCGGAAGTTTTGTTGGTGACGCTATGTAGGGTGATGTGTTGCAAGAAGAGGATTTGATTGACCTTGTCGTCAATGTTGTCGTAGTCTACCTTCTGCAAGGTTTTCTTCACAAATTGGACCATGCATTCTGCTCGGCCATTGGTCACCGAATGCGCAGGTGAGGTGAGCGCATGGCGGATGCCGCGGTCAGCGAGGTACTGCTCGAACGCTAGCGCAGTAAATTGTGGGCCGTTATTGGATACCAGGACGCCTGGTAATCCGTGGGTTGCAAATAGTCTGTTTAAAATTTTGATAACCACCTCAGAGGTCGTAGTCGTCATGCGATGAATTTCGAGCCAATTCGAGTAGGCGTCGACGGTAAGCAGGAAGGTGTGGCCTTTGGTTGGCCCCGCGAAGTCCAGGTGAATTTGGGACCAGGGTCCACGTGGTGTCTCCCATTCAGTAGGCATGGCTTTTGGTGGGGCGTTGCTGACTTCTTGGCATTTGGGACAAGCTTTAACCCACTGTTCGATTTGCTTTTCAATGTCTGGCCACTATGCGTAGCTTCGCGCAAGGCCTTTCATTCGCACGATGCCGGGGTGGCCATCGTGCAAAGTTCTCAGTAGCATTTTTCGGAGCCGTTCTGGGATAACGACTCTATCGCCCCAGATGACACAGCCTTTCTGGGAGAAGAGCTCGGTCTGTCGACACTTGAATGGTGTGAAGTCATCTGATAACTGGTCCAATGGCCATCCGCGTTCTACCCAGCCTAGGACTCGTGCTAGGGTGTGGTCACATTTGGTTTCTCTCGCGATATCTCGGGCGGTCAGTGGCGGCGAGTTGAGTGCCTCAATTTGCAACGTGGTTACCGTTGGTGCCGGATCGTCGAGAGTCTCTGGAAGCGGTGCTCGGTTCAATGCGTCAGCGTGGGGAATGGCCTTCCCCGGGCGGTATTGCAGCCGATAGTTATAAGCAGCTAAGAATTCTGACCATCGGGTCATCCTAGGGGATAATATGTAGGGAGTCGGCTTATCTCCAGCTATTATCCCTAACAAAGGTTTGTGGTCAGTCACAATAGTAAAAACCCTACCATACACGTATTCGTGAAATCTTTTCACAGCTGAGACAATGGCGAGGGCTTCTTTAACAATTTGTCCATCGTTCCGTTCCATTTTTGAAAGAGTCTTTGAAAAATATGCAACAGGGGCTTCGTTCCCATTTGGCAGTATGTGGCTCAAAATGGCGCCCACCCCGAAAGGTGATGCATCACAGGTTATAACTAACGGCAAAGTCTCATTATACTGCATGAGTACAGAGTCAGAAGTGAGCAGTTTTTTAACATTTCGGAACGCCTGTTCTTCACGGTAACCCCATTACCAATTTGCTTTTTTATCTAACAATCGGTGTAACGGTTCAGCGACAGTTGCTTTGTGCGGTAAAAATACATTATAAAAATTGATGAGGCCTAGGAACGCCTGGAGATCGGCCTTGTTTCGTGGCCTGGGAGCATTTTTGATCGCTTTTAATTTACTTTCGGTAGGGTGAATGCCCTGGCTATCAATCAGGTACCCTCGTTTCCCGCACTCATGGCAGAGTGCGTCACGGAATTTGCATTTGGACCTGGCATGGTTGGCTCCACAGCCAGTGCAAAGGCGTAAGGGCTTCAGGCGAGGGTCCCGGTCAGACTGCAGTTGATGGACCCCTTCTTCGTCGCTGTCTGATGACGAAGAGAGGTCCTCGTGGTGCGTCGTCGCGAGCTGTCCTTCCGACTTGGATAAAATGTCGCCTGTCGGTGGAGGTACCGGACTGCAGTTTCGGTGTAGTTGTGCAGCCGACTTCCTGGTTGCTTCTACTGCAGTAGCATTGGCGATGGCGTCGGCAAGGCTGATGTCGCCTTTCACCATCAACTTGCTTTGGACGCCTGGTGCATCTAGTCCCAGAACTATGCGATCTCTTAGTGCTTCTTCTAAATCGGTGAATCCGGAAAGGCCTCCCAGGTTTCGGAGGTCTGCTATGAAGTCGGCCACGCTTTCTCCTTTTCGCTGGCTCCTGTGATAAAACTCGTGGCATCTCACGAGCGTAGGCATGGTTGGGATGTAGTGATCTCGTAAGAGAGGTTCGAGGTCGTCCCAATCCATGGCCTTCACTTCTCGAGGTTTGGCTAGTGCTTTAGCCATCTTAAATACAGTTGGACCGCAATGCGTCAGGAATACCACCCGTTTCTTTTCTGGTATGGTGTCCATTAAGTTGTTGGTTTTTAAGAACATTTGGAAGCGATCCATGTAGGACTCCCAGTCCTCCTGTGCTGGATTGAATGGAGTGGGTGGTACGATGCCACCAGACATGGTTCCGTTGTTGGCATCGTCTGTCACGTGCTCGATGTTCTTCGAAGTTTCGTTGGTTCAGATATCTCCAAATCCCATCCTCGTCGCCAGTGTTAAGTTTTGAGCATGGGTGAGAAAGAATGGAGACAAGCCTCTGAACGGTGAACTTCAGCTCTTTATTTACATCGTGACTTCTCTGCTTCAACAGCAATAAAACCTGCTTTATATTGGCAAACTCTGTAATGTTTAACCAATAACGAGCTAGGAATGCTAGCTCTTATTAACCAATAAGAACTCTCTGTTAAGGGCCAATCGGATTCCCCGGAACGGGCCAATCCGGTCCGGCCGCTTAACAGCCAATCAGAAGTGCAGGGCCAGATCCCTGCACTTACTCCAAGCTCACACTTTATTAATCTTATTGCATACACAACAATTACAAATGACCTGACCTGGAGTGCAAACACCGCTGCTTTAATTAAGAAGGCACAACAACGGTTGTATTTACTAAGGATTCTTAGGAAACAACAACTGGCTGAGAGTCTATTGAGTTCAATTGAGAGTATATTATCCTACTGTCTCTGTGAGCTGCACAGTGGCAGAGAAAAAGGCAATTCAGAGGGTGATTAAGACGGCCCAAAACATCAGTGGCTGCTCACTTCCCTCTTTGGAAGAACTGTATAGGAATAGATGTAGGAGGAAGATACTTAATATATTGAATGACTCCTCTCATCCGGGACATCAGCTCTTTGAACTATTACCATTGAGAAGGAGATTTAGGGTATTAAGAACAAGGACGACCAGATTTAAGAACGGTTTTTATCCAAGTGCAGTTTTGAGTTTGAATGCAGGGTCATAAGATTTATGTGGAAGTGAAGGGCTGAGAGTAATGGGGTTTTACATTTTTTAAATTGCATAGAGATTATTGTATGGTCGGTTGTGTTTAGTTTTAATTTAATTTTTTTTTCTTTTAGTGGTGTTTGTCCAGTTTTACTTGTGGAAGAGCACCTCATTTCGTTGCACCCGCTTGCGAGTGTAATGACAAATAAACTCTTATGTCTTATGTCTTATGTCTAAACGAATGGCTTTAAATTGAGGACTGCCTGTATTATACAACATTCCTATCAAATGGAGATTCTAAATTTTTGACAAAGGCAATAGTATTCAGTAATTTATCCAAATTAATTTGGGTTTTTGAAAAGCCATCCAGCTTTTAACAATACTAGACTATGGGTAGTCATGTTAGCATTTTATTCTGATAACAATGGATCAGTTCTATTGCTTTTGTTAGATGTGAAAAAATTTGATGTGAAATTTAGTTTAACTGAACAAAAGTAGTTTTTGATCTCCATCAATATTTAAAACGGACTCCAATTCATCTGTTAATTTATTGCTTACTCTACAGATCCATCCGTATTAATTGCTTAAGCATTAATAGTATGAAACCAGATTCTTGGAAGGGAAGTTATGGATTAAAGACAGCAAATTTTTATCCAACATGGATCGCGTTAAATTTGGGTTGCAGCCAAAAACGGCTGATCTCTTTTGATGGAGAACAAAAACTACTTTTGTTCAGTTAAACTAAATTTCACATCAATTTTTTTTCACATCTAACAAAAGCAATAGAACTGATCCATTGTTATCAGAATAAAATGCTAACATGACTACCCACGTACTCCGAGAAAGCTGTGGGTGAAATGACTAATTTAAGAAATTTTGTCAGTTTTCAATCTTTGAATTTGTTTTAGAGGAAAGGAAAAAAGCAATAAAATTTCATATGGTCTACATTTAACTAATGTAAAAGATGAATTGTATTAGCTGAGTTAATAGGAATTTTATAATATTTTATTTTGTATTGTTTTTTTATTTATTTTTTAACTTTTAATTTTTTAAAATTCTTTTGTTCACTTTTTTTCTGATGATTAAGTTTTCAGTTTTTAAAGAACCTGATTTATTAGTCTACACCAGAATTTTCCAACGTTTCTGGCTTTTTGGATTGGTGGGGGAGAAGGGATAGTTCTGTGAAAGCAGCTGATAAGCGTGCACAGCTCCATTTAACAGATAACAGATAATCAGAGTTGGAAGGGACCTTGTAGGTCATCTAGTCCAACCCCTCACCCAAGCAGAAGACCCTACACCATTTCTGACTAATGGCAATCCAATCTCTCCTTTAAAGTCTCAAGTGATGGCGCTCCCACAACTTCTGAGGGCAAACTGTTCCATTGGTTGATTGTTCTCACTGTCAGAAAGTTTCTCCTTGTTTCCAGGTTAAATCTCTCCTTGTTCAGTTTCCATCCATTATTCCTTGTCTGGCCTACAGGAGCTTTAGAAAATAGCTTGACCCCTTCCTCCCTGTGGCAGCCCCTCAAATATTGGAAGACTGCTATCATGTCTCCCTTGGTCCTTCTCTTTACTAGACTAGCCAAGCCCAGTTCCTGTAACCGTTCTTCATTTCTTTTAGTCTCCAGGCCCCTAATCATTCTGGTTGCTCTTCTCTGTACTTTTTCTAGAGTCTCAATGTCTTTTTTATAGTGTGGTGACCAAAACTGGATGCAGTACTCTAGGTGTGGTCTTACTAAGGCTTTATGGAGTGGTATTGGTACCTCCCTGGATCTTGATTGTATCCCTCTGTTAATACAATTTAGGATTGCATTAGCTTTTTTGGCTGCTGCTGCACACTGCTGGCTCATATTTAGCTGGTTGTCCACTAAGACTCCAAGATCCCTCTCACATTTGCATGAGTGATGTGCATGTACATCTGCTGCTCACACAAGTGGAGTGCGCACGCACACGCACACCCACCCACCCACCCACATGTTTGCCCACTGTTCATGCAAGTGAGGATGTACGTGCACATGCTCACACTCAGTTGCACACCCCTCAAGGCCCACTAGTGGGCTGTGGCCCACAGGTTGGGGACCGCCAGTGTACATTATTTAGCAATTGATTTTTCTTTTTATTTAATTTGGGTTGCATTGTTTGAATGGTAGATATACATTTGTTTTCCTACTTTTGTACTGCTTTATCCATACCTTTATCCATACCTTTAAGAAAAGATGACTTGCCATCAGAGAAAGAAGAACGACTTTTTATTTGTATTGGAGACTTCTATAGGAGAATTTAGGTAGTCCTCATGTTATGACGATTTTAAGTTACGATGGCACTAAACAAATGGTATTTATGTCCAGTCTCCTAAGTTACAGCCATTGTAGCACACCTTGAGTCACGTGATTAATATTTGGGTGCTTGGTAACCTGCATGCATTTATGACTGCAGGGGCACTTCAACTTCTTCCCAATACTTGTCTCTTTCAAATCTCTTGGCCTCCTGCACTCCAAACAGTGGTGTATTTACCATTAAGCAGACTAAACATGTGCTTAGGGCATCAGGTCCAAAGGGGGCACCATAAGAACTTTTATGTAGCCTAAGCTTGGCTTCATTTGTACAGTATGTACAGAGGAGGTGGGGCTCCAAGATTTGTCCGTGCTTAGGGCACCAGTGAGCCTTAATCTGTCACTGACTCCAAGGCTCCTGCTATCTTGCTCTCTGTCACTCTCAGATTTATATTCACTACCTTTTTCCTTCTGTTGACCAAGAATCAACAGCCTGGCTCTTCACAAGGTAGCCTCATGGGGTCTCCTTCCCACATCTAAGTATAGTAATTTTCTCATAAGCGTTCAGGAAGAAGACTTGTGTGGCCAGCAGCAAAGGGGCAGGTTATGTCAGCATGTGAGCAAGAAGATGGCAAAGTTCAACTGGACAGTGGAACATGGGGTCTCAAGTTGCAGGGTGGTTGTGGCTTTGTGTCATGCTGCTGGGTTTTGCTGAGATTGCTGTGGTTTCCTGGGGTGTTTGTGGCTTCCTGAGGTAGCTGCCATTTTGTTGCTATGGGGCTGATCTGGATGCTGGGATGAAATGGCTCAGCTGTGTGCTGCAGCCGAGCTTTGCATCAGCTCAGATGTTTCTTGCAGCCTCAAAGTTGTGATGTTCCAAGAAGCCCTGACTTCTTGGCACACCAGGGCTTCTTGGCACACCACAAGTTACTGAATGCACTTACTAATTTAAGGGACAGTTGCTTTTTCACAATGATATACTGTATATTGAATGACTTGCTTTTAAAATAAATGAAACATCCACCAAACCTTGGCATTATATGTTCACTCACATTCTCTATGGATTTCACTTTCATCTTCTTGAAATTCTGATAACATTCAGTCAAAAAGATAAGCAGATTTTGAACATCTAGAAGGGAAATAATAGTTTTTCACAGAAATGTAGACAAGCAGAATAATATACATCAAAATCCAGTAATTTTATAGATAACTGAATAGTTAAAAGAGTAAGTGAGACAAGATCATTTCTAAAATGGAAATTATCAAATAAATTTTTTTTGTATGGAAATTTCTGTTCCAAACTGAAAATGTAGTGTAGTTCTTAGACTAATACTATTAATGCTCCAAAGCAGCTTAGTCTTTTTAAATTTACTGGATTATCACATGATATAATCCAGGGAATTAAAAAAGATCATTATCACCACCACCACAACCCACCACCATCATCAAACAGTCACAAAAGAAATAGTAAAAGTAATAAATACCTGCAGTAAAGTTATTTATTTATCTATTAAATTTATAGACTTGCCCAGTCTTTATGACTTTGGGCTAAGTGGATTATCCATGCCTGCATATTAATTTCAAATCATCATTCTGGGTGGTAAACTTCACAGGTTTTGTTTAAGCAAAGATTGGTTAAATATGTTTTCATTTAGATCCTTACAGTGAACAGAGAGTTATATTTAATGACTAAAATGGCCCCTTCAGACTGTTAGTTCTAATATTGTGTGATCTAATATTCTAATATTGAGTATTGTGTGATAAATATAGCATTCAGATAATTTTCTTTTTCTAATAATTTTTATTTATAAAAATCAAATTTTGCAGTAAGGCTTTTGGACAGCAAAATAAAGAATTGAAAACTGAAAAAATGTTAACTTTTGTGGATTGATAACATATCCTATGATTTGCTTTTTATATTTGGATTTTATTTTCATGTTTGCTTGTCGATTTGTGGAAAAAATGTTGTCACATGTCATTATTATTCAGCGTTGTTGCCAAATATGCTTTTTCTAATTCTGTGGCAAACATACATTTGTGTGAATCATCAGTTGACCAGTCCTATGTTTAAAATCAATGTTTATAGAAATTAAAGCTTCTTTTTAATATGTAATATGTATATGATGAAGGAGTTGTTGTGGTTCAATGGCTTAATAGATACTGGAGAAGGGCTATGGTCTAGTTGTTTCAGTCCTTCCACTGCATGATGGAGTAAGTTCCTGTTACTTGCCTCATCCTGTTACATGCCAATCCAGCAAGTTCAAAAGCATGTAAATGCAAGCAGATAAATAGGTACCACTTTGATTGCATGGTAACAGCATTCCATGCTTTCCCATATGCTTTGCACTGTGATATAACATCATGCTGGCTGCAGGATTGTGGAATTATTAGGCAGCACTGACTCAGTAGTTTATAGAAACAGAGATGAGCACCTCCCCCTAAATTTGGTGCCAACTAACGGAGTTAAACCCGAGGGGCACTTTTATCTTTTTATGTACATGACTCATTAGAAGTTAGAAAACATGCAGAAAGTTGTACTGTGGAAGTCTTTCATCATTTATCTATTGATTCCTAGAATTTGAAATGAATGCTGTACTTTATACACTGAAATATTAGATATAACCTGTTTTATAATTTTTCAGGTAGCAATAATTGCTGGAAATTTTGAACTTGCTGAATATATCAAGAATCATAAGGAAACTGATATTGGTATGTACATTGGGATTTCTGTTCAATATTGAATGGAAGCTATTGCACTAGTCAATTATATAGAATGAGAATAAAATGAAATAATTTTTATATTATATGTTAAATAATCATTTATATATAAAAACTAACTAAAAGTACACTTTGAAAAACTCCAAAAAAGTCCAAAAAAATGTCTGGAGGCAAACAACCAAGCTCAGAGACTATTCAAGAGTTCAGAGTTCAACTTTGAGCTACTTATATTCTTTTCTATTGATATCTGTCAAAATGTTTCTTGTCTCAGAAGAGTATCGGAAACATTTTTTAAAAAATTTTCTAATACTCTTATACAAGCCTGGGGAATGTAGTACAATACATTACATTTTAAGAGTTTTTAGATCTAGAAGATATGTCAAATGTGAGGAGAAAGAGGGAAGATCTTTCCTGTAGTGGGAGTATTTTTGGTTTTTGGATCTTTTTACTGAGAGAATATTGAGTAAAAGTAAAAATTGCACAGATTTAGAACACTATTCATACTAGGAAGAAAATTGATTGAGAGGGCTTGAAATATGATGTAGCTCCAGCTCTGAGATGTAGTCAGAGGATTCTTCATTCTGTCACAGGAGCTTTGTCCTTTGCTTTTTAAAAATAATCTGAAACGAGATAATTTTTGGACATTTAAATATAGATATGAGATAAACATCATTTTTTTCTGAGCAGAAGATTAGAGGCAATGAAGGAAAGCAAATTGAAGCTAAATCCTGATAAGATGAACATCTTTATATATTAGGAAATGTATTGGATCAAATAGAGGTAGAACACAACTGGCATCCTTAGGAAAGTGCAAGCAAGGGGGCAAATAATAAAACATGCATTGTGGCATAAGTCATGTGATCCATATATTTATGTTAAATAGTGAGATGCAGGCAGTGGTGGGATTCAAAAATTTTTACTACTGGTTCTGTGGGCATGGCTTGGTGGGCGTGGCAGGGAAAGGATACTGCAAAATCCCATTCCTCCCCATCCCAGTAACCGGCTTCCCAGCTCTGTTCTCCTGTGCAGAGCAACAAAAGAGGACCCAGCTGATCAGCTGGGACTTGGGAGGCAGAGAATAGATGGGGGCTGGACCAGTCAGAAGTGGTATTTGCTGGTTCTCCGAACTACCCAAAATATTCTGCTACCGGGTCTCCAGAACTGGTCAGAACCTACTGAATACCATCTCTGGATGCAGGTACAAAGACTAGGTTTGTACTGTAATGTCGTTCTCTCATTCTTGCATCATGATTTGTACCAGATACTTAAACTTTAAACCTTAAAGTCTTAAAGGTTGAACACAAACCTTAAAGTCTTAAAGGTTCTTGAATTTCCATTCTGTAAAAGACTGAGGCTTGTGGTCTACAGGTTTTCCTAGATTTGGCATGCTTAGCAGAAGCATAGGTAGCCCTGAAACTCAGGAGTGTGCCAATATATGTGTGGTTTTTACCAACTCCAATTTATTCACAGCAGTAGATTTAACCAGAAAAAGCACATTTTGCCTCAGTCATGCTTCATATTATACCCAATCCCTGTCTCTCAGTCCTAAGAATAAAAAGGCAAATCACTTCTGAGAATCTTGCCAAAGAAAGCTGTAGGGCAGTTGCCAGTAATCAGCACACACACACACTTCTGAAGGCTAGCATTAAAGATGTCAGCAAGAGAAAAATGCATTTTACCATTATATTCACACATTTTTAGTCTTCTTTTCCTTTATAAATGGGGGAGCTAGGAAAACTTATGAAGCTAAGACGTGTTTCCAATCTAAAATAAAAATAGCATCTAAATAACGTCTTGGTTTGTGTCATTTCATTAGTACATCACTTGCTGTATACTAATAAAGCTATTTTTAGATCAAGAAAATGATCAGTATGTGTGTTTCATATCTTTAAAAAAAATCAAATTCTTACTTGGAAAGATACAGATATTTAATTCTATTTTAAAGCATTTTTGATAGGACAAACATGATCCTGGTCTTATATATATATATTTAACCAGGAAAAGCGCATACATATATACATACATACATATGCGGGTTTTGGCATGTTCGGGTCTTGAAAAGACCCAAACATGCCAAAACCTGCATGCCTGTACCTGTGAAAATCTACACAAACAAATACACACACACACACATTTAATAGGTGAATAAGGTTTTTCTGGCTGAGTCATACGTATGTCTGATAGGTGTAATTGTATTTTAAATATTACACTAAATGTGATTTAATTTAAGTTATTCAAATTCCACAATTTTAATTAGCCTTTTATATAAATATTACAGATATATCAGGGTATTTTTAATAAACACCTTAAATTATTCTTGAGAGTTGCATCGTTTCATTTACTGCATGTTTTATAACCAGCGTTCTGTCTTTTAAGAGGGAAAGTCTTTCGGGTCCAAAAGATAATTATCCTTGATTGACATGTTATCCTTGCTTGCTTGTCCTGCAGTTAGTTGTCATATTTTATGTTTTTATTTTTTGAAGAGAAAGTAACAGATTAAAGGCTATGATGAATAAAAAAGTTAATCCCTGATTGTTTTCATCCAGTCTACAGCTGTCTGTGACTAAATGGGCACTGAAGCTTTAGAAAGCATTTGCCATACAGCATTTACTAGGGCCTCTATAGGATGGAGATGCAAAAAACTAGCAATAATATCTATAGGAATCTGGACTATCTCTTTAAATACAGGTCTGCACATTTGAAATATGTTGCAAACCAAAGATCCTTTGACTTGGATAATCTATTTTTAAATCTTCTTTTTATTTTGTATTGCCTTGGCTGTTTGTGATGAGATGAATTATTCGATGGATTAAATGACATGGGTTGTTCCTCTTCAAGTGAACAAGGTTTGTTTTATCATATTCATTTCCTTCGGCTGCTCTGAAGATAGAAACAGGAGGGATTTTATTTTAAATATGAAACACATTGAAGTGGTGGTGTGTGAGTTTTGGTAGTTAATTAGCAGACTAACTAATACTTAGATACTGTTGCTAGGCTTCAAGTCAGAGTTCTTTTATCCCTCTATAATTATGCAGGAATGTGTATATGTGATGATTTGTGGGTGTTTGAAGCATTTTTTAAAATTTAATTTTATATACGTGGATACCAAATGGCTGCTGATGCATTCAACCCATTCTTTATTATATGTGCTATATTTAGCATTTGCTTTAGAATTAATATTAGTATTCTGGATATCAATGCACTAAACATACTGCTTATAATGGAAAATGGTTTTTGTTTATATTTTGAAGAAACAGCTGTCATTTCTGCTTATTTGCATCTTGAGCATTTATTTTGAAGCCAGAGTGATTGAGGTCAATATTACTGCTTCTTAATTAAGAATTTGAATTAACTACCATCTGGTTTAATTCTATTCATTTATTTAAAGCTTTTCAAATGAATTGTTTAAAATTTATAAAAATACAGTTCTTTCAGACTAATATAGGTATCAGAATTTTTAAAACCCTGATTTTCACCAATTGAAATTAGAAATACTAAAGGAACTTTAAATAAAACAGTGAGCAGCTTGTGTGAGCTGCACTATTTTTATCTTGTCTTCCTCAGTAGAACTAGAAAGGGTAGGAAGTATTATTGTGGCCATGTTCATTCACCATTTTAGTTATGAGTAATCTTAATCTTCATTCAAATGCTATGATGAATTCTCATGGCAGTTTTATTTTAAAAGCCAAAATAAAAACAATACTGACAGTTCAACATGCTTATTTTTTAAGTAAAAGATGTCATGAATTTAAAGCCATTGTTTATCTGTAACTATAAAATCTAAAACTTTTGTTCTGAAGCCAGAAAATAATATAACACCTCACTAGCTAAGTTTATTTGGTGTATTTAATTGATAAAAATAAAAATGATTGCAATTATGCATTATCAAGATGATATTGAAGATGGAACAACTAACTGACATGTAAAATTTTAAGTAGCCATATTGCTAGAAAATAGATAAACTACTTGCTCCTATTTTGCTCAATAGAATGCAGAAATATTCATTCTTATAGAACATAAATAATGTTCCCCTAACCTTGTATTAAATGAGGCATGGTGGCTCAGTGGTTAAAGATGCTGAACTTGTCAGCTGAAAAGCTGACTGCCTGAGTTCAAGATTTGAGTGATGCATGACGGAGTGAGCTCCCCTCCTTTCCCCAGCTCCTGCCCACCTA
Source organism: Hydrophis major (assembly GCA_033807585.1). Lineage (NCBI taxonomy): Eukaryota > Metazoa > Chordata > Lepidosauria > Squamata > Elapidae > Hydrophis > Hydrophis major. The sequence continues at coordinate 101,092,583 of CM066328.1, forward strand.
GCAATTCCAAAGCAATAGTACTAGTACTTAGAATGAAAACTATATACCGCTTCACAGTACTTTACAGCCTTGTGTAAGTGATTTACAGAGTCAGCATATTGTCCCTTACAATCTGGGACCTCATTTCACCAACCTCAGAAGGATGGAAGGCTGAGTCAACCTTGAGTCGGTGTAATCGAACTGCTGTCAGTCAGCAGAATTAGCCTGCAATACTGCATTGTAACCACTGCGTCACCACGGCTCATAAAACATGTAAATGCGAGTACGTACACATAAACAACACTTTGGTGGGAAAGTAACAATGTTCTATGCGCCTTGGTGTATTTGTCATGTTGGCTACATGACCGTGGAAAATGTCTTTGGACAATGCTGGCTCCTTTGACCATGAAATGGAGGTGAATAACACTCCATTGAGTTGGACAGGGAAACCCTCACCTTTAATCTTCTATTACTTATAAGTTTTAATTGCTCAGTCATTCTTCTCCACATCCAAACAATTCAAGATACTCTACTTCCCTAAAAATCTTTAATTAAATTGGTTTGTCATACTATAGTTCAATTGTTAGGATTTTTGGTTGCATAATTTTAAAAGACTTGTTAAATGCCATAGTGGAATTTGAAATAACAAATGCTCTGTCATTTAATAATTGCTTTTCTGTGTTGCGATGGCCCACTGAGTTGACAGAGCAAAGGTTTACTAAGAAGTTCTGAGTTGTGGCTGTCTAAGAACATTGTATGAGGAAAAATTTCATGCTTTTTTGAAGTTTTAATTATTTTCTGTATTTTTAATAGGAATTAGAATGGTAACATATGAAATAATATCTTTTCTAACTTTTAAAGGGGAATTGATTTTATAAAAGAAACAAAGAAAGGATACATTGTAAAGTGTATAGAAATTAACATAATGAGATAAAAGTAGGTTAAAAGTAACATTTGTATGAGCTATATTATTTTCATTTAGATGAAATATTATAGCATTGTTTTCTGATGCTGTAACTGTTAGTATAACTATTGATCATTCTTTAAAAAAAAGCACTTTAACTTTTTAAATGATGTTATATTTTTCTATGCCTTTTAGGCACAGAATTGTAATTTTGCTAAGCAGAGACAAAAGAAAATTACAAAAACTGAATCCATAATATGTAATACAAGTTATCCTTAACTTATGATTGAAATTGAGCCTGAAATTATGGTTGTAAGTTGTGACATTATTAAGCAAGTCATCACATGACCATGCCTGATTTTATGACTTTTGTGATTGCGTTAAATGAATGTGGTAAAGCCAATGCTGTGATTGTCAAGCAAGCCCATTGTTTCTGACAAAAACATAAATTGTGTTCATGTGACTGCAGGACACTGCAAACCACTGTAAATGTGGGCTAGTTACTGAGGGTCCATGTGACTGTGGGGGGATGGAGTGGCCATCAGAGCTTCCAATCTAGGTCATAAGTAGCCTTTTCAGGTTCTGTCATAAGTTCAATTACTGAGTGACTGTACTTACATTAAAATTGAATAGGGATTATTTTTAAACCTATAAGTTAAAAAAAATGAAGATGTTGCATCAATGCAATTAAATACATCTAGCAAATCTGCTGAATACCCCAGCCCTGTTTCAGCTGCTGCAATTTCAGTTTTATGGCGTGCATCTACTTCTGCAACCTGTTTTGGACTGCTCCCATGGATTATTGTCCTGATTCTTCTCCCAGTTTGACCTTTTGGTCTATGCATACAAGGAGCTCCAACTTTCTTAATAACTTGATTACAATTCATACTTCTAATTGCTTGGCTTCATTGAACTATCTGGATCATTTAGCTTTCCCACTTGTGAGAAGGGGGATATTTTGCTCCTACTCTTTAGAATCAACACCCTTTGAATTATGTTTGGAGTATGTCCCCTGAGGCTTAAAAAAGTGCTGTCTATTTTTTCAGGACCTTTATGAAGCTCAAAAAACTTTTATTTCCATTGCTGCATGCAATGCCATCTTAAATTACAGTCGTGTTTTGGGTTAAATCAGGGATGTCAAATTCAAGGCCTTCCATCCAGATGTGGCTCATGAGGTGCTTAGATTTGGCCTGCAGGGCCACTCTGGAAACAACAAAGAACTGACCCGCAGTGTTGCTGCCAGTGAAAATGGAGCTTGGGAGGGCAGTGCATGGAGTTGGCAGGGTTGCAGGAGGCCACTGCAGCCAAAAATGAAACTCAGGAGCCCATTTTCACTGGCAGAGCACTTGGACCACCACACGCGCCCCCCTGACACGAATGACATTGAACTGCCCCTCCGAGGTCAAACACAACTCTGATGCAGCCCCCAATGAATTTGAGTTTGATACTCCTGGGTTAGATAATATTTTTATAGTGATGTAGATTGAGACTGATTTATATTGCACTGTTAGGTTTCACTTGTATTCTGCTTAAGGACAAGTTGCTACCAAATAAAAATGCTTTTCTTCTTCCATTTCCTTCTTCTGCTCCAAAACGTAAGTGTCAGACAGTTTTCCTTGATGTTTCTTTTGTTCACCTGAAAATTGCTAGACTGGGGCTATCTAAATTTTTGTATTGTTTTCTAAAATTATCACTGGTTTTATAGCCTCAAAATCACAGTGATTTCAGGAGCACTTTTGCTGTCATATGCTCTGTTTCTCCATCTCTGCATTTTCTCTTCCACTAAATCTTATCTAATAAGTCAATGAAAGATCTTCTGTCTCCATTTTGGTATTACTTTAATTCTGATGATAATCACATTTTACATGGATAAGGAATATTTATATAATTCTTTGTTTTGCTTTGTATTTCTTTGTTTCTAGCTTAGCTGCTCTGGATCTGCTACTTCACTTCCTCATACTTTTTCCTCTGAAATATAACATCCTTTGACTTGTTCTTTCACTTTTAATTCTTTCTTTTCCCCTTCTTTTTTGTAATTGCTGTAATTGGCTTATTGTTTTATTATTGTTATTTACCCCAAAAACATTTCCTAGAAGAGCTTCCTGCTGTTCCTCCTGTGCTCCTTGCAGAGGTACAGAAGTATATTTTTGAAGGGATGCTTTCTGTCTCCTTTTGGACAAATGTGCATGTTTTGGACGATCTATACCGTGCTGACCTCAGTCTGCTCTCTGCAAGAACAGAATTGGACAAAGCAAATGCATGTATAAATGTTTCTGAGAGCAAGAATTAGTTATGTAGCTTCGTAAATTTAGCAGTAAAATCAATTTAGGGAAATTGCGAGGGATGGGCCAAGCCTAGCATCCAATTAGCTACATTCTGTTTGGAGCTCCAGATGGAATTAAAAAGCTCCAAGCACGCATGGCTTGGGAACAAAGGCAAAAGGAAGATCCTGAGATTAGCAATTTCATATAGAAACATCAGGCTGAATGAAAAAAAAGGAACACACACTAAATACCCTTTTAATCTATATTCTACTTTCCTTAGAGTAAGTGTAAAGTGCTGAAGAATAAAGATAATCTACAAATTCACCAGCTATTTGTATTATAGAAAGGCTTATCCATGGAAAATATGGTAATTGCAGGGACAGGGGGAGCAAGGTGAAGTGGAGCAAGATTAGATGAAGGAAATATGTCATGTGGGGAGTCAAATTATTACTTGGGAGTCAGTTTTCTGTATAATAGAAATGTTTGAAGGGGCTACCTGCAACCTTTAGTGGCACATATGCCTAACTGAATACTTAGGTTGGGATGATGGAGTGGGTAGATGGAGAACCAAAAATGCATGCTTATAGTATACAAAAGAATTTTAACCCTGTACTATAAGCATGCATTCAGTCTATATGAACTTAAAGTCAGAGTGCTGTAGCTTTCTGTGTATTGGTAGGGACATGGGAAAAATCTTTATGTATGGAGAGAGAAGGAAACATTAGTGCATGTATGAATATTTGGGAATAAAAGTTAGATTACATGTATGGGAAAATTTTATAGATGCTTAATTTCTTAACTATATGCATTTTTTTCCATATAATATTCTGAGGTTATGTTCTTCACTTCTTGAAGTAATATTCTCTATGTGAATTTTGGAGCTAGTGTCAGGAATTTGTAGAGACACTATAATCTGTATAGAGGATAATCTGTAGAGAGGATCTCTTGGTTGAAATGTACTTTTTTTTAAAAAAAAAAAAGTCTATTGTCAGTATTTGCTTGATCTATATAGTACTGCCAGCTCTTCTGATTCTATTTTAAAATGTGCTGAGAATTGTATAAATAGTTTGGGCTGTTTGTAGATACCAAGATGCTGAACAGGTTTGTTTTGCTATTTTGAAGACTCTAAAGCTTGCAGAAAAGCAGAAAAGTTAATAAGATATTTCATGGTCAGTAATTAGTGCTTTGTCCTGATATTTGTTTTATAATTCAACCGTATACAATTGTACTGTGTACTGTTTACAATTGAGAAACATCCTTTCTTAAAAAAAAAGAATTAAGAGATAGTAAACTGATGGCATTTTCTATATTTGTCACAGAGACATGGATATACAGGTAGCCTTTGACTTACAGCCACTTGTAGATTTCATGCATGACTGTTGCAGTTTTCATGCATGACTGTTGCAGTATCCCCATGGTTATGTGATAAAAATTCAAGTGCTTGGCAACTGACATCTACTTATGACAGTTGCACTGTCCAGAGTTATGTGATTGCCATTTGCAACCTGGCTTCCAATAAGCAGTCAATGGGAATCCACATTCGTTTAACAGCCACGTGATTCATTTAACAACTGAAGTGATTTGCTTAACAACTGAGGCAAAAAGGACATAATGTGGGGCACAATTCACTTAATTGTCTTACTTAGCAATGGAAATTTTCTGCTCAATTGTGGTTGTAAGTCGAGGACTATATACATATTAATGTCTAGTGTCACATCTAGAATCTTCTCCTTCAGTTAATTGGTATGTAATTTTACTTTATACTCATGACAGAGTTGGGAATGGAACATTGTGTTTGATTGGTCTTTATCAGGTTGGGATCAATTGAATGCTTGGTAGAAAGATTCTCATAAACCCATCTAATTAAGCTTACCGTATATACTCAAGTATAAGCCGAGTTTTTCAGCCCATTTTTTGTGCTGAAAAAACCGCCCTCGGCTTATACTCGAGTCAGATTCCCCTCTGGAAAAAAAATGACCCACCGCCATGTGAGAATGCTCAGACTCGAAATCTATCCAACCGAAAATAAGTGTGTGTTTGTGTGTGTGGGGGGATTTTAATAGAGGGAAGATGTAGGGAGAAGGCAAAAGCGACGGAAGATCCTTCAGGGGAAAATGAGGGGGAGACTCACCCTTGGTCCAGATGAGCCCCCTTCCCCTTTCTCTTGGCTGAGAAAACAACGCGAGCCGAGATTGCTTCGGCTCCACTCAGCTTCGTTTCCTCAGCTCCAGCTGCTTTCAGTCCACTCGGGAGGAGGGGGAGGTGGTGGTGGCGGCTCTCTCCCTTGCAAGAAAAAAGCAAGGCTCTCTCCCTTGCAAGAAAAAAGCAAGAGCCTTTCTTATGATCTCTCCCTCTCTCTCTCTCCCGTAATACAGTCAAGCCCTTTCCAGCACGCGGAATCTGCCCCCGCCGCTTTGCACCTTGCAAATGCAAAAACCCCAGGATTTTGCATTTGCAAGGTGCGAAGTGGCGAAGTGAGTGTGTGTGTGTGTGTCTGTCTGTGTGTGTGTGTGTGTGTGTGTCTCTCTCTCCCTTCCTCGCACCAGCGCGCCTTCCTTCCACTGCTACGCGTTTGGGCTGCTTTGTGCCCCCCTCCCTCCTCGGCTGAAACTGCAGACGGCTGCTCTGGAGGCGAGCGCGGTAGCTCCCATACAACAGGCGGGTAAAGGAGCCGCTCGCTGCCAAGTCAAGCAACTTGGAGCTTGGCAGCGCTTTGCAAGAAGAGTGAGAGAAGGAGGTGAGGCGCGGCCCGGCTCGGCTCTGCAAAAGGCTGCGCCTGCAATGCCACCCCGGGCGCTGAGCGAGGCTGACTAGCGGTGCCCGGGCTGTTTGGGACTCGCCGCCGGAACATGCGAAGGCAGCCAGAGCAGATCGAAGCATCAGCCAGCGCTGCCGCAAGGACTTCGGGCTTCCACAGACGGGATGCCACTCTGGAGTGGGAAGCGGCTGTGCCCCTGGCTGGCCAGGGGAATGGGGACCCTGCCTGAGCGGGAGGTGGCGGCGGTGGGGTCTTTTCAGTTAGGATCCAGGGGCGGCAGCCGCCCGGGCGTCCTCCTCTCGGCTTTCGGCCGGCCGTTTGCAGTCGGAGCTCTTCGGGGGTGCCCCTCGTCTCTGTCTGACCTAGTGGTCTCTGCCATCGCGGCTGCGATTGCCTCCCGTCAGGGCGCTCGTCTGGAGGAGGCGGCGGTGGCTTGCGGAGCCTCGGCACGAACCCCCTTTCCCCACACTCCCCCCCCGCACCCCTCTGGCAGCAGCAGGCGGAGAAAGCCCCGCTTCCCCCTGGCCTGTCTCGGGGAGAGGAATCGAAGGGCCCCGTCTCGGCTCCCGTCCTTCTGAGATACCTCTGGGTTTTTTTCCCCCTTCCAACTGGATGATGGCAATGTCCTTGAGCAAGTCTTAAAATGCCGGTGATGAGGGGCCTCCTGGCTCCCCAAAACACCTTCCTGGATACCATAGCAACCTGCTTTGATGGCACGCGTGAGTTGGCTTCCCACTCTTTTTTTTTAACTCTCCTCCTCCTCCTCCTCCTCCTCCTCCTCCTCCTCCTCCTCCTCCTCCTCTCCTCCTCTCCCCTTGTTGTCTGGTCTTCCCTAAGGAAACTCGAGGGCTCACACTTCCAGGTGTTTCTCCCTGTCTTTCTCCCTGTCAATGATCTTTTCTTCCCTTCCCTTCTCTCAGCCCCATCCTCCTTCACCTTTGTCACCACAATCCTGAACAGATGAAGTTTGTACTTCTCAAGAAAGGTTGGATGTTTCTTTTGAGGAGGGAACCTAGTGTGACATCTGTATGTTGACCTACTACTGAGCCATGGCATGTGTGCACATGCAATGGAGGCATGAGGGAGAGCTGTGAAAAAGATGGTGGCTCTCCAAAACAGGATGTACATGCAGCACATACTCATGCTTTTTTCTTGCAAGGGAGAGAGTGACTCCTGCCTCCCACTGTCATCATCATCATCTTTTGGGTTAGTGAATCAATTAAACCTTTCATGATAGTGAGATCGTTTCCCAAATTTCCCTTAAATCAGGGAAGAAATCAGAAACAAATCTTTGGACTGAGAATAAGCCTGTTCCTATGATGCCATTTTTGTTCACTGCAGTGTGAAAAGTGTGAAAAAACACACTTCTTTTTCTTCATCTTCTTGTTCCCTATTTACTGGTCTCTTTCAAAGAGGAAATTGTGAACATCAAACTTATTCTCAACTGTCCTAGTGAAAGTTTTTATTGGTATCTATTTTTATTTTTGAAATTTACCAGTAGCTGCTGCATTTCCCACCCTCGGCTTATACTCGAGTCAATAAGTTTTCCCAGTTTTTTGTGGTTAAATTAGGTGCCTCAGCTTATATTCGGGTCGACTTATACTCGAGTATATACGGTAATTTGGCTATCCAAATTATGTTTTGCGCCATTGTTGATTGGCTTCATCTACATTCTTGATTGGATATTCATATTCATTGGACACTGTATCTTGTTTTCATACATTAATTTTATATTCTATCTGTGCCCAACCCCTATATAAGTGCCAGAATTTGCTTCAGGTAGTAATTCTATCTGGATGGGATTGGATTTCATGATCTTTAAAAGCTTCTTCAGATGGGAAAAAAAAATCTATAGTTCATTTCATGGATGAGACTGGTATATATAAATATGATTGGCTGCCTTATAGCAAATGTACACCCCAAGGTGGTGACTCTGACTTATAAAAGGCATGTTTTTTAAAATAGGATAAGATAGGATAGGACAGGGTAGGAGGACTGGAAAGAATCTTGGATGTCTTCTAGTCCAATCCTCTGCCTATGGTAGGAGAGCTGTACCATGTAGACAAATCGTTGTCCAATCAATTCTTGAAAACCTCTAGTGATGGAGCACCCGTAGCTCTAGGAGGCAAGTTGTTCATTGACTAGCAAGACATTTCTCCTTAATTCCAGGATGGATCTCTCTTTGATGAACTTCTACCCACTGCTTCTTGTCCTTGTATCTTAGTGACTAGATTTGGATGCAATATTCCCTTATAGCAGGGATGGGCAAACTACGGCCCGTGGGCCACATCCGGCCCATTGGTCTTTTTAATCTGGCCCGCCCCTGAAAAAAAAAATTCCCCTCTGAAAAAAAAATTGGAACCAGCCAAAAGAGACCCCATGCCACATGCCAAAAAATCACACACACAACACCAATGTTACACACCCTTCCTTTCCAGCCAGTCAGGTGTGGATCAGCTCCGGAGCTGGGCAGTCGCTTCCCTGGTGGCAGGGCCAAGGCCGCCGCCTGGGGAACGCCCACTGCTTTCCCTCGCCAGGGCTGGATGTGGCGTGTTGCCCTGCGCCGCGTGGCCCCTGCCTGGCAGTGCACTTCTCGGCTGGTCTTCTCCTCGGCCATACAGAACAAACCGTCAGAGAAGGAGACAACCCCCCTGCTGGTTGGGGTAAGCTTTCTGCCCCGAAAGAGGCAGCTACTAATCTCCGGCTTTGCTCCGCTTCTCCAATGATCTGGCATCACCCTGTTCTTCTTGTGCTACGAAAGAGGCGGCTAATGATCTCCGGCTCCGCTCTGCTTTTCCAACATCAAGCGCTGCCCTGTTCTGTGTCAGGCCCAGCAAGTCCAAGCAGCCGGTGCACAGAACAGGGCGGCACCGGATGTTGGAGAAGCAGAGCGGAGCTGGAGATCATTAGCTGCCTCTTTCGCAGCACAAGAAGCCTCCCCCAACTGGCCAGCTGCTCTCCTCCTTCTCTGCCTGTTTGTTCTGTATGGCCGAGGAGGAGGAGACCAGCCGGCTGGTTGAGGGAAGCTTTCTGCCCCAAAAGAGGCAGCTACTAATCTCCGGCTTTGCTCCGCTTCTCCAGTCGTCCAGCACCACCCTGTTCTATGCACCAGCTGCTCGGACTTGCTGGGCCTGACACATAGAACAGAGCATGCTGCAGGCATCTCGTGACAAGCCCCAGGACATGTGGTCATCTGCTGGCTAGCTGGGCTGGAAGAGGCACGTTCTCCAGGAGAAGGAAGAAAGTGTGCTCCAGGAGGGCGGGTGCCGGGCAAGTGGTCAGATGTTCCGGGACCACTTATTGGTCAACTTTAAGAGTGGCCCCATGGAAGAAGCTGAGCAAATGTAGTGGCAGCAGGAGTGATGGGGCATGTGTTTCCCTCCACAAGGAGTATGAAGGGAGGCAGACACCACACCTCTCAGGAAAAAAGTAGGTGCCAAAGCCCTGGCTGTCACCTGGGAGGGGACCATGGAGGGACCCATCACATGCCCTTGTTGCCTCCCTTCATGCTCCTTGTGCATGCTGGGAGCACCTAACTGGAGCAAAAGAGAGCGAAGTTTAATGCTTTTTTCTGTTTATGTTTGATATGTACTGTTAACAAATGCAGTTTTTTATATGTATCGTATCTTGTGCTAACCCGGCCCGTCTGTCAAATTTTAAAAGTCAATGCGGCCCCTGAGCCAAAAAGTTTGCCCACCCCTGCCGTATAGCAATAACATATAACTTCTTCTTTCCTACTTAGTGATATGTGGCAATAACTTTCCTTGCTACACAGACTAACCAAATATATTGTTCTTATTGGTGAAGGGGTGGGATGAGACTGTTTTGCGAGTACTCATTTGCTGATGAATAGCGATCTATGCACTTTTCCAGCTCCCTCCTAAAATACAGACATCTAGATGAAGAAGCTAAGTAATCTCATCTATGAATAATCTCATATACAGTACATACAGTACCAGGGCTAAAGAAAACAATAAATGATATTCAAAGGGTTTAAATGAATTATTTTTATGATCATGGATATTGGGAAATCTTACACCATTTCGGAGCTCCATAATGACTCAATAGGCTTCAATTCTAAGTCCTCTTCCCATAGTTTTTAAACATTATTTTCCTGAGAATTGTTATATTTGAAATACATGTTTTATGGAATATAGGATAATTGATATTATTTTGATACCATTTTTCAAATACTTTACTAACATTTATAAACCTAAGAAGGCCCCTTGTTTTATTTGAGAACAGTTTGGAACATGTGAGAAAGATAATCTTGAATTATCTTATTAATAATAATGTCTCCAGTCCAATCCCAGTTTAGATCACACTATACATTTAAAACTAGGAGAAATGGGAGATGAGTAATACTGGAGGCTAGAAATAGAAGGCTTTTCTAAAATAGAAACATTGGAGTAGTTTTAAACATATGTTGTAATAGTCGACAATTTATTCCTTAATATCAGGGAAGGATATTATTTCTAAGATTGCACTTATTTGCATTTATTTATATATACTAATTTTACATTGCCTTGCAAGAAATAGCAATTAGCAGTAAATTGGAAGGAGTCTGGTAACACTTTTTCAGACTAACAATTTTTATTATTTGTGAACTATATACCTCTTCATTAGAGCATAAAGAAGTTGAAGCAATATAAATTGGAATGAGGAGTAAGAATGTTTATGCAGAATAAATTACATGAAACAGATTGCAAAACCTCATCAAGTAGCAATATGTTCATGTATGTTAAGACCTTCTAAAATGGCCTGAAACTTTTTGATGTAGGTGAGTTCCACAACCTCTTGCTAAACAGTGTTGGTGTAGTTCAATTGTTTCAAAAACAGCTATCTTGAAATCTATAATCAAGTGTCATGGAAAGTTAAAATGTTCTGATATTGTCTTTTCCAAGTCCTGATGTCCAACTCCCTGAAACAAATACAGATTTTTACTTTCACTGATATTTATATTAACTGCGCCATCACAGGGCCCAACAATTTCATAAACAAAATTAGAGTGTCTTCACATGCTTTTCCTTTAAATTATTGTATGCCACCATCTGCCAACAATGTTCTTCTTGATTCTAAGTTGAACAAACAGACCAGACTTTGTACAAATAATTAATGAACACAGATTTGACATCATGCATATAAAATTCTTCCTGTTTCCAATATTTATGGATTATATTTATTTTAATTTCAGTCTCCAAAATCATTAAAAAATATTTTGAAAATGAGTTTCATATTTCAAATAGTTCTAGCTTTGGTTATGATGCATGAAATTGACATTGCTGTATTATAATAGTCTATAATGTAAGTTTTACTTTGCTAATCTGGTCGCCTTTGAAAGGTGTATTACTTTGCTAATCTGGTCGCCTTTGAAAGGGATATGATAATTTAAATCAGGCCTGCAAACATTGAGCAATAAACTGTACATTGTGGAATACGGAAAAAAGAAGAAAGCAAATATTCATTAATTGCCATGAATGTTCCAAATTGTAAGGTATGAATAGGTAATGTGCAATCTTGGGCTGCAGGTGGCCCTTGCCTAATTTCAGGTGATTTTCATTCTAATATCAATTCTGGCATGAAAAATTGGAAATGAATTTTGCATAGGAATCAGACAAAGGGGGCTTACATACATGCATATCCATCTTGATGTATCTTTCTGGAATTTGCAACATTCCATGCAAGGTATGGAAAGTATAAGAAACAGTAACCAAAAGAAATTAAAGGAAGGAGATAAAAGAAAAAGAAATCTGGCCAAAATTAATTCAAACCAACATCATTTATTAAACCTCAGTATCCTTTTATCCTTCCAACCATTCTTGAATCTTCGTATATATGACCCTTGGATTTGTGTAGTGTAGTGTAGTGTAGCCATCTTATCAGTTGTCCATTTCCCTGAGAGATCCAATCCTGCTGACAGCAACATTTTAAGGGACTTCTATGAGTTTCATGGAGATACGGCCACTTTTTAAAGTGCTGTATGGTTAAAAGCCTGGGATTTGTGAGATAATCTACTCTAGGTAAATATCTGGGTAGATCAAGAAGAAAAAACATATTAAGAGTCACTCCTCCAAAAGAATGTGACATCATGAATCCTAGGCATTCCTTTATATGAGCCATTTCAACGTTGTCCCCTTTTTCTGGAACAAACTCCATTGAAGCATAAGCTTCCCTGCTATATTTCCAAAAAATAGTCAAGATCTGGTTGTTTTAGAGGGCTTTGTAGAATGGAATGGAGGATTAATTTTAACTCTTGAGGACATTGGTACTGTTGATTGAAGGATGATCAAAGCTTGTTAATTACTCAGATTTTTTAGATTGGAGCAGCACAGCAATCTGAGTAAGTAAATGCAACATACATACTTCTGTGGCATTCTGCAACATTATTCCTCCATTTCAAGCAGTTTCACATTTCTTTATTTATATCCACTTTTCATTCTATGGTGGTTTAATACCTTTTTGTACAGGACTTTTATTTGTCTTCTTGTTATCATTTTATTTCATTATTATTTCCTTCATTTTTTTCCATTCTTTTCCATGTCAATTGTTTCTAAAATAATGGATTCACCACCTTTGATTATACTTGTATCATTCACTGATTATCAGAGTCTTTTATCACAAGCAATCACATCAGTTATGTCTTTTAATTCTTTCTTTTAGAAAGTACATTAGAAGGAAAAGAAACAAAAAATACCAAAGGTTAGGTAGAGATAGCATAGGCAGGTCTAGTCATAAAGCTATAATCCCAAATTTCTCAACTGTTTACTGGTAGCTTTGGCCTGCTTTCTTTTGCCAGAACTTCTGACAAGCTTAGATATCATGATCAGAGCATACAAATTAATCCTGGCTGAGTTAGCAGGACAGGAATTCAATATGATTCCTGTAACAGATGTAGCATGATAATAAAATTATAGGGTGACATTCACAACTAATTTGATATTAGTGGATTAAGTTTCTTGAAATAGAACAACCTCTTTTAACTTGAGTTGATATATATCAGGTTGTTTGGAAATGACTGCTGAGGAAAGCTCATTTTAATAAATTAATACACTATTAAACCTTAAATGTGGTTTTTATATTACTCTAGAATTTTTAAATGATCCAAATTAATAAAATATGAATATCTAGAATAAAATGAAGAAATAGATAAAAGATACAAGAAAGAGTAAAAGTGTAGGCAGAAAAAGAAAAGATATATTAACTTCCGCTCTACACAGCAGTTACAAGCAAATTCATTCTCTCTTCCCTTCCTCCTAAATTTACCACATAGTTTTCTTTTTTCTATATTCAACCCTTTTTAATCAGCAAACTCATAAATTACGATTTCTTTTTTTTCTATTTTCAGCAAAAGTGTGTATGAGATTTCTAGTCTTTTAGAACAGGGGTCCCCAGTCCCCAGGCTATGGTCCACTACCAGGCCTTGAGTCTTTTGTAACTGGGCCACACAAGTGCAGGTGAGCGTGCTCCATTTGTGTGATACTTGTGCAAATGGAGTTGTGTGCCCATGCACGTTTGACCATCTCCTCTCCTGCCCCCCTGGCCAGTCCACAAAGCAGGAAAAGTTGGGGAACTCTGTTTTAGCAAAGTACCTGGCATATCCCTGACCAAACGTCAATTATGCCATTTCTGCGAGTGTTCCATTCTTCCAAAGTGGGTATATCAGTACTTTTATATCTTTCTGCATGTCTTGATGCAGTTACCATTTACAAAATCAGTCTTTCATAAGTCCTATTTAATAGGCTATTCATAAGTCCAAGTATTACACTGGAATTGTTGATATTTCTTTCAGTAGTGCGATTTAAATTCTTTTCCATGCAGAAATATCTTGCTTTTATTTGTAAGCAATGGAAATGTGCAGATTAAATATGCAGTTATTCCTAGTTTAAAAAGATTTTTCTACATTCCATAGAGAAGAAGTGTAACTTGAACTATAGCATTGGAAAAGTATACCTATCTTATTCTTGTTATTTTATTATTATAACATTAAACAGATTATTGTAAGTTACTATATCCAATTATCTGCTGGAGTATATGGTCCCCATCTTGTCTCCTTTGGGTGAACTTTTAAAAACTTTAAAAACATTTTCCCCAAGCCTTGTGTTAGAATGATTGGGCAAGAAGAATTTCTAGAAAAACCTAAGTATTTGTCTAAAATAGTTTTTCTTTCTTATTTTTTATAATCAAATACTGAAAATAAAAAGACAAAGATATATACAGATGCAAAGACAGTAATAATATTGCAGTCAAAAAACTTCATAAGAAATACAAGAGGAATTATTCCCAGCCATCCAGCCATTCAGTCATATTCTAAGAAAACGCAATCCAGCATCTTTATCCAATTGCATAAAGTTTATGTGCTGCTTTGCCATTATTCCTGGCCCTTTGGCTTTTTCCTTGTAAAACACAACAAAAACAAAACAAATCTGATTATTAAAAATGCATAACAGCCGCTGTTGTGGCCCGCCGGCAGCTGACGGAGCTGGCAGCAAAGTCAGACAATAGGAGGTTAGGGAGGAACCTGGGCTGGGTCTGGAGGATGAGGAAAATCCAGAGGAGGGCACTGCATCAGGGGCTGAATAAGGCCAGGGCAGGCTGGCAGTCAGCAGCTGTCTTCGGGTTCAGACAGCAGTGATCCGGGGAAGCTTATGGAATCCATTCCTAGCCTGTACATGTGTAGAAGATAGCAGAAGACAAGAACAATTGAGAAAGCAGGGTCGACTCAGGAGTAAGGCCACACCTCGGAGATGATTGGCCCATAGGACATAAAAGAGTAGCGAATGGGATGTGAGCTTCTGCAGGAAGCAATTAGTTCATTTGGTCAGTTCAAGCTTTGAAAAGTGCTTTTTGACTCTGTGTCTAGTTTGGCCTTTCCCTGCTTCTGGCAATTAGTTCTCTGACCGCATTCCAAGTGTGTTAAGGTGGGTGTTTATAAACATTTCCCTGAAAGACTGTTTGTGAAGCCTGGCTGTGAATTGCATTCCTAACAGACAGGAAGCAACAGGTGAAGCTCGGCAGAATCACATCTGATACCTGTACAATTAGCACAGTCCCCACAAGGTTGTGTGCTTTCTCCACTTCTCTTCTCACAGGAGGTTGCACAACTTGCCTCATGGTGTAACCAGAACAATCTGGAACTGAGCATACCCAAAACTGTAGAAATGGTGGTACACTTTAGAAGAAACCCTCCCATACTACCACCTCTTGCAATACTAGACAACACAGTATCAATAGTAGAGACATTCAAATTTCTAGGTTCTATTATATCACATGACCTAAAATGGACATCTAACATCAAAAATGTCATCAAAAAAGCACAACAAAGAATGTTCTTTATGTGCCAACTCAGAAAGCTCAAACTGCCCAAGGAACTGCTTATACAGTTCTATAGAGGAATTACTGAATCTATCATCTGCACCTCTAAAACTGTCTGGCTTGGTTCTGCAACCCAACAGGACAGACACAGACTTCAGAGGATAATTAGGACTGCAGAAAAAACAATTACTACTAACCTGCTTTCCATTGAGGATCCTTATACTGCATGAGTCAAAAAGAGGGCTATGAAAATATTTACAGACTCCTCACATCCTGGACATAAACTTTTTCAACTCCTACCCTCAAAACAATACTATAGAGCATTGCACACCAGAACAACTAGACACAAGGACAGTTTTTCCCCGAATGCCATCACTCTGCTAAACAAATAATTCCCTCAACACTGTCCAATTATTTACAAAGTCTGCACTACTATTACTATTAATCTTCTCATCACTCCTTATTGTCCATCCCCTCCCACTTATGACTGTATGACTAACTTTGTTGCTTGTATCCTTACGATTTATATTGACTGTTTCCTAGTATGATTTGATTGCTTATTGTACCCTGTGACTATTATTAAGTGTTGTACTTATGATTCTTGACTCTTGATGAATGTATCTTTTCTTTTATGTACACCAAGAGCATTTGCACCAAGACAAATTCCTTGTGTGTCCAATCACACTTGGCGAATAAATAATTCTATTCTATTCTGAATGAACATAATTCACAGCTGTGGAAATAAAAGAGGCTTTGTCAGGATTAAGATTGTGTTTTATGCATTCTAAGGAAGCCTAGGTCAGAACAGATGCTTTAAAAAATGAAAAAATACAAAAACACAACAGAAAAAATTCAAAACATAAAGTGTAATATGCTGTTACAACAGTAAACAGGCACAGTTCTCTAAGTATTTATATAATATAAATATTACATACATGCACACATGCATATTCTAATATATTTTTAGAACTATCACTCTTTTTTGACATACTATATTTTGTATAAATGAGTCTAATATTTCATTTTACATGTCCACACAAAATCTATGTCTATAGGCAATCTTCTATAGGTGGCAAATATGATCAGATCTTCAATCCGTTGAGTGAATAAGATGATACGCTTATCTTTTCAATGCAGGAATATCACTTTTTTAGCCATAGTGTGTGTGTGTGGGGAATCCATTTGTGTTGTCTCATTATCAATTTCCCTAGGTTAATGTCTAAGGCCAGTATGCAGTTCAAGAGAATATTGTCATTCTTTGACAATTTTAGCTCTTGTCACACAGTCATGTTTTTATGGTCCACTACATACTAAAAAGCAGAGACATCACCCTGCCTACAGAAGTGCATATAATCAAGGCTATGATTTTCCCAGTTGTAATGTATGGCTGTGAAAGCTGGACCATAAAAAAGGCTGATTGTGAAATAATTGAGGCCTTTGAACTATGGTGCTAGAGAAGACTCCTGTCATGCTCCTGGTGGAGACTAACTCTGAAGGAGAGGAGGAACAGCCAACAGGGAGTGGAAGTGTGGTTTTGGAGGTTGTGGAGGAGGTTGGGGAAGGATAGAGGCTGGCTGGGCAGTCAGAGGAGGACCCAGGCCCATCCCCTCTCCATCCTAGGGCATGCAGGGAGGACAAGATAAGGGAGAGACATGGTCTATGGGGGAGAAGAGGGCATTGATCCTCTTCATGGGCTGCAGCTCTGACAACTGGATAAGACGACAGACATGCGTACAGGTGAATGCTGGAAACAAAGCATGGAAATATCTCTAGTTTATTGTTCCTCTCTGAGTTTGGCATCCTGCCCAGTGTGCTGATATCTGTAGATGTCTTCCAGCCCTTATCTTGCTTGGTTTGTGTTGTTTTTACTCTTTATAATTTAAATGGCATTTCCTCCTTTTTGTAACTGCTTGTGTGAGAGTTTTTTTGTCTCCAGTCAAGGATATTTGGAGCTTGGAAGCAAAGTGAAGGAATAAAAGGGACTTTACCTGTTTCTTGTGACTGTGTTTCTTTTGTATCCCGCCCTGGGTCATCACAACTCCTGTGAGTCCCTTGGACTGCAAGGTGATCAAACACTGAGAGCATTTGCACCAAGACAATGGTGTGTCCTAGGGAGCCATTGGATTTTTTGTATACCAAGACATCTAGGAAGACAAGTTGGTTGTTAGCTTCTGTTTCCATGGTGAATTGTATTTTGGGGTGTAGGCTGTTGAGGTGTGTGAGGAAGTTGTTCAGTTTTTCTTTCCTGTGTGGCCAGATTATGAAGGAGTCATCTACGTATCTGAGCTAGGACACACCATCTACCAGAAGAAAACACATACAAACCGCTATCTGCACGCACTCTCACACCACCACCCAGCACAGATCAATTCCGTAGCCGAGACACTCATCTCCAGAACAAAATGCTTAGCCGACGAACAACACCTAGAGACCAAACTACACACTCTCACCGGCGTGCTGACAGCTAATGGATTCCAAAGAAAGAAGATCACCCACCTAATCCAAAAAGAAACCCCAACCAAAATGCAAGACAGAGAACAAGAGAATGGCAAAACCCTCCTCCCATATATAAAAGGCACTACAGAGCCTTGGATAAATAAATAAAGTGCAGTGTGCTTTCTTACATATACCCCACTCGCTAGCCTTTTTCTAAATTTCAATTCTAGTAATATTTTTATTTTTGTCTTTTATTTTAAAGGGAAAGCCTCAGGGTTTTTTCTTTATTTTTCTTTTCTTTTTTGTTGGGACTTTTTTGCTTTTTCTATCTATGTTTTTGGACCACTTTGTTGTTGTTGTTTTTTGATTATTGAGACTTTTCAACTGGATTAAGGTGTGAAGAATCTGGGAACTTTTTGTTTTTTTTCTTTTTTCTTTTCTTTTTGCTCTTAATATTATTATTTTTGGATTTGTTTTTCTTTCTATTTTTTTCCTTTTTTATGGTGGACTATTTTGTAATTGGATTAGGGTCTAGAAGAACCTGAAAATCTTTCTTCTTCCTTTTTTGCTGTTTCTTCTTTGGTTTCGTGTCTTTTACTATTGGAATTTTCCATTTTGGATTATAATTGGCTGCTCTACCAGTTGGATTAAAAGTCAAGAAGAATTTGAAGCTTTGGAAGCGTTGAAATGAGCAGGAAACCAATATCATCTGGCATTTCTGCTTCTACCTCTGCTTCCCCACCAGCTGGAGGACAACGTTTAATTCAGACAATGTTGAAGCAAGATAAGGAACAAGAAAGAGTAACTTTACAGATGATTATGCAAGGAATCCAAGATCTCAAGACAAAATCAGACATCATTGAACAAAGAACAGAAAATATTGAACAAAGAACAGAAAATATTGAACAAAGAATAGAGAAGACTGATGAAAAAGTGGAAAACATTAAACAAATGATGGTTAAGTATGAGGAGAGATTCCAAAAAATCGAGGAAGAAGGAAAACAAAGAGAGAAGAAGATTGGAAATATTGACAGTAGATTAACAGCGGTTGAACAAGAAAAAGGAGGGATGTTGAGGTGGGAGATGGAAAGGTCAGAATTTTACCTCAAATTTCAAAATATAGAAGAGGAAAAAGGAGAAAACTTGGCAGCGGTAATGACAGAAATTTTGGCAGATGCTTTGGAAATTACAGAGGAAAAGATGATGGATGGAATAGATGAGATATATCAAGTCTATACAAGGTATGCGATGAGAAATAAATTACCCAAGGAAGTCCATATTAGATTTACTAAAAAATCCATTAAAACGCAAATATTACAAGTGGTAAGAGAGAAAACATTGAAATACAAAGGTAAAGAGGTTGTGGTTTTAAAACAAATACCCAGAAGAGTGAGAGAGATGAGAAGAGAATATCGATTTCTGACTAAAATGCTATTGAAAAACGAAGTGAATTATAGATGGCTGATTCCAGAAGGACTAATGTTTAGGTGGCAAGAGCAGAGATATAGAATTGATTCAATTGAGAAAGCAAAACTTTTCCATGCAGAATTTTTTGGAGGAAGAAGAGAGGAAGCAGAGATAGAGGTCTCATTAATTGAGTTTCAAGAGGAACAACTGGAGACTGAAAAAGAGAAAGGAGCAGTAGGGGGACAGATGGATAGCAAAGAACAGCGTGAAGTGAGATCCACGAGAGCGGTTAGACCTAAATATAAAGCATAATCATGGAAGAAAAAAAACTGATTACAATGAATATAAATGGGCTTAATTCAGCTGTTAAAAGAAGGAAAACTTTTCATAAATTAGAGAAATTAAAATTTGATATAATTTGTTTACAAGAAGTTCATATTAAAAAACAACATGAACAATTGTTATTACAGCCAAAATTGGGGAAAATATTTACTTCTTTGACTCAATATAAGAAAAGAGGAGTGGTTCTATACATTAAAGAGGCTATCCCAGCAAAATTGATTTACACGGATGAAGATGGAAGAGTATTAATGGTAGAAATAATGGACAATAATATAAAAATACTCTTGATTGCAATTTATGCTCCGAATGATAAACAAGAAGAATTTTATAAAAAGCTACACATGAAAATAATTGGACTGGACTATGTTAATATAATTATGATGGGAGATTTTAATGGAATTGTGGACAATAAATTGGACTATATAGCAACAACAACAAAGCAAAATAGAAAGGCTCTCCCAAGGTCTTTTTTTAAAATGACAGATGAATTAACTTTAAAAGATATTTGGAGAGAAAGAAATGTTAAAGCTAAACAATATACTTTTTATTCAAATAGACATTTATCATGGTCCAGATTAGATATGATTTGGATCTCAACAGAATTAATATCCAATATTAAAGAAACAAATATTGAAACAAGTACTTGGGCAGATCATAGCCCAATGACAATTAAATGGAAGGGACAAAAAAAAAGATCGAGATGGACATTAAACAATACTATTTTAAAGGAGAAAGATTTTATACAAGGAATTGGCTTTTTTCTTCAGAGAAAATAAAAAAGAAGATACTTCAACGCAGAATGTGTGGGATACAATGAAGGCATACGCTAGAGGTTTGATAATAGATTATACAAGAAAAAAGAATATTAGGAAAAGGCAAGCTTCTAAGGCCTTGGAAGATGAGTATAAAATTCTTGAAAAAGAATTACAGAAAATGCCACAGAAAAAGGATATTAAATTGAAGCTGGATGTAATTAAACATAAAATGGAATTAATAGAGAAAGAAGAACTGGCACAGAAAATCAGAAACTCTAAACAGAATTATTTTGAAGATGCAAATAAACCAGGTAGATGGCTAGCATATAAATTGAGAAAAGAGAAGGAATCAAGAAAAATATTGAAGTTAATAGATGAACAAGGCCAAGTTTGTTATGGGAATAAGGAGAAAAAAGAAATTATTCGAGATTTTTATGGGCAACTATATAAACAAGAGAATATTGATGAGGAAAAAGTCAAACAGTATTTACAGGAAGCTAATTTACCAAAGATATCTAAAGAGACTGAAGAAATGCTAGAAAGCAATATAACAATGATGGAATTAAATGAAGCATTTAAGAGACAAAATAATGGGAAAGCACCGGGTCCAGATGGGCTTTCAGCAGAATTCTATAAAACATTTCAAGAATCATTGAGCATTCAATTGTTAGAAGTTATGAATGAAGTTATGTTAAAAAAGATGATACCTAAAACATGGCCAGAGGCTTATATTACACTTATACCGAAGGAAGAGACTGACCCACTGCAAATTAAGAATTATAGACCTATTTCTTTATTGAATGCAGACTATAAAATCTTTGCTTCAATCTTAGCAGAAAGACTTAAAAAATATTTAAATAATTTTATTCACCCAGATCAAAATGGATTTCTGCCAAAGAGACAAATTAGAGACAATATGAGAGTAATCTTGGACACTTTGGAATACGATGAGGCTCATCCTGAAAAGCAAATGGCTTTGATATTCCTAGATGCTCAAAAAGCATTTGACAACGTGAACTGGAGATTTATGTTATTATTATTGGAGCAGATGGGTTTTGCTAAAAAATTTATTCAAGCAATAGAAGCCATATATAATAAACAGACAGCAAGGGTAATGATGGAGGGGGAACTTACAGATTTTATTAATATAAGGAAAGGTACAAGACAAGGATGCCCCCTATCTCCTTTGCTATTTGTGTTGACCTTGGAAGTGTTGAATAGAAATATTAGGGATGATAAAAGCATAAAAGGAATGAAAATTAAGAAGGAAGAATTTAAGCTACAAGCTTTTGCTGATGATTTAGCTTTTATTTTGGAAGACCCGCTAGAAACAGCTCCAAAGTTATTGGAAAGGATAGAGATATATGGAGAGGTGGCTGGTTTGAAAATAAATAAAGATAAAACAAAGATTTTGACAAAGAATATGCTATTGAGACAGAGAGAAGAACTGGCAGATCTTTTGAAAATTCAAGTTACAAATAAGGTTAAGTATCTGGGGATATATTTGACAACAAGATGTAGCACATTAAAGGAGAATAATTATATTAAACTTAAACAACAGATAACTACAGATTTGAAGAAGTGGGAAAACTTGCAATTGTCATTAATAGGGAGAATTTCAACAATTAAGATGAATATTTTACCTAGAATTTTATTTTTGTTCCAAACAATACCAATTAGGCTTGGAAAAGACTATTTTGAAGATTTAAATAAAATCATGTTGAAGTTTATATGGCAAGGTAAAAAAGCGAGAATAAAGCTAAAGCTTTTGCAAGATGCTAGAATTAGAGGAGGTTTTGGCCTGCCTAATTGGGAATTGTATTATCAAGCTGCAAGTTTGATGTGGGTCAAAGAATGGATAACATTAAGGAAACATAGGTTGTTGACATTAGAAGGGCATGATTTGCTGTTGGGCTGGCATGCTTTTTTATGGTATAAGGGAACTAAAACACAGGGTTATTTTAGAAGACATTATGTACGGGAGTCTTTGTGGTTAAATTGGGAGAAGATAAAAAGACAATGTTATTTGAAAATTCCAGTTTGGTTATCGACCATTGAAGCATTTTCCTATCCTATAATCTACAAGAAGGAACAAACAGTTAGATATGGGGAACTTTTGGATGAAAAGGGTGAACTTAAATCGATCCAAAACTTAGAGGAACAAGGTATAAGGATGAATTGGTTTTCATATGCACAAATACATTCAAGGTATGATGAAGATTCTAAAACGGAGGGATTTTATGATAAGCAGACTGATTTAGATAAGATCTTGATGGGTACTGATGAGAAAGTGATTAAAAAATTATATGGTTATTTACTGGGAATGAAATTAGAGGAAGAACAAGTCAAAGAAACTATGATTGTTTAGGGGAAGAATTTTGGATATGGGATTGATTTAGAGAAATGGCAGAAATTGTGGTCTCAAAATTATAAAATGACAATGTCAACAGCATATAAAGAAAACTTGTATAAGATGTTTTACAGGTGGCACTTTCCTCCGACAAGAATAGCAAGAATGTTTAAGAATAAATCTGAAAAATGCTGGAAATGTCATCAGATACCCGGCTCGTATTACCATATGTGGTGGACTTGTGAGGATGCTAGAAAATATTGGACTATAATTAGCATGTGGTTGGAAAAAATGACAAAGAAACATATAGACTTGAAACCAGAGATTTTCTTATTGGGAATTTTACCTGATATATATAGTAAAGATTTGAAATACCTGATTGTAAATGTATTAACAGCGGCCAGGATTGTATTTGCTAAAAATTGGAAGAATGAGAAAATACCATTACAGGAAGAAATTATTAAGAAAATATTGGAATGTGCTGAGATGAGTAGATTGACATTTGAAATCAGAGAGCAAGAGGATAAACAATTTTATGAAATTTGGGATCTTTTTTTATAAATGGCTAGATGATAAAATACGATAATAGAATATTTTAGATAGTAAGAAATATCTCTATCTTGCTATTTTGCTATTATTTTGTTATTTGATATTATATTTATAAAGGTTTTTTTTTAGGATTGATTTGGTATGATTATATGATTTGTTGAATAATTTGGTTAAAGTATTGTTAGCTCATAAAGCATAAATGATTAAAAGTATAGTCAAAAATTTCTTTTTTTTTTGTTTAGTGATTATAGGATATATAAGTTTGGATTGATAATATGAATTGTTATGTAACATAATTGTAACTGGGACTACAGAATGAATGCACAAAAATGATGAACCAACTGCCACACTGGATGTAAATATGAGAGTTGAATGTTTTAATGTTTTGTTTGTTTTGTCTGTTTGTAGAAAATTAATAAAATTTTCTTTCAAAAAAAAAAAAAAAAGGCACTACAGACAAAATCAGCAAGATCCTCCAAAAACACAACATTAAGACAGCATTCTGCACAAACAGAAAGATATCCACCATTCTAAGAAACCCTAAGGACAAAATCGAGTTAGAAAATCAAGGAGTATACGAAATCCCTTGCACTGCCTGCCCCACCACATACATTGGACAAACTAACAGAAGAATAAGTGCACGCATTGAAGAACATAAGAACTCAATCAAAAAGGAAGAACCGACCTCTTCCCTGGTCCAACACCTCAAAGCCAAAGGACATGAGATTGACATTAAAAATACCAGAACTATCGCCAAAACCGAACACTTCAGCAGCAGAATAATCAGAGAAGTCATAGAGATAAGAAAAATGCTCACACAGCATGAATAAACAAGATGATACCTCCCGCCTCCCAGCCATTTGGAAACCCGCCCTCATGAACAGACGAGTACCTAACATGAAGAATGACACCAGACCCACACCCCTGAGAGCCACACAAGATGCCACCACCACACTTCCACGTAGAAAGCAGACTCACACCCACACAGAAGATGAGACACGACCACGGACCAGAAGCCGCACTGCAGCTGCATCACTACCCACTTCAAACCCCTCTGAGCCACACATGAAGCGAACTGATGCCCACCATGAAGATACAGCATGACCACGAACTCGAAGCCAAACAGCAAGATCACAGCTTACCAGCTCAAATCCCCCAGCAACTAAGACTAACCTGAGCACAACCAAGCCCCCACCCAAACAGAACATGCCTCCAGCCAATCAGAACACAGCCAACCCCCCAACCAATGAGAACACCCCCCCACCCAATCAGAACACAGCCAAGCCCCCACCCAATCAAGTCACACCCCCACTAGCAGTTAAAAGGAAGAAGCAGCTGCAAGCTCACATCACTCTGAGAAGCACAGAGCTGAAGACCATGCCTGAAGATGATGAATGAGACTTCATCGAAACGTTGCCTAGATACTTCCAATCTTACGCGGGAGAAAACCCGAATAACCAAAGATAGATAGATAGATAGATAGATAGATAGATAGATAGATAGATAGATAGATATTTGGTTATTTGGGTTTTCTCCCGCGTTAGATTGGAAGTATCGAGGCAACATTTCGATGAAGTCTCATTCATCATCTTCAGGTTTGTGTCTTCGGCTCTGTGCTTTTCAGAGTAATGCAGGAGAAAACCCGAATAACCAAAGATCCACATACAAATACCCACAAGAATCTCAGAAAACACACACACACACACACACATATGATTTAGAATTTGGATTTAAAATAATACAGTGATAATATTTTATATATAAGTACTTCTACTCCAGTAACCAGTTTAGAGCAGGGCTATCCAGCAGATAGATAGATTAAGTAATTAGATACCGGTCAATCCTCATACAGAGATTCTATCACTGAATGTTAATTTGGGATAATATAATTAATATAGTACAACAACAGAAACAAATCTTAAATGACTTCCACAACTACAACAGCTTCACCCGTGGCACAAAAAACCATAGAAGAAACATTACCAGTGGAGAAATAAGCTAACATCTTGAATGCCAACATCCAATCAATTTTGCTGACTTTACAGGAATCAATGACGAAGCTGCAGGAAACGAGAGCAGATATAAATGAGCTAAAAGAGGAGATGGGGAAATTAAAAACAGAAATGAAATATATAATAATACACATTTTGATAGCAGCCAGATTGGCTTTTGCACAATGTTGGAAGCAACCTCATGTTCCATCAGAGGAGATGATCATTTAAAAAATTTCAAGTTGTGCAGAAATGGACAAATTAACTTTGGAACTAAAAAATAAAGACACTTCAATTTACTACAACAGCTAGAACTGCTGGTACAAATGGATAGACCAAAGATAGACTTCACATTAAAAGGCAAAAGAGGATAGGATAAATCCATAGTAGTGATACACAGATATATGTAAGGATTAAGTGTGTGTATATGGCATAAAATAAGGATAAAAAAGAGGTCTTACAAACTGTTGAAGATGAGAATGTTTTTAATTGTTTTCTATTGTTTTCTTTCTATTTTCTTCTCCCTTTCTTCTTTTTCTCTCTTTCATTTATGTATGTGTTGTTGGTTTGTTTTAATTGTAAAATCAATAAAATTTATTTAAAAAAAATAGCAAGGAAGAAAACATAGTTGGCTTAGAAAACTGAAACTAGAAATATTAAGGAAGAAAACATAAAGTAATTGGCCCAGGAAACAGAAATAAAGCAAGAGAATGGCTAAATAATTTTTTCCAATCCAATGATTTTTTTATTTCTACCATAACATAGTCTTTAAACCAGGGGTCCCCAACCATCAGGCCGCGGACCGGTCCCGGTCCGTGGAACATTTCCTACCGGGCCGCCGGTTTGCTGGGCGCCGCCATCTTGTTTGATGAGAAAGTGCTTCCGGATGAGCTTTTCCGCTTGGAAAGCGGCGTTTGGGTCCTGAAGGAATCCTCGCGCCTTAGTTTCATTGAAGGAGGGGCTTCGAATGAAACTAAGGCATGAGGATTCTTTCAGCACCCAAGGCAAGGCGAGCTGAGTGACCATCCCAAAGCCGTCCTGAAGCGAAGCCCATCGACAAAGGTACAAAGGAGGAGTTGAAAGTTGCGGGAGAATCGGGGGACGGCAGGCTGGCCGGTCACTCGGCCCGCCTTGCCTTGTCATGCGTGCTGATGCCAGTACCGGGCCGCGGATCATTTTGTGATGCCGGTATCAGGCCATGGCACAAAAAAGGTTAGGGGCCACTGCTTTAAACAACCAAAACTAAGCTTATATGCATGGATGTGATTACTGTAAATGGAGTACCAGAAATTAAATTGATTATATTATTAACACAGGGAGTTGGAAGAGCTTAGTGCATGTATCTGTCTTTATGGCTCCTGAATGACTTCTCCAACATCATCTCCATGGCTCCCTTTACTAGCAAAGTCCTTGGTTAACTCAGTTCATATCAGTTCTCTTTTAAAAATAAGAAAGAAATAAGTTTTGAAAGTTTATGATACATACTGATGTCTATCATTCAAAACAAGAGATGTTATTTTATTGGGGAAAAATCTGTGAAGTTTCTCAGTCATCTGGGTCATAGTTGTCTCAAATATGCTTTTTTCTTCAAAAGGCAACTTGACTGTTTTATTGGAGAAAGTGGTTTTTATTATCTTGTGTCTTCCCGTTTGTACTCTTCAGATATACTTCTATAATGTCTTAAAATTATTTATTTTTGGTGATGGATGAGACACAATTCAAAAAGAAACTGACAATTTTAAGCAGTATTTAAATATTCTTGGAAAAGTCTCTTTTTTCTGACAAGTTTAATACTATTTGTAATTGCCATCTCTAGCTGTCAGCTTCTCATATCAGCAGTCTCCCCATATAAGCAATAGAGGCCTTTTACCTGCAGCTGTTGGGCCTTTGTACTGCTGGTTTTAGAAATGTCAACAGGAACAATAGGAGCTCCATTTTTTTTTCTTTCTCTTTTTCCCATCTCCCTTACATCATTTCCCTCCTGATGCTTGGAAACCTGCTGGGTGCCCCTGGGAAAATTACATGTTCCAGGATCCCTGGTGCCTAGAAAGCTACTACAGCTGCCTTCTAAGAACAAGGAGGCAGAGATAGAGGGTGGGGGAAGACAGAGAGAAAAGAAAGCAGGAAGAAGATCTCTCTCCTTGAGAAAAACCAAAACCATATAAAAATAAAAGCAATTCATGTATCATATTTTTTCTAATGTCTCATATCATGTGTTAATTTCACATTCCAAAATTGTTGATTATAAAGTACATCATCAATTTTTTGTACTGCTGAGTGCTACTTCATCTAACTGAGTCCAGTTCTTTCATTGAAACTACAGTTAGAATTGCTTTATTCTGTCTCATCTCATTAATAATAACTGGAGAACTTCAACATTTTTTATTTTAAAGTAAGTGATCCATGGCAGCTTGAATTAATGATCTACTCTGGCTATTAGTCTACATGTTTGTTGTTATTGTCCTTGATATCCATCAGGTTTTTTTTCCCTTTTTGGAAAATAGCTGTACTTTCTAGATTATTATTTTTTTAAATCTTGATTAAATAGCTTGGAGATGATAATGTTTAGTAGCTTCATTTATTATAGCCGTGAAACAACCCCCTTTTAGCAATGTTAGAGGCTAGGCCAGGAAATTTCTATGGTAGCCGGAAAAAGAAATCAAATATGATGTTGCAATTCCTTTTCCAATTACCATAAAATTTTAGGAAATTATTTTCTGAAGGGAAATATTTAGTCTGGTAATAGCTTAAATGTTATAAAATGTTTTACTTAATTGAATTACATTGTTGCTTAAGCATTTAGTTCGTAAGGGCAATCATTCAGATGAATTCCTCCTGTTTGAATTGTGCTGCTCCAATGCTAAGGTTTGCTATGGTTTAGCTATGAGGTCAGGAAATGATATTTTTGCAAATCTATTGTGAGACAATTTTAGGATAGTAATTGGTGGGTTGTTCCCTTTCTATCCAGCATTACTTCCAATAAAAAACAACCTGCATTAATTTTCTGTAACATGCATAAGGCCTCTTCTATACTTTTCCTATTCTCTGTGGACCATTCAGATGGATGGATAGTTAGATGGATACACATATACATAGACACAGACTTACCAACGCAGGCAGGCAGGCAGGCAGGCAGGCAGGCAGGCAGGCAGACAGATAGACACATATACACACGCTGCTAAGGATGGAGTTCACACAGGGATCAACAGATGCTTTGTCCCATTCTTACATGAGTTCTTTTCTTTGACATAGGACTATAAAACCATCAATTTCCAGACAGACCAATAGTCTTGTGGCAAAACAACAACAACATAATCTGTCATTCAGAATAGAGTTCACACACAGATCACTAGCTGGCTTTCTTACTTAATGTAACTTTCTCATATACCCATTGATTTATCCTCTGGAATTTTGTTGTTATTATTGATTGTTGCCTGCTATGAACAAAACAAAACTCAGCTGACAGTTCTATTTTGTTCATGCCAGTTATCTAGTCTTTCTTGTAGTTCATGCCAAAATGAACATATAGTGTGGGACAATGCTCGGCAAGAAGACAAGAGATTTTATATTGCTATGATAATAAAGAATCAGCCTTCCAAGAAGTTTCACGAAAGGCAGATTGGTAGATTCCCGCCCCCACACACCATTTAAATAGTATTCTTGGATCAAGTTGGAGATTAAACTCTTCAGACTACATTATATTTTCTATATCTATGATTCTATAAGCAACAAACAATTTGAATTTTACTATTGGATGTAATGAGAGAAATACATTACTGCATCCAAACAAAGGCACAGACAGAACACATGAACCATGGAGATCCACTTCTTGCGTTCTGTTTTATTTTCTACTTTTGAGAGAATGTAGGTTTGATTCAGAAGGGGCAGAAGACTCCACGTTGTTGCATAATGATATCCAAGTCCTGGGAAAGTGGAAAACATAAGAACTCAAAACAATTATGCCTTGATTACATTACATGTTGGTTGACCTAGGGAGAGACTTTGATGGGCTTTCAATATTCTGTAACTATACCCTTGCCACATTAAAATCCATCCCAATACTCCCAGAAACTCCCATTGTTAGTTTTGCCTACCTCTATTTTGCTTTTTTGTAGTCATATTGTATTTTGTGGTTGATAGTTTGCCTGAGAAAACACATGTCCACTCAATCCTAAAACTGAATGAGGTATCTTGGGTTTGCCTGAAGTGGATGTTCCCAAAGGCTCTGAAAAGATTTGCAGCTTAAACAGAAAAAAGAGGGGAGAAATCCTACATTAATACAAATCACCTAAATATTTTTCCATATTCATTTAATCAAGTAATAACAACATAGCAAGTTGTGCATTAAAATTATGTCTTCTGGTTAAATATTATGAAATCTATCCCAAAGGAAAATATGTCATTTTTAATTAGTAGAAAAAATAGCTTTAAAAAATTATACAATTCAGTTTTTTTTCATGCTTATTCCCCCCCCCCTTTTTATTTATTTTGATATAATTTCTTAGTTAATTTGTTGGATAATACTGCTTTTAATTTTTATTTTGTGTATTTTTTCTGTACTTTTAAAAAATCCATTTTTAAAAAATAGACTTACAGCTTGACATAATTGGTACCTAATGAGGACACAAAAATAAATTGCTTACCATTGTTTTGAAACATTTATCTCTGTGGTGATGTATTGTGTTTTAATGAATGTAAATGTTTGTTCCAGGTGGGTTGAATGAGGAAAAATGGTTCTATTCATAAGTGATTGTCAACTAAGCACCTTCATAATCTATAGTTTAGTCGAATAGAGCATGCATCCTTTCATTTTGATCTCTGTTTGATGTTATGTTTTTTGTGTGAATGAATTATCATGGTTTGAAATAGACCTTTTAGTCTAATTCTTTTCCTAGTTCAGGAATCCATTACTATTGTCGTATCCGGAAAGAGGTTCAGAGTCGGTGACTTTCAGTAAAAGCTCTTTATTTTTAACAAGTGAACCGAACCGGCAAAAGGCAAAAAGCCTGCGGCTTTTATACCCTTTTGCCGCGGCGGCCGCGGCCAATGGCAGCGATTCAAGTCTCCCGCTCTTGGTTTGCACCAATCACGGGAGACTTCAATCGGGCCAATCGGCGCGGCTCGCCTGGCCAATCAGAAATCCCCGCGCCTTAGCCAATCAAGGCACGGGGATTTCGAGTAGTCCATTTTAATACATAACAACTATGTTGTCCCCAACAGATAACTATCCAGCCTCTCCTTAAATATAGCAAAGTGAGCCTGTTGCTTCCGAAAGCGGTCTTTTCCACTGTTGAACAACTCTTACTGTCTGGATTTTTTAAATGTTCAATCAGCATATACTTCTTTGTAATTAGAACCCATTCTTTCTTCCCCTGTCTCTGCAACAACCCTAAATAATTTTGTCCCATCCTCTCCAAGGCAATTGTTTGAATTACCTGCTGTTTTTGAACAAATTATACTTTTAATCCTTGTCTTCCACTGATACATTTTGACTCACCGGTTTTCAGTAATGCTTATGAAATCATATCTGCTTTCCTACTTTAAAAGGCTTCTAATTCTTCAAATGCTACATTCCTACACAGGCACCTGGCCTGATCTATTTCTTCTTATATTTTGGTACTTGTTATTGGGTCCCTTCATATCCTACATGTCCATTCCATTCCCAATTTCAGTTGTTGGCACTTTCTGAGCTCTCTTATTTATCCTCTACAGAGCCCAGTCTAAATTCTTTGGATCAGGGTTGCAAGACGCTTTCTAAACACATTTATTCCCAAGTCTAGTGAGATGCATCCCACCACTTGCCAGAAATCGCCTTATTTCAGAAACCCATACCATTCCCATTAGAACCATCTTTGCAGCCAGTTATTCATTTCCAGTATATATTTTTTCTCCTCCTGGACCATACCCTTTTAACAAGAAGGAATGAAGGAAATCTTCTGCTTCTCCATCTTCTTTCATGGTCTTCTGTTTTCAGACTTGGATTGGTCGTATTCCTTATTCCTATGTAGATTAATAAGGGGGAAAAAGGACATTGGACTAAGAGTTGAGAGTGTTTACATAGCATCGTGAATATGTATATGAGAATATCAATACACATTTCTGATAAACCATCAAACCAACAGATGGCTGCCCCTTTGTAAATAGAATCTTTCATAATATCAGCCCATTTGAATAGGAAATCATCTTCATAGAATATTGCATGTCTGATTGTGCTACAACTCTCCTCCTCCTCCTCCCCCACTTCCAAAAACCCTCTAGTGGGTCAGGGAAGTGTCTGAGCTGGTTCCAAATGTTATCTTGTTTCTCAGGGCTTAAGGAATAGTTCACCCTCTTTGCCTAGGTGCATGTTTCCATCAAGCCCATATTCCTGATCTTTTATATATGGCCGGTGCCTGTAGGTTTTATCTTTTAAGAGCAGAAACAGGATTGCTTTTCTTTGAAAATCTAGTACAATCCTCTTCCTCAATCACCCAGGGCTTGTGAAAACTTAGTTTCATCCAATTGTCCAGAAACTACTATAAAAACTTGGAATTCATTTTGAAGTTGCAAATAATAAGAATCCTCCTGGATAGATTTGTGTGATAGTTATCTTCTATTTTTCCATAAAGAGATTTCTTATATCTACTGGAAGTTTTTTTCGTGCAATTGTTTTGTACTTCATATGCACAATTTAAGAATTCCCAGGCTTGGATGGAGGGGGTGAAAACAGTTTTATTTCTAATTTCTTCACTATCTCAATCACTCTGCACTTGTAGTATTTACAGTGCTTATCTTCAGGGGAAAAAAAACAAAACAAATAAGGCACATTCCTTGTAAGCTTTGAGAGCACACATTCCTCTGTTGAACAATAAGTGCTTCCCTCTTGATCACTCTTGCAACTTTTATTTGCTTGCTTAATGAAGTTGCTCTTCGGATGCTCCTTCCTTTATGTGCCCCCTGAAATTTTCTCTGTTAGATCAGGATCAAACAATACTTGTCACACAAAGTTAGCAATCAGCAATGCAGTGTGGAATCAGCTGCAATTAGAAGCATCTCTATCTCCCTGGCTCTTCCTCTCTTCTCCTTCATCTATCTTCTTCAGTCTCCTTGATCAAACTACCAAATTCCCCTTTTGCATTTCCTGTTCACTCAGCAAACTTTAAATTACCCATGTTCATGTTTTAAGACATTTTAGCAAAGCTAACTTCAAAGTTTGTTTGGTTTGGTTTGTGCTTGGTTTAATCTCTTTGGGGAGTTGTGTCATCATGGTTGTCATCATCATCATCATCCTGCTAGATCCTGTAGATTTTCAGTGTGTACAATAATATAAGATTAAAATAAAACATTCACAATAAGAAAATTAACACGGGACTATCACTTTCTCTTAGCCCAACTTGTCTCACAAGGCTGTTACAGTGACAAAATAGTTCTTGTAGAGTGCTTATAAATAAGAAGATGCTAAATAAAAATATTAACACAAAACACATCACAGCATTTCACAGCTCACTTTATGTGGACTAGAATCCTTCATGCTATTTTTCAGAGTAGTGAATTGAATATATACTACATTCTCTACAAACAGAAACTAATGCTCCTCTATTTTGAAAATTAACCCTGAATATTTTAGGTAAAGCTTGTCCTTTATTTTATTTTATTTTATTTTATAGTTATATTAGATTTTATATAACATCCTTCAGAAAAAAATACTTTCTATACCATTTTATAAAACATTTTAAAAAATACTATCTAAAAACTTGAATTATAGAAAGCATCATAAATCCTAAGTACATATATAGCATACACAATAAAGCAAATTTGGTGAAAATAGATCCTAGATAAAAAAAAAAGTGATTCAAAAATTTAGATTGGCTTGTTTAGATTTTATACTCATTATGGTATGCCACTGCTTATAAAATAGCCTTTAGTTTAAGCTTTTAAAGCAGCATCTTGAATCTGTGAATTTGCAGGACGAAACACAGACAATTTTTTTCTTGTATTTAATGAAAATGTAAATTACAGTGTCTCTTGCTAAAAATAGACTTACTTTAAATTATCTATTCACTATTCCAAACATTTTCACATCTTCATTCTCTTAATGGAGTTGACTGTACAGAAAATGGCAAATGCTACCAACCAACACCTACATATTTGTACAAAGATAACCCTGTGGTGCTGCTGTGAGATTCTTTTTTAATCATCTGTTATTTATACAAGTATGATTCATTAACAGTTGTTCTTACAAAGAGGAAATGCATCCTACTAATACAATTTAAATGTTCCAAATTTTTGGTATTAAGAAAATAATTAACTCTAGAAGCTTTCTCAAATTAATTTTTAAAAAAGAAAAGATATTAATTCATTCGGATGCATTTTCTTAAAGGTACATACACTAAGCATATGTAAAAGCCTCACATTATTTCGTTTCATGATAAAGTGACGTGGGACAAAGGATGCAAAAAGAGTTTGAAGTAGTATGCAAGATAAATGAAAAATCTGGAAACAAAGGGCAACAAAGTCAACAGCAACAATTAAATCACATTCATTATACCTCTTTGACTTTCATATCCTTGCAAACCATCCTTGTTCTCACCACATCCATGCATGCCATTCATTCTTTAAACCCTTCCATTCTCTCTTTCTTTTTCAAAATCTCATTGAGTCTTATTGAGTCTTTTTCAAAATCTCATTGAGTCAAAATCTCATTGAGTCCTCACCCAAGGGTGAACCATTCATTAAGTTTTATATTCTTACTTATGCTTGTTTCCATCATGTACTTACTTATGCTTGTTTCCATCATGTATCTCACTGCTTTCAGCAGCCAAGCTTCAATTTCTTGTTTGTTTGTGTTTTTTGATAAAAGTTTTATTGGTTTTAACGACAGACAAAAACATATAAAACATAAAACATAACATAAAAAAAATATCATTCTTCATAAATTTACAGTGTATCAGTTGGTTTACCACTCCCTTTTGTGCATCCATTTCATAGTCATCGAAATAATTATATTACATAATAACCCACATTATCAATCATCAGTAAAATATCCTAATATCATTATTGAACAATCATTTGACTATAATTTTACTAATTCATACTTAAGCGAGATAACTATAATTGAGTTAAATTATTTTATAACAAATCATAGAATCATACCAAATCTATCTTAATAAAGTATTCTAAAAAATTATCAAAACCAAGAAAAATTATATATTCGTTATTTCCTAAATTTCTAAATATTCTATTATTATATTGTATTATCTAACCATTGATAAAAGAGATCCCAAACTTCATAAAATTGTTTATCTTCTTGTTCTCTAATTTCAATTTCTTGTTTTTGTAGAATATTCCATAATGAAACCCATTCATGTTATTATATGCTTTACTGAATGTTCTTACATTCATATATTTCCTAGTGAGCTTCCAAAAAGTCTGGTTTGCACACCCACTGCAGAGATTAAAGAGGATGGCCCTGTTGTAAAGATGGCCCTGTTGTTATGTTACCAAGGCAATGAGTAGATAAACATTGCTGAGACTGGATGAGGGAAGATGGGCTCGAAAACATCTCAAACACCTCCCAAATTTACTTAAAAGATAAAAGAGGAAGAGGAAGAGAAGCACATTGAGACTTACAAGCTTTCATTAAAAAGTCATTCTTAATAAAAGTAGATTTAGGTACATCTGACATCTCTTTCTTGGTTGGACTGACATCCACTATCCAGCATAAATCAACCTGGTAAATTTATCTCCTTGTCAACTCTTTTAATCAAAATTCTCCAAGCATTTTTCTAGGCATAGTTATTAAATAGATCTCTTGTAGCTTTTACATTCATTGTTTGCTCCCTTCCTTTTGTATAACAGAACAGTAATAGCATTCTTCCAGTTGTAAGCAGAGATACAATTTTCACATGCAAGATGAAAAATTGCACAGCAACATAAACAAAGCACACCCGTACTTTAACATTTCATGTTATACTATCCATATCTACAGACTTTCTTCTGGAGTTGATTTCTTGGTTTGGTCTGCCTGATGGGCCGAGACCAAGATATATTGCAAAGTCTAGTTGTGTTGTACATCCTCTTCTTTTTAACTGTTTAATAAATTAGGGTGATGTCTTTCTAAATTGCTTCTGAATGTTATCAGGATGTTTTGGATTTAAAACATGTTTTACCCTTCATTTGGTTTGGCAATGGAGTTTGCATGTGTTCATCTTCCTTGTTTTTTATTATTTATTTTTGGATTCAATTTAAGATGCTGATTTGGTACTATAATACCCTCCACATTCTTCAGCCAATTTTGGCCCATTCGATTAGTTCCGGTAATGAAAATCTGCTACAGTTCCCATAGTTTGGAGAGATTGGGCTTCAAGGAAACACTGATGTTTTGTAGTAGTGACAATATTATGGAATAGCCTCTTTGTGAAGATTAGGATGGTTCTGTCTTAGTTGGTTTTCCACAAGCTTCTAAAGGTTGAGCTTATTCAGACAGTCTTTCTATATTTGAGCGGTTGTTATATTAATTTTTCTCTTCATAATCTTATTTTTTTAACTTTTATATGAAGTTTGTTTTATAATATATTTTAATCAACTGCCTGCCAAGAGTCATTTTAAGTGCAGCAGCATAAAAATATGTTTAATTAATAAATGAATATCCATATCTATATAGGAAAGAGGGTAACTAGCCCAGTGTATACTTTTGATGCTTAGTTGATGCCTTTTTGTATGTTTATTGTGTTCCTTTTTTAACAATGCTATGTTGTTTTGCACTTAGTATTTGTCTCTGAAAGTGCATTGATCTTCTTTTAGTAATCCAGCCTGAGGTTATTAATTCATAGGCTTGGATAAATTTAACCCAGAAAGACTGTAGTTATATCAGCTGAAGCTGTTAAAGTGCATTTTTGCCTACAAAGGCTAAATAGATTTGCAGTGTCCAAGCTCAATGTACAAGTGCTTTCAGACTATGTCGTTCTTTGCAGAAAGTGTATTCATCTATGCAAATGAGGTCAGTTATATATACTGCATACATAAGTCCCAAAATCGGGAACTATATATCTGTAGAACTAAAGTCTCATTCAGATTCAATTTTGGTCATCTTGCTCTCATCCAACTTATTTTTATATGGCTACACCTTACTGTGATATAAGAGGAAAGATATAGATCTATGCAATATTAGTCTTCTGAATACACATTTCTGCAAATTATCTAAGAACCAGTCCTTGCAGTTTTGTATATGTTAATGTGAGAGAACAGGCTGCCTGGAAAATGACCCCTATGCAGATGTTATCCTGCCTCTTTAAGCCTTCTCCCAAGTCAGCACATCACTTGCTTATAAAAGCTGTGCTGAGAGACAGCTGGGGTGGTGTATGAGAGTGAAGGAAGGCAGTGTCTGTTTTTGTGTGGAAATAAAGCATCCTGAAACGGTTAGAAAAAGATATCTTCTCCAGTAGTACAACTCACAAATACTACTAGTTAGAGGAGCAATAGTAGGAGGTGTAGTAGCAGTGGAGAAGAGTGGAGTAGGGTTAGCAGTCTGTACTAACACAGAGATGCTTGTTTGTTGCCTAGGAACCTGTATTATTTTGATTCTCTTGTGTTTTGGAGCCCACTGACTTGGGGCTTAAAAGAACCTGCAACCAGGGATGGGATTCTACCAATTTGTCTGGGTTTTATAGAACCGGTAGCTCTGAAGAGCAGCTGACACTGAACCAGTTTGCTTCTATGATCTTCTGGTCTTCTGTTTGGCCCACCCACTTGCCCAGGCTCTAGGCTGTCCTTTATTCCCTGCTTTTTCCTCCTCAGCTACTTTGCACAGCACAGCTGAGTGCCGCTCGTCAGCTGGAGCAGATGAATGCTTGCCAAAGCTAGTAATTTGTAAGTTGTGTGCAAAGCGCACTCACCGAACTGGTTGTTATGCTGGTAGGATCCCACCCCTGCCTGCAACAATTACATAGTGTTATAGATATAATGGTGTCTCACACTTTCCAACAATATAGTTTTGAAAGGGGTTGTAATAGTTTCCTGGTAGTAATAAGCTCTTCAGGTAGGAGTAGAAGTGATTCCCACTCCAGCTGCGTGAAATTAATCCAGAAGGACACAATGGTGGCTTATATCTCAGAGCCACTGAGAGATCAAGGAAAAACAAAACTGTCTATGGAGATTCTCAGGGCACAGTTATCCCAAATATGCTTTTTAAAGTCTTTCTGACTTTCTCAGCTTTTGAAGAAGCTTCTTGGATGAGAAGCGAAATGTGTTCAAAAGCAAAAACAGGAAGTCCAGTTGCCTCTTGAAAAAGTACTTTTGGGATGAGAAACAGAACCCCAGACTCTCTCTGTCTCCTTCCTGTGACATGTCACTCATCAGGATAACTGAAGATAATTGCTGGTTTGGTCATGCCTAAACCCAAGACTGGAGTCAGACCAAATAATCAGTATGGTTTTTTTCAGGCAGCTTGCTCAAAAAGAAGGTACTTGTTACTGGGCAACTGTTGTAAAAATCTCTGGATTCAGGAAAGATTGCTTATCAGAACTTACTCCATGATAACTTTCCCCTCCCCAAAGGTAGCAGGGACCACTCCACTATACAATCCTGTAGTCACCAGCATCCCCTGCTCCCCTCTCCTGATAGTTGATCAAGGTGACAATGATGAAGAAGTCAAGCCTGTGATTGCTTTTGGTGTAAATCTTGTCAATACCTTTCAAACAGCAACTCACAATGTTGAGAAAGGCAGAATATTGGACACCTCAATAGGTGTTCAGATCACCATGGAGACAGATGATTTTATCCGCAAAGTATATTAAACATTCAGTGCCAAGTATATCCCTGATGGAATTTGTTCTCTTCCAAATGCTAACACTTTATTGGGAGGACAGTTTTATTTCATTTTAAAAGTCACCATTTTACAATGAGATGTATCTTAATACTTCTTAGTTCTTCGCATCACTGTTAAATGTACAAAGGAAACATTTGTATTGCTGATGGACTTATTTATTGAAACACATACGTATCCCTTTCGACTTTCAATTATGTCATTTTAAAAATGCCTTAAAATAAAACAGTGCTTTAAAATAAAGTAAATATTAATGTTATAACAGTTGTAATAATGCACAACCTATCTTGAAGTAAATATTATTGAGCTCAATAGAAATTAATTTGAAATGGCAATAATGTGCAGATTGATCTGTAGAATACAGTGTTTTCCTGGCATTTAAAAGTTATGAAGAGTAGTGCTAATAAGCCGCCTTCAGAATATTCTAAAGCCAAAGTAAGAAAGCTGTTTCAAGACTTATTAATGGAAGCATATTGGAAGAAGAGCCTTGGATGATGCTCTTAATACCTGGACACATACTTGTTAGAGAAAGATTAGCATCAATATAACACTGCCCCCACCCCCAATATTATTGAAATTCAGGTCCCATCAGTCCTAAATAAGATGGCTCTTAGAAGGGTAAATAAATGTAAAATGCAGCCCACCAAAATCCTGAGAGCTTTATGATGCCTCACTGGCATGTGTTGGTGTCAGTCAGGATTATGCCTCCCAATTGCTTTACTTGAGTGTAGAGAAAAATCAAAAGGAGAGCTGAAGATTCTACTCTTGGTCTTGCTAAGTTTTGTACAGGCAGTCCTCTTCTTATGACCACGAGGCCATAAGTCTAGAATTTATGTTGCTAAGTGAGAAATTTGTTAAGTTTTGCCCCATTTTATGATTTTTCTTGCCACATTTGTTAAGTGAATCACTGCAGTTGTTAAGTTAGTAACATGGTTGTTAAGTGAATCTGGTTTTCCCATTGACTTTGCTCGTCAGAAGGTCACAAAAGATGACCCCATTACCTCAGCACACTGCAACCGTCATAAATATGAACCAGTTGTCAAGCATCCAAATGTAAATCACATGACCATGGATGTGGTGCAGTGGTCTTAAGTGTGAAAAATGGTCGTAAGTCACTTTTTTCAGTGCTGTTGTAATTCTGAATGGTCACTGAACAAACTACCTGTACATGGGAACATAAACTTTCCTGTAATTCAGGCAGCAAAATGTTTTTAGGATTCTCCTAAAAACCAAATGTTGATACTGTTTCTTCTGTACCAAAAGTATACTGGATTTTTACCAGCATTTTTTCTGGCTGTGTACAGAAAATATGTAATAGCAAATGTTCCACAAGCAGCTCTGTTCATAAATCCCATTGAAAGACTACTGAATTACTTCTGTGGAAAGGAAAAAAAGGTAACTGGGTTCAAATTAGTTCAGTCAAACATGTTCACATATATATTATTAATGTGATTTAAGAAGGACTTTGGAGGAAATAGTAATTGGGAAGGGAAAATATTCAACTATACAAATGAAAAATTCTGAATTCATTCTTCATATTCTTCATATTTTTAAAACCTTTATTCATCTTTCAGCTGTGCCAAAACTGAAACTGACAAGAATAATTTCTTCATTTATACAGTGTGCTAACATGTGAGTGTCACTATCAAAGCCTCGTGTGGGTGATTTTCGAAAAATGTTTTTATTCTTATCTCAAAGGCTTAATTATTATTTGGCAGATGAAAATAGGAATATGCCTGTGTATCAACACAAGGGTTAAAGCCTGACAACCTCGTCTGTGCTATGCTATATAATGGTAACACAACACAAATCTGCCACAAATTATAAACTAAGAATTAAATATTGATGAATGTAAATATTACAGATACATTATTGAAGTAAATCCATAGAAATGTATGCTATCTAGAAGAGATTACTCCCTTTTTACTAAGATGGAAGAATTTGATTTATAATTTATTTTTGTATAACTAAAGTTATTGATACAATTTATTTAAAAATAGTTATAAAAACTGTATTGAGCAAAAGATCTTTCTTTCATTTACCAGCATTGCAAAAATACCAGCATTGCAAAATTTAATCACTAGTTTACTTTAAAAGTCAGCCAGTATGACCCCGGATTATTTTCTATCCTTCATCTCCTCGTCTGTGTTTTTACCAAGCACAATAGGCAGAGAAATGCAGAGTAAAAGCATCTAATTTAAATTTATTGTAAAGGAATTTGGAAGAGAATTTGAGATGAAATGAAGTACACTGTCTGTGTATGTGTTTTTAATTTTCATGTGCATTTTTCATCTAAGGGAACTTTTATTCCGAGTCATTTTGCAAAATTATACATCAAATGTTTAAAATAAATTCAAAACCTAAAAATAATAAAATGGCTTCTTAAAATTTAGAAGAAAGCATTTCATTAAAATTAAGGGAAATATAAATACTGCAATATTAAATGAATTCCAAATGCATTCCATTACATGCTTATTACATACTGCTTTTTTGCAGCAATTGTATCTGAAGTACAGAGGGTAAATATTTAATTTCCTATAAATTATATTTTTCCTTTTTTTCATTCCTGAATAAACATCCTAGCAATTAAAAGATCCAGAATTTAATTTTACATACTCTGTCAACAACAGGTAGACAATGTTGAAGTATGATGATTATTAGTAATTGATAATACATTAGAAATAAATCTATTCATGTTTAGGCTAATTGTTTTTTATCACACTACAAAATCAATATTGTGGTTGAAAGTACAAGTAAATTTGTACATAACTGTAGCTCAGTTTTCTTAATAAGGAATATAGTACATTATATAACTTCCAATGTGCAGTACATAAAAAAGAAAATTACTTCCAAATTATTTTTTTGATTTTAGGATGCATTATCAGTAGTATGGACACCGGCAGTCAAGAAATATGCCACTGACTAGCTCTTAGTTGAGTAGCAATGAAAGCCATGGAAAAAATATTCAGATGCCACAACATGTCTATATACAAAGATCAGAACCATGCATCCTTATGAAAACACACATGAGACTTTGAAGAAACTGGGTATAAAGAGTATTGATGCTTTTGAACTTTGAGGTTGGAAGAAACTTCTGGGAGTACCAATGATAGTCAAGACAGATAACAAATGGCTCATACAACAAATTAGCTCAGAGTTCCCGCTCAAAACAGAAATGACCAGGATCAGATTATCATATTTTGGACATCTTATGAAAAGATCTGCCCTCTATGCTTTATAAGTTTATATACTGACAAAGAAAGTAAAGTGGATGATTCACAGCAGAATAGCTGGACTTCATTAAAGTCACGATGGATGTAGCACCATTGTGATTATTGCGGAAGAGCTCCGTTTACTGTAGGTAGTATCTATGAGGTGATACCTTGATGGCACATAATTGATGAAACAATATTAAAAAAGACACTGCATTTCTAAAAAAAGAATCAACAAGAAGAATATGAAACTCGAAAAAAGTTAATTGTATAGTGTAAAAGTTAATTGTAAAGTGTAGGAATACAGATCCTCAACTTATGACCACAATTAAGTCCAACATTTCTGTTGCTAAGTGATTCTGTTAAATTTTATGAACTTTCATGCCACCATTGTTAAGTGAATCACCACAGTTGTTAAATTAGTTTATACGAAGATGCTAAGTGAATCTGGCTTCTCCATTGACTTTGCTTGTCAAAAGGTCGCAAACATCATAAATATGAGCCAGTTGGTAAGCACCTGTATTTTGATCATGTGACTATGGGCATGCTGCAATGGTCATAAGTGAAAAATGGTTATAAGTGTTGTGGTTCACCGGCAGCCAGTGCAGACAGCAGAGGTATCGGACAGCGAGGAAGAAAGGGAACCAGTCAGGGAGTCTGGAGAGGACTTGGACGAGGCTCCTGCATCCGATGCAGGGATGGGGCCACAACCATCTGGGAGTGGAGTGCTGCCTTTGGAGCCTTGGGAGTCTGGCAGCAGTGAAGCAGAGGACCCAGGGGAGCCTGTTCCCAGTGCATGTGTATGCAGAGCTGCTAGAAGGCGAGAGCAGCTGAGACAGAAGTAAGGCTGGGAGGTTGCCCCTCCCATAAGGGATAAAAGTCAGACCTCAATGACGAAAGCTTTGCAGGAAGCAAAGCAGTTCAGTATATTCTGAGTCCTTGAAGCTCTGCGTATTCTGGTCGTTTTTTTTCTGGTACTGTTATAATTAATTTGGATACTTCTGTTTTTGGTAGCATTCCACAGCACTGATAGGCGTGTGCTTATCTTGGGGGACTGATGTTTAATTTTGGCTGTGAATAAAAATAATTCCCAGCATTGAATTAAAATAGGTTTTGCTTTTAAAATAAGTTTAATTATGTTTGACAAAGCCTGGGTCAAAACAATAAGTCACTTTTTTTCAGTGCTGTTGTAACTTTGAACAGTCACTAAAAGAGCTGTTGTAAGTTGAGGGCTATCTGTACAGTAGAGCACATTGTTTGTAACTTGCCATGAAGGATTTAGGGTTTAAGGATGATTGCATTTCATCAACCCTGTATCTCTCTCTCTTTTGAGCTTTTTCTGCTTAGTTTGTGAAATGCTGAAAAAAAAATGAATGAGTGGTCGTCTTCTATTTCCAAATGTTAATTTTGTCTATATTCGGTCTGTGCTGTTTGTCTCTTTTTAAGTCATCCCTATTTTCTTACTCATAAATGTCTTATTTACAAAAGTGGGAGAACATTTGAAAGACTGTGCCGATGGTGTTCACATGACTAATACTATGAAACGCAGGAAGGTTTTTTGAACAGCTCCAGTCTATGCACAGTTGGCTCCCAGCTGACAGACAGAATGTGGGGTGGGCTTTTTCACCAGAATGTTGGGAACTGGATGCCCAGCTATGCTTGTAGTTATCCAGTGCCCGGAAATCTGATGCTTATGCCAGAATTCAGGCAGTTAAATAGTATAGAAACTGGGTAGCTTTTATTCCTGTTTCATTTCAGCAAAGGTTATATAATGAAGGGATTGCTGCTTAAGTAAAAGGAAAAATGAAGTCTTTGTTAAATGCCTTAACAAAGAAAGAAGGTAAGCACCGAACACAAAGCACTTGATGCTGAAGGACTGCTATTTCCCCCCCTGCATGCTTAATGTGGTCTGCTAGTTACTATAATTACAGTAAGTTCCCACTGCATTTTTTTCTAGAATTCATTTATGTTAGGCTTCCTCCTTTTAGACAACTCATTATAAGAGCTTGGTTGTAAGTTGCTTGCTTTGGTATGTTTTTGAATTATTCCATGTATTAAAAAAATATGTTGTTTCCTAATGCATGCTTTTAGTAAGTGTAAAGATTTCCTTAATATATTTTTAAATGTTTGTGGAAGAACATTTTGGAGATTATGAAGCATTTTGAATCCATTATAATCTTGATAATTATTTAGAGGGATGCTTTTTATATATCGTCATCTAAAACATTGCAAGTATAACTGATTATGAAAAAGAAATGAATGTAAAAGTGGAAGCCAATCCTACATAACTTGTAGAATGTATACTTTTATTCTGTAAGTTTTCATATGCAATATTATTACAAAAATATAATATAAAAATATAAAGTTTATGTATGTATACATATGGAAGATGGCTTGATGTTTTTATGTTTTGTTTGTTTATGTTTGTTTTTAAAAACCAATAAAAACTTTAAAAAAATAGTACATGCAGCTAGCAGGTTGAAAATATCCATCCAGTTGTATTGTCCAAACTATATTGGGAAAAGGGAAGAAAACATAGTGAGTGGGAGAGGCTTGTTTGTGTCCTTAATTTTCCTTGTGATACTTATGATATGTGCATCGGTCATTTAAAAACTGTACCTATTTTAAACTTAATATTTAAAAGAAGGTTTTGTCAACATCGTGAAAATAATTCACAAAGTAATAAAATCTAATAATAATGCCATGTAGTGAGAAAAGAGGGGATGTGTTCTTAAAGAAAATTACTTGGTATATTATTTCTCATTAAATGTAGGAGTCTTACTGTGGATTTATAGTACAATTTAGGAGAAAATTAA
The DNA here is from genome assembly GCA_033807585.1 of Hydrophis major. Lineage (NCBI taxonomy): Eukaryota > Metazoa > Chordata > Lepidosauria > Squamata > Elapidae > Hydrophis > Hydrophis major. The sequence goes on from CM066328.1 coordinate 101,136,460, forward strand.
ATCTGATTCCATAGATTAAATCTGTTTTATTCTTTTTGTTGTTTGCTGTATAATTAAGCTGAGATCTGTACATGCTTTGAATCCTTGTTTGGAAGAGGGAAGGAGGGAGGGAGGGGAAGAGAGGGAAGGAGAGAGGGAGGGGAAGAGAGGGAAGGAGAGGGAGAGGCAGAGGAGAAGGGAGGCAGGGCTACTCTTCTTCTGATTTCCTGTTCCCCTCTGCAGCTTTCCAGGTCTCTACTCACAATGTTCTGGAAGATCACTCCAGAAGAGAAGATGACAATGGAGACCACAGGCTGAAGCAGGGAATAGAGAAAATTGCTCTTCCTTCCCTTGTCCTTTAGCACCAACCAACATCCAAATGAATGCAGTCTGGTTGAATTCAGCACTTCCACACTGTTTACACTATTTTCCTTTATTAGACCCTCTGAAAAGTAGGATGACTTTGATTCAGAAATGGTAAAACAAGGAACCAGTGCTTTTAGATTCTGCAATTTCTTTAGCAATGTCCAATCATAGGGAAGAAGAAACACGCCAGTAATCTAGTCCTTACAAGCTGGGTTCATATAGAAGAAAGGGGGGATTTGGCAAACTTATTTTGTCTCCCATTTTACCTCTTCTCATTTCTCTTCAATTACTGAAAAGGGAACAGCATCAAAGCTTTCAGGCTAGCATACCCCTTATATGACCTGGAGTGCTAGAACTGGGAAGAAGACTGAGAGCAAAGTTCCTTATATGAGGAAATGGAGTTACAAGACTTTCAACTGTAATGTTGCTGAGCTAGAAATGAATTAGCTTAGTTCTGAAGACTGCTGATGTTATAGACTGAGATCTGCAGCTACTCTCCAGCTGACAAAACTCTTTATGTGGATGTTTCCTGAGTCAACATTTGTGTTTTGTTTTAAATGTTCTTGAATTCAGTCCAGAATATGTGAGGAAACTTCATTGAAGGAGGAATAAACATGGATGGTCTTTGAGCTAGTACATGTTCTGGAAGAATGCAAACCAAAATGCATAGGAAAGGCCATTTCCCTGTCATGAACTGAAATCACTGTCTAGAAGGTGTTAAATGAAAAAAATAAAGGTATAATGATTTTGTTCTGAAGTGATGTAGGTCATTTTAGTTATTAAAAAGGTAAAATCTTTCACGAAGCATACTCAGTTTTGAGTGACTACATGGACATTCCTAATGTTCTTGGCATTAGTACAGTAATGGTTTGTCACTGTCTTTTTCCAGGATGTTTTTTAAGCTCTTCAATCTAGTCTCTCCTCCTATGAGCTGGTCATGTAAATGGTCATCTTCCATTTAGCTGCTAACCAGATCTCATCCTATGTAGCTCTTTTAAAGATTGACCAAAGTCAGTTATTTGCAGCCAAGGGCTATCATTTCTTGTTGCTACATGAGCGAAACATTGTTCCTGGCTATTTGAAAGAATTCAAGAAATTCAGTTAATGAATAAAATGATAATGTTTCTTAAAGAATGCATATTGATACCTGTAATCATCAATCTTTATGAACATATCTGATCTATATTAACCCATTAACCAATGGAAATAGAAAAGTGGTTACTTTTGTAAAAGTTAAGAAGTAGACATTAGGGCATCTGCAAATCCAACATGACCTAATTACTAAAAAAGGCTGAAAACAGGTACATAAAGTTCCCTGCAAGGGAGGAAAATGACATCATATGTTATGATGTCACAAAAAGACAAGACTTAATATTTATGTCAGATGTAAAGACATAATTACATAACAGCATCATGATAGACATGATATTTTTAAGTCTCTGAGGCTTGCCAGAAACATACTGATGACAAATTCACACTATTCTTTTAAGCTATAGGCAGAAGGGTGGCTTTTCTCTGTTCTACCAGATCTAACAGATATACTCTAGGTGTTTGTTTTTTTTAATAGTATCATATTGCAGGACTGAAATGGCATGCCTTCTGTGTCACAACACCTGGGCCATAGAACAGCCTTCCTGCCTGAGATTGGGAGGGCCCCAGTTGTTTTAGCCTTATGGAAAGTTGTTAAAACTGGGCTGTTCTCTTGTTTGAAGCCCGGTATATGTCTTGTCTGTTTTCGTGAAACAGAGCGAGGCTGCTTTTCTTTTCATATTGAATTATTTGAAATGGTTACAGGGTTTTTATATTGTTTATATATATTATTTCCCCATCCAGAGTTAATGCATTTAAGTTGTATGGTCATACATCTTAACTTCTGAAAGAAAGAAAGAATTCAAAGGGTTTTTTTTTAAAAAGAGATTTGCGTAGTTCTAGTATCATTCAAGCATCGTACAAAAGTAAGGAATAAAAAAAGCTTCATAATGATATACTCCAATGCAGAACATACCGTAAACAGAAGCATTCAATAGTGCATTTTCCTCTTCTTTGTATTTCCCCCCAAACACTACTTCTTAGATATGATACTTTATATTTTCAGTTTTTAAAAATTCTATTTCTCTTTTATCTTCAAAACCCAGATTCTAAATATCTTCGTTTGCCTTGTTGTATAATAGATTGTATGTAAGGGAGCTGTGCCTGCTTAACTTTGGTTGCTAAGCAAGGTGATGGTTAAGTGAGTCACACCCAATTTTATTATCTTTTTTTGCCACAGTTGTTAAGTAAATCACTGCAGTTGTTAGGTGAATCAGGTGATCATTAAATGAATCTGGCTTTCCCCATTGACTTTGCTTGTTGAAAGCCGGCTGTGAAGATTGCAAATTGCAAAGGTATGATCGCCAGGGCACTGCAACTATTATAAATACATGCTGGTCTCCAAGCATCCAAATTTTGATCACATAAGTCACATTTTTAGTGCTGCTGTAATTTTGAACTGTCCTTAAACGACAGATGTTAGTCTAGGAGTACTTCTGCTGTGAATGTACATAGTCAATGTTGTGGAGCGGCGGTGAAGATAGAGACAAGATACAGGCTCGAAGTTAACAGGCTTTATTCTATTGAATAAAAGGTCGCTGCGGCTGCCGAGGCTAACTGGCAGTCAGCTGGCGGCAACAGCTGATACCGTTTGACAGCTCCTTTTATAGCCGGCTGTCAAACGGCATCAGCCAATGGGAGTGATCGGCGCTCCTGCGCAGGCGGCGGACCAGAGAGAAGACTTGTCAGTCTGCAGACACAGCAGTCAATTTCCCCATTTCAGTATATTTTCCCATGTTGGCCTCCCAATCTTATATCCACAGCAAGGAGAGCCAGAAAGTTTATATTGTTTAGTTGTTGGAGAGATTCTCGACCCCATAGAAATTCACCCAGTGATTTATTTATTTATTTTTAGAAAATTTATATTGGTGCCTATTCGCACCTAGCAACTCAAGGCAATTTACATGAATATAAAAACATCATATATAAAAAACAAAATGATGAAAATAATCAAATAATAAATTAATAGCCCCCCCACACCCTCCATCCCAGCAACAAAAAGTCACACAAGCAATTTAATGGGCTCCCTCCCGCTCTGGGTTCCCCAGGCCCGCTGGCAGAACCAGGTCTTCAGCTCCTTCCAGAAGAGTGTTAGATTTGGGGCCAGTCTAATCTCTGGTGGGAATGATGTTCCAGAGAGAGGGAGCCACCACAGAGAAGGCCCTTCTTCTGGATCTCACTAGATGTATCTCCCTAGGAGATAGGACCCAGAACTTTCCTTGCTTCCCTGATTTAGTGGGTCAGGTAGATGTGACCAGCAAGAGACGGTCCCTCAGATAATCTGGTCCCAAGCCATGAACGGTTTTAAAGGTGACAACCAGCACCTTGAATTGCACCGGATTTGGAGCTAATTACTATCTTTCCTTCTGACTGTAAGTTGTTTAGGGGCAAACTTAGCATGGTGTTGTATAAACTATTTCTTACTCTTGTGGGGAAGCAGTCATAATTCTAATACATAAATAAACCAACAATTTGATTCATAACCTCTACTAGCATGGGGAAATCATTCAAATTAAAGTACAGACAGGTTTCAGAGGTTGTTGTGTAGCACAGCGATATCCTACCTTTCTGGCTCTGTGGACCAGCAGCGGGGAGGGGGAAAGAGGAGATGGTTTTGCACATGCTGGTTGCACAAATGCAGCTTTGTGTGCTTGCACGCTAACCCACCAATTGTGCGACCTGGCAGCAGGCCACGAACTGGGGGTATAGCACATAGTTGAAGTACTTTCACACTGGGAAAGAACAGTGGGGAAATGTCTGAAAAGACAAATGGACTTACATAAGTCCCTTTATAAATGTTGATCCTTGTTTGTTTGGATTTTCCTTATTATGGCAGTTTAAAAGTTTTATGTTTTTCAAACAATTTTTACAAGTATTCATACTTCTTGGGGAGTATTATGCTAACACAGTGTTTCATAGGATCTGGAAACAAGATTCAAGGGTTAATTCAAGGGTAATATTCTTTTATAACAACTTTTGAGATGCTTTCATTAATTTTTGTTCATGTCTTAATATTTGTGCTCTCTCTCTCTCTCTTTCTCCCTCCCCCTCCCTCTCTCTCTCTCTGTAAAAGATGATGACAATAAAATTGTTAATTGTGGATTTTGCATAAATGGAACTGAAGTTTCAAAGCTATTTTCAGCCTAGCTTACAATCATTTGATTCCATTTTTCTAAAAAAAGAATTTTCTTTTACCTTTTCATGTTGTATCTTTTAATATTTAACAATGATCTGAGTATTTATTTGAGGATTCCCTCCCCCCCAGATGATTCAGTGAGAATGAGTGAAGTTAACTGAAAATTCTTTAACAAGTGCCATAATAGATTCACCAGAGGAAATACATTTTTGGCTAAGTTTAAAAAGGGTCATAGCTTCTGTTGGTTCAGCAGATAACCAACATGTAGTTAGAAGAATTAGAATTAGAATTCTTTTATTGGCCAAGTGTGATTGGACACACAAGGAATTTGTCTTGGTGCAAATGCTCTCAGTATACATAAAAGAAGATACATTTGTCAAGAGTCAAGAATCATAAGGTACAACACTTAATAATAGTCATAGGGTATAATAAGCAATGAAATCATACTAGGAAACAATTGATATAAATTGTAAGGATAGTTCTGAAAAAGGTGAAAACTTTGCATGCTGGGTAGCCTCAGCCATCATGCAAAGCCAATACATTTTATAATGATTGTTCTGTGGATAAAACCTTAGATCCCTTCCAGAAACAAGATTGCTGAAATCTCACCTGCAGTTGTTTCTCATGATGCCACATGGATACTACATGATTAACTTTCAGTACAGCTGCTGCTCCAGAGCAAATGCTATAATTAATCAGTTTTGGTGAGCTTGCCTGAAGAGACAGAGCAACTAGTGCCCTAGTATCAAGGGAGCTTCATTTTGTCCTACCTCTTCTGGTATCTCCCATCAATCCCTTCATCACCTTCTCCCATTTTTAGAAGTGATCAGCAATGTGGCTTGGCTGCATTACCCATGTTACAGGATTACAGGATAGTGCATTTTTGGAACCAATGTTTTTTACTCCGTTGGACAGCTGAACAACTTTTCTATCCTCCCCTTATTCACCTCAGTCCAAGAGAACAGCAGTAAGTGCACTTGCTTGGCAGTATGAAATTCCGGTACAGGGTAATAAGGTCAAGGTTGGTGGCCTATGCAGAGGTGACTTCATTCTGAGAGCTTTATGTTAAGTTGACACTCCTGGATTTGCAGAAGCATCAGTAAATGAAAAGACCTGCTTGAAGATACTAGCATTTTTTTTTTGTTCTTTTTAACCTCCTTCTCTTGAGGCGATATCTCTAGGGTGGAATCTCATATTTTATTCTGTGTTTCCTGTAACTGCAAAGCAAATTAGCATAGCTCAAGGGCCAATTGTGGGTGAGAAAAATCTGTTTTGTTTTCTGTCATAAATAAGTTATTTTGCAGGATGGCAAGCTGTCTACTCTTGCTGTACTATAACATTTACTTCTTTTTTAATGAAACTATTTATACTACTCATTGTTCATTGTTCAGATATTTTATCTTCATTGCTGAGTTTTAACTTCCAATTCTTTATTCTTGAACAATAATTCTATACTATTATAATATTCTATCTATACAAATAGTTCTTGACTTAAAACCATTTGTTTAGTGATCATTTGAAATTACAAGTGTTTTACGACTGGTCTCTTCACAGTTAACGACTGTCTCAGCTTCCCCATTGTCATGTGATCAAAGTTCAGGCACATAGCAATCGGCATATATTTGCAACTGTTGCAGGCTTTGGTTCCTTCCTTCCTTCCTTCCTCCTGCCCTCCCCCCCTTCCTTTTTTTTTAATTGACTGCCCATCTTACCACAGGATAACTTTTTCAACTGGCTTTCAACAAGCAAAGTCAGTGGGGAAACTCAGATTCACTTAGTGACTATGTGATTCACTTAACTGCAGCGATTTGCTTAAGAACCATGGCAAAGAAAGATTTACAATTGGCCCTTACTCACTTAGCAACCGCCTTGCTTAGGAATGAAAATGCTGGTCCCAATTGTGATCTTAAGTCCAAGAGTACCAATAATGAGTACAAGATTGTACTAATCTCATTAAATCTGGTTCATTTTAAAAGTTTTCCAGCGGAAATGATTTTTAATTTGAATTGTCTAAATTCAAAATTGTCTACATACAGTTGCAAAGTTCATCTGAATAGGCAATCCACTTTTAATACAATATATGAATAATGATAAGGCAACTATATACCACTGAAATGTTTGCAGGGTATGATAAGTGATTTTAAAAGATGAATGCTTTTCTCTCTTTTATTGCAGTGCCATTCAAAGAGGCTCCCACTTACTCAAACAGACGACGGAAACCTCACAGCATTTTGGCCACACCTCGCCTCTTGCTTCGGTCTAATAGCGATAACAATTTGAACATCAATCTTCCTGACTGGTCAGCCTCCCCTTTACCCTCTTCACACCGTAGCCTTTCGCCTCACCTATTCCAACAGATGCAGAATAATCCTAATGGAACTGTGAAAACTGTGGGAAGTTACACTTCATCTTCTCGGAGCCGCTCTCCATCATTAAATAGGCTAGGAGAGGATGCAAAGCACCAGCAGCAACGGCACATTAGGTAACTATACACTGTTGGCCCTTTTAAAATGAGAATTTCATTCTTGAATTTCAGTCTCCTGTTATACCACCTCCTCTTGCCTTCTTTTTCCACACAAGTATTTGTCATCCCTCCAAAGAATACAAATAAATACTTCCTCTGACCAATGCAGTATGATGGTCAGAATTCTAATGGAACATAGGATATGGATATTAACAATAGCTTGCAAGATTCTGGGAAGCTGTTATGGAGCTAGCAAATGGTTCTTTTTGAATGTAAAAGATGAACAAGAATGAATTTGTAGCTGGTTTTCCAGACTAGCTCCCCTGGAAAATCTGATAGTCCGATACAGAGAGTTTGGGTTTAGCCCTTCTTCCACAAATTATGGATTTAGTATCTGTTCCCCTCACTGATATTATTGCTTCATGTGGAGACTCAGGAGACAGAAGGGACTTTGCTCTTTTGCAAATATGTGAATAAAGTTGCCCAAGTGAGGCTGCTTGTAAGTAGCATGTGACTTCCAAATTCTATATTAGGGATAATAAGTCTTGTTTGGGTGACATGTGTATTTAAGGGTTTCTGAAAAATGCAAGATATTTTTGTGGGTCTCAATTTGTGTTATAATTTCAAAAATAAGGGGGAAATGAGACTTCATTATCTAGAATTGTTTCTATCTGCAGTTTCTCTATTTTTCTTGAAAGTATTATAATTGGTAGAAATGGAAGATAACTATGATTTTATAGCATATAGATGAACTTTGGAATGGACTTTGGCTCACAGTGTTGCTGGCTTATAAGGACTCACATATGCAGCCTCATTGTTCAGGTTGCAGGATAGAGCCATTAGCATATTCTGATGTCCTCACAGCAGGGCATCCATCTCTGAGTCAGCCTGGTAGGTAGTCAGATAGAGATGGTCCAGCATGAAAATTAACACTCTAGTATGCATGAAGGAAGCCTTCAAAGTGAGTGGACTGCAGGGATCCAATTGGTCTACTGTTGGATCACATCCTTTTGTCTGATTGGGAGGTTCTGGACTTCTATGAATTATTTTGCAATGGCTACCAGAAGGACTGGATGTTTCATTTACTAGCCTGTTCTTTGGTGGGGGGGGGAGAAGGAGTTATTTATGCTATACCCATTTTGTGGAATATTGACCACAAATCGAATGGCTTCTAACAAGCTTGAGCAGTGAGTTGGACTAGAAGACCTCCAAGGTCTCTTCCAACTCTGTTATTCTGCTAAACTAATCAATAAATTGCAAAATGATGGGTGTGGCTTTGTTGTAAAAGGAGATGCAGTTCTTTTAACAGGAATAGGTAAATTGAGGGAAGAAAATGAAGAGTTATGTCAGCAGAGAAGACACTTGAGTTAGCAACAGGCAACTTTCTCTCCAAATGCAAGTATTGAATTAAAAGGAAGAAGGAAGGACCTTGGTGGAGACTTGGCACATGCTGCTTGTAGCAGCAGAAGACGTTGCCTGTGCCTTATCCAGGCAGAAGGTGGGCTGCGAAACAGTAACAAAAATATCCTTTCATGCTGGTGAGCACCCAAAATAACTAATAGCTCCACTACACCACACTGCGTTATTTTTTATGCAGGCAGCAATATTACCAGTCTAATTCTTGAAATGTGGTAAAAGGTTGGCTGCAGGGGGCAGCAATTTGTAAGGAAAACACTTCCCTTCCATCTGAAGGAGGAGGAGAAGAAAGCAGATCAATATAGCTTCTTTAAGTTCAGTAAATGTCACAAAAGAAAGCCAATGTTACAGAAATTCATGGTCCTTTCAGTGCAAAAAATAATAATACTGCCATTAACTGACTTTTCTGCTTAAAAATCTATCTGAAGTTTTTTTTTTTAATGTCTAAACTGCTAGATGGGTAGCAGATAATGCTGCATGATTTTATGCTGTTAATTGGGAGCAAATTGTTTGTTTAAAAGATAAGCTATTCTATAAGAGTGTTAAAAGATGAAATAAAACCATTCTGTTCTGCTGTCTTTCAGTGCCAATTATAATCCCAGTGCCAACAAGGACATTATATCTGCTTTGGATTATCAGGGTCATAAACGCAAACTATATAGTGCTGTACCTGGAAGAGTATTTATCGTTGTGAAGCCATATCAATCTCAAGGAGAAGGGGAAATTCATTTGCATAAAGGTGACAGGGTAAAAGGTCAGTTTCTTTTCTTTTAAGAAATTTGTGGATAGTCATGTATAAATTTTTGAAGCAGGCAACTGAACATAAAAGTCCAATCCCCATATAAAATATTCCAAACATCTGGATTTTTAGTTTATAGTTATTAAGTAAATGGGCAGATAAAAGACAGTTGATTTTTTCTTCTCCAGTCTTCAAAGACAGGATAGACAGGATTGCAAGATAATATCTTCAAAATTATTACACTTAATTGATGTTGAAATTGATTTTATCCTGATAGTGATCACTCTTCTCTTATTGCAAGATTATCTTATGATGAGCTTGTATCTAGGCAGAATATATCCATGCATATGAAATAGTCTTGGAGAGGAGCAGTGAGTGTGAGGAAGTTACTTCCCAATCTTTTAGTTTGCTGTAGCTTCCCATCTTAGATAGCATATTCGACCTGCAAAGGATAAGAGAGAAATACTATTTTTCCACAACAGATCAGCATTATCCTGGAACTTTTAATGAATAAAACAAACTATACCAGAAATAGGTATTAAAATCAAATTTCTGGCTTGATCATGAATACATTGCAGCCCAGGTTAAATTGATCAAAACCTGCATGACCTTTGCATGTAATAATATACAATATCTGCAAGAGACAGAAGAAATATACACTAATATGGTCCTAAAGTAGGAAATTAGCTCAATCAATTAAAGATAAAAACTGCTTCTAGGCCAAAGACTAATTTAATCAAGACTTGGTTGACAACTTCAGGGTTTTATCAAGTGAGGCTAAATAAATAAATAATCCAAACAATCGAACTGTAAAATCATGTAAGGTTTGAACAGGAGTCATAGGAGTTAGGAGATCTTATGATCCAATCCTTTTCCCACTGCAATAATCCACTATTATAGAGTCTCCGACAACTGGCCTCCATCAAATGATAGTCCAACATCTAGAGAAGAGTCTGCTCAATCATTGAACAGCTCTTGTTGCATGGAGACTTTTTTGTTGCTGTTCAACCAAAGTCTGTTTCCTAGTAATTTTATCCTATTGTTTTTCATGCTGTCTTTTCTAAATTTCTGAATAATTTTGTCCTATCTTCCGCTTTTAATAATGCTTGAAGGTAGATGTCGTATCTCACTTCTGTCTTTGCTACTTCAGGCTTAACATACTTGGAACCACCTAATTTTTCTTCTACATTTTCTCTCCAGTCCTTTATCACAACTGTCAGTTTGGGATATAAGTTTATATGATCAGTTTTATCTATTTCCAAGGGTTTATGGTATAGAATTAGGAGATGAATGATATACACCATGTTATTTACTTTTCAGAGTAATACAGTTCCTCATGATTGTTAATATTTGTATTAAGGAATCTTGGTCATGCTGATGAAAAGATTAGTCCACAAATAGGACATCATTTTCTATTTTTATGAACATTATATTAACTAAATGCTAATTAAATAAGAACATTCAAGATTCATTAATGCTGAATCAACCTATCCATTCTTTTAATTAAATATTTTCTTGATAAGAAAACATCTTCAAAATATTGAGGACAGAGGGATGTTTACAAAGGAGGAGATATGGTCAAGGTGTCAGAAAGAACAGCATTGTTGAGTAAACACTTAATGTACCAACTTGAACAATAGTATGCCACCCAGAGTCATTTCTTGTGAGATGGGGAGCCATATAACTTTGATAGTTAGATGACAGACAGACAGACAGAAAGAAAGAAAGAAAGAAAGAAAGAAAGAAAGAAAGAAAGAAAGAAAGAAAGAAAGAAAGAAAGAAAGAAAGAAAGACAACCTTGTCCCTCTATTTATTACCATAGTTATTAGAGTTTACTTTAATAATTTTAGTAGCAGATAGAGGGGCAGGACCATATTAATAATGAAACATTTACTTGAAGCTGCTTGCTAACAGATGGATTAACTAATATGTTCTGTTATAACCAATACAACACAAAAATGTGCTCAGACCATCATGGTTTCCATTTGTTGCTGTAAGAGCAAGCTGAAAAATATGCTTTCTCATTTAGTACCACAATACCCAAAGAATCAGTAGTAGCTAATATAATCTTTTCCATCTGTCATCCCCCATATATTATATGTTTCACTAGTATGTCAATCTATAACTATAATGGGTAACATTATTGGTGTATGATGAGAATTGCATTCTAATAAATCACCAGATTTGGAAAAATAGGGGGAAAAAATGAAAAGCACAGCACAATGTTGCCCCTGCACCCTTTTCTTTTTGTTTTCTACCCTGTTTCTCCAACAATACGGCCTCCCCCAATAGGAAGTCCCAGCATGTTTTATAGGCATGAAATGAAATTAAGCCCCTCCCCCCAAATTAAGGCCTATATTAAAACATGCAAAATGGGGGGGAAATGGCTGGGGGGCTTGCTGTTAGGAAGTACTTTTGTTGCACACCCGGATATGGTGCTGCCTGCGTTGACCCTGATACAAAGTGCACCACCAACGCCAAGGTCAACATCCAAGCTGTCGCTGCCCGCCTGCCCGAAGATGCAAGGGGGGGGAATTAAGTCACCCCCGAAAAGACAGCCTAGCCATTTTTTCGGGGCTCAAAAAAAAAAAAGACCCGGCCTTATTTTATGAGAAACACGGTATAATTCCTGACAGTAAGGAAAAGACATGAGAAACAATGCTTTCATTCTTTTCTCAAGGGTATGATGATAAAACTTTAACTAGGATTTTGGCTTCGCAACTGACAGCAACTGCCTGATGTATCCAACACGTAATTTGTTCTGGATCTGAGGACTTTTGCTCTAATGGAGAAAGCTGATGGCTACAAATTCATACTCCAGCTACCATTCCATGAAAAATGGTGCATTAGTATTAAAGAAATGTTCCAGCCATTATGATAAAAAAAACTCTGCAGAGAAAAGAAAGAGGTGGGAGGTCTCAGTGTAAATGCTGGTTTCTCTTAATAAAATCATTCAGATAAATCTTAAGTTTAAAGTTAAGGATCTAAGCGAAAGATCATTTTCCCGATCTTCCCACCTTTGCCATCTCTTTGCTATTATAGCTTCATAAGCCACTGTACTACTTCATGTTCCTTATATTATATTCCCAAAGTACTTTTGGTCCCTCAAAAGAATCCACTAGTTCTCAACTTACAACTATAATGGAGCCTGCCAATATAGTCAGAAGTCATTTCAGCTGTTAAGTAAGAAGCCCGTGTGATCATCTCACTCAATGACCACTGTCCTGGCCCTCTAAGATGCAATTACTAAGTGACCATGTGCATTAGATTTAAATTAGATTTTTCGCTGATCAATACACAACTCTATATTCTACAATTTTTAGTAGAGATTGTATCCAGTGATACAATCTACAAATATAGCTGTTACCTACAATTCTACATTTTTTAGCAGAGATTGTATCTTTTACCCATGCCAGCACTTGCCCTGTAGTATCTTAATCTGCTTCATTATATATTCCTGACTGTGTATAGTACTAGATTAAATATAGTCTTCATAAAGTCAAGTTTGAATTCCAATGTCTTCACTGACATTTCCATGTAGTTTTCTTGGCAACAATGCAGAATTAGTTTTCTATTGCCTTCTTTCATTCCATGCAAACATATTTGCTAAGTGTTTATAGCATATATATACATTCTGTTTCCTGTCTTAGGTTGAAATCCTATCTAGGACATGAGAGAATATCTTTGGCCATCCAAGCTTCAGCACATACCAGAATGATGGGAAATGGCAATTTGCCTTGCCATAGTTTGGAACCCAGTTTATTAATTCAGATAATATATCACTTCACCATTTATTTGATTTAAACAGATTGTACTGATGCCATTGGAAATCACTTAAAATTTCTACAGTGTTTTAAGCTTATCCTAAGTAAATGAAATTTAATCAATTTTTTGTGAGAAATAGTGACTAAAATTATGTGTAACATGCAGCACTGTGTATTCCCCTAGAAACCATACTATTTCATAATGATATTAGCAATGACTTATAAAAGAGGAGCCAAGGAAATACAGATGTATAAATATTTATACATTTATAGATATATTTGTTTATTCTTTTATGTCTGTTTTAGCAGTTTATATGGTGAGCCTTCAGGCAGGAAACCTGCAAAGTGTCAGGATTAGGGGATTTTCATAAATAATGCACTGTTTAAGATTTGTTTAGTTTATTGTTATAAATTGTTTATTAAATTCATATAGTGTCCTAATCCATAGGGATTGTTATCAATTAACAGCTATAAGAACCAGCATACATTATAATAATTTAAATGCCTGTGATAAGCAAGATAATTAAATTCAAAGTAAAAAAATAGAACAATGTATATATAAAAATCTATACATTGTCATCTTACTCTCCAGATATTGTCTGGAAGAGCTTCAAAGGCAATCAAAGAGAGAACTACTGCTAAAGCTTGACCAGGTAATCGGTGAAACCATCTGTAAGTTCACTCAAAAATTCCACTAAATACCTGTTGGCGATAGTAAGTATTGTCTGAGCCAGGAACTGATCTGACTTGAACAAAGCGCTAGATATCATAACTTCCATGTCCAAGTAAGAACACAGGTATTTCTAGGCAAAAGTCTAGCATCTGTCCTGCTGCTTGGATGTGTCAGGACAGAAATTACCTGGAAGAGACAGATGGTTGTCATGGAGGCCACAAACTCCTGAGCAAAACATCCAATTATATTCTGTTCCAACCATACCAATATTCTAAAATCAGCATTCACAACAACTACAAAAAAATAACACTTATTAGCATTCTTTTTTTCTTAAAAAGTTATGGAACATGAATAAAGGAATTGATGATAGAGGTGAATATACTGTGGTATTGATATTTGGTATATGTAGCACTTTCTCCTCTTATGTTCTTACAATATGCCAATGAGGTAGTTTCCTAGTTTCTTGTCTGACAGTTTTCTATCTCCCAGTGTATCATATTCTCAATGGTATTGCACGATACCATATTATAAATTAATGGGGCCAGGTCAGAGCAGGACCACACTAATTAATTTATGCTGGATTGTAATTTGTGCAGTTGTAGTTTAACATCTCTGGAAATATAAGGCTAGATAAGCCTAAATCATGCATCAAAAGATTTGGAGGGTAGACATTGTTCCAAGAAAGCTGAAACTGGGTCAAGTTCAGGTAAAGATTTAAAAATACATACGAATTACTGCATTAACAAACTATTAGGTAATCTAGTTAAATATATCTCTTTACTTTGAGCCATTAGTCATATCCAGTGACATCATTTCTGTCTAACACCGATGACACAAAGAAATCCACAGCTGATAAAAATAAATTTGATATTTGGTGGGAGTGTTTTTCCCACCAAAGCAGTGCCAGTGATCAAGGTGGAGTCTTAGACAATGTCAAACTCAGATGTTGTTACAATTTAATATTTATTGCTTTTTTCCATTGCTATGTTAAATTAACAATAATATCAATACAAGCCAACTTATGCAGCATGGTAGCACAATGGTTATAATGCAGTGTTTCAGGCTACTTCAGACAATTGCCAGAAGTTCAATTCTCACCAGCTCAGGGTTGATTCAGACTTCCATCTTTCCAAGGTTGGTAAAATGAGGACCCGGATTGTTGGGGACAATATGCTGAACTCTGTAAACTGCTTAGAGAGAGCTGTAAATCACTATAAAGTGGTATATAAGCCTAAGTGCTATTACTAAGCTTAATCTACATCCTTAAATATCTTTTGTGAGATAAATGTGATTCATAGTAAGCTACTGGGTTGAAAAAATAGACAGTTGAAGCTTGATTATTGAAGAAAAACTTCACAACCAGCTTTAAAATTGACAGTAAATATATTGGTGGATAACTATTGTCTTTAAGCATCAATTAATAAATTAACAAGAAAGACATTAAAGACTGGCACTTGGTGGAATGTTAATAAAGGTCCCGAGAAAGATATGATGTTTCTATACCAAAAACGATCAGAATTGGCAATTTTTTTTAATGATGACTTTTTAATGATCTATTAATATGGAAGTAAAAATTGGACTTTGGAAAAGTAAATCTTCAAGATAAGAATCTATGGTGGACTAGACATCCCTGAAGGAGTGGAGACAGCATTGCAGTGAAGTTCAGCAGTCATATGGTGAATTCTGGCCACCACTATCTTTCCAGATAAAAAAGAGATTGTGAGATTGCCCATTTGCACTCCAAACTGCTGCAGGAAATGAGGTTTTCATGATTGACTCATGAATTGAACTGCTGGGAGTTGAAGATTTTCAATCAAGTTCACAGCTTTAATGTAGCCTAATGTATTGAAAGATGAGGGTGGCATTGGGAAAGGAGGAAATGATATGTTGCCTAGGAACAATTAATCAAGAAAAGGGGAAGTCCCAAGGACTTAATGGTTGGAGAAAAAACTTTGGAAGAACCCATCCTAATGGATTAGATCAGTGGTTCCCAAAGTGGGCAGTACTGCTCCCTGGGGGGCGGTGGGATGCCTTAGGGGGTGCTAAGAGGAAGGGGGTGGCAGGGGTGTGTGCTAAGAGCAGCAAGGGGGCATTCGAGGCCCTGCAGGGTCACCCGCTTGACTGTTGCACCGTTCTGGAGCCGGCGCCTCGAATGCGGCAGCTCCGATACACCACATTGCAATGGGCTCCAGGAGGAGGAGGAGAGGATGGAGTAAAGTGCACTAAATTTGAGTGTGCTGCACAGGTGCTGCAAGAGCAGCCATGGAGCCACTGTGGTGCAGCCATGGAGCCGGCTGTGGTGGGGCCTAGAGGGTGTGCACGAGAGGAGAAGGAGGGGAGAGGGAGGAAGGAAGCCTCTGCCATGGCTTGCACTCATTCCTCAGCCAACCTGGATTTCCAAAAACTCGCCAAGAAGAAAGAAAAGAAGCTTCTCACTTTCTCAGAAAGTCCTGCGTGCTCTACTTGGGGCTCTTCACTATCCTTTTTTCTTCCTTCCTTTTGGAAATCCAGGCTAGCTGAAGAATGAGCGGAAGCTGCAGTGCAGGCTTCCATCTTCCCCCTCCTCC
Source organism: Hydrophis major (assembly GCA_033807585.1). NCBI lineage: Eukaryota > Metazoa > Chordata > Lepidosauria > Squamata > Elapidae > Hydrophis > Hydrophis major. Next base: position 101,152,653 of record CM066328.1, read on the forward strand.
TCCTCTCGTTTTCAGCCATATCAGATTTCCAAAAAGAAGAAAGAAAAGGGGACAGTGAAGAGCCCCAAGGAGAGCACGAAGGGCTTTCCAAGAGAATGAGAAGAGACACAGACAGGGAGCAAGAGAGAGCGAGATACACAGAGACAGAGAGAGAGAGAGAGAGAGAGAGAGAGAGATACAAAGGGAGGGAGAGAGATTTGGCTCAGTTCAGCTCTGTCTGCTCCCCTCTCTCTGTCTTTGCCCAGTTTTGCAAGGATTCAGTAGCGATCTAAGGCAGCAATCTCGTAGCACTGTGAGGTAACAGCCTGATGGTCACTCCTTTTGGAATGCAAGGTTTATTTTTGTATCTTTCCAGAGACAGAAAGAACGTGGCCAAATTTCCTTACAGTTATTCCCTGAGTGTGGGAGTTGGGAAGGGGGGGTGGGGAATGGGGGAGAAGGAGGGAGGAAGAGGCATAGAGAGAGAGAAAGAGAGAGAGTTAGAGGAGAGAGAGAGAGAGAAGGAGAGGGAGAGAGAGAGAACGAGAGATGAGAAGGAGAAAGGAGGGACAGGGAGATAGAGGGAGAAAGATAGAGATGGGAGAGGAAGGGAGGAGAGAGAGAGAGCGAGCAACTTGTTCCCCATAGAAAACACAGAAAACCACAAAACTTGGGGGGTCATGTGACTCGGAGTGACATGCCCACCCATGTCTTGGGGCTCCCGGGTTTTGTTTTCTGTGGGAAACAGGTCCAAATGGCTCTTTGAGTGTTTAAGGTTGCAGATCCCTGACTTAGGGGGAGGCAGAGGAAAGGGGGCTTTGACCACAAGCCCAATATCCAAGATCCTGCTCAGCCAACCCCACCCCTCTTTGTAGTTGCCGTGCCTGACAGCAAGTTCACAGGGTGCCCCTCCTGCCAGGGATCAGCATCCCAAGTTGCCCCCCCTCTCAGGGAACTTACATCATAGAGGGTGGTGCTGTTCCCTCCTTCCTGGAGCAGAGCAAGGTTGAGGAAGCCCAGGGCAGGCAGCTTTGCTCTACTTTTGCAATGTGCCACCGCTGCATTCAACACTCCGGCTCCGCAGGCTCACCCCATTGAGTCCCTTGCACCTCTCTGGTGCAACAGTCAATGGGGTGAGCCTGCGGTGCTGGTGCCTTGAATGTCCCCTGCTGCCTCTTAGCGCCCCCGAGGGGGCTGACAGAGGGGCGCTAAAATGCGGCAGGGGGGCGTTTGAGGCACCGGCACTGCAGGCTCACCCCATTGACTGTTGCACTGCTCCGGAGCCGGCATCTCGAATGTGGTGACGACAGCTTTGCTTTACTTTCCCAAAGTGCTGCCACTGTTGTGTTCTGTTTGTCTGTCTGTCTGTCTGTCCGTCCATCCAAAAGGTCTGTCTGTCTGTCTGTCTGCCTTCCTGCCTACCTACCTATCTGCCTGCCTGTCTTTCTGTCTACCTACCTACCTACCTACCAATATCTACCTACCTACCAATGTCTACCTACCTACTTATCTACCTATCTACCTACCTACCTATCCATAAATCCATCCAAAAGTTCTGTCTCTCTGTCTTCCTGCCTGCCTGCCTACCTACCTGTCTTACCAATATATCTATCTACCTATCTATCTACCTACCTATCCTTCCCTCCATCCATCCATCCAAAAGGTCTGCCTGTCTTCCTGCCTGCTTGTCTGCCTGCCTGCCTACCTACCAACCTACCAACCTACCTACCTACCTACCTGTCTCTCTCTGTCTCTCTCTCTATCCATCCATCCATCCATTCATGTTCGAAGCACCGGCCCCACGGGCACATTGGGAAAGTAGAGCAAAGCCAGTCTGGGAGGGAGGGAGGGAGGGAGGGAGGGAGAGAGAGAGAGAGAGAGAGACTGAGACCTGATGCATCAGATTGAAATGAGGCCTAGCTTAGACTGACACCCTTTTCCACATTGAAACATCTTTGCCAACACATTGAAACATCTTTGGTTTCTGTTAAAAGGTTTTATGAATGAAACATGGTCAAGACTATCAGGAAGCTCTCACATTCTGTTGAGGCTTTTAACAGGATCCATTGGACCAGATCTCCACCCTAAAAAATTACTTTTCCCCAATGTTTTAAAGTACCAATTCTGAAGAAGGCAAAACCAAAATGTACTGCTAAATTACAAGGAGAACACACACACACACATACACACACTCCCTTCTAACCCTGCTGGAGCAGGTGATTGGACTAGAATAGATATCTCATTATCTTTCTCCTGCCTCCCTACCTCCTTCTTTATTTCTTTTTCTTTCTGTCCCTTCCTTCCCTCCCCCCTGTCTTCATCTGTCCTTTTTTCTTTCTTTCCCTTTTCTCTTTCTTTTCTTCCTTCTCTTTTTCTCTCTCTCTTTCTTTTCTCTCCCACTCTTTCCCTCTCTCAGGCTCACCCCAATGACTTGGTGCACTGCTTTGCTTGGACTTGCTTGGGCAAGTCCTTTTGTAAATAAATTACAAAAAATCTAGTTCACCTAGTCATATTTCCTGTCAGGTTTAGCTGGGAGAGTTGACACCGATATGGACAAAGGGTTCACAAAGACTCACTTTCTTAACCTTTTTCAAATGTACTAGTAATTAATTTATAGCTAAATAGAGATATTTTGACTGGCAGGATAAGAGACCACGGAAGGACCACCGAAGTGGTGGCACATTTGAAATGTCAAGCAAAGCCAGAAGTTGGTAATTTTTGCTGCAAAGAATAACAAAAGCTTCTGGGTTGTGCACAAGAAAGGACACATATGTCAAAGAAATTCAGCAACATAAAATAAAGAAATAAAAATAAAACAAATCAACAAGAATCGGCAAAGCATCTCTGATTAGATTCTATTCACTACTAGAATCTAATCAGAGATGCTTTTCCGATTCTAATCTAATGACCTGCTCCAGCAGGATTAGAAGGGAGTGTGTGTGTATGTGTGTGCATGGCTGTCAAAACTCCAAAAACAGGTCAAGTAGCTCTGGGGAGGCCAGTCATAAATTAGAACACTTTTCTAAACAACTAGCATTAAGTGAGGACCACTTGTATTTGGTTTGCCAGTCACCTGGCCACGCCCACCCAGTCACATGACCACCAAACCACACCTATCCGATCATGTGACCAGCAAGCCACGCCCAGCCAGCAAGCCACACCAGCCAGTCACAGGACCAGCAAGCCATGCCCACCCAGTTACGTGACCAGCAAGCCACACCCTCAAATTAGGCCACACCCACAGAAATTTAAATCCCACCCCTGGGTGGGGGGCACCGAGGATAAGTTTACAGCACAAAGGGGGCGGTGGACTGAAAAAGTTTGGGAACCACTGGATGAGATGGTTAAACATGGTGGTGTTGGTAATAGTGAGTCTTCAGACTTGAAACATTCTATTAATGTACCCTTACAATAAATATAAATAAATTACAAAAAATCTAGTTCACCTAGTCATGTTTCCTGTCTGGTTTAGCTGGGAGAGTTGACATTGATATGGACAAAAGGTTCACAAAGACTCACTTTCTTAACCTTTTTCAAATGTACTGGTAATTAATTTATAGCTAAATAGAGATATTTTGACTGGCAGGATAAGAGAATTGCACATAATGGGTCAATATACTTTTTTGGACTAGAAAGGTGTTAAGTTTGGAGCATGGGCGAGAAAGAATGGAGACAAGCCTCTGGAACAGTGAACTTCAACTCTTTATTTACATAGTGACTTCTCAACTCAATGGCAGTTAAAACTCTCCTTATATAGGCAACCCCAATAACTATTAACCAATGACAATCGAGGAGCGCTAGCTCCCTTAACCAATAGGAACTCTCTGTTAATGGCCAATCGGATTCCCCGGAACGGGCCAATCCGATCCTGCCGTTAACAGCCAATCAGAAGTGCAGGGCCAGAACCCTGCACTTTACTCCAAGCTCAAGTTCTCTTTATTAAACCTTATGCATTCACAACAAAAGGAAAAGAGGATTTTAAAGTCTTCAAAGTTCTTACAGTTCAACAAGAAAGTTCAAAACAGATAAAAGGAATAATTATTTTGAAAAGTAATTTTGTGATGGAAGTCCTGTTGAGGAAATTGGAATTAAAATACACAAATGAACTGGACTTTCATGGGAATATTCTTTTTACTATTAAAGAATCAAACAATTAATGCATTATACAAAGGTAATATGAATGAGGCACTGAGGCTGATTATAACTAGAGATTGTGATTTGAAACAAAAATATTAAGGGCACTGGAAGACATGATAGAAAAAAATAAAAGTTTTGCTTTTTATTCTTTTCCTTGCAACTGAGACACTTTCACTTTGAATAACAATGTTAGAATGGCCACCATCAGAAAAGCATCAAATACAGGAGAGGAATGAAGGATTGCTAGAACAATTTGCAAAGAGAAGAATTACACCATCAGGATTTACTTCATAAAAAGTTTAAGAAATTGTGCACTAAATTCTCTGAATAACTTGATACTAACTTGACCAAATCACTGGATACTATATTGAAAGCTTTTAAAAAATGGACGAAAGATGAAAGAGGATAAGAAAGGGGAAGCTAAGAAAAAAAATCTCTGTAAAACTAATGTCTAAAGATGTGAGCAAATTAATGATAAAGTAAAAATTTTGGAGAGTAAGAAGTATAATATATTAGTGAATGATATATTAATTTGAATGATATATTTTATTTAATATTTATTATGTATTTTGACATTTAATAACATGTAAGATTTATTAAACATATTAAAATTAAATGTACTTAGCTAGAATATGTTCCCTGTGCAAGGTAATGTGCTTTCTGAGGAAGAATTGAGAGAGAAACATTACTATATTCCAATCAGATTCACACAAGGCAAGGGAGTAATCATTAAGATCTGTCAAGTGTCTTTAAAAAGAATCCTTAGTAATGTTTTTGTAGCTGTCAGTTTTACAGTGCCCACATTTAAAAAGTAATGTCTATGTGCACTTTTAGTCTTTTAAGAACATTTTTCTTTAGCAGTGAAGATTTTTATAGAATTCAAAAATGTGCTCTACACTGATTGTGGGTTGTATGAACATGGCTTTTCAACTAAAGCTGTTAGTCATTGGCACAAGTGCCTTTCCTTTGAATAAAATTAAGTGGTATCATTTCCAACCCAGTTTATAAAAGGCTTAACTTGCAATTCATGTGACACTTACTTTGAAGCAGCATCTTCAAAGTCTCACTGAATTTTCAAAGACTAATTTTCTGGAATTTCTGATAACCCATTTTAAGATTCACTGAAGGAACTTCTGCTAATTGTGTGAAAAACGCTTTGTAAGGCACCTTTTATATTAAATTATTTAGTTTACTTTTAAATATGTTTTAAATTCCTTAATCCTTTATCAAGACATGTTTTATTAGCACAGTATGAATACTGTATGTAAATGCTTATATTATATTGCATTTTTATTTATACTTGAGCATAAAATCATTTGTATAAATTAATTATTAATGGTGTCCTTAGTTTATTGCAAAAATTATTACAAGTGCATCTCAAATATTGCTGATGAGAAATCCCATGAAATGGTTGCATTATTTGAATCTGCACTATACAGAGTGATATTTCTATGGGAAATAGGGTAATTAGTTCCACAGAAATAGGCAATGAAAAACTTTAAACATAATTTTCATATGTTTATTAATGAAATATAACAAAAGTTTAAAAGAATATATATAAAATTTAATTTTTTAGCAAATTGCAGAGTGGTTATAGAAAGCAAAATAAAAACAAAAAAAATCTAAGTATAATTCTTAAAAGTAAGCTTACTGTACACTGACAAAAACTTCTTCATCACCTAATTCAGGATGTGCTAATAAGATCATTATGTAGTCTATATCCTGCAGTTAACTTTATGTGGCTTTGGTGATTTTTTTATTGCAGTCTAATGGATTATGACCAACAATACTATCGATAAATATTTAAAATAAGTAAATTACGTGAACAAAGGACAAGCTGGAAGATAAACCCACATCCAAACTATACCTGTTATCTCATGCATTCTGTTACCATTCTTCAAAATGAGATTCTTCTTTTTTGAGCTTACCTCAAATAGAACCTTCCTTTTCCCATTCTGCTTACATGACAACCAGTATCTAAAACCACAACTGCACATATAGTAACTTAAACGCAATCTAGCAATATCAGAACTTGGGCTTATATTAAACATGACCAAATATCTATTTATAATTTGCACTAAATAGAATATTGCTCTATTTGAAACCACATTAAGCGCAACCTACCTATTTAAGTTTGGGGGTTAATATTTAAACTTGTACATTAAACAACAAAAAACAAACTGTATTTTCCTATTTTATTTCTAGTTTTGAACATCGGTGAGGGTGGATTCTGGGAAGGCAGTATTCGGGGACATATTGGATGGTTTCCTGCAGAATGCGTTGAGGAAGTGCAATATAAGCCAAATGAAAGTAAACCAGGTGAGTTGGTGCAATTCAAGAGTAAGCTATGTTTACAATTTTTCATAAGGAAGTACATGAGTGTTTGCTGAACTAGAAATCACTCTAAAAAAGAGTTATAGATTTTTTTTTAAACTGTAGATTTATGTTATGATGCAGATATTTCTTTAGAAGTATGTGAAATCAGTAGAAAAAACAACTTAAATGTATATACAATTTGATGTTTTGCTTAAAAATAATTACAGATGATTTTTTTTAAATGTTCATTTTTTGTTAAATATGCATTTAAATCTGTGATGAGCAATGAGATGACCTCCAAATGCATTGAGCAGGTTCTAGAATTGGCCAAGATATATGAATGGCATCAGTCTGCCAAATTCTTGCTTATGCCTTTAATGCCTATTTTAGTCCCACCTCATTTTAATCAAGACAAGAATAATCTCACATTAAGAAGTTTCTCTTTCATTATATTCACTTGTTTAAGATGAGACTGAAACCAAGAAATAAGTTGAGGATTATCTATACAAGGTGTAGCTATTTCCCCACCAGAAAAAAATATTCTAAAGGTTTGAATAATAAATAAAGTTCTTTCTCTTGGCTGAAACAGCCTCTATATCCTAGGCTAGTTTAGGTACGGCAACAAATACCCTTTTTACATTTGCAAATATATAGCAATATTTCTGATGTATCTTATAAAACTAGAATTCCCAAAACACAGAAAAGCTTTTACTTTAGGCATGTTGTAATGCTTTTTCTTTGCTATTTTTGCAGAGAAACTGTAGGAAGTTCATATATTTTAAATGACCATGTTTAACAGGTTTAACAGATAATCAGAGTTGGAAGGGAACTTGTAGGTCATCTAGTCCAACCCCCTACCCAAGTGGGAGACCCTACACCATTTCTGACAAATGGCAGTCCAGTCTCTTCTGGAAAATCTCAACTGATGGTGCTCCCACAACTTCCGAGGGCAAGCTGTTCCATTGGTTGATTGTTCTTACTGTCAGAAAGTTTCTCCTTATTTCCAGGTTAAATCTCTCCTTGTTCAGTTTCCATCCATTATTCCTTGTCTGACCTACAGGCACTTTAGAAAATAGCTTGACCCCTTCCTCCCTGTGGCAGCCCCTCAAATATTGGAAGACCGCTATCATGTCTCCTGTGGTCCTTCTCTTTACTGGACTAGCCAAGCCCAGTTCCTGCAAATGTTCATTGTATGTTTTAGCCTCCAGTCCCCTAATTATCCTGGTTGCTCTTCTCTGTACTTTTTCTAGAATCTCAATATCTTTTTATAATGTGGTGAACAAAACTGGATGCAGTACTGTAGGTGTGGTCTAACTAGGGCTTTATAGAGTGGTATTAGTACTTCCCTTGATCTTGATTGTATCCCTCTGTTAATACAATTTATGATTGCATTAGCTTTTCTGGCTGCTACTACATACTGCTTATTAAGTCTGGAGCATGGGTGCGAATGATGGAGACGAGCCGGTAGAAACAGTGAACTTCAAACTCTTTATTTACATACTGTGACAGCTCAAACTGGAGGGCTGCTATAGCCTTCCTTATATAGGCAACTTATTAACTATTCAACCAATAGCAAACCTGGAGTGCTAGCTCCGTTAACCAATGGGAATGGCCTGTTAATGGCCAATCAGATGCTCCTGAACGGACCAATCCGATCCTGCCATTAACAGCCAATCAGAAGTGCAGGACCAGAACCCTGCACTTGACTTCAAGCTCAAGATAACTTTATTGGTATTATTCATTCACAACACCCCTTTCCCCTGGCTTCTGCCCACAGGGCGCGGTTACATAGTCCTTAAGGCAGGACGGCTGTTTTATTAGTCTTTTCAATTTTCGCAAAGTGCCTGGCGGTTGGCCGCACTTCTGCTGAGGTAGATCGTTGTTTAACGGTAGGGGTGCCTCTGGTTCTGAGTTCGTGTTCCCGTCGTCAGCAATATCACTGGCCACTCCCTGAGGTGAATTCACTCCGGTCCCTGGTTCCTGTTCCTGCGTTTCAGTTCCATTATCAGTCTCTTCAAAAAGGTTTCCCTCTAATTGTAATTCGCTTTCCTCTGTATCTCCCCTCTCCCTCAGTTTGGTCATAAGGGAGTTCGGAAGTGCGAGACGGCAGCCGCGATCGTAGTTGATCTATGTGGTGCTTCCAAAGTCTATTGTCAGGGCACTGAACGAGGTATGATCTTGGGCCGGTTACGCGGATTACGGTCGCCTCTACCCACAGCGGATCGCCCGATAAGATTTTAGCGAATACTAAATCGCCTACCTGGAAGGTACGGCATCAGCCGCTGGATCCGAGTGGCTTTTCCGGTTTGTAGGCTGGGTGTAACCGATCGAGGTGGGAGCGGAGCTTTCGTCCCATTAGCAGCTCGGTGGGAATTTTGTTGGTGACACTGTGAGGTGTGATGTGCTGCAGGAAAAGGATCCAGTTGATTTTCTTATCGATGTTGTCGTAGTCTATCTTTTGGAGAGTCTTTTTGACGAATTGTACCATGCGCTCAGCCCTACCATTGGCAGCAGGGTGCGCAGGCAAAGTGAGCGCATGTCGGATACCGCGATCAGCCAGGTACTGCTCAAAGGACAGCGCGGTAAATTGGGGTCCGTTGTCGGATACCAGGACGTCTGGTAATCTGTGGGTTGCAAAAAGTCTTTCCAGTCTTTTGATGACCACGTCAGTGGTCGTGTTGCTCATTTGGTGAATCTCGAGCCAATTCGAGTAGGCGTCGACAGTTAGCAAAAACGTGTGGCCTTTGGTTGGCCCAGCAAAGTCCAGATGGATGCGGGACCAGGGTCCCCGTGGCGTCTCCCATTTGGTTGGGGTTGCCTTTGGTGGAGCGATGCTTACTTCTTGGCATCTCTTGCAAGTTTAAACCCACGATTCGATTTGTCTGTCGATGCCTGGCCACCACGCGTAGCTTCGTGCGAGGCCCTTCATGCGCACAATGCCAGGGTGGCCATCGTGCAATGTTCTTAGCAGTGTCTGTTGGAGTCGTTCTGGGATAACGACTCTATCGCCCCAGATGATACAGCCCTTCCGCGAGAACAATTCTGTTTGACAACTTTTGAATGGTGCAAAGTCATCTGGTACTTGGTCCAATGGCCATCCGTGTTCCACCCATATGAGGACTCGTGCTAAGATGGGGTCGCGTTTTGTTTCTCTCGCGATGTCACGGGCAGTTAATGGTGGTGTGTGGAGTGTCTCGATCTGCAACGCGGTCATCGTTGGTGCAGGATCGTTGATAGTTTCAGGGAGCGGTGTACGGCTCAGCGCGTCGGCGTGGGGAATGGCTTTACCCGGACGATATTGTAGCCGATAATTGTAGGCAGCCAAGAATTCTGACCAGCGGGTCATTCTGGGAGAAAGTATGCAGGAAGTTGACTTGTCCCCAGCAATAATCCTCAGCAATGGTTTGTGGTCAGTTACAATGGTGAAAACCCGGCCGTACACGTACTCATGAAATCTTTTAACAGCTGATACAATCGCCAGGGCTTCTTTATCGATCTGGCTGTAATTTCGCTCGGTTTTCGAGAGCATCTTTGAGAAGTAAGCAACAGGGGCTTCGTTACTGTTAGGTAACACATGGCTCAAAATGGCGCCCACTCCAAAAGGCGATGCATCACATGTAATGTTTATTGGCAAAGTCTCATTGTACTGCATTAGTACAGCATCCGAAGTCAGTAGTTTTTTCACATTACGGAACGCTTGCTCTTCTTTGTGACCCCATACCCAAATTGCTTTTTTATCTAATAAATTTTATCTAATAAATAAATGTAAAGGTTCAGCGACAGTCGCCTTCTGCGGCAAGAATACATTATAGAAATTGATGAGGCCTAAGAACGCCTGGAGGTCGGTCTTGTTCTGGGGTCTGGGAGCGTTTTTTATTGCTCTCAATTTGCTATCGGTAGGGTGAATACCCTGACTGTCAATTAAGTACCCTAAGAATTCAACACGATCGGTACACAGCTTGCACTTATTTTTTTTGACTTTCAGGCCTGCTTCCTGGAATTTTCGTAATACCAATCTTAAACGCTCCCGTAAAATTTTTGGAGTGGGAGCAGCAATGAGCACATCATCAAGATAGGGGACAACGCCCTTGATCCCATGCAATAGTCTCTCCATTAGGCTCTGAAAGATCCCTGGGGCTGCACTGACTCCGAATTGAAGCCGCGTACACTTAAAGGCACCTCGGTGTGTTACAATAGTCTGTGCCTGTGCCGTTTTTTTGTCAACCGGCAGTTGCTGATAAGCCTGAGCTAAGTCTAGTTTAGCGAAGACTTTTCCGCCCCCCAGGGAATGGAGGAGATGTTGTACCACCGGCACCGGATATGGGTTCTGTTGTAGGGCGTGGTTTAGGGTGGCTCGGTAGTCCCCACAAATTCTAATGGAGCCGTCCAGCTTAATTGGTGTCACAATCGGCGTTTCCCATGGGGAGTGGTCAGTTGGCTTTAAAACTCCCTGGGCAATCAACTTATCAAGCTGTTCGTCGATTTTCGGCTTTAGAGCGAACGGAACTCGACAAGGCTTAAGGCGGATGGGAGCTATCTTTGGATTAAGGCTAAAGGATATCGGGGTCCCCTTGTACTCACCTAGCTTTTCCTCGAAGACGTCCCTGAGTTCGTGGGCAAGGTCTTCCTCCCAGTCACTGCCGCCGATTCGGTTAATGCCTGCCACTTCAATGCCGAGTGGTGCGAACCATTGCAGGCCTAACAGACTAGGCCGGTCCTTATCGATCACCATCAGGGGTAAGTACGCCGTGCGGTTCTTGAATGCAACCCGGACTCGACTGGATCCTGCGACTGGAATTCGGTTCCCCTGGTAGTCCTTTAACACGAGCCGTTGGAATTAAAGGTCTTGGCGCCGGATAGTGGGGATGAGTTGCTTGAGGGTCTTCCATGAGACCATTGAAAGAGACAATCCCGAGTCAACTTCCATTTGGCAAGGCCGATTTTCAATGTTCACGTTGACCCGAATTTTCTTAGCGTCTAGTGAAGAGGCATGGCCAATAGTGAGTGTTTGGTGGGCCTCTTCCCGTCTCGCTAGACGACTCACGGGTTGGTTTCTGTAGGAGTGGTTTTCTGTAGGAGTGGTTCTCGCCTTACAGGGCGATTCCCTGTCAATTGGCGGAGATTGGTTCCTTTCGAGGTCTGGCTGGGTCCAAGGACGCTTCTGTAGACCCGTCTGATGTGGCCTCGTTTCCCGCACTCGTGGCAGAGCGCGTCGCGGAATTTGCAATTGGAGCGGTAATGGTTGGCCCCAGAGCCAGTGCACGGTTGCTGGGACTTCGGGTGTCAGTCCCGATCGGACTGCAGGCGATGGACCTCTTCTTTGTCGCTGTCTGACGATGAAGAGAGGTCCTCATGGTGGGCCGTCGGTAGCTGCCCTTCTGCATTAGGTGAAACTTCACCAGCCGGTTGGTGTGTTGGAGCGCGATTTCGGCGTAGTTGGGCAGCTGACTTCTTGGTCGCCTCCGCTGCTGTAGCTTCAGCTATGGCGTATTTAAGGGTGATGTCACCTTTTGCCATTATTTTGCTCTGTACGTTTAGAGTGTCTAGCCCGAGGATTACTCAGTCTCTCAAGGCCTCTTCTAGATCGGTGAAATCGCAAAGGCCTCCCAAGTTCCGGAGGTCTGCAACAAAATCGGCGATGCTTTCTCCTTTCCGCTGGTTCTTTTGATAGAACTCGTGTCGTCTTATGAGCGTTGGAACGGTTGGTGCATAGTGGGCCCTTAGTAGTGGTTCAAGGATGTCCCAGTCCATGGCCTTCACTTCAGCCGGTTTCGCTAATGCCTTAGCCATTTTGAATACCGTCAGGCCGCAGTGCATTAGGAATACTGCCCGTTTCTTCCCGGTTGTGGCATCCTTCAGATTATTCGTTTCCAAAAACATTTGGAAACGATTCATGTAGGACTCCCAGTCCTCTTGAGCTGGATCGAACGGAGCGGGTGTACTACGCTGCCAGACATGGTTCCGCCGTTGTGCGCTTCAGCCACGTGCTTAGTTGTCTTAGTTGGCTCTGATGTCATCCAATCCCACCCTCGTCGCCAGTGTTAATTCTGGAGCATGGGTGCGAATGATGGAGACGAGCCGGTAGAAACAGTGAACTTCAAACTCTTTATTTACATACTGTGACAGCTCAAACTGGAGGGCTGCTGTAGCCTTCCTTATATAGGCAACTTATTAACTATTCAACAATAGCAAACCTGGAGCGCTAGCTCCATTAACCAATGGGAATGGCCTGTTAATGGCCAATCAGATGCTCCTGAACGGATCAATCCGATCCTGCCATTAACAGCCAATCAGAAGTGCAGGGCCAGAACCCTGCCCTTGACTTCAAGCTCAAGATAACTTTATTGGTATTATTCATTCACAACACCGCTGGCTCATATTTAGCTGGTTGTCCACTAAGACTCCACGATCCCTCTCAAAGTTTCTGCTATTGAGCCTGGTTTCACCCAGTCTATATGTGTACTTTTGGTTTTTCTTGCCTAAGTGTAGGACTTTACTTTTCTCTACATTAAATTTCATTTTGTTAGATACGGCCCAGTGTTCTAGTCTGTCAAGATCCATCTGGATCTTGAGCCTATCTTCTTGGGTGTTAGCTATTCCTGCCAGCTTAGTATCATCTGCAAATTTGGTAAGTTCCCCTTCTATTCCCTCATCTAAGTCGTTAATGAAGATATTGAAGAGTACTGGGCCTAAGATGGAACCTTGTGGCACCCCATTGCTTCCTTCCTTCCATGTAGACTTAGACCCATTAAGGACTACTCATTGTGTACGGTTTGCCAGCCAGTTGCGAGTCCATCTAGTGGTGATACTATCTATTCCACATTTTTCTAGCTTACTAAGAAGTAGGTTGTGGTCTACTTTATCGATTGCCTTGCTGAAATCTAAATATATTATGTCCACAGTATTTTGCTGGTCTACTAATGTAGTCATTGTGTTGAAGAATGAAATAAGATTGGTTTGGCATGATCTGTTTTTAACAAACCCGTGCTGACTGCTAGTTATTACTTTACTTGTTTCTAGATTGTTGGCAGATCTGTTTTTCTATTATCTTTTCCAGTATCTTCCCAGGTATTGATGTTAGACCGATTGGTCTATAGTTTCCTGGGACTGTTTTTTTTCCTTTTTTGAAGATGGGAACCACATCAGCCCTTTTCCAGTCCTCTGGTAGTTCCCTGGTGCTCCAGGATTTTTGAAAGATATGGTGCAGTGGTTCTGAGATGACCTCTGCCAGCTCCTTTATTACTCTGGGATATAATCCATCAGGCCCCGGTGATTTGTTTTCATCAAGATCAGACAGGTGTTCTCTTACTAGTTTTTTTGCTTATTTTAATTTTTATTTCTGTTCTGTCTTTTACAGTTATGTTTTTGGTGGGTTGAGCTATAGTTTCTTTTTGCTTAAAGACAGATACAAAGAATGAGTTAAGCAGTTCTGCTTTCTCTCTGTTGCTTGTTACTTCCTTGCCATCTTCTCTCTTTAGTGGACCGACTGTTTCCTTGATTTTTTTCTTGTTATTTATATGTTGGAAGAAACTTTTTTAATTATCTTTGACTGTTGTTGCAAGTCTTTGTTCGTTCTGAGCCTTTGCTCTCCTGACTTTGTCTTTGCAGATTCTGGCTACCTGCTTATATTCTGCCTTAGTTGTATGTCCTTCTTTCCATTTTTTGTACTTGTCCTTTTTTTCTTTCAATTTGCCAGAGAGATCTTTGTGCAGCCATGCTGGTTTCTTCTTGGATTTCTTGTTTTTCTTTCTTTTCTTTCTTTCTTTAATGTTCATTTGATAGAGACATTCAAAGTGCTCTTATTTCCTCAATACTGTATTTAGGAGATTGCCAGATTGCATAGTTGAATCCCGTCTATTTATTACTTTTGGAGTATAATTTGTTCACCACATATGAAGTCATCCTATTAAAAGTTGCTGTATGAAAAATTCATCAAGAATTGACCACTGGCAAGAACTAGTAGATGAGAGGATTTCTGTTTTTCAGTACTGTTTTATTGTTGGTTTTATTACTTTCATACATATATACATATACATACATACATATACATACATATATACATACATACATGTGTGTGTGTTGTCTAAATATCTACATTACATATTTTATATTTCATTGATTTGATTATTAATATTATTGGAAGGGCCAGAATTTTGTGTTATGTCCACCTGTGCTGGTCTATGGTTGAAATAAAGATTTTGATTTATTATAATACTAGCATTAAGTGTCCTAGTTGGACAAAATGATGGGCTACAAACAGAGTAAATATATAAGATAAAATACCTTATAATAGAAGATAAGATTTTTATTATTCAGTAACAGTGATTTCACAGGTGATAGTATTCATAATCCTTGTTCTTCTATTTATCTGTTAAGGAGAGAAGGACCTTTGGCATAGCTGCCAAAATTTCATTTGATTGATCGTGCTGAGAAACATCTGCCTGCAAACACTCTCAAGATATATTGGGTTCCTAATTAAGATATTAAAGTTATACTTTGACAAGTTACAAAAATTTAGCTGTGGCTCTGATCAGAACTAAACATACAGTAGGTGTCTTCATTAGTATTATTGTACCCCTTGCACCGAGGCAGCAATAATTATGCCTTGAAATATTGAAATCTTGCTTTGTAAGGGAAACATGCTGTATAATAGTGAAGTACCAACAGTGTACTTCACAATGAATTCCTTTGGATTCACCAGGAAAGTTTAGTGTAGGCATCTGAAGTGTACCTCAGTTGCTTTTTAAGGCCGGTTGAAAAGGCACCTGTTAGATCAGGAGAATGTAATGCAATAGAAGTGAAGTACTCTTAGTAAGTTCAACTGTCATAAATACATGCCAGCTGTCAATCATATGAATTTTGATCACATAACTGGGAATGTTTCAATTGCCATAAGTATGAAAACCAATCATGTCTTGTTTTTCAGTGCTGCTGTAACTTCAGTCACTAAGGAAATGATTGTAAGTCAAGGACTACCAGTATTCTCATAATACCAGATATTCATTGATTCTATCAAGCAGTTTTATGACATTTTCTGTTTACTCTGACTAGAAAGTGCTGTTGGGAGACATACTACATCTTAATATGGACTTAATATATAATTAGAAACTGGAAAACTCCAAATTCAAGTCTTAGTGTAGCTGGGTGACCTTGGGCTAGTCACTCACTCTCATCTCACCTCACCTCTCAAGGTTGTTGTAGGAAAAATAGGAAAAGGAAGGTGTGTTAGATATGTTTCCTGCCTTGAGTTATTTGTAAAAATAATAAAAGTGGGATACAAAAAAATACAAAATATTTTCCAAGACCACCACCCAATGCAAAATATTTTCCAAGACCACCACCAATTTAGATCAAATTATACTTGTAACGTTAATATCTACTCTTCCAGTTTACAGATTAACATTTAAAGTTCTCCTGCTAATCTACATTAAACTTGGCTACCTTGCTCATCCTTAGTGCCAGATAAATTATGAACAAGATCCTGTTCCAGGCTAGATCTTTTAGGAAACTTATCAATTTTTCTGTTTTTTTAAGAATTTAATTTAAAAACAATCTTATTAAGCAGTTAGTATTTTAATGTAGATTAACCATAAGGCACTTTCCTGATGATCTGTTTGCTAGAAATATCCTTAAAATGTGACCTTTGTGTTAAAAAATGCTTCTAATATTACTTTCTCTTATTGCTTTCTGTGAAACAAAAAGAAAAGCTTGGAAGTAAGTTGTTAAATCACAATCCAGAGATTACGTTTTTTATTTGCTGTTAAATTGAGGGATGTGATAGCTGAGCTTTTCATGTTCCCTTTTGTTTTATCCATATTCTTTCCTTGTCTACAGTATATTGTAGTCTTCATATTGCAGGAGGTTGGTAGAAAAGGGAGGAAGACTGTGTTACCCAATTAATAAAATCTAAGTTTCTCTTAATTGAGTGGCAGATTAAAAAGTTGTAATCACAAATATATAGACATTTTGGACAAGCCTAATGATGCCATGTTTGTAGGAAAATATTGTTCTGAACCAGTGTTTCTTAAACATTTTGCTCTTAGGAACCCTTCCATTTTTAAAAAATTAGAGAGCATCCCCCAAAAGCATTTGTTTGTATGGATTATAGTTATCTATATTTGCCATAATGCAAATTAAAATGGTTGCATTCATAGAATCTTTGTTGAATCATGTAAAAATAACAATACTTGTACATTCATTTGTAACATAAATATTTCTCATAAAACCCTGTTTTAAATATAATGAGAGGAGTTTCCTTGTTTAACATTTTTGCAAATATCTTGAATATCTGGCAAATAATTTTGATTTCAATGGTGTTGAGGTCCTGATGTATTCTGCAGTTTAAGAAACACAGCTCTAAACTAACTGATTCCCCGCCCCCCTAATCGTTAAATGAAGACATCTTCATATTCCAGAAGATTGGCCTATCAATGCAAAGGGCTTTTATTTATTTATTTTTTTTGCAGCTAGCTGCCTCTCTGAGTTATTTCCATTTTTTCTCTACTGCTGAAGATTCATATGATGAAAATAAATGCTGCCTACACCTCTTAGGATTCTTGGCTTCTGTCATCTACAGCTGGCCAAACAGACAGATTGCAGTTTCCAGATAAGGAGAACTAATTTGCAAACCCAGCATTAGTAACTTAAACTTGGAGGCAGAAGTTTGTTTCCCTTTACACTCAATAAATTTGGTAAAGAAGAAAGCAACAATTCTTTAATGATAGAACAGCTGGGATGTATGAGCACCCTGCATTCCTATATGAGAGAGTATACATCTCTGTATGTATGAAATGCAATTTTGCATTTTAGATTACACACACACACACACATATATACATACATACATACATGTTTTCTTCAGTTTCTTAAGTTAAGTTAACATACATACATACATATACATATACATATACATATACATATATACATACATACATATACATACACATATACATATACATATACATATACATATACATATACATATACATATACATATACATACACATACACATACACATACACATACACATACACATACACACATACATACATACATACATACATATATATATATATATATATATATATATATATATATATATGGTTCTTTGGTTATTCAGGTTTTCTCCCGCGTAAAATTGGAAGTATCCAGGAAATGTTTCGATGAAGTCTCATTCATCATCTTCAGGCTTGTGTCTTCGGCTCTGTGCTTCTCAGAGTAATGTGAGCTTGCAGCTGCTTCTTCCTTTTAACTGCTAGTGGGGGTGTGACTTGATTGGGTGGGGGCTTGGCTGTGTTCTGATTGGGTGGGGGTGTGTTCTTATTGGTTGGGGGTTTGGTTGTGTTCTGATTGGCTGGGGGTGTGTTCTGTTCAGGTGGGGGCTTGGTTGTGCTCAGGTTAGTCTTAGTTGCTGGGGGATTTCAGCTGTTTGGCTTCGCTGCCGCATCTTCATGGTGGGCATCAGTTCGCTTCATGTATGGGTCAGAGGGGTTTGAAGTGGGTAGTGATGCAGCTGCGGTGTGGCTTCTGGTCCGTGGTCATGTCTCATCTTCTGTATGGATGTGAGTCTGCTTTCTACGTGGAAGTGTGGTGGTAGCATCTTGTGTGTCCCTCGTGGGTGTGGGTCTGGTGTCATTCTTCATGTTAGGTACTCGTCTGTTCATGAGGGCGGGTTTCCAAATGGCTAGTAGGCGGGATGTGTCATCTCATTTATTCATGCTGTGTGGGCGAGCAGCTGCAAGCTCACATTACTCTGAGAAGCACAGAGCCGAAGACACAAGCCTGAAGATGATGAATGAGACTTCATCGAAACGATGCCTGGATACTTCCAATTTTCCGCGGGAGAAAACCCGAATAACCAAAGATCCACATACAAATACCCACAAGAACCTCAGAAAACATACATACATACATATATTTTCTTAAGTTTTCGCGGGTACTTACGTGTATGGTATTCAGCTTTATTCGGGTATTTTCCTACATCATTAAAGTTGTGCTTTTAAAATTGTAGCAACGTTTCGGCAGAATCTCATATGCCATCATCAGGCTTCTGTATTGTGTTCGTCAGGCGAACATTATTTGGAATTATAATTATTTGGAAGCCTTCACTCACAAACAAAAAATCTCCACGCCACTAGCCAGGCAAACATCTGGGCACAAACAGATCTCCCCGGATACCTCCAGCTAAAACACACCCCAACTAGGCACCCAGATGAAACCTAGCTTCCTAATAAATGATAGCCGTCCATTTACTCAGAGCCAAGCTGCACTAAAAGCCTCCAATACAGGAATACAATGTTGCCAGCCAATCGAGACACAAAAAAAGCCACAAAACAGACAGAAGATATTAGAAACACCAATCAAGCAGAACATAGCAAACTCCAAGACCAATAAACACAGACCAAGACTCCCAACCAATCAGGATGAAGAAAAAACCATTCTGGCACAGCAGTAGGCTAACCCCAAATTTAAAACTGAAACAACTGTAAAAGTCTGACTCACAGACGAACACAATACAGAAGCCTGATGATGGCAGATGAGATTCTGCTGAAACGTTGCTACAACTTTGAAAGCACAACTGTAATGACGTGGGAAAATACCCGAACAAAGCTGTAAGTACCCGCGAAAACTTAAGAATATATATATATATAATATAATTTTTGACACAAAAAATGTTCAGTGACTCTGCTGTTACCCCACCCTTTAGAAGATTCACCTCCAGAGGCCTTTCAGAAGTGTCTGAAGACCTGGTTTTACCGAATCACTTAAGGTTCACCCAGAAGCACGTAACCATGGGGATGGTTAGTGCCTTTTTAACTTTATTAATTTTATCCTTGTTTTAATTGCCTCCTACTGAAACATAATATTTATATGGCTTCTATACTTTTATGTTTTAATTGTAGGCTGTCCAGAGTCACTTTTGTGAGATGAGCGATCCCCAACTTCGATATAGTGAATAAAGTAGAATAGAATAGAATAGAATAGAGCTGGAAGGGACGTTGGAGGTCTTCTAGTCCAACGACCTGCTCAAGCAGGAGAACCTATACCATTTCAGACAAGTGACTGTTTCGTCTCGTCTTAAAAACCTCCAATGATGGAGCATCCACAATTTCTCAAGGCAAGCTGTTCCACTGGTTAATTGTCCTCACTGTTTGGAAGTTTCTCCTCAATTCCAGATTGCTTCTCTCTTTGATTAGTTTCCAACCATTGATTCCTGTCCTGCTCTCCAGTGCTTTGAAAAATAATTTGACTGCCTCTTCTTTGTGGTAACTCCTCAAATACAGAAATACTGCTATCATGTCACCTCTAATTCTTCTTTTGTTTATACTAGCCAAACCCAAAACCTGCAACCATTTTTCATATGGTTTAGTCTCCAGGCCTTTGGTTATCTTAGTTGCTCTTCTTTGAATTTTTTCCAAAGTATCTTTTTTCTAGTATGGTGATCCAAAATTGGTTGTAGTATCCCAGGTGTGATCTTACTAGGGTTTTATAAAGCGGCCTAATATTTCACGTGATCTTGATTCTATACCTCTGTTTATACAACCCAGGATTTTATTAGCTTTTGAGGCTGCTGCTGCACACTGCTGTCTCATATTCAAGTGATCAACCACCAGGACGCCAAGGTCCCTCTCACAGTTACTGTTTTTGAGCCAATTCTCACCTAATCTGTACTTATATAGAGTACATCTTTGATTTTTTCCTGCCTGAATGTAAAACTTTGATTTACATTAAAATTCATTTTGTTGGATAGGGTCCATTGTTCAAGTTTGTCAAGATTTTTTTGGATTCTTAAGGGTTGGCTATTCCTGCCAGTTTAGTATTATCTGCAAATTTGATGAGTTCTTCTTTATTTCCTCATCTGAGTCATTAATGAAAATATTAAAGAGTACTGGGCCTAAGACAGAGCCTTATGATACCTCACTGCTTACTTCCCTCCATGTGGATAAAGTACCATTAAGGACTACTTGTTGAATATAGTTTGTCAGCCAGCTATAAATCCATCTGGTTGAAATATTGTCTATTCCACATTTTTCTAGCTTACTAAGAAGTAGATTGTGGTCTACTTTGTCAAATGCCTTACTGAAATCTAAATATATTATGTTCACAGCATTTTGCTGGTCTACTAATTTAATGATTTTATGAAAGAATGTAATAAGATTGGTTTGGCGTGATCTGTTTTAAACAAACCCGTGCTGGTTATAACTTCATTTGCTTCTAGTTGTTCACAGGTCTGTTTTTTTATTCTCTTTTCCAGGATCTTCCCAGGTATTTATGTTATACTGATTAGTTTGTAGTTTCCTGGATCTGTTTTTATCCCCTTTCTTGAATAAATACACAAATATAGCTTATTCAAAATTAAGATAAAAATTCTAAAACATTTCTAAAGCAATGTTTTATAGGTAATACTACTTTATAAGCAGTTATACTTACAATGTAAATTTTGTTCTGACTGTTCTATTGTACAAATGGTCACTAGATGGTGCTTTTTAAGTGCGAAACAGATCAATCAGAAACAGTTTCTTCAGAACATTTTTCACTTTCTCCACTTACCTACCAAAGCAGTTTGAGAGCTAATCTGATATTGTTTGGCAAAATGGAGTTGCTAATCAGGCCAGGAAGAAACAATGCTATCATAACCAAAGCTAATAACTGTGTCCATATATATCTGTTTAGGATGTGTGGCAATGATATAACTGTGTTATAAAAGAAAGATAATTAATCAAGCAGTCCTTGACTTATGACCAGGTACGCAGTGATCATTCAAAATTATGATGGACTATCCCCCTGCAAATAAAAAGGTACTTATGATTCATTTACAAAATTCTGACAGTCTCCTCTCACAGTCATGTGACTACATTTCAGATGTTCAGTATGTTTGCAGCTCCTGACAGTCATGGGACCACAATTTACAACATTATTGCCAAAAACTAGAGTTTACTTCTGTTTTTTGGCAAAACCATCCCAGAGCAAACAATTGGTTCTCTTAATAATCATGGCATTTTTTAAAAATAGTTTTACTTGGGTTTTCACACATACAAAATACAAGTAAAACATCTTTTTTGAAAATAGCATGGTCCTGGGTTGAACTTCTTTATACAGACACAAAACTCAATTTCATGCTCCTTGTCGTATTCTATTCCATATCTTATACTATTCTACATTTTCTATGTTGTTTTTCCCCTCTTAATTTTTTCAATTTTATTTTGATTATTGCATCTTAATTCAAATCATTATATTTATACTTTTGTCTGTTCTGTTTCAATTTCATATTATCTTTTCTCATTAAACAAATTTTCTCCTGTAGTTACTAATTGGAGAATGACACTTTTATATCTTTTAATTAAATCCATTCAACTCTTGTTTAAACTTCAATATATACCTTAAGTTTATGACCTTCAATATAATACATAATACATAACTTCCAATCGAATTCTGCTTGATACATTCTTATAATACACACTATATTCTTTAAAAAAAAGAAAGATATGTAATTATAAACCCTCATTCCATTCCAGTTCAGTTCTATCATTAATAATCATTAAAACCATAACATCTTTAATACTTCTTTTCAATTAAATATCATACTTCCTTAAAAACACATATAATCTCCATAATTAATTTTTTCCTTATTTCTCTTCACATATGTTTTATAAATCATTAAATATACCTTTTGTTACATTTATTTATTGACAAGCATTCCACTGAATTACGATAGCTATTTTATCAGACATTTTAATCATACATTGTTTCATATTTTCTAAAATTATTTCTGCTTCTAATATAACCATACTATCTTATGTACCTTTGCAGAATCCCTTTTTCCATTAAGTTTTCATCCATTATCTCTAAATAGGCCCTGTCTCTCTATATTTTGCTTCTGTCCTTTATAACTTCTTTTCCTTTCTTTCTTCCCTCTCTTCTTCCTCCCCTTTTTACCCCCTTGTTTCTTTTCTTATAATTCTCTCTTCTGTATTTCCCTCTTCTGTTGCTTTCTGATTTTATACTTATTTTTCACTCTATTTTGGGGGGGAGTTGTTTTTCCCAATCTTAAATTTTCCATTCTCTTTCCCACTTTCCTTTTCCCCCCACACCTAAGATTACTTGTTCATTAAAGATGGCTTCTTTGTCGCAATCTTCTTGTTCTACAGGCGTTTCTTGTTGTTTCTCATAATTCCAAATCTCCATTGCTAAAAACTGAAATACGAAGCCAAAAGGACCTCTCCCTTCTTGTGCATCTTCTTTGTACTTTTTAAGTTCCATTTTCAGTTCTTCTAAAAGTGGAACCATTTTAAACAGTTTTAAACAACCATGATTTTAGTCATTCAAATACAATAACCAAAAATCCAGAAATCATCAAGTAATCCAAATAGTCTCAAATTATTTCTTATTTCTTTTTCCACTTTCTCTTCCTGGGTTTTTTGTTGCAATATTTCAGTTAAAATGTATCTTTTGGAAGTCTTGTTGAGATTCTGCTGTAAGTTCTTTTTAATTCCAGGCAGTCTCCTCCCTTCCAAATCCTGCCCTTTTATTCTTTTTCTCTCCTTTCCTGTTTTCAAAAGCTTTTGATTATCCAGAAATCTTTATTATCCCTTTGACTTTTTATTTTCAGCATTAAATGCCTATTAATGTCAAAGTGGATTTTTTTTTTCAATTTCTTGCTTAAGTCTCAGCTGTCAGTATAGGAAAAGGAGAAAAACAAGAAATATTTTCCCTTTTCTCTCTCCTTCGCAGCTTAAAAATCTTCTTAGGGAACAATGTTATTGTTTTTTTTTTAATAGTTTCAATTCCAAGGTACCTTATTTGTTGCTTTTGCTGTTTGACCTGGTCAACCAAAATTTTCTCTTCTCATCTTCCTCCTGCACATTCTTTTCCGGTCGAGTTCTTCTTTGTGGTGGCCATTTCTGACCACCGCTACAAGCGCCTTCAGGAAAGGGAGTAATGGCCAGCTGGGGAGGAGAGATGCGGCTCTCCTCAACCCTGCAGGCAGTCTCCCCCTTCTTCACCACCTCTATGGGGTGGCTTAGCCCCGAAACCAGCCAGCTCGGGGTGCTCCAGCGGTGAGCACAGATCGAAGCCTCGCAGAAATGAGGTTTCAGTTTGTCACCGAAGAAGCTCAAACTGGAAGTCCCCAGTAATCATGGCATTTTTAAACAATTGTAGATTTCCTGCAAAAAAAAGGCCATAAAATTTGATTGGTCACCTGATGACCCACTTTAAGGCCATCACAAGTTACAGCCATAATGGGTAGGCTCCATTATGGTCATAAGTCAAGGACTACCTGTATGTATGGCTAAACGGATTCTTTCTTCTTTCTAGGTCTGTATATGTAAATGTATTAATATAAGCAGCATTCAGTAACATAAAACTTACAATAGTCTTCCCTAGCCTCCTGCCACACAGATGTTAGACTTCAACTTCCAGAGTTTCAAGTTGTTGAAGATACTTGGTTAACAATAAAGGAAAATATTTGTAGTTCAGGGTTGAAATGAGGAGTCCTTGGTGCTTTCTGAGCTTGCTTGTTTTCTTGCAGACATTTCATTACCCAGATAGCACTAGCACTGATGGTGTTACCTAGTTGGGTAATGAAACATCTGCATGAAAACAAGCAAGCTCAGAGACCATCAAGAACCCCTCATACTTGGCTAAGCATTTTTATTGCAACAGGATTTTGTTAAATGTGTTCATTAGAAAGTATGGGAAGAATATTACTGGGCTCACTTGGGTCAGTTTATACTGAGTTTATTCCAATTCCATTCAAAAAGCAGCATGAACAAAAAAATATGTTTTCTATTGTTTTATATAGCACTCCATAAAAAAAAAATAACCCAGGTTTTAAAATATCAGATTAGTTTTTATGCTAGTTAGAAGAGCCTGTGCTCTAGTCATTTATTTATTTGCTACAATTTATGCTCCGTTTTTCAGTTGCAAAAGAAGAAGTAGAAAACAAATTATGCCCTAATTTTAATGTATCCTGATGATTTGTAAATGTGATTAAATGAAGTAGGTCACAAATTGCTTTGTCTGCTTTTCTCCACCATGATATACTTGCTGTGTTTTGGGAACAGAGATTGAAGTTACCAAGTTTGAGAAGAGCAGCTTGTGGATAATTAGTGGTTGTGCAAACTGTTTTCTTTCTGCTTTTATTAGACAAGGGAGAAGACACATTTTAAACAACTAGTCACAACAATGACAAACCCAGTCATTAACACTCAGTAAATGCTGTCAGGGGAAAAGCCACGAAGGAGCAATTTCATCTAGGAGTTAGGTCAGTTCAGTCATAGCTGTTAGCATCAAGGAGCAATTGCCGCAGAGAATTCTGAAATCAAATGGATTTGTAATTCTTCAGGAGCAGCCCATTTTAAGGGATCCCCCACTGCTGTGAAAGTTTTCAACTTCAGTAGTAATAGCTACGTCTTTAGTAGATAATGAATGTTCCCTGACAAGAAATATGGAATTGCTGGTGAAGATGGAGTATTTTTAGACCCCCATTCCAATTCCTCCTCCTCCCCGAACCAATCTAGGTCCTCCAGGGCCTCCTCCAGATCTCTTTCTGGGAGAGGACTGCCCTCCTGTAAAGGTACCTGACCAAAAGTGGGGTCCGATCTAGGCGAGGACCTGACTGATGACAAGTCATGTTCGGGCGCCATCGAGGAGGACCAGACTTGGACATCTGTTGCAGGCCCTCTGCAATCCCCTAGTGAATAGCCCGTTCCATCCATGCCTGCATGTGCGCAGGGATCTCAACTGTGGCGACCCCCTCATGGCGCAGACCAGCGGCCGTGGGCGTAAATGTTGCTTCCGGCGTCCACCTGGTCGTTGGTCCGGGAACCTGGTGTCCCTGGGATGGGCTGCGCCTGGAGAGGGAAGAGCAATCTGGAGGAGGGGGGGTGTCTGGAGGTAGAGGGAGCAGAGGGTGGGGGGGCTGGAAATACAGGTTGTGTCTCTCTAGAACGTCTGTCAAATTCTTTCTCCAGTGCCCTATGATGTCTTAGAGCATCCCTCTGAGAAGCTTTGGAAGTTTCTTTAGGGGCTTCCTTAGCCTGTTTGCGCAGGTGGTAGGATTTTGATTTGGCCTTCAAAGAAGGGCCTTTAGCGGAATTGTCATCTGCCATTGTAGAGGAAAGGACTGTAATACAAATGTAAAGGCGGTTGGCTCGCCAAGGGTTCGACCTACAACAAAGGCCGGGTGTCGTTTCGCTGGCCCACACCCCCTTTTGGAATTTTAAATGTATATAAACTAATATAATTATTAATATCTTTATACCTAAGCGTACAATCAAGATATATAAGCCAACCAACGTGAAATAGCCAAATATTGATAAGATGTAAATATATATATATGTAAATACGTATCTATATCTATATCTATATCTATATCTATATCTATATCTATATCTATATCTATATCTATATCTATATCTATATCTATATCTATATCTATATCTATATCTATATCTATATAATTGTGTATCTAAATATATTTAGATATCTATGTAATGATAAATATTACTATTAGTATTATTATTATTTATAATATTTAATCCAAGGTCTGGTTGGAGCTCCCAGGAAGGAGTGACCCCAGGAATTGCTGTTAATATTGCCAATGTGCCAAATAAAACGCCTGAGGCTGGAGTGAGGCCTCGGCAGCTGGAGCTCCCAGGCAACAACTGGGAGGGATAGGCTGCTATTTCCTGCCCTGAGCGTGCTGCGGAAAGCCAACAAGTTTGCCAATTCCCCTAAATATCTGATAGCTCTCACAGGCTGGAAGGCCTATAATTAGAGCTAGTCCCTTCGCAGCTCAATGAGGCCTCTAAAAGCGGCGCCCGACATGCGGCAGCGCCCAAAATGGCGGCTGCCTATGCTCCCTTACTCACGGGCTGCTCAGGGCCAAAAATCAGCCTCTCCGGCATGTCTAGGGACCGAGAGAGGCAGCCAGGTGATTTTCACCCCTTCCTGGGGCGATCGGCGTTTACGGTGGGGGGGAACACCAGCTGCGCTATTACAGCGCGATCAAATAAAGCCGCTACGAGTGCGGCATAGAAAAGCGGCAGGAAGAGGATCGAATTGGGGGGGGATTGGTGCTGGAGCATGGAAGCCGCCCGCTGTGCAGTCCCCCCGGGGGCGAAGAAATGCGCTCCCCTGTTAAATCACTATCCCAATGCTCTTAGAGGCTAAGGAAAACCGGGGCAATGATAATCAAACCTGATGAAAAAAAGAGCTCTTGAATCGGCCAAGGAGTGGTGAAGTACACAGCCTACTCTCACGAAGGCTGAGCGTAAACTGGGGAATGCAAGGGAACCACGTGATGGAGGGAGGAGCGTTCCTCAGTAATTAAGCTCAGCCTTCAACAACGCAGACTGAAGCACCGCCCACTCTCTGGATGATCCTCCCGGCTCCAGAGAAATGGCGTGTCAGGTAAGGACCAATGCCCATTTTCAACTTCAGACATAGTAATAGCTACGTCTTTAGTAGATAATAAATGTTCCCTGACAAGAAAAATGGAATTGCTGGTGAAGATGGAGTATTTTTAGAACAGTGAGGCTATTATGAAAGTGCTTGTGATGCTTACTTCAGACATACCTTGCCTGTCCCAAATCAAGTTCTCTGAACCAAGCCGCATGTTATGTTAATCATGCGCTTCAGTAATCACAATTTGCTTGGCAGATTTATTTATTTTATTTGAGAGCAGGAGATACTGCCAGATGCCTCCTAATTCACACTAAGGTCCTGTGCCATTTTTTCTTCATCTGGAGGAAATCTTAATTCCCTAACTGCTTTATGTCCATGGAAATAGTTAATGCAGTAACTCAGGGAGAAGGAATTATTAGTTATCTACATAGCAGACTTATTGGAAGTCTCTTGTGAACTGTAGGTTAACATGGGGAATGGATACGATCAGGGGTGGGATTCAACCAGTGTTACTACCGGTTTGGTGATTACGTTTTGCATGCGCATGTGCTAAACCTATGCTGCCTGGACAGCTGATAAGTGCTGCACACAGGTGCACAGCATTTGAAAAACGCCTTTTTTTACTACTTTTTCAACCTCAGCTGTGTTGCGCAAAGTAGCTGAGGTTGAAAAAGCAGGAAATAAAGGTCAGGTAAGAGTGGGCGGGTGGGCCAACTGGTTCTGTGTCTGCTGCTCTTTAGAGCTATCAGTTCTATACAGCCGGGCAGAACCGGTAGCATCCCATCCCTGGATATGATGCATCAAGTGTATCTCTCAGAACAAATGTAACCTTCATATCACTGGGACTGAATAGGTCTACAGCAGGATGTTAAACTCATGTCATCACAGCAGTGTCACGTGACATATTGGGAATTTCCCCTCCCTTTGCTAAAATGGGCGTGGCCAGCACGTGACGCCAGGAGTTTGACAGCTCTGGTCTACAGTAACTAGATATGTTCATGAAAATAGAAAATATTCTCAAGTTGATTTTGTTGGGTTTATTTTCAACATATGATGAAAGTTAGGGCTGAAGTACATGTTACATTTACAGTAACTAAATGTAGCTATAGCTATAAAATTCTAGCTTTAAAATCTAGAATTACTTAACCTTGTTTACCATTGTCAGTTATCTTGCCATTTTTTTTTTGGTTCAGCAGCAGTGGTATAACCTATAGCAGTAATCTTGGTAGCCTAGTTTGTGTCTTGATATTGAGAGTAAAGCAGAATATGCAATTAGTTTCTTGCCAACAGCAATATTTTACTTGAATGGTATAATAGAACCTAATTCCAGTTATAGCTAGCTCTAAGTGCTTCAGGCCATGTTTAAATATATTTAACTTTAATAATCAAAACTAAATTCTCTCTATATTTTAATTCCAATGTATTTAATCATTTCCTCATTACTCTTTAGGAGCAGTTTTTGGAAGAAGCTTTAGTGAAGCTGTTTTTGACATAGAAACAAAGAGAAGAAAAATTACAAAATTCATAAACTTTAAAAATAAGGGGGAAAATGGAGAACATCCCTGCCCCCTCAATAAATTATAATGAAATAACGTGGTTAAAAATGCAATTCTTAAACAGCAAATTAAATCTTGGCCATATGGAGTAACCTTGACTCGATTTTCCACACAATGTTGACAAAAAGCCTATTCATGAGTAAATATATTTCCAGTGCGGGGTTTAAATCAAGTGTAGTAGGATGTTTTCACCAGAATAAAACTCTTTTAGCTTCAAATCACTCACAGTGAATCTGTAGTCCTTTTTACTCTGTTAGATTCCAAGTTTTTGTATATCATTTAATATCACATTCACATCTTTAACTTTCTTTTCCGACACAGCTACCTACTGAATTAACATTGACAATAGCAAACCAAAACACTGCAATTGCCAAGGAAGCCAAAAAGATTCAAGTTTTCATCCAATGAAGTCTCTAATGAGCCTGAAAAAGAATATTTTGTTAAATTAATTTGCATCTTAGCCTTAAAACTGCAATCCATAAATAAATATCATTACTTTTGTCCTCTTTACATTTAATTGTAGTCCCATTTTTTCAGTATACTTCACCTTCATTACAAGAAATTTAAAACCGTTTAGCTATCAGAACAGTCTCATCAGTAAAGACCAAATTATCACTTTTAAAAGCACTCTTCTTCCAATTTGGTACTTTATGTTGAATAAACAAGGGTTGGATGTAGAGCCAGCCCTCTTCAGTTTGGACTAATCTGTTTCTACATGCCCAGTTTGTAGATTCCTGACCTACTTTATAAGTTGCATAAGTGCAGTGAGATATATTCTGGAATTCCTATTTTCCCTTGCTCCTAATTTTGCTTTGTATGACCAAATGTAAGGTATGAAATATGATTAAGCCTTTTTTTAACAGAAACAAATAAAAACATTACATAATCGCTGCAAAGAGCATTTCATATAACTATTTACAAAATTCCTTTAAGTTTATTTCCTAAATGTTCACATTTTTTATTTTTTGTTTTCTTTTTCCACATACTATAAATGTTAAACCAACCTCAAATGCACTTGTTAAAAATTTTCATGCAGTCTGTGTGTGTTTCTGTGTATCTGTGTATACACACACATTCATGTTCATGATGATATGGATTCAGAAGCTAAAATATATGTAGGCATACAGCTTTGTCAGTTATTATGAGCTCACTTGACATGAATTGTGTGATCAACGAAGGGATCCAAAACTCCAGTCATAATTATCTGATCAACAAACTGCCTAACTAGGAAAATAAGCAAAATGTTGGGGTAAAACATCTGGCTGACCTTTAGGTGGACCTTAGTAGTTAATATATTCTATCTTACAATTACAACCCCTAATTACTAATACTAGAAGAATATCCTTCTGAATCACTTATTTCTTATTGCTCATAGACTTATTAATCAGGGTTACTCCCCCTCCCCCAAGTAATCTGAAGTTACCATTTCATTTGAGTGTTTCCTAGATTTTCTTTTTTTAAAGAAAATCTTTTTTCACTGTGAGTCTGAGATTCTTGCTTTAGAAAACATGGCTTTAAACTATCCAATTTATATTAAAATATCTGTTAAGGTCATCTAAAGCCTTGAACATTTAGAGAATTACTAATATCAACATAAACATTATATGTATAAAAATATGTTGAAACCATTGTACAGGCACTCTATACCGAACTACCTATATACATTTTTTAATGTAAAAATGGTAGAGGAAAATAAAATATTTTTGGTCTAAATCTGTCCAAGCTCATGGTCAGATAATTTCATCATACCTGAATCCACAGATAAACAAAACATGGATTTAGAATATAGATATATAAATAATGACCATTTTGTTTAGCTGCTAAATATGCCCTATTAAAAATGTATATTTATTACTTATGGGTCCAAATTCAGAAAAATCTTGCCATATTTCCATGCCAAAGAATCAGTTTTTCTGAACATTAGTAAAATACCTCAAGTAATAGACCACTGTCTCTATGATGAATGAAAATGGAGGCCTGAATGGTATGGAACTTTTAACTTCAAGGATTATCTAGGCAGCAATGAGAAAAATTCATCTTGTTATAGAGAAAATAGGAGGCAGGAGTATTAGGTATGTTGCCAGCTTCAGTTTTATATAAAAAAGGGATAAAAGTATGGTGGTGATGATGACGAAGAATTTTCATATATAGCACCAAAACTTGATTTAAGTCAGCATTATAGGGTATATTCAGAAAACTATTTCTATGTTCTAAGCCCTGTAAATGAGACATTTCATTTTGAACATCTTTATTTCCTTTTAGCAGCCTGTCAACATCCATAGCAAATTGTTTATCAACACACTGAAACCGTTTCGCTCTTTTCTCATGAGATACAAACTACCATTTTAAATCCCACTCTATTCATATTCAGGAAGTCAATTTGTGCTATTATTCCTTCACCAAATTTTGTATAACCTCTCTACAGTAGTCTATAATAGTTTAATTAACAAGAAAAGCTTTTAAAATTACAAGATTTAGACACCATCCCTGAAATCTCAGAAAAGTCAGTGGTTAATCTAACTCTTTGGAGTTCCTGAGAGATGGGAGGCCTTCTTCAGTTCTTTTAATAAAAGCCTACCGTATATACTCGAGTATAAGTCGACCTGAATATAAGCCGAGGCACCTAATTTAACCACAAAAAACTGGGAAAACTTATTGACTCGAGTATAAGCCGAGGGTGGGAAATGCAGCAGCTACTGGTAAATTTCAAAAATAAAAATAGATACCAATAAAAACTTTCACTAAGACAGTTAAGAATAAGTTTGATGTTCACAATTTCCTCTTTGAAAGAGACCAGTAAATAGGGAACAAGAAGATGAAGAAAAAGAAGTGTGTTTTTTCACACTTTTCACACTGCAGTGAACAAAAATGGCATCATAGGAACAGGCTTATTCTCAGTCCAAGGTTTGTTTCTGATTTCTTCCCTGATTTAAGGGAAATTTGGGAAACGATCTCACTATCATGAAAGGTTTAATTGATTCACTAACCCAAAAGATGATGATGATGACAGTGGTAGGCAGGAGTCACTCTCTCCCTTGCAAGAAAAAAGCAAGAGCCGTTCTTATGATCTCTCTCTCTCCCCGTAATACAGTCAAGCCCTTTCCAGCACGCGCGATCTACCTTCGCCACTTTGCACCTTGCAAATGCAAAATTCTGGGGTTTTTGCATTTGCAAGGTGCAAAGCGGCGGGGGCGGATCCCGCATGCTGGAAAGGGCTTGACTGTATTACGGGGAGAGAGAGAGAGAGAGAAAGAGAGAGGGAGAGATCATAAGAACCGCTCTTGCTTTTTTCTTGCAAGGGAGAGAGTGACTCCTGCCTCCCACTGTCATCAACATCTTCTTCTTTTGGGTTAGTGAATCAATTAATTTGGGAAATGATCTCACTATCAGAAAACAACGCGAGCCGCCACTACCACCTCCTCCTCCCCCTCCTCCCGAGTGGACCGAAAGCAGCTGGAGCTGAGGAAACGAAGCTGAGTGGAGCGACCTTGGCTCGCATTGTTTTCTCAGCCTAGAGCTCAGAAAACAACGCGAGCCGCCATCACCACCTCCTCCCCCTCCTCCCAAGTGGACTGAAAGCAGCTGGAGCTGAGGAAACGAAGCTGAGTGGAGCCGAAGCAACCTCGGCTCGCGTTGTTTTCTCAGCCTAGAGAAAGGGGAAGGGGGCTCATCTGGATCAAGGGTGAGTCTCCCCCTCAGTTTCCCCTGAAGGATCTTCCGTCGCTTTTGCCTTCTCCCTAAATCTTCCCTCTGTTAAAATCCCCACACACACACACACACACTTATTTTCGGTCGGATAGATTTTGTGTCTGAGCATTCTCACATGGCGGTGGGTCTTCCCCCCCCTAAAAACAGTTAAAAAAAGAAAAAACAATATATCCTCAAGCAAGAACTTTTTTGCTTCCGATTACCCCCATGCTTAAAAGTTGCAAAGGAAACATGGAAGCAGGGAAGCGGCTGCCCAGCTTCAGAGCTCCACACCATTTTTTTTTCAGAGGGGAATCTGACTCGAGTATAAGCCGAGGGGGTTTTCTTCAGCACAAAAATGTGCTGAAAAACTCGGCTTATACTCGAGTATATACGGTATCTTCTCATTTTCTAATGGAAAACAATGATTGGAGAGTGGAAAGTAATTTCCTTCTCTGATGTGTGCTTTAGAACCCCATTTTTTAAAATCTTGTTCAACTGTCCAAAAACATACCTGGACATTTTATATACTAGATGTACTAAAAAAGAATTAAGAATATGCTGTGTAACTCTCAATGAAAACCACATTTTTCATGAATTTTCAGATATTGTTTGCAGTGCCAACATTCTCAAAATTGTGAAACTTTATATATGAGGACAATATATACATGCATGGTACAAAAAACAATGGATGATGAGAAATGTGTACCAAATGTATACAGGTTTTGGGATGATGATGATTTTACATAGTCCAAAACAAAAATAAAGCTAAGCAGTTGGAAAATAAATATCCAAATGAAAGCAATTTACTCATCCTGAAATAAAAAGTGGTAAATTTGCCCACATTCTTAATGAACTGGATTTTCAAAACAATGATGTGACTGTAATTCCAATATTCTTAAGACTAAAACTGTTATTAAAACTTCAGAAATATAAATGTAGCAAAATATGGCAGTTGTCAGGGTTCCAAGTAATATACCCATAGCAAACAGAACTCCGAAGCAAGCAAGTTCCTCAAAGAACAGGGTTATTGGATGTATCATATTGGCACACACTGGTGAAAACCGACTCTAAAGGTTCCTGTGGTTTCTACCTAATTAAATATAAAGTTTTCCCGCTGTCTCATATGATCAGTCACATGGTGCAATCAAGGTGCTGTCTGGTTGTTTGGAAACTTTGCTCCTCCTCTTTTCAGCCACCTCTGTGGGAATTTCCTTGGTTCTCAGGAGAAACTATTTTGCTTTGGCTACAAAACCTATCTCTGTCCCTCCCCACCCCACATCTCTCAGCACCATTGTGGCAACATTGAAGCTTCCAAGATAGCCTCAGTCAGACCAGCTTCAGTTGACAGCAGGTTGCTTGTATGAAAAATGGGCAACTGAATGCGCGTGCCATTGACTACCAGTAATATTCTAGAGGCCACAAAAGATTGGCTCATGCCTAACATGATACCTTACTCCAGGGCTGTCAAACTCTTAGTTCATGGGCCAGATGCATCATGTGCTAGCCATGCCCATGTCCAGTTTAGTGAAGGGAAAAAAAGTCCCAATATATCACATGACACTGCCGTGATGATGTGAGTTTGACACGCCGCCTTACTCTTACCCTGTTATAATTAAGCAGAAATCAGAAGCAAGCTTAATATATCATCTACACCTCATATCCATATTCAAAAAAGTGCCACTGAATTTGTATTTCTCAGCTTCTTATTTTACAACAGATCTGGCATTCACGTAATATTAGCAGAACATAGTTTTGTTAATGTTAATAGCAAAAAGATCAACAGGCTAAGAGCACTGAAAGTATTAATACTGAGTAGATTGAGTTTGTACTATACATTGTGCTAATAATTCTATGGTTTGTGATCTCATTTTATTTTATAAAGCCTGATTTACAGCTTATATTATGCATTTATCAAGCCACTGGGCCTTTAAAAAAACGCCCATCATTTAAAAAACTACAGAGCTTTATGTCAGAAAAGGCAGATTGCTTAGTGTTGGAATCTTAGAGTTTTCTGAACTTAGTTTTTCTTTTTACGAGTGTTTCATTACCAAGGTAAGTGTAAATGTAAAGGTATCCTCTCTCTGGTCGAGTCCAACTCTAGGAGGTGGTGCTCATCTCCATTTCTTAGCTAAGGGAACCAGCATTATCCAAAGATGGTCATGTGATCTCAAACCCAGGCTGTCAGCTTTCCAGCTGACAAGTTCAGCATCTTTAATCACTGAGTGATCCCACCCTCCCAACATTACGAAGCTTTCAGTGTCAAAGCAATATGTGAAAGGACTAATGATGTTACCTAGTTTGGTAATGAAAAACTTGCAGGAAAAAAGCCAAGCAGCAACAAGGCATTTATTTTCTATCACTGTGCCTGCCATCTGAGCCACCATTCCCTCTGAGAATTGGCCCCAACACAGCTCGCCCCAACACAGGTTGGCCCCAACACAACTAGCCTTTCGGAAGACTTGAAATACATGGCTGTTCCCCAAAGCATGAGTGTCAAGATATTAGGTGATATATTATCCCTTATTGTTGATTATCATTCTTGGGTGCCACTTTTTTTTGTTTCATTCCTTTTGTGTATTCTTATTTTTCATTCATATTTTGTATTATTATACTGGATATTTTTAACTGGGTTCATCATCTAAGATTGCTTATGTAAGATAGGTGGCCATATAAATTGAATAAAGTGGTATGCATAAATAAATAATAGCAGCACATTTCTTGATAGAGTATGTTCTTTACTTCTCTAAATGCTGAAAACTGCAGTCTAAAAATAAATCCTAAAAAAAAAATTACAAATAACATCCATAGTAGGTTCATGGAGGAGAATCCCCACCCTTGTGCATCACCTAGATAGTTGTGGGTTTTATAGTTTTGCCTATATTGCTGAGTTGCAGGACAACATGATAATACAGTTATCTCTTAAGCACATATATCTCTAAAAAGAGAATGCTGAAGCAAAGACTCCCTGTTTCTTTTTTTACCTAGACTTCCCTTTCTCCTAAGGTTCCAAGCTTGAATTCAGAGTAGTGGAGAAAGTGCTTTTCACAGCCTTAGTCCAACAACTTCTCTCCAGGTTTCCTACTAGCTTGGAAAGAGTAAAGTTTCTCTAAAATTTATCTAGTTCTAGAAATTGGGGTAGATGGGATAGTTTTCTTGTAGACATGACTCCATATTGGCAGGTGCTCACAATATCTGTTCATAGTTTTGACATTCCAAGTAGCAATCTTGGCTGTTCTCTGAATGGCTCAGCATATGAATATATATCTTCAGTTTTAATCCAGCCTTATCATCATCAGTGTCTCTAACTTGCCCCTTCATCATCACCAGTGTTTCTAACACTTGTGTTTTGCCCTCTGTTCTTGTCAACCCATCAAGGTATATCAGACCACGAAACCAATGTAATGTAGGACTGTACTACATTTATGAAAAGCTGTAGTAATAAAATATTGCATCTTGCAAATCTGAATGTCCTTTTGTTTTTGTGAGAGCTAGAGAAGGTCTTGTCTGAGATGTTTGCTCATGTTACATAGTTGCACTGACTCAGACCTCTCTTATCTGTTGTCTTGTAAGAAAGTTATCCATCTCGTAAGGTCATTCCCTATGCCCTTCATAGTTCTTCTCCAGTACCTTATTAGATATGATCCAATAAGGGGATAGGAACTTAATTCCCAGTAGCATTGATACGGCTCTTCTTGTGTATACATTTATATAATTTTCTTAACAAAATACTAGAGTGGGTTACCATTTCCTTTTCCAGTGATGCATACATATATGAACCCTTGTCTATGACCTGCAGATCATGAGTATGTTTTTTGGGGGAATTGTACAATCGTAGGAATGTATCTCAGCATCATTGAGATAGACAAGGAAATAATCCATGAAGTGATCCTATCGTCATTGTGTCAGGAAGAGAAAATGTGTCTTGTTTCCACCTTCCTTTTTTTCATTCTGGCAGTTAATTTTGAGTCTCTGTCTTCTGCATAGGGTAGTTTTCAAAAAAGACTACTGCTGATATTTAAGAAGATGAAAAAAACTGATGCCAAGCTGGGTACAAATTTTATTTTTAATATATTTTAGTTAGTACAGAGTCAAATAGATATTATTATGGCTACTAAAGGCCAAAGTCAGCAATTGGCATAGAAAGTACATTGCTTCTATTGGTCTGCACGGAGCTGCCATGTTTTGATTTTTATGTTGGGCAATATATCACTAATGGCATCATGAATTAGTGTTAGACCCTCTGTTTTCTCCCAGGAGCAGAAAAGTACAATCCATATGTGTCCCAGATGCTTCTATCAGAAGAGAATAATACAGTACAGTCTTTCTGTTAAGATGTCTTCCTAGCATTACATTGTCTGATCGTGTCACTAATGAGTAAGTTAAACAAACAGATAACTATTAAATATTTCTTCATTTCTATTGTCCCTAGGTGTATCTGCTTCCTTGCATTGCTAAGTTGTATTTTTAAAAGGAAGACTCCAAGTCCATTTGCAGCAAGACTAGTGTGTGTGTGTGTACTGCTACAGTATGCCACAATTTCAATATACTTCTTTACATATTTCATGAGGAATAATAAAAATTAGATTTGTATTTTAAAAGTAATGCTTGGACAAGTCATGATAGAATCAAATCTTACATTTGCAGTCTAAAAATAAAATAGAAAAAAAAACCTACAAGCATCCATGGCAGGGTCATGGAGGCACATCTCCAGCCCCTGTACATCATCTAGATTGTTTCTGGTGTCATGGCTCTTCCTGTATGGTTGAGTTGGATGACAACAGGAAGATATGAGACAGCACCCTCTTTAACTTCTGTCCTTATCTGTATTGTTTTAATAGCATTTTCTAAGGCAATCATTGTTGCTTTACTCTTCCAAGGATCTCTCATCACTTAATGTTTGGATTACTATTGACTTTATCTATATAAAAGTAAAAGCAAAATACCACTCATACATCATCACAAAATCTCCAGAACTGTAAAGCCTACAAACTTGAAAATTGGCACATATGTTCCTCTTGGCTTCTAGGTGCTCACTGAGAAAGGATTTTTCAAAATGACCACCAGAGCATTAGTATTTCGTATATTATTATTAACACACTCTGATGCTAAGGAATTCTACTCTCCCTCCCCACCTGAAAAGAAATCTGTTCCAAATGCAAAACACAAGCAGGGGAGAGGAGTTTCAGTTTCAGTTTCACAGCACCAAGCAGCTTTAGCATAGAACAGTTGAGCTAAGCCATGCCCAGGCTCCTTGCTGCCTCCTTCTTGTTCACACAGCAAATACTGTTTCAGTTTCCAAATAGCCCTCAACACTCTCACACACTGACAGGATGCTAGCCAGATGAATACCATTGGATGCTGGTAGGCAGAGGCAGATTTTTTTCCCCCTTATTTTCCGCCCCAAAAACTAAGCCCAACCACATAGTTTCATAGTGAAGCACAGGCATCGAGCTAGTAATTAATAAATCTTTTTTTCTAAACATTGAATCAACTGCCTAAGTTTGAAGAAAGACCTTGGAGACTTTATAAGGCTATCTTGCTATGTGACTTAAAATCATTCTGTTTGCAGTTTTATTGCATCTTATAAGCAGGGCAGTAGGTAGAATGAATGGTTTTCCTTTTTAACTGTTGTGGTTATTGAAAATAAAAATAAGAGAAACTGCTGAAGCATCCTTGTAATTGATATTGTAGAGAGGAACGTGATTGATGTTTTTGAAAGGATATTTGGTCACTGAATGGACCTCACTGAATAAAATTAGCTTTGTTAAGAAATCATAGAACCTGCCCTTGAATTCCATGATAGGCTATTATCTAATGAGGTCTTGTTTGGAAACAGCAACATCTATCTAAACTAGTTCTTTTTTTAACATGAAATATCCTTTATTTCTTCATTGAATGGTATTATTATTGCCTTTTCTCTCTTGCAGTTTCAGGATCCTCATGACAGAGAAAGGTTTTAAAACCACTTCTTTGAGTTTTTTAATTTGTGTAATTATCTTGAGCTGTGATTGAAGTTGTTTTACTTTTAATTCAGGCTAAGAAAGGCTTCTTGATAGCGTGCCATGCTCCACTTGTTCTGGTTCAGTTTAATGTGGATGTTTTAATAGTATGAAAAAAAAATGCACATATGAGTATGCTGGAAGTAGTGGATAATGAAACGCTATCAAGATTATATTATATCAAGATTATATTTATATTATACTATATTATATTTAACAATATGTTAAATCTGGTTGTTGTATATGACTGGATGCTATCTAACAAGATGATTAAGCTATATGGGTTTTAGGTGGTACAATTGTATCTCAGGCTTCTTTTTATTCAGTGTGATAACCAGAGGAGAACCATGTAGCTTTGGAAAGTGAATAAGGAAAACAAAATTTCACTCTCCTCACCTTCTGACATCTTCCATGTTTTCCTATTAATCATGAAAAGGTTCAGCATTTGATTGTATTCTGTTTATTAGTTTATATAGTAGTTTCTGGTAGCCATCAAGCAATAAAACTATTTAATAATAATCTATATGATTAACAAAATAAGAGAAGCTCTACTAATTTTAGCACCTTTAGAATGTGAATTGATATTTTAGAAGTATAAACAGAAAAACTTGAATTGACAATAGGGACATTAGACACAGAGGATTTGATATGATGCTGGTTAAATTCTTGAACTGTGTTTTGATAATAATGGTTTTCTTTCTGCTTTTGTTAGCTGGATTAAAATGTAATATGTTAATTCCTTTGCTAGTTATTACAAAAGAGTTGTTATTTTTTTCATTCAATAAGACATTGCATAAATTGTTATCAGTGTCCTTTATCTTCTCTTATATTTAATTTTGGTTTTGGAACCTTAGGGTTGTTTTATTAGGCTGCCACATAATCCCTTTTATGAACAAGTATCTGGAGTTGAACACAAATTATTGCATATATAAAATACTTTGGGTTTTATTATTAATTAACCATTTACTTTTGGACAATAGTTGTTAAATTAACAGATTATTCAATAAAGAGGAAACGGTCCATTTTATTTTTATTAGTTTAGCAAAATATAAAATAAAAAAATAAAAAAGGGAGGAAAAGGGAAAGTGGAAGAAATGTAAGATAAAGCAGGATAAAAAAAGAAAAACATTGACTTCTGACTCCTTTTGGCACAATAGAATAATATCATTTGTCTGATATCTTTTAAAGATTTGGCTCTTATTTAAGGCAAAATTTAGTGATATTTTCCCAGTGTTAATGGATACAAGATACCCTCAAACTATTTTAGGATGGCCCACTTCACATGAAAATTTATACTTTGGGATAATCCTGATTTTAAAATTGCAGGCTTCTTTAAAAACGAAACATAAGGTGGTATTAATATTCAAGATAAACTTATTGCTTAGTATTTCTTGAAAATAGCTGATGCATTGCTAAAAAGAATTGGTTTGATTTAATTGTTGAATGGCAGTATATTCAGTTAAAACATCTGTTGGTTTTCTCAGTTTGAACCTGACCTGTTAGCAGCTTCTGAAATGCTCAAATTACTTTTGGAAACAATTATGGAAGAGTCTAAAAGTATATCTGCACTCCCAGGTTGGATTTATGTGAGAACCAGCCAGTAACATTTTGGAGGGCAGGAACATTTAGAATTAGAATAACAGAGTTGGAAGGGACCTTGGAGGTCTTCTAGTCCAACCTCCTGCTTAGGCAAGAAACCCTACACCACTTCAGACAAATGGTTATCCACAGTGGTGGGATTCAATTTTTTTACTACCAGTTCTGTGGGTGTGGCTTGGTGGGCGTGGCAGGGGAAGGATACTGCAAAATCTCCAGTTCAGAGGGTAGTATTTGCTGGTTCTCCGAACTACTCAAAATTTCCGCTATTGGTTCTCCAGAACTGGTCAGAACCTGCTGAATACCACCTCTGGTTATCCAATATCTTCTCAAAAACTTCCAGTGTTCAAGCATTTACAACTTCTTAAATGAGAAGGAGGGCAGGAGTTGATGACATTGTGTCCTACTTACTTCTGTGATTTCTGCCCATGTAGAAAGTTGTGTTGTCCATTTGTGCCAACTCATGCATTGTTGTCTGGATGGCTAACTGTGCTTTATTGTCTTATACACAGCACCCACATGTTACTTGACCTCCTGCACAATGGCAGGAATATTTCCTTGGTTGAATTGCTGCTTTGTCACTCTGTAATTTGGACAGATTATAACACTTGCTTGTCATAAAGAATAGTATTGACGTGAAACTCTGCAATCAGTAAGCTATCTTTGCCAAGGTCATCATAACTTTGCACTATTGTTTAAAAAATGGTTGTAAACTGAGGATTACATGTAGTCTCTTTTATAGACAAATTTGCTGATCTTTAAAGTGCCACTCTTCTCAGATTTAGCTGACCTCACTCTTAATTCCATAGTGATTAATGTTTCCACCAATTACACTACATAGACAATTTTATTTTATAGTTAGCCATTCAGAATGATTTAAAATACTCCCTGTATTTTAAATTGATGAAAATTGTTGCTTTTAATTTCGGCCATGGACATTATGCTGGTTTCTTTTAAAGCATTTAGCATATGTTAATTCTCTAGCACCATGTCTGCTGTTAAAATCTTGACATTTATAACATTTATGACAAGTTTCATTTTAAGTAGTGTCACAAAAATATTATCCATATCAAAATGAAAACATACCTTTTATATTGACTGAGGAAAACTGTTTTGATCAAATATCAAGTATTCTCTTATTAAATGTAATCCAAAACTGAGTCAGCTGTTTTTAAGGCCTCAGCAGAAGAGTCTATAAAGGTTGAGCTTCTTTTTATTATAGTAGGCTTTACATGAGTAGGTACGCAATTGATACTTTTTGAAATTCTCGACAGCTAGTCCTCAACGTACGACCACAGTTGAGCGTAAAAAATTCCACTGCTAAGCAAGGTAATCAATAAGTAAGACATGTCCCATTTTACAACCTTTTGCCGTGCTTGTTAAGGGAATCACTAGGATTGGTAAGGGAATCATGTGAACATTAAACAAATCGGGTCATTCCCCCCAGTTGATTTTGATTGTCAGAAGCTCCTTAGGAATGTTGCAGATGACAAAGCCTGGGAAATAAATACATGCTGGTTGCCAAGCTCTCAAAGTTTGATCATGTGACTATAGGAAATATGGTCATAACTGTGAGAACTAGTCATTATGCCATTATAAGTTTGAACGCTCATTAAACAAATGGTTTTAAGTCAAGGACTAGATAATAGATAATAGATAATCAGAGTTGGAAGGGACCTTATAGGACATCTAGTCCAACTCCCCCCAAGCGGGAGACCGTACACCATTTCTGACAATTGGGAGTCCAATCTCTTCTTGAAGGTCTCAAGTGATGACACTCTCACAACTTCCGAGGGCAAGCTGTTCCATTGGTTGATTGTTCCCAATGTCAGAAAATTTCTCCTTATTTCCAGGTTAAATCTCTCCTTGGTCAGTTTCCATCCAT
Source organism: Hydrophis major (assembly GCA_033807585.1). Classification (NCBI taxonomy): domain Eukaryota; kingdom Metazoa; phylum Chordata; class Lepidosauria; order Squamata; family Elapidae; genus Hydrophis; species Hydrophis major. Next base: position 101,194,221 of record CM066328.1, read on the forward strand.
TATTCCTTATCTGACCTACAGGTGCTTTAGAAAATAGATTGACCCCTTCCTCCCTGTGGCAGCCCCTCAAATATTGGCAGACTGCTATCATGTCTCCCCTGGTCCTTCTCTTCACTAGACTAGCCAAGCCCAGTTCCTGTAACCGTTCTTCGTATGCCTTAATCTCCAGTCCCCTAATCATCTTAGTTGCTTTCTCTGCACCTTTTCTACCTGGATAAACTTTAGAAAAATGTTATAATTAGTTGCTTTATTTTTTTCACCAGTCTGACTTGACCTGAATTATTGCTCAGTGTTTTTGTAAAACAAAAAAAAATCGGACATCTGGAACAGAAAGCTATTTAGATGAGGATTTCAGCAGAAAGGGAAAGAGTTATAAGCTTCCCATTCCACACACCACACTTCCAATCTGGATTTGATCTCTTGTACTTACTCTAGAGTAAAAAAAAAAAAAATGGATAGCTGCTAGTTAGATCTTTGAAATAACATTTGATTGACAAGAATCCATAAATAAATTAATCTGATATACAAACACAAATGATTACTATGTTGAACTAGCTAATCTTAGCTCTGAGATTTTATGCTTAATTTCAGGGCTTGGCTCTCTTTAACATCAATCAAAGAAGCCAATATTTTTCTTGTCCTCCAGTACTAGTTGACAGACAATATAGTCATGCTTTAAAAGAGGAAATTAACATACAGTTTTAAAGCCATGGCAAACCAAGCATGCTTGGCATTTGTGGGAGGGGAGAGAATTTGCATTTAACTTCTAGCATGCACTCATCAAGGTTATTTTTATTATGGGCGTGTTAGAGACAGGGCAAGCCGAGTGGGTTTTCTTTGCTGTAGAACAGATTTTGTTTAGCATTGAACATTAAAATGTAGAAACGATAGCTATTAGTAACACAGTACAGCTGGGTTGAATCATTCTTTTCCTCTCTAGTGGCATGAGTAACTGCTCTAGGTTTTCAGGCGTCCTTCACCCGCACTTACTTTAGTGACTGATGCATTTCCATGGAAACCTTTACTAAAAGACTCGGGGAAATGTGATGGTACAGTGTGAAATGGAAGGATACCAACTATATTACTGAACCTTTAACTTGCATACAATAACTGATTTCCTGATTTACACTGATGTCTTGATCTCAAAAAGTTCTTCTCACAACCCTTCAATACGATGGATTTAAAGATTTGAATGGCTGTTTCTTTTTTCTTTTCTTTTTTGCTTCTTATTGAAAGAGATTTCACAGTAGTAATGAGAAACAGCTCAATTTGAAAACTGGGGACTATGTTTTGTGTGTTTGTGATGGTGAAAATATACAACAAAAGCAACTGAGATGGTTACATCCAAGTTAGAAATGATGACTGAAAATCCAAGATTCAAGAAGAAAGTTCATTTTGGAGGTATTGTGTAACTTTGAAAACTTCTGAGTGTCTATAACTGCGTGTGTGTAATGTTGTCAGTATGAATAACAGTATCTACATGTGAGAGTTGCTCTGAAAACAAATTGTAAGAATACTTTTGTGCCCTATCCTCTTCTGCTTATGTTTAAATTATTAAATGATAATTCTCTTCCAACATACATGTCTATTTGGAAAACTCACTCATTAGCTTCAGAGAGTTCTCAAAATTCTGATGTATGTGATTGATTTAATCACTTTCAACATAAAGTACTATTGTAGAAAATAGGAAGTGGGTGAATTTCTTTGTTGTCAGGGTATGTTTACTTGCTTAAAATGGAGGAGTTCTTCATGTTTATCCTCAGTTTTGTAGGAGATTGTTAATCATTTCAATATAATCATAGAATAAATGTGTTTGAAGATCTACTCTAACCCCTCTGCTCAGTGCAAGAACCCATTAGCTCATTTGGAACAGGTAGCTATCTAGTGCCAGTTTCAAAACTCCAACAAAATGAGTCGACCAATGTAATAGACAGATTGTTCCATTGCTTAACAGTTCTTAAAAATTAGGAAAGTCTTTGTAATACTCAGCCTGAATTTGCCTTCTTATATTTTCATGTAGTTGATTCATGCAGCACGCTTTTCAGTTTCAGTACATTGCCCATAAATTCCTTTGATATTATAATTTTTTATGTGGATATAATCCATTAATGAATGAATATGTTCATTTTTCTTTTGTTTTATTTCTGTTGCATTTATCAGGTAAACTTCCTGATTATTATTTCTAAATACTTTTCAGTTATTTCTTAGTTTTTCCATTAATTGTGTCTTTCTCTATTTTATTATTATTAGTATTTTCTTAACAGTATTTTTAAAAAACATTAGAGGATTTTGGAAATAGATACTGAGCCAGAAGTTTAAATCTTTTGTAATGAATCCAACATATACTTTGTATTGGAAAAATAAGATCTCAACCTTATAAACACTCACCTAGGGCTAAGCTCAATAATACTTTATTAATTTATAAATAATCTGAACCCCTCTCTAAATAGGTATGGGTCAGGTTATTTATAAATTAGCATTAAATTTAAATTCAGTAAATGATTGCTGTTGAAGAGATAACTATATAGTTTTGCAGCCCTTTTAAAACTAGGATATCTATTTAGTTGGATTCTAATTAGAATTGTGGATTTGTGAAAGGTATATTGTGTTGTGCTAGTTTTATTTTAAAAGATCCATGTGAAATATTGAGTAAATATTTAATTATTGAAAGTGTATTATTTTTCTACTTTTCATTATCGCTTTGACTCAATAACTAACCATTTTGTTTTAAATTTTGCAGTAGATACTATTGTAGTTTATAAAGTTTAAGAAGTCTTTTTATCTCTTCCCCCAAGCATTAGCTTCCTATACTGTCCCAGAAACTGAAAATTGGAAGTGTTTGATTGTCACTTTGCATTCCCCTTTGCACTTGCATGTAGCAATTTGTAGATTTGGAATCTCTATTTGCTTTGAGAATAGCTGAGAAGAGGCAACAGCTACTTGTGCAATAGTTTTTTTTACATGTGCAATAAATCAATTTAGGACATTAGGAATGATAAGAGCACAACCAGAAGTTCATTTTTAGGAGATAATTAAGTACAATCAGTGAAGTGTAATAAATAATTTCATTATAGTTTGAAAGTACTCTAAATTAATATTTGACTTCAATTTAGTGGGGATTATGAAGTTGGAGTCTAGGATTCCGACAGTGTAAATTTAAGTATTTCACTTTCTGATATCCTAATTAGATGGTTATAATTGTTACAAACTTTAACAGTGAAAAATATAAGTATAATAATAGCTTTGAATAAAGAAGTCTAAGCCATAGTCTGTTTTCCTTTGATATTTTAATTATTGCCCTTGCTCACTCTGTGCCATTTTCCAAAGTTTTAAAAGCTTAACAGTAAATTCTGGCATGAGCTCATTTGAAATTAATTAATAAATAATAAATTAATAGCATAATAAATAAATTGAAACATTCAGTTTGGAACATAATTATGTTGAAAATAGTATGTAAGCATCAGTTGGTTACTTATCTAAGTGACCATGATATGAATAAGGAAAATAAAGACTTAATTTTGAATTTATAAGCTTCATTCATTTTAATATCCAACAGAGGGCATTATTCTTTTGAATATCAATACCAGTGTCATATTTGAGTACCATTAGGTATATTGAATATAAAATTACAGGATAGGTGACAGTGAAATGGTAGTTATTTACAATATTAACATGGACCTTATTTTTTTGCTTCAGAATTTTAATATGGGGATTGCAGGAAAATACAATTAATGTTCAGATTACCAGCTACTTTAAGTAACTACCTTTACAGAAGGCAAATTTTCTACAAATTAGCAACATTTTTCTCTATAAATATCCAAACAATAGGATGCCAAAATCACATCGGATATGTCTATATCAAACTGCATACTGATATTTATCAATTTGAATTTCAGGTTAAAAATACGAAGAGCAATAGGTGTTTTCCAAAGGAAATCCCTTCTCTGTCCTCTTGGCATAATATTTACAAGAAAGAGTATCATGGTTCTTAAAAAGGTAGTTTAGAATGTTTTGAAGAATGAATGCAGCACCTTTCAAAAACAGACATGTTGGTTTTCAGGCAATTGTAGCAATCTCGAAAAAAGACACAACTGTTTTAAAGAAGTTCTACAATTGTGCCCTTGTGTTTTTGGAAGCGTTGCTAATCTGGATATGTTTTGAAGTATACATAGCTGTAGTATTATAGTACCAACATAAAAATTTCTGGCTTATGAACAATGTGATCTTTCCTTCCTTTTCTTCATCTCATGCCTCTGTCATATCTGTCTCAAATGACATACAGTGACTATATGTGGTAGAGAGAATTGGTTCTACCAATCATAGTTTGCAAATTTATTGTGTATGCATGTTTAATTCCAGTATGCTCCCTTTGTTCGATGCTACACATACACAGAGAATAGATAGATTTGCTCATATATGAACCAGGTCTATGTTGACATAACAAGTCAGCATTTCATAACATAAACCATGTTACACGTTTTGACATATAAAAGCAATATATGAGTATCATGTTTGCTCTATATACTTATATTTTTATACATGAACTCATTTGCATTTGAAATCTAAAGAGGATTTAAGAAAATTCATTTTTGACCTTTTGATAATTCATTCTGTTATTGTAAACAAATAATTTTATATATAAAATTATGTTTTACATAGAAAGAACAATTAAAATGAACTAACAATTCCCATATTTCCATTACAGGTTGCTTATTCTAGTCCTTGTCAATCTGCCATGGGTTCTTAATTAATCATTTTAATTCATTAGTGTTTCTATGTTCTTAACAAATGTTACTCTCAAAATTTTGTGTGTGCATGTATGCATGCACACACATACATATATTTTATAATTCTATCTGTATATAATTAAAAACCAAAACACAGTCATTTTACTCTTTGAATTTATCCTGTTCATTTTCCCCAAATATTTACCACAGCCATGGAGCCAATAATAATAATAAAGATCATGATACAACAACTATTGATTTTGTAATTATTATGCTTTTGTAATTTATAAATTCAATATTTACAAACCACTAAATTTTGCCTGTAAGTCTGGCAACATATCTAATCAAACATAGCCCACAATAGTTTCCTTGGTGACGAGTGTATAGTTGCTAAAATAAACTACAGTTTAAAGAGTAGAAACAAAAAAGCAAACAACCCGGAAACTTCCGGTTTGCGTGGCTTCGGGGCAGCAGGAATTCGCGACAGCTCGCGATTCCTGCTGTGCTAGCCGTCGAGGTACCCCCGATCCAGATGGGTCAGGGGGATATGGCTGCCCTGTAGGGACAGCTGAAGACAGAGGGGAGTCGGAAAGGGAGGTGGGGGCATCGCAGACCCCCCCTTTCTCCAGGAAAACCCCTTTTTCCCAAGGCGGTGGAGCGGCGGTCAGCAATGGCCACCACGAAGAAGCCAGCAACCGGGTAAGAACTGTGCTGGAGGAAGTGTGAAGAGTGAAAGTTCTGTCTGAGCCGGGTCAAGTAACACCTTTTAAATTGCCCGGAATTGAGCTGTTTGTTGCTGGAGGATACATTGTATCCCTAAGAAGAGCGAAAAGCGGCGGAGAAGCTGTTAAAGGGATTTTTTTTTTTTTACTCTCCCACCCCACGGAAAAAGCAGAAATATTTGGATATATTAGACATTGAAAGTGGATTGTTTTGAAAGCTAAGATAAGAGACAAAGGGATTTTTGGACATTGAAAAATGTGAGAAATTGGAAAATCTCTGCTGGAGGTATGGATTTTTGATTATTAAAATTCTCATTGCAAGTGGGAAAGGAGAAAAAAAAAATTGGAGCAGAAGCTGAAAAAGGAGGAGATTGATTAGAACGTCTTTGTGGATCCCAAAAGAAGATATATGGTAATTGGACCTCTTTGATTAAAAATTAATTCAGAAAGAGAAAGAGAAGAAGGAAGAAAAGTATTAACTTTTGGAACTTTTTTTCTTTTTTTTAATTGCCTTTGATTGTCTTTGATTAAAAATTCTTGTGGTTGTTTTGGAAAAAGTTTCCCTTTTCATAATGGCATCGTCTGTGGATGAACTAGAGATTGAATATCAAAAATATAAAAAAGAAGATACTTTGGGCGCTTTGTTTCAATTTTTAGAAATGGCGTTATGTTCCTTTGAAAAGTTGATTACGCAGCAGAAGGACTGGGACAAGGAAGAAGAGGAAGAAGAAGCCATCTTTGATGAACAATGGGTCCCTTCTGGAGAGGAGGAGAAAAAGGATAAGAAAAAGGGGATTTTAAGAATTATAAAAACAACCAAAAGAGAGAAAAATGAGCGAAAAGATGGAGGCAAGGTTAGAAAGCAAAGGAAAAGGAGCAAGAAAAGCGAAGAGAAAAAGCAAAGGGGTAGAAAGGGCAAGGAGAAGAATAAGCAAGAGAGAAAGGGGGGGAGGAGAAGCCTTAATGGGGGGAAGCAAGACCTAAGGAAAAAAAGTTTATTTAGAGACAATGGGTGAATTTAATTTAGATTAAAAGAGGGATTCTGGAGGGTATATAAGAGTGTTTTTTTATATGTATATTTAGAATATAAAATTTATTAAGTAATTTTAGAATTTTTTTTAAACAGAATCCCAAGAAAGATTGCTATATGTAGTATTTCTAAGTTAGGGTAATGAGTTATAGATGTTACTCCAATTGGTGGTCAGGAGAAGTATAGTAAAGGAAAAAAAAGATGAATGGATAATTGGAAATAGAACAGACAAAGAATGTTGTTGAAAATGGTAATAAGATATGGAAGGATATATATGCTTTTTTTTCTTTTTTGGATTTTGTATATTGATAAAAGGCAATAAAATTTTAATTAATAAATAATTTGGATGGAAAAGAGAAGTAGGGACAAGATATGAAGTTAATATTATATGAAATATTGATATTATAATCTGGAAATGTTATGCCTTATTGGTCTATTATTATTATTTTTTCTTAGAAAAGAATTTATAAGCTGCTATGCCTTGATTCTTTGTGCATTGTTTTTATAAAATTGATAAAAATGGTTTTTATATATATATATAAAAAAGAAAATGATAATAAGATTTGGAAGGAGATATGGGTTGAATATGATGTTTGAATTTGTGTCTGTGTAAAGAGTTCTAACCCGGGAACAGACAACCTTCAGAAAAGATCTTTTAGTTTTGTTTATGTTTTGTGTTTGTATGTTTGTGTATTGTGCTTATGGTAAAACTAACAAAATTTGTTTTTTATAAAAAAAAAAAAAAAAGGAAAGAATCAATAAAACCTTGGAGGAATGTTAGATGAGAATAATTTATACAAGCCAGAAAGAAAAGAATATGATGACTATAAAATGGATAAATATGGAAGAGAAATGAAATTGAATAGGAGTAAAGAGAAAAAATGAGAAATTTGCTGAAAGATGTTTGTGTGTCCATATGGAGATGGGATAAATTGGAATTATGCTGTATAAAAATAATGTTTTGTTTGACTTGTAAGGATTTACAATGTTAAGAGGTTTTATGTGTTTATGTATTTAATAGTTAATGATGTGTTGTTTTATCTTTAAAATCAATAAAAATTTGTTTCAAAAAAAAAAAAAAAGCAAACAACCCAAAGTGTTCCTGTTTTCTTAAATGTTTCCATAAATTATAAAGATTTGACTATTTTTAATACCAATTTTCTACAAACACAATTTGTTTTTGAATTGTTAATTGAATGACCTCAATGAAACAAGAAATGAGCTTTTAAAAAATGTTGTGAACCCTCTACAGGCACCCGGTTGTTATCCTCTGCATGAAGTATTGTGTTCTGAATCTCACCATTGTTTTAAGATATGTCAAAATTGCTGATAAGAAAGGGGGAAGGTATACTGAAGAAAAGCACATCTCAGTTTTGGTTGTAGATTGTTTTAATAAGAACATTCCAGCTTTCCAAATGGGTTGAACTCCAACTTCTATAATCACTACCTGACATGATAAAAGGCCAGTCATTAGGTTGCAGTATTAAATAGTATTCTTTTTACAGCCTTTTAACAGAGAAGCTATTATTATTTGTCATTTACCTCCTGGTGGACAGGATTACATTCACTTAATAAAATGTGTGATATTTTTAGTTTTTTTTAATTTTTAAAGATGTGTTTAGTTCTTCTGCCTCTTTAAGGCTTTGGGCCAAAAACTAATAATATTCATGGATAGTATATGGAATATAAGTAAATTTGTGCATCTTTTCTCATTTTCTCTTTTTATTGGGGAGAGATTATATATTTTTCTCTCTATTGAGTAAAAATAACCTACCACTTTATAATGATCCTAAACAATATATATTATTACCTTGCCCTTTGGATTATTTTGCTTCTCTCAGTAATTTATATTTCCTGTAAATGCACTTAGAGTTTAAATTATTGCAATACAATTTTGCTTTGGTAACTTTTTGATAGCTGACATGGTATAAAGCTGGCCACTTGCAAATTTTGCGTTTCCTCCCACCCACTTTCAGTACAATAATAGAACTCTCAGAACATACCTATAGAAAGCAATTTGTCCCTACAGCTGACTTTTCAAAAGAATGTATAATTTTGGAGTTTACAGGCACTGTCAGAGTGAATATGCTGGCTTTTGGGTTTTTTTAATATTCACCTGAAAAATTAGGCTTAATGTTTTCCTTGAATTATAACAACTCATGGCAAACTTCTTTATAATCAATTCACAATTACTTTGGCATATACTTTCTTCAAGAACTCTCCCCCCTCTCTTCCCTCCTATTCTAAAAGCCTGCCTTGGAAGTTTTCTCTGTTGCTTGCAATTATGCATGGAGGCAACTTTTTAGAATGTCATTTCAACTGATTCTAAATATTTTGAATTTTTAAAAACAAATTTATTAAATTTTATAATGAAAAAATAAGAACTAGCAATCAAGAAAGGGATGAGAAAAAAGAAAGAGAATGCAGAATGCAGTAAAGAAAAATAGAAATATAAAAAAGGATGACATATACCCATTTTAAATAGTTTCTTAGCATTTGCAATGGCTCAGTGAGCTTGTCAATCAGAAAGGTCGGCAGACAGCAGTTCGAATCCCCAGCACCACATAATGGAGTGAGTTCCCATTGTTTGTCCCAGCTTCTGCCAACCTAGCAGTTCAAAAGCATGTAAAAATGCACGTAGAAAAATAAGGACCACTTTGATGGAAAGGTAACAGCATTCTGTGTGCCTTCAGTGTTTAGTCATGCAGACCACATGACCACGGAGACGTTTTCGGACAGTGCTGACTCTTTGGCTTTGTAATGGAGATGAGCACCACTCTCTAGAGCTGGAAACAACTAGCACATATATGTGAGGGGAACCTTTACCTTTAGCTAACATTATTTATCATCAAATTTACATACATACACACATATTCATAGATTTTCATGGGTACAGGTATACAGGTTTTGGCGTGTTCGGGTTTGCTCCCCTGTTAGATTGAGAGCATCTTGACAACGTTTCGACGAGGTCCCACTCGCCATCTTCAGCCAAAAGCACCAGCCTGAAGATGGTGAAAATCTATCTATCTATCTATCTATCTATCTATCTATCTATCTATCTATCTATCTATCTATCTATCTTTGGTTATTCTGGTTTTCTCCCACGTAAAATTGGAACTATCTAGGTGACGTTTCGATGAAGTCTCATTCATCATCTTCAGCTTGTGTCTTCGGCAAACAAATAAAAGGAGCACCTATGGGGTCACCCCTGTCATCTGTCATCGCAAACCTCTACATGGAACACTTTGAAACACACAAAGCTGAAGACACAAGCCTGAAGATGGTGAATGAGACTTCATCAAAACACAAAGCTGAAGACACAAGCCTGAAGATGGTGAATGAGACTTCATCAAAACGTCGCCTAGATACTTCCAATTTTACGCGGGAGAAAATCCGAATAACCAAAGATCCACATACAAATACCCGTGAAAACCTCAGAAAACAAATATATATATATATATATATATATATATATATATATATATATATATATATATGTGTGTGTGTGTGTGTGTGTGTGTGTGTGTGTGTTTTCTTAAATTTTCGCGGGTACTTACATGTCTGGCATTCAGCTTTGTTCGGGTATTTTCCCACGTCATAATAGTGGTGCTTTTAAAGTTGTAGCAACGTTTCAGCAGAATCTCATCTGTCATCATCAGGCTTCTGTATGGTGTTTGTCTGTGAGTCAGACTTTTACAGTGGTTTCAGATTTAAATTTGGGGCAGCCTATTGCTGTGTCAGAATGGTTTTTTCTTCATCCTGATTGGTTGAGAGTCTTGGTCTGTGTTTATTGGTCTTGGAGTTTGCTGTGTTCTGCTACTAATATCTTCTGTCTGTTTTTTTTGGGGGGGGGGCTCTTTTTGTATCTTGATTGGCTGGCAACATTGTGTTACTTTATTGGAGGCCTTTAGTGCAGCTTGGCTTCGGGTAAATGGACGGCTATCATTAGTTAGGAAGCTGGGTTTCATCTGGGTGCCTGTTTGGGGTGTGTTTGAGCTGGAGGTATCAGGGGGGATCTGTTTGTGCCCAGGTGTTTGCCTGGCTTGTGGTGTGGAGATTTTTTTGTTTGTGAGTGCAGGCTTCCAAATGATTGACATCCTGGTGGAATCATCTCTTCTGTTCATGCTTTCTGGTCTTTTTTCAATCTCTATGGCTTCTCTGATGATTCTGTGGCTGGGATTTTCTATGGTGGCTAGGGTTTTGGTGCCATTGAAGTTGATGTTATGACCTGTGGCTTCCATGTGTTGGACGAGTGAGGAAGTGTGTTCCAGCTTTTTGACTGCATTTTTGTGTTCATCCAGGCGGGTGCTTATTCTTCTTTTGGTCTGTCCAATGTATGTGGCCGGGCATGATGCACAGGGGACTTCATATATGCCTTGGTTTTCCAGGTCAATTTTGTCTTTGGGGTTCCTGAGGATGGCTGCTATTTTTCTGTCTGTTTTGAAGGCAGTCTTGATGTGGTGTCTGTATAGAATCTTACTAATTTTGTCTGTAGTGCCTCTTATGTAGGGCAGGACAGCTGTTCCATATATATATATAACATACATACACACACACACACACATATATATATATATTCTTAAGTTTTCGCTTACATGTATGGCATTCAGCTTTGTTTGGGTATTTTCCCACGTCATTATAACTGTGCTTTTAAAGTTGCAGCAACATTTTGGCAGAATCTCATCTGCCATCATCAGGCTTCTTTATTGTGTTCGATATTCACTTGGCTTCTTGCTACACTCAATTGAGTTTAAAATGCATTATAGACGAACACAATACAGAAGCCTGATGATGGCAGATGAGATTCTGCCGAAACATTGCTACAACTTTAAAAGCACAACTATAATGACGTGGGAAAATACCCAAACAAAGCTGAATACCATACATGTAAGTACCCGCAAAAACTTAAGAATATATATATATTAAGAACAATATATATATTGTTTTCTGAGGTTCTCGCGGGTATTTGTATGTGGATCTTTGGTTATTCGGGTTTTCTCCCGTGTAAGATTGGAAGTATCTAGGCAACGTTTCGATGAAGTCTCATTCATTGCACGAGCCTGAAGATGATGAATGGGACTTCATCGAAACGTTGCCTAGATACTTCCAATCTTACGCAGGAGAAAACCCGAATAACCAAAGATCCATATTTATATATATCTGTTTTCATAGCCAACAACAGGCTTCTACAAAAGCAAAATCACCAGCTTGATCCACAAAAACACATTGAGACATAATGGAGACTTAGAAGATGAACAGACCTATGGAACAGCTGTCCCGCCCTACATAAGAGGTACTACAGACAAAATCAGTAAGATACTACACAGGCATCACATCAAGACTGCCTTCAAAACAGATAGAAAAATAGCAGCCATCCTTAGAAACCCCAAAGATAAAATTGATCTGGAAAACCAAGGCATATACTAAGTCCCCTGTGCATCATGCCCAGCCACATACTTTGGACAGACCAATAGAAGAATAAGTACCCGCCTGGATGAACACAAAAATGCAGTAAAAAAGCTGGAACACACTTCCTCACTAGTCCAACACATGAAAGCCACAGGTCATAGCATCAACTTCAATGGCACCCAAACCCTAGCCACTATAGAAAACCCCAGACACAGAATTATCAGAGAAGCCATAGAGATTGAAAAAAGACCTGAAAGCATGAATAGAAGAGATGATTCCACCAGACTGTTAATCATTTGGAAGCCTGCACTCACAAACAAAAAAATCTCCACACCACTAGCCAGGCAAACACCTGGGCACAAACAGATCCCCCCTGATACCTCCAGCTCAAACACATCCCAACCAGGCACCCAGACGTAACCTAGCTTCCTAACAAATGATAGCCATCCATTTACTCGGAGCCAAGCTACACTAAAAGCCTCCAATACAGGAACACAATGTTGCCAGCCAATCGAGACACAAAAAAAAGCCACAAAACAGACAGAAGATATTAGAAACACCAATCAAGCAGAACACAGCAAACTCCAAGACCAATAAACACAGACCAAGACTCCCAACCGATCAGGATGAAGAAAAAACCATTCTGGCACAGCAGTAGGCTAGCTCCAAATTTAAAAGTGAAACAACTGTAAAAATCTGACTCACAGAAGAACACAATACAGAAGCCTGATGATGGCAGATGAGATTCTGCTGAAACGTTGCTACAACTTTAAAAGCTCAACTATAACGACGTGGGAAAATACCCGAACAAAGCTGAATACCGTACATAGAAACATACATACATACATACATACATACATACATACATACTGTCAGCCCTCAAGATACCTTCCTCTGTTGCTTTTCTGCTATTATTTCATTATTTCTCTGGGCTGTCATGACAACGGTAGGAGGGGGGATTTTGCTAGGGAAGAAAACTGGAGGTGTTTGCATTCCTTGCTGGGCTAGCAAGGGGAGGGGGGATTCTTTGCTTTAACTTTCCGTTTCTTGGCTATCTTCTGTCCTCTTTTGCGCAACTGTGAACTTTTATCAAAATATGTCAAGGTCATTTGACAAGACGCCTCATCACCATCTGGAGATGACCACATGAGCTTATTCAGAAGTTTTAATTGGAAGAATCGTTTGAACTTTGGGGGGTGGGAACAAACCTAATTCTTTGTATGTGGATTCTACCCGCCAATTTCTCAGTTTCGGAATTGATTTGTAGCTTCCACTTTATTTTCCAGTAAAAGGATAACTTTGCTCTACACCATGGAGTCTGAGTATTTCTTTCTTGGGATCAAAAGGGAGCACAGCCTGACACATACATAATATTTCATTTTTTTTCTGTTTCACAGAAAAAGTCCAAAAGGGTTTCCAATTAGCATTAAAATTAATCAATATTTTTAATCAAGGCTGTCAATTTTGTTCTCAACCAACTCCATCAACTGTACCAACCATTGTTCCACTGTGGGTATTATTGCATATTTCCAAAATATCAAAGTCTTGCTGCTGTTACCACATCTAAGAATAGAGTTCCATTCAATTTTTCAAATCTTTTTTTCATCAACGCCAACAAAAATGTCTCTGGTTTCAATTGTATATTGATCTTTAAAATGCCCTAAATTAATATATGTATTTTAGTCCAGACTATTTTTTACAAGCCTGGACTTTATGTACTTTAATTCCCACAAAATACCTTTAAAACCTTATTCAGTTTCTCTCATTAGTATATTAGATTTCAGCTAATGATGGTGATGCTAAAGATGATGCATTTCTGTTACATGCTTGTAATTTATAAATGAATATCAAGTGCTTTAATTAATCATAAAAGCTGAGAAAATGTATTCTTTCTTGAACATGTAGAGGCAAGAAGCATTAAGTCTTTAATTTAGTGATTTTTATTTTTGACACTATGGGTCATAAAGTGTGCCCAGAATTTGGATTAAAAATATATTTGAAGCAGACAGAAATGATTTTAAAAAGTTGGAGGTTTTCCTTGGATCTTCTGTGGTATTTTTCATTGAGCAGATTTTTGCAACTACACCTACAAGCGGCTTGTTCAACCCAAACACTGACAGCGTTGATAGAATATACTGAAATGTTATTGCTAGATAAATTGCAAATATGTAGATTATAGTTAAAGCTTCAAGAGTTTGTATCTGTTATAGGTCAAACCTACAATTCAAGTTTTTAATAAATTACTGAGATAGTTTGAGAAGTTAGTAAAGTTATATGGTTCTTTCTAAAGACTACCACTTTTGATAATGCTTAATTTTAACATATTTTCAGAAATTATATTAAATGCTGCTCTGGGTGCTCCAGCTCTGGAGGGGGGTGGACTAGAAAACTTCCAAGGTGCCTTCCAACTCTGTTATTCTGTTACAACAATATGATATATGAATACATAATAAATTTCTGGTAAAGTGATTGAGATTCATTGTGTATTAACACCTACAATGAACAATATAGAGTTTGAAAAAGAGAACAAGAACTCTTTGTATTCTTTGTGGGATAAATATGTCATTTTCATGGAGTAATTAGCCCACAGCTCAGAGGTTCTGCATGCCTAATCTACTTCTTAAATTCTTATTGTATATTTTGTATATATGTGTTGTAAATAAGAAATTATGTCCTAAATTAGTATCAATGTTGAAACTAAATCTTGGTTATTTATAGTAATTATTGACACATTTCAGGTTAATTTAAAAGAGTATTAGATTATCTTTCTGGACATAGAATATGTTTAATGAGAATAATCTATCTTCATTTTGAACAGAAACTCGAGCAGATAGAACAAAGAAATTGTTTAGACATTATACTGTTGGATCATATGACAGCTTTGATGCTTCAAGGTAAGATGCTTTTATTTTATTTCATAATATAAATGGTATATTTCTTCAATACTTAAAAATTAACTTTTCATATGTAGACTTGATCTTCAAAACTCTTAAAGCAGTATGTGTTTTTCACTCCCCATTTATAAACCCATTTATTGGTTACATGGCATCTTTTGCTAGGATAGAGAACAGCCAAATGTCTTCCCAGAGTGAACAATAAATGATGCCATCACAGCCTGTGTTTTGATACATTTTAATCATCAATAGTTTCTCTTACTTCAGCAGGCCAGCTAATTTATCCACAGATGCAATGTTCCTGGAGTTCTCTTATAAATGAAAATTTAGTAATTGCCTATAGATAGTCCTTATGATGGTTGAAGTGTATAACCTACAACATTATATATCTAATCAAAGAACACCTTCAAAAATTATCTCCTATTTTATTCTTCCCATCAATTCTGGAGTTACATTCTAATGCCACATAACACGTCCTCATTTTAATGCAGTTTTGGAAAACTTTTTGGGGGGCATTCTGATAATTTTTTTAAAAAATGTTGACTTGCTGTTTCTTGTGCTGGGTTTTGTGGAAGACAAAATGGCTGGGTGGACTGGACATTAACATTTGAACCACTATAAGTCCATGTATTTGCCATATGCTAAATAAATAAATAAATCTCCACAGACCAGGGGTGGTGGAAAGGTAGTTTCATGTGCAGCCTAAATACTGTACATGTGCAGATGAGCTTTGCTTGCTCGCCTTCTGCTTAAGCAGCCCAGTTCCTAACAGGTCACGGAGTGGTACTGATCCATGCCTGGGGGGGGGGGAGGTTAGAAACCCCTGTTATATGATATATTCAAGAACAGAATTTGAAATGGTTTTGAAGGCATAGTATGAAAGAGGTATACAATTTTTGGGTGCTTGTGCATTTGCAATTGGTCACAGCCTGAAATAATTTTACCCATTTTCTAACTTTAAGTATTTATAAATAGATTTCAGTGAATTGCACACATGTTAATGGAGGTGTTTTAATAACCTGCCATTAGTCTAAAATTATTATTGCATGCGCAGTTCAGTTTCAATGTGTAACTTCCATGGCATAATTTATTTAAAGCAAGTGTATTGTATCTATATTCTCTTTCTCCAGTAATATTAGCATGTAAATACCATATGTACACTTGAAAAAGAGAATACATTTTGCATATTTTACATAAATATAAAAAGACTAAGGAAACTGTTTACTCTAAACCTATTTTAGAGCAGTTTGAAATTAGAATGGTGTACAATAAAATGGCAGGGTATTTCCTTGTTAAGTACAGCATGATATGCACAGGAGAAAAAAATAGTGAGTATTGATAATATGTCCGCAGCATTTTAATTACAATAAGGTCAATAATTACTGTTGTGCTACAGCTGCCAGTTTCTGTCTCATCTGCTGAGATTTATGATTCAGCTACATCTTGAAAGCTAAAGTTTCTCTGTCTCTATAGAAGGTTGGACTGAATTCCTTGCTTTTCCATCCCTTTCCCAAAGAATTGGAGGAAATCTTTAGATCTGGTTTTAGGGGTGCATAAGATGCACTACAATGGAGCAGATTAGTCTGCTTGCTAACATTAGATGCTTCTATGTATTTGTCTATATGCACATAGATTTGGATATATCTTATCTTTAAAGGAACAGATAAGAAACGGCAAAAAATACTCAGAAGGGAATGAAACAAAATGATGAGTATAGATAATGGTGAGGTGGATGGTCCAGTACAGTTAGTTCTCACTTACTAAATATCTCATTTAGTAACAGTTCAAAGTTATGAAAGTGTGAAAAAAAAAAGTTTTACAACCAATACATGCATTTATAACCATGGCAGCATCTCACATTAATGTGATCACCATTTGGGCACATCATATCTGACAGGCATTTTTGACAGTTGACACATCCCTCAATCATTAATTTCAAGCTTCTCAACTGGCTTGTGACAAGCAGAGTTAATGAAGAATGAACAACTCATGGTTCATATGATGTCTCACTTAATGATCATGATGATTTGCTTAAGAACTGAATGTGAAGTGATAGCATAAGTCTGTCATGGTCACTTGATTTTTCACTTAGTGACCATGATCTTTAATGATGAAATTACTGGTCCCAACTATGGTTGCTGAGCAAGGAATACTTGAACAGGCACAGATATCTGAAGCCAAGAAAAAACTAAAAGGAAAGATAAAATAGAGAACAGAATATGTGTGGAGCTTAAAGAGAGTCAGTTGGATAGAAACTGGGAGATTGTAATTTCTAGTCCTGCTTTGAGCATGATGCCAACTGGGTGAGATTGGTCATTTTTTAACTTGGGAAGCAGGAAATGGCAAACTAGTTGTGAAAAACTTTGCCAGGAAAACTGCAAGAACTTTTCCAGGCAGTCTCTCAGAATCAGACACAATTAAATGGAAGAGAAAAAAAAAACTTAAAATGTGTCCACATTAAAAACTTTGTTTAAAAATTAAAGGGAACATATATAATAAAGGAATAGGGAACAGCTATGTTTTTTAAAATAAATGATAAATTTAATAAATAAATAAAACACAATGGAATTATTGAGCTGATTTTATATATATATAAAATACTTCAGTTTTCCTTAAGTTTTCGCAGGTACATACGTGTATGGTATTCAGCTTTCTTTGGGTATTTTCATTATAGTTGTGCTTTTAAAGTTGTAGAAACGTTTCGGCAGAATCTCATCTGCCATCATCAGGCTTCTGTATTGTGTTTGTCTGTGAGTCAGACTTTTACAGCTGTTTCAGTTTTACATTTGGGGCCAGCCTACTGCTGTGCCAGAATGGTTTTTTCTTCATCCTGATTGATTGGGAGTCTTGCTCTGTGTTTATTGGTCTTGGAGTTTGTTGTGTTCTGCTTGATTGGTGTTTCTAATACCTTCTGTCTGTTTTCTGGCTTTTTTTGTCTTGATTGGCTGGCAACATTGTGTTCCTGTATTGGAGGCTTTTAGTGCGCCTTGGCTCCGAGTAAATGGACAGCTATTGTTTGTTAGGAAGCTAGGTTTCACCTGGGTGCCTGGTTGGGGTGTGTTTGAGCTGGAGGTGTGTTTGAGCTGAAAGCATGAATAGAAGAGATGATTCTACCAGACTGTCAATTATTTGGAAGCCTGCGCTCACAAACAAAAAAATCTCCACACCACAAGCCAGGCAAACACCTGGGCACAAACAGACTCCCCCTGATACCTCCAGCTCAAACACACCCCAACCAGGCACCCAGATGAAACCTAGCTTCCTAATAAATGATAGCCGTCCATTTACTTGGAGCCAAGCCGCACTAAAAGCCTCCAATACAGGAACACAATGTTGCCAGCCAATCAAGACAAAAAAAGCCAGAAAACAGACAGAAGATATTAGAAACACCAATCAAGCAGAACACAGCAAACTCCAAGACCAATAAACACAGACCAAGACTCCCAACCAATCAGGATGAAGAAAAAACCATTCTGGCACAGCAGTAGGCTAGCCCCAAATGTAAAACTGAAACAGCTGTAAAAGTCTGACTCACAGACGAACACAATACAGAAGCCTGATGATGGCAGATGAGATTCTGCCGAAATGTTGCTACAACTTTAAAAGCACAACTATAACGACGTGGGAAAATAGCTGAACAAAGCTGAATACCATATGGTATTCAGCTTTGTTCGGGTATTTTCCCACGTCGTTATAGTTGTGCTTTTAAAGTTGTAGCAACGTTTCAGCAGAATCTCATCTGCCTTCATCAGGCTTCTGTATTGTTTGTGTTCGATACTCACTTGGCTTCTTGCTACACTCAGTAGAGTTTAAAATGCATTGTAGGTTAAATAACTAGCACTTTCAGTGTTCCAGGCACATTTCTTTCAAGTTCATATTCAAATAACATATTTCCTTTGTTTTCTTTTTCTTCTTCTCTTTCATATAATTACATACTATTAACATGGTTGCAACCTACCTTCCAAAAACGCTGCAGTGAAATTTTGAAAATTAAATAAAACTACTTAGAAATATTGAATATACAAAGGGGAAGAAATGAAGGGTCAAAATAATTCTACCACACAGTAAAGGTGTTCAATTTTTATAAAACAATTCAAAAACTAGGATAATTTGCAGTATGTTTACTGATTGTAGATATCCCATCCTTTCACAAGGAATTGAGAGAAAAAGTGGAAGACAAATATTAGTACACAAGGACCACAAAGTTGGATCAGCCAAATAACATTCTAGTCCAGCATCTTATTTGTTGTGTATGTACCATAGTTAATAAAGTATGAGCTTGAGGTAAAGTGCAGGGTTCTGGCCCTGCACTTCTGATTGGCTGTTAGGTGGCCAGATCGGATTGGTTAGTTCTGAGGAATCCGATTGGCCCTTAACAGAGGATTCTTGCTGGTTAAAAGAGCTAGTGTTCATAGCTCGCTATTGGACAATGCTTACAAGGGTTGTCTATATAAGGCAGAGTTCACTGTTGTTGTACTGAGAAGTCACTATGCAATAAAGAGCTGAAAGTTCACTATTCAGAGCTTGTCTCCAATTACTTCGACCCATGTCCAAGTACTTAACACTGGCGACGAGGGTGGGATGTGGAGACGTCTGAACCGAAGAAGCCAGGAAGCAATACCGAGCACGTGATAAGATGACGCCAACAACAGAACCATGTCCGGCGGCATCGAACCACCCGCTCCATTCAATCCAAACCAAGAGGATTGGGAATCCTACATGGATCGATTCCAAATGTTTCTCGAGACGAACAACTTGAAGGACGCCACACCAGCAAAGAAGAGGGCGCTGTTCCTGACGCATTGCGGCCCAGCCATATTTAAGATGGCTAAAGCACTCGCCAAACCTCGAGAAGTGAAAGCCATGAGCTGGGACGACCTTGAACCCATCCTGAGAGACCATTATACGCCAACCGTGCCTACACTCATGAGACGCCACGAGTTTTATCAGAGAAACCAACAGAAAGGGGAGAGCATGGCCGATTTCGTAACGGACCTCCGAAATTTAGGGGGCCTCTGCGGGTTCGCCGATTTAGAAGAGGCACTGAGAGATTGAATAGTTCTGGGATTAGATGCACTAGGCGTGCAAAGCAAGCTGATGGCGAAAGGCGACATCAGCCTTGCTGATGCCATCACCGAAGCCATGGCTGCGGAGGCGACTAAAAAGTCGGCTGCACAACTACGGCGAAGCCGCACTCCGGTAACACCACCGACCAGCGAAATCTTACCCAACTCAGAAGGGCAGCTCTCAACAACGCACCAGCCTTGCCACATGGAGGTCAACTCGGGATCGTCCCTCTCGATGGTGTCCTGGAAGACACTCAAGCAACTCATCCCCACAATTCAACGTCAAGACCTCCAATTTCAATGCCTCATCCTCAAGGACTACCAAGGGAACCGAATCCCCGTTGTCAGGTCCTGCCGAGTCCAAGTCTCCTTCAAGAAGCATACAGCGTACTTACCTCTAATGGTCATCGATAGAGATAGGCCTAGCCTACTAGGCCTCCAATGGTTCGTGCCACTCGGCATTGAAGTGGCCAGCGTAAACCGAGTCTGTGATTGTGAGTGGGAGGAAGACCTTATCTCTGAGTTCAGTGATGTCTTCGCGGACAGCTTAGGCGAGTATAAGGGGACCCCGATCTCATTCAGTTTAGATCCAAAAGTAGCTCCCATTCGCTTAAAGCCCTGTCGAGTTCCATTCGCTCTTAAAGCAAAGATCGACGAACAACTCGACAAGCTAATTGCTCAAGGGGTGTTTGAAGCCCATCGATCACTCCCCATGGGAAACCCCTATTGTAACACCCATTAAGCCAGACGGGTCAATTCGAATTCGTGGGGACTACCGGGCCACTTTAAACCATGCCCTATAGCAGAATGCGTATCCAGTTCCGGTGGTACAGCACCTCCTCCATTCCCTGGGGGGCGGAAAGGTTTTCGCTAAATTAGATTTAGCTCAAGCTTATCAACAATTACAATTGGATGAAAAAACAGCCCAAGCCCAAACAATTGTAACGCACAGAGGTGCCTTTAAATGTACCCGATTGTAATTCGGAGTTAGTGTAGCCCCGGGGATCTTCCAGAGCCTCATGGAAAGGCTATTACAGGGAATCAAGGGCGTGGTTCCTTATTTTGATGACGTATTAATTGCAGCCCCTACAAAAAAAATCTTGCAAGATCGTTTGAAATGCATTCTTAAAAAATTCCAAGAGGCTGGACTTAAGGTGAAAAAAAAATAAATGTCACTTATATACTGACAATGTTGAATTTCTAGGATACCGAATAGATAGCCAAGGCATTCATCCTACTGAGAGTAAATTAAAAGCCATCAAAAACGCCCCCAGACCACGCAACAAGGCAGATCTCCAGGTGTTCTTAGGCCTCATTAATTTCTATAATGTGTTTTTACCGCACAAAGCAACTGTTGCTGAGCCGTTACACCAATTATTAGATAAGAAAGCATTGTGGGTATGGGGGTACCGGGAAGAGCAAGCATTCCGGAATGTTAAAAAACTGCTCACATCTGACTCTGTACTTATGCAGTATAACGAGACTTTGCCGTTAGTTATAACTTGCGATGCATCGCCTTTTGGGGTGGGCGCCATTTTGAGCCATGTACTGCCTAATGGGAACGAAGCCCCTGTTGCATACTTTTCGAAGACTCTTTCACAAACAGAGTGGAACTATGGACAAATTGACAAAGAAGCTGTAAAGAAATTTCATGAATCTGTGTATGGAAGGACATCTACCATAGTAACTGACCACAAATCGTTGCTAGGGATAATAGCCGGGGACAAGCCAACCCCCTACATATTATCCCCTAGAATGACCCGATGGTCAGAATTCCTAGCTGCTTATAATTATCGCCTGCAATATCGCCCGGGGAAGGCCATTCCCCACACCGACGCATTAAGCCGAGCACCGCTTCCAGAGACTCTCGATGATCCGGCACCAACGGCAACTATGTTGCAGATCGAAACACTCAACTCGCCGCCTATGACCGCCCGAGACATCGCGAGAGAAACCAAACGAGACCACACCCTAGCTTGAGTCCTAGGTTGGGTAGAACGTGGATGGCCATTGGACCAAGTACCAGATGACTTCGCACCATTTAAATCTCGACAGACTGAACTTTTTTCCCAAAAAGGCTGTATCATCTGGGGCAATAGAGCCGTTGTCCCAGAACGACTCCGGAAGATGCTGCTACGAATGCTGCATGAGGGCCACCCCGGCATCGTGCGGATGAAAGCACTTGTACAAAGCTACGCATGGTGGCCGGGCATGGACCGGCAAATCGAGCAGTGGGTCAAAGCGTGTGCCAATTGCCAACAAGTCAGCAACGCCCCACCAAAAGCCATGCCTACTGAATGGGAGACACCACGGGGACCCTGGTCCAGAATCCACCTGGATTTCGCGGGGCTAACCAAGGGCTACACCTTCCTGCTGACAGTCGACGCGTACTCCAATTGGTTAGAAATTCATCGTATGACGACTACAACTTCCGAGGCGGTGATCAAGATCCTAAACAGACTCTTTGCAACCCACGGACTACGTGATGTCCTGGTGTCCGATAACGGGCCACAGTTTACGGCACTAATGTTCAAGCAGTACCTCGCTGACCGAGGCATCCGCCATGCGCTCACCTCGCCTGCGCATCCTGCGACCAATGGCCGAGCGGAACGCATGATCCAATTTGTTAAAAAGACTTTGCAAAAAATGGACTATGACAATATCGATGACAAGGTCAACCAAATTCTCTTTTTGCAACACATAACTCCACATGGCGTCACCGGCAGAACTCCCACCGAACTACTGATGGGACGAAGACTCCACTCCCACCTCGACCGATTGCACCCTGCTTATGAACCGGAAAAGCCAATAGGATCCAGCGGCCGCTGTCGCACTTTCCAGGTAGGAGACCTCGTTTACGCACGAAACTTATCGGGCGATCCATTATGGATAGAGGCGACAGTAGTACATAGTGAAATGCTGTGACAATAGACTGTGGAAACGGCATATTGACCAATTACGGTCACGGCTCACAACGGCCAGTCAACAACTCCCCCATGATCAAACCGAGGGGGGGAGGTACAGAAGAAGATGACGTTCCAGGGAACCTGCTCGAAGGGAGCGACGAACTAAGTGATACTCAGGAAATGGAGCAGGAAGGAGAATCGTTTGCACCGCAAGAAATTGCACCTGAGCAAGAAGCAGATCCACTGCCAAACAACAATCTACCTCAACAGGATTGCAACCAACCAGTCCAACGAAAATCCGAAAGACTTAAAAGACAACCGTCCTATTTAAAGGACTATATAACTACATTGTAATTAAGAAGCCAGGGGGAAGGGGTGCTATGTATGTACCATAGTTAATAAAATATGAGCTTGAGGTAAAGTGCAGGGTTCTGGCCCTGCACTTCTGATTGGCTGTTAGGCGGCCAGATCGGATTGGTTAGTTCTGAGGAATCCGATTGGCCCTTAACAGAGGATTCTTATTGGTTAAAAGAGCTAGCGTTCATAGCTCACTATTGGACAATGCTTACAAGGGTTGCCTATATAAGGCAGAGTTCACTGTTGTTGTACTGAGAAGTCACTTTGCAATAAAGAGCTGAAAGTTCACTATTCAGAGCTTGTCTCCAATTACTTCGACCCATGTCCAAGTACTTAACATTATTCTTATACTTTATATTGAAATCTCTATGGGAAGCCCACAAATAGAAAAAGGAAATGACTCTGATACTCTGTGATTGACTGTGATACCATGATATTCATTTTCCCTTTCCATACATGTCATTTTCAATGCTAAAAAGTTATATGTATAATAACTATGATTAGAACCAATTTATAACTTCATCATTCAGATTATGTGTACTCTGTTTAAAGTTATCTAAACAACTACTACTATTTCTGGCAACAAATTCCATAACTTAAAGTATGTAGCTTATAGCAAGGACATGATCACTGACATGGGACTTATCTGCTAAGGTGTCAGCATTATCTTCCAATTTGCTGACTTTGCAGTATGTGAGCCATCCCAAGGTAGCCATCTCTGTGATTTTAAGCAAAGTTTTTTTTTCTGAAAACTGAAATGTGTTATTTAGACAATCATTTTATTAAGACTACTCAATGCATTGCTTCTCCTTCTCTTAATAGTGGTAGTTGAACAAAAATACTAAAACAAATGGAGAAAACTTTTGCATTATATAAAAAGGTAGATTATCAGTTTTATCACTTTCAAATAATTTCTAGGAGCCAAGTCTGATTTGCCATTGCCTGAAACTATTCGCTGTGTTTAAGGTAAAGCTGAACCTACAATTCTCCCTCAGTTTTCTAATTCTCACTAAATTGTCACATTCATTTTTTCCGGGTGTCTAAACTGCACTGTAAAGGTTTTGTAATAATAGAAAGATCACACTGAGCAAATGAATAGAATCTGGGTTTCAGATAGTTGTTCATACAGTAATCACCACACCTGTGGCAGTTACTAGAATAGATGTATTAGTTATAATCCACGGGATTAAATATGAAACAAAATGACCCTCCTTTTCCCCCTTGGGAGCTGCCTGAATACATTTGGTTAGCTATTGGGTCACATAAATTAGTGTACTGGTCTCTACTAGCAAGGATTTCCCCCCCAAAGTTTTATATATTAAATATATTATATTTTATTTTGGAATAACTTTTAACAGCAGAAATGAAAGGTTATGTGGGGGTTATTATGTTATTTTTTATGTTATGCTTTGGTAGTACACAAAATTATCTGCTACAATGTCCTACCGGTCAGCTTCAACCACAATAATACAAGAGCACACAACAGATACAAACTCAGTGTAAACCTCTCCAAACTTGATTGCAAAGTATGACTTCAGCAACAGACTGGTCAATGCCTGGAATGCACTACCTGACTCTGTTGTTACATCCTCAAACCCCCACTCCTTTAATCTTAAACTATCCACTATTGACTTCACCCCATTCCTAAGAGGTCTGTAAGGGGCGTGCATAAGGACACCATCGTGTCTACCATCCCTGTCCTTTTGTCCCCATTTATTTGTACCTATTTCCTGTATTCTTACTCATGTTTATACTTGTAAGTGATTGACAAATCAAATAAATAAATAAATAGAAATAAAATTGGGTCCCAAAGCACATACATGCTTAAAAATAATACATATTAAGGTTATACAATTATTTAATTGAATTTGCATTTTTGGCAAAGCATGGGAGAAGGAAGAAATTAGTAGTAACATATTACAGGTATTCCTCAGTTATAAACTGTATTCAAAGTTACAAAGGTACTGAAAAAGTAGATTTACGATCAACTGCAGCATCTCCGCAGTCATGTGATCAGGATTTGGGTGGTTAGCAATGGCACAAATGTATCGCAATTGCAGCATTCTGCAGTCATGAGATTGCCACATTCAAAACCAGCTTCTGACAAGCACAGTCAGTGGAGAAGATGGCCAGAAATTGGACAATGTTTGTGTGACATTAGCTCTTTCAGTGACCTCAACTGAATTGACATGATAAGTCAAATACAATCACTTTATAACTCCAGCACTGGATTGCTACTCTTGATTGTGGTTGGTAAGTGAGGAATACCTGTTTTTTTATATAAGGAAATATATGGGTATTTAATCATGTAGGCAGAGGGAGAAGGGTGTCTTAAGACAAATGTTTAAAATACCATTAAGATTATTAACACATGCAAAATAAATTAGTGTAATAAAAGATAAAACATGGCAAAACTGAAATACCTTACCTTCCTATTTAGCTTCAGATGTCTTCAAACTTTCAGATATTTACACACACTCACACACACACACATACACACACATGATCATCTAATCCAACTTCTTCTGCATTGGAAAAATCTGTTACTACAACATGATTCATCTAGCCAAGCTTCCAGTTTCTCGTGGTACAAAAGACATTCTCTCTCTCCCTCCCTCTCTCTCCTTCTCTCCCACCCTCCCTCTCTCTTGCCCCTCCCTCCCTCCCTCTTAGATGATTTCCCAATCCATATATTATATTATTCCTCAATCCAATTGTGTTCTTACTGTGATCTAATAAGGCAGTGTTGAAAAATTAACTTTTCTTTTTTAAGCCAGTAACAGATAAGAGCAGTGATGTGCAGTAAGAAGATTAAATACATGAGTAGAGAAATCTTGAATAACATTTTGACCAATAAATAAAGGGGGGCGGCGAGAGGGAG
This sequence comes from Hydrophis major, assembly GCA_033807585.1. Classification (NCBI taxonomy): domain Eukaryota; kingdom Metazoa; phylum Chordata; class Lepidosauria; order Squamata; family Elapidae; genus Hydrophis; species Hydrophis major. Next base: position 101,220,213 of record CM066328.1, read on the forward strand.
GGAGGGAGCGAGAGGGAGGAAGTGTGAGAGAGAGGGGGAGGGAGGGAGGGAGGGAGGGAGGGAAAGAATGTGCATGCACATGTATGGATCCTTTTTTCTATTACTGTATTTAAATTAAGAAATTAAAACCAACAACTAGACATCAGTGATTCATTTTCTTGATTTACTTCGTTTTTTAAACATCATTCCCAAAGAGTTATCACCTGTTAGTTTTTCTTTAAGTGCTATTTGAAGAATTTTTTTTTTCTTCCTAGTAATGACAGCTGCTCATATTTTAGAAAATTGTTTTTATTTCATTTAGTTCCAACTGATTGGTTATAGGCATTAATCTGTGCATTTGTACTTTCACATATCTGGGATTAGTTGATATAATTTCCACATTGGGTATTCCTAGAATATCCAAAAATACAAAATCCCCAAATAGTGGGTTTTTCAGTAACACTGCATTATTTAATGTTTTCTCTTCAATTTTATCAGTTATTATTACAAATGCTACTTTTATAAGAGCAAATAATTGAAATAAAGTGAAACACCTGAAATAACTAAATCCAACCCTGAAAATCATATTTGAATTCTAATGTTTCTCATTTTGAATTCTAACCTGGTATGTATACAACATTTGGCACCTTTGATCAAATGTTATGTTTCACTAAAATCCTTGAGTGGAGTGACACAAGCTCCAGATGAAATAAAGTTTGATTATTGCAGATACTTATTATTTAGGTGCACTTGCTTATAAGAAAGCAGTGAATATGTCAAATATGGAAGTTTGGACATCAGAACTTTGCTATAGTTCAGCCTCCATAGATTTCCAGCTAAGAGGAGCCTGCTTAAGACTTCCAAGTTCTGCTTTTGGAATTTTTTTTTCTGAAGTGAATGTTTCTGGCTCAGAAATATGATAGTTTTTTGTTGTTTGTTTGTTTTTTAGAACAGTGGAAGTTAAAATGATGACAAAGGAAATAGCCTCAGGTTTTACAAAAGGCATTTTCAGCAGCCCATATGGTTATAAAGTAACACAGTTCATACATTATTTTTTTACTTTCAAATAATAAATCCGTACAAATTAAATCTAATTACCTAGTTTCTTTTTTTGTAAAAAGTTTTTTTATTTTTTTATTTCAAAAACATATCTTTTGGTGAACAGTGTGAGTCCAGGTTTTTACATTTTCACACAAACATGACCTTAGTTACACATTCATCTTTCCCATTCAATTTCATATCATATCATTGCATTTTACATTTTCTGTAAATTTTCTCAAATATTCTTATATTCTTCACATTTATTTTATATATTTTCTATTCATATCTTAACTTATTTCTTTTTTTTCTTTGAATAATTCTCCTGTCTTCATATTCATTATACTTTTTTATTTTTATCTGTCATATTTGCAATTTCATCACATACTCATTTCATTATTCAAAAAGTTCTGTCTTAATTCTAATAATTCAAAAAAATTCCCCTTTAATTACTAATTTGAGTGTACCACCCCTTTATCTTGTACATCATATAATTAACTTCCCTTTGATTCATAACAATGATTTATCACAATATAATCACTTTTTAATTATCACTTTATAAGTTAGTAACAATAATCTCATAACTACTATATAACACATATGCATTTTAGGCCAGATTCCGCATGGTATTTTCCCCCTTAATTATGTTCTAAGTCATTTATTATTTCAAATACATTAATCTATTCAATTGATCATAGAGATTGATGTTTATTTTTTTGTAACAATCCTCATGGTTCATTTTAATTATATTCTTAATTTTATTAAACATATTTAGCCTCCTTATCATAGCTTCCCTTTTTCACATTTATTCCAATTATATCTATGTGTAATTTAACAGTATCAAATAGCCCAGTAGCAAAAAAAAATAAAATAAAATCAGTTCCAATCATTTCATTTTTAAAGTCTGTATTTTTCTACCTTCTAAATCATTTATTACTTCAAATGCATTTATATTACAGCACATACCTTGCAGAATCCCTTTTCTTAATCCTTATCTACCCATTATCTCTATGTCTCTAACTAAACAATTTCTTTTCATTCGGTTTTATTCGGTTTCCATATCTCCTTATTTCCTGATCCTTTCTCTTATTACCTTTTTTTCCTTCATTTTTTCCCTCCATTTCTTACTCCAATTTTTATCCCCATCCCTCTTTAAAGCATTCTTCTGTAATTCCCTTTTTTGCTGTTTCCTTTTTCTTTGTTTGGCTTTCCAAACTTTTCCCTTTTTAATTGTCTCCTCAAGCCCTCCCAGTTTTAATTTCCATTTTTTCCCTTCGTTTTAATGTTCGTTGTTCCATTTGTTCATTAAAGCTGGCTTCTTCTTTAGTCGACTCCCCCCTTCTGGCACTCCTTGTTGTTCTTTGTTCTCTCGAATCACCATTTCTATTACTTGTAAGGCAATACAGCACTTTTCATTTCTTTCATGCAATATTTCCTTTATGTTTCTTAGTTCCATTTTTATTTCCATGAAAAATTCTGCCATTTTTATATACTTCTTTTAGATTTTTTTCTAAACCAATTGTCTAGTAGTTGAATTCAACCAGCGTCTTTGATGTTTATTTCCAACGATCAGCTTCTATTAATTCCTCTTTGGGTTTTTTTCCCAGAGTGTCAAATAATCCAATATCCTAAGTTTAGAGTTGTGCCAAAATCACCAAACAATCTCAAAGTAATTTCTTCCTATTTCTTTCTTTTATCTTAGAATTCTATATCTTCACTTTTCATGGTTTGTATTTTATTGTAACAAAGTTCCTCTTTTTTTATATCAAGTTCCACTTTTAAAAGAACCAAGCACTTTTTAAAGTCACTGAAATTTTCCCTTTACCGTTAGGTGGCGCTCTCTGTTATGTCCAACTTCCCCCCTTTCTTCCTATTTAGGGCTTTTAAGTTTCAAAAATCCAATAAATCCAATTATCAATTACTGTTTTATTTTAGACATTCAAGTTCAGCTTTTAATTATACCTGTTGAGTGCCAAAGTCTATATTTATCCAATTTAAACAAATATTTTCTTTTAATTTCCTCCTTAGATTTAACTCCTTTCAAAGTTCAAAGCCACTTTCAACTGTCAATTTTTCTTTTCACTTTCTCTGGTCGCTGCTTTCACAGTCTTTCTTAAAAATTTCTTAGTATCTTAATTCCGGGGTATCTTTATGCCCAAATATTGCACCTGGTTACCTAGTTTCAAACTTTTTTTTTCTCAAAATAGATCTTGTGTGACTGTGGCCATTGATTTCAGATTTATCAAGGCTTCTTTTGCCTATTTTAAACAATGACATTTTGTCTTTCTCTATGTCTATCCTTCTGATAATCATGATAAGGATAAATAAGTAGGTCCAAGTCATTTAAGATCATTATATAAGGAGCACTGTATTCTGGACAGCATTTACTAAACCATTTAGCAAGATCGTTGCAATTATCTATGGGGTCTATTTCAAAGATCTGACAATTTTAGGAATTATTCTATCAAAGATTTTTCTTGGTCTTCTACCTCTTCCCCTGATTTTGACAATTCTTAATAATTTTTGTTATCCTTTAGAATATGTCTTAGACTCGAGAATGCAAAGAGGAAATATTAAAGATTTCTTAATAGCCTACTTTGAAAAAGTGAAGTGTCTTAATTTTCAATTGCTCAGACATCTACTTAGAAGAGGCCACAGTTGTTGATAGCATTTGCTTGTTTGTTTGAATTTGGGCACTGTTAACATATACAACCTATTCCATAAAATAAAGTTAAAGATATACAAAAAAATCAAGCAGTTACCAAACAGCTCACAATTCTTGATTGCCAGAGACAATAAAACTCAAACAGAACATCACATTCCAATAAAGAATATCTGTCCCCAAGGCCTATTGGAAGAATCAGTGGGTTTTAATTGCTTTTCCAAAAATTTTTAAGTTGGAATCATATGGAACTCAGGAGGGAATGCCATTCTAAGTGGTGGGGGGAGAAGTTGAAAAGTCCTACCTCCAAGGTTTACAAAGGTGATATTCCCTAAGTAAAGATATTTAAGAGGACTTCTTATTGTATAGGCAGAAAATTGGAAGAATACCCATATCCTGAGTCATGCAGGATAGCCAGTAGTCTGATTTGCACCCTAGAAGTGCAACAAAGCATACTTAGTACAGTATTCTTGCACTTCTTTACATATTAAAATTATTGAAAAATTAAGAAAAACAAGTGAATATGAAGGATGGCAATAGGAATAAACTTGGGGAACAAGAGGTACTGTTGCAACCAAGGCAATGGTGAGATAAACTAAATCTGAGTTTGGGGCAGATGGGTAATTTGAGAAAGCATTTCAAACATGACTTTCCCTTGTTCTCATTACTGTAATCTTGAAATTGGAATCTAATTTCTATTTAGGAAGAGCCCGTTTAATATAATGGCTAAGATACTAGATTAGAAAGCAGGAGACCATGAGTTCTAGCTCTATTGTAAGCATGAAGCCATCTGGGTGACCTTCTCAGTCCTAGGAAGGAGGCAATGGCAAGGCACTTCTGAAAAACCTGGACAGGAAAACTGCAGGGACTTGTACAGGCAGTCACCAGAAATCCAAAACTTCAGAGTGTAAAAAAAAAAAAATTGACTTTCTAGTTATAGCAATTCCTTTGATTTTTCACAAATGCTTCATGAATAACCACTATGACAGCCATTTTTGATGAGGGTCCAGATATGTCAGAGAAATTAATTATAACAAAGCATTTATTTCAATAATTTATATTGAAAGAACTATCAAAAAAGATTCCTTATTCTTATTGAATAGAAAAAGGTGGATGATTAAAGCTTTCGAACATTTTTGTTGTGTACCAGCAATGTTTAAGTGCTTCTGATACCATTTTGCAGCTCTACATATTCATGGACCTGAATATCCTATAGTGGATACTTTATAAGGGATTATCAAAATATATATTCTGTTTGTATGTGATTCATAAAATCCCCCCAAAGGGATCTTTTGCCCTGTTTTTCCCACTTGCTACAGAGGTACAGTAGCACCTCTGCTACTGTAGTCCAGTGATTATCTTTTTTCTGAATTTAACATTAAAATTTTTTTTTGAAGGCATTAGCTACTTAATGATCTGTAGATCCTGATTTATAATGTTAGCACCTAAATGTTTTCTGTGTTTTGATAATGAATTGCAAGCCATTCTAATGATTATGGTTGGCTGAGAAGTGGGATGAAAACAGATTTCAAAAAAAAAAAAAACCTTACACGACCCAGTTATATGAACAGGAAGAGATTATGTGAACCTCAATCCTTAGGGAAATAATTGTGCCATTTTTCAGTATCTAGGGTTTTTTTTTTTTTTTTTGGCTGTAGGCCATTTTCTTCTTAGAACAGGAGTGGACACCTGTATCCATGGGTCACATGTGGGTTCCACCCCCCCCCCTTTTTGTTTCTTTTTGTAATCGCCAGACTGAAAATAGGCTATTCATTTTCCTGTCATTTTGTGGCTGGGAATGCACAAAAACTGTAGTTTAAGTCTTAAAATAGACTTATCACAGTTAAGAGGGAGACTCCACCCCTAAAAACCTGCTGCCTCCAGAAAAATCTGCCCCTGCTCATTTTGCATAATAGCTATAGTTATTTCAGCCCTCAATTCTCCCTCCCATTTGTTAATATGGTTCTCAGCTAGAGAGTTTGTGCATCCCTTTCCGAGAATTTAGCCTGGAAATGGCTGATATAATTAGGACTCTTTCCAGATTAATATTGCTTGACAATTCCTATATTGCTCACAGTAGTACGTTGCTGTTTGCACATGACTAAGTATGGTGCTTTTTAGCTAGTCAAGTATCTTGGAGATCTTTCTGACTGTTTCATTCAAATGCCATAGATGTGTGCTTGCAAAAATCCCATTCGTTGTGCTTCGTATCCCTTTATTTGTAGGGTAGATAGTTCTTTTGTTCTCATATTGTGGGTGTTTCACATCTTGCTTTTCAGCTGAGTAAAAAAAAATTCAGCAGAGAATCCATAAATAGCCTAGTAAAAATGGCAGACCTCTTACTAGATATGTATATATAATTCATTTTGATTTTGGAAAGAGAGAATAATATTGTCCAAAGAGTATTTTCTAAGGAGGTAATAGCTTCTAAATTTACATCATATGTCCAATATTCCAATATACTTTTTCTAGAGTACAGAGAAGAGCAACAAAGTTGATTATGAAACTAGAGACTAAAACTTATGAAAAATAATTGCAGGAATTGAGTATGTCTAGTTTAATGAAAAGAAGGACTAGGGGGTGACATGATGGCAGTGTACCAATAACTAAGGGGCTGCCACAAAGAGGATGGGTCAACCTATTTTCTAAAGCACCTGAAGGCAAGACAAGAAGCAATGGATGGAAATTAATCAATGAGTGAAGTAACCTATAACTAAGGAGAAATTTCCTGAAAGTAAAACAATTAATCCAGTGAAATTATTCGCCTCCAGAAGTTTGGATGCTCCAACATTGGAGGTTTTTAAGGAGAAATCAGGCAAATGGTATAAGGTTTCCTGCCTGAGTAAGAAGTTGGATTAGAAGATCTAGAAAGACCAGGGGAGACATGATAGCAGTGTTCCAATATTTGAGGGGCTGCCACAGAGAGGAAGGGGTCAAGCTACTTTTCAAAGCACCTGAAGGCCAGACAAGGAATAATGGATGGAAGCTGATCAATATTCAACCTGAAAATAAGGACCAGTGCAACAGCTTGCCTTCAGAAGTTGTGGGAGCTTCATCACTTGTGACTTTCAAGAAGAGATTGGACAGCCATTTTTCAGAAATGGTGTAAGGTCTCCTGCTTGGATAGAGGGTTGGACTAGATGACCTACAAGGTTCCTTGCAACTCTGTTAATCTGTAATCTGTTATCTCCAAGATACCTTCTAACTCTGTTATTCTGCTATTCTGTTATTCTGTTACCAGTTGGCTGATCTCTTTGAGCAGCCAGGCTACTATGATCATGAAATATTTTGATTGGAATGGTTTGTGCCTAGATTACTTGAAGATGGAGATAAGTAACTCAAGCATTTGATAGGAGTTGGAGATGGAAGGGGAAGGAAAGGCGAAAGATGGATTGTCAATTTTAAAGAGCTCTAATCAAAAATTACCCCTACTCCTACTATAAAATACTGTCCTGTATGAGGACAAATAGTTTAGCTTTATGAATGTTTAAGACTTGCTTTTATCATAGTTTTTCAAAATATGAAGGTAGTTTTTTGTTGTTGCATTTTATGTTTAGCCTATTTGGCTTCCACATTATTATAAAATGGTGAGTGAACTACTGAAAGAATATTGAAAATATTTCATAAAACATACCTAAATGATATTAGAGAGAATTGACATTATCCAGAAAAGTGTAGGACTGGGTTTTTAATTTTCTCACTACCTACATATTTTTCTGGATTTGATATATTTGTGTGAACATTTGCAATTTTGCATTTTTACATATTTAATGAGACATCAGTTCAATTATAATTAGTATAATTTGTGGTGGTAGGTTTCTTTTTTTTTTTTTTTTTTTGAGTTCTATTGGAATACCAGGTTCTTGGACCATATTCAATTGTCCATGTGTTAATTATGCAGTTTAAGTATCTGAAGACAATTAAGATAAATGAGATAAGATCAGATTTTATGATAAATCATATCTCATTATAGCATTTATTATATACTTCTGTCTTTGAGTTCCGGAAGACTGTTGAATAGAATTTCTTCTTCTTTAGCTTCCCTGAGGATGTAGAAAAATAGATAGAATTTGACAATCTTCACTGCCTATGTCAAGTTCTTGACCTGGTAAAAGAAAGAAATCCTGAGGCTAAATACTGTTTTATTGTTGTTGATTTAATTTTTAAACCTATAGAGTAATCATACACAACTGCTAAGACTAACTGCAGTTTCGCAAACCAATTCCAAACTGATGCTATTGTCATATGACATCCAAATAATTATTACAATACATCCCAAGTACTTGACTCTTGGCAGCTAGCAGTTAAACCAGAATAAAACCATATAAAATAGCGACACAATGGCACTAACAATCATTCCAGTGAAGACAACCATGAAACAGGCTCACCCATACCAAAAAGGCCAGGCTCAATTCCAAAACCAAGTCTTTAGGACCTTGTGAAAAGCCAGCAGAGTCAGGGCAAAAGTGATCTCCATGGAAACGATGTTCCAGAAGATGACAGGCTCTCTTTATGGGTCCTGTGAGATGGCACTCCCTCATAGATGGAACTCAAAGCATGCTTCTCCTGCTAGATCGTATAGGATGGATAGATACAACCAGGGAGAGAAGAGCCTGTAAGTAACCTGTCCCCAAGCCATAAAAAGCTGTAAAAGTAACCACTAGCGGCCTGGTTTTTATCTAGGAGCCTACTGGTGGTTAATGCAGGTTACAATCCAGAGGTGTCACATATACTAAATTACAGCTTCATAACTGTTCATGCTGCTGCATTTTGCACAGCTGAAGTTTCTTAACACTCTTCAAGCCCTATGTGGGATGTGCTGTAGTAATTCAAAAGCAATCCTCCTCCTCCTCCTCTTAACAAAATAAAAAAAAATACTGTGTCTAGCCCTCAAGATATCACCAACTTTGTTCAGTGAAACTCTGAATGTTCAGTTATTTGACTTCATACTGATTTGCACAGGTTTATTATAATGGGTTCCTCATTAGTATTAGCTGAACCTTTTTGCTAGTGTACTTCCATAGCCCTGGAGTTATTTTGTGATTCCCTCCTGACCTCTATAGTACTTTTTGAAGATGCTTCATTTACAGTTTCCTTTCCTTTTCTCAGTCCCATCTGCTCCAAAGTTGCCAGTGCATCAGTTACGCCTAGAATAACGTCCCTGGTATAATGTCCCTAGAATAACACCTTGCCATTTTAAATGAGTGGGGGCCTATTCATGATTCATATGCACTGGCATAGCTTAATGCCTATGCAGACATGGGCATTAAAATTCAGTGGTGATAAAGCCATTGATTTTAATAGAATGTTTATTTAGGGAGCCATTGGGTGAGTTCAGTAGTCTGGCTAGCAGTGGGCTGTAGCAACCTGGAAGAGAGAATTCAGTTTTCTGCCAAAGAAATTCTTAGCTGAGGGGACAAACCACAAGCAAAATGAGTAGCTCTATAACAGAACAGCCAATAGGGGGTCACCCTCCAAAGCTAACAGATTTTTCACTAACAGATTTGCAATTTTAACACTATAGTCTGTAAGTCGATTTGATTGTAGATATTTCAAAGTGGATATTATGGGAGATAACCATATTTCATAGGAAGGAAGGAAAAGTCATGGCCACAGAACCAAGATCATCAGGCGATGTAATAATACAGGAAATTTCATAGAGATGTGATAATCTTTAAGTGGTTGTATCAGCTAAGAAAGCAAGTTCCAGCAAATGAGAAAAAATAATTACCATTATTAACATTTGTAAGAAGAGAACCATGGTAATAATTGTTAGTGAAAAGATCTGGTGGTACTTTTTTAGTTACACTTTTTACTAAAAAGTATAAGCTTTTGTGAGCTGCAGCTCACTTCATCAGGCAAATGGACTGGTTAAACTAATGTAGGATTTCATTTCAATTTAAATCCTGTATCATCCCAAGTTAAACCCCCAAGGAATTTTTAAATAAAGTTGAGAAGTAGTTGAATCTAAAATGAACAATGGGATCCCAACTACAGCAGCAGTAAGCACCACTGGAAGATCTCTGAAGGTATTTTCAACTAGCAAAACCCTTTAGTGGGAATTATCTGGCCATTATAAACTTGTAATCAAACAGATGCACCTAAGAGTCACTTTGGTTTCTGAAGTAATAGCTAATCTATAAATTTAGGAAACATATTAGCTTGGACTCCTGGGTTCATTTTATAAGCATCCTACCTGCCATTACTTCCTAGTGTAATAGTTCTATCTTCTTCCCTCACAACATCCATAATTTCCCTCTGCACAGTATTCCTCTACTTCATCTTGTAAAATTTGTTTACTTGGTTTTCTCTTAAACCTAGGCTGCTCCTGAATGAAGGTTCTTGCAAAATAATTAAATTGTTTTCAAGCATTATACTCTGTTGTAACTATGTATCATTGCAACTATGTATCATTGCAACTATGTATCATTCATGTGTTTGCAACATTGTATCATTCACATGTAATCATTAACTTCTGTCTCTTCAGTGACCTTTGCAAGGCACGTACAAGGGACAAGGAGCTAGACGATTGTTAATAAGCTTATCCACATTGTAAATGATCTGTCCGGTATGCAGCTTTGTAAACATGCACATCCTGATAAGATTATCATGTTTGACTTGAGCTTTGATTAAATCATTTTCTTGTAAAAAAGCACAATAAAAGAGCGTGTGCCAAGACATTCGGGGCGCGCTCATCAAGAGGAAACCTCGCTTCCTGTCGTTTCTCTTCCCTTCGCTCCCTATCATGAACCGCCCATCAGATGCGGGATGGCAGATACCGCATTCTGGTGACCCCGACGTGATTCCCTAAGGGGGATACGTTGCAACGCGCCCATATCTTATCAGCTCGATGGGAGCTGTGCATCGCCAGGCCTGAAGCGAATTGCACATCATCGGATCTGAAACACGGTCTCGACTTTCGTAAGTATGGGTGGAAACTTTTCTCAACAACAGACGCAGCATCTGAAGGAATTGAGGGAGTTAGTCGCTTTTTCTTCTAAATATTCTGCTAATTTAAAGGGCTCTCCTGTAAAAATGAAACCTATTGCTACATTATTGGCTTATGTGTGGCAACATTGTCCTAATTATTCAGAGGAAGGGTCCTTAAAAATTTCCACTTGGCAAAAAATTGGTGAACATCTCCATAGTCCTCCTCGTGCACCTATTGGCATTTTGGTCACTTGGAGGAAAATTATGGAGGCTTTAAAAGTCCATTATAAAATAGAAGCAGGGAGTGTGTTTGAATCTCCCCCGCCAAGTTATGATAACTTTTCAATTTTCCCTAACTCAGGCAGAAGCTGCTGCCATTATTCAACAATGCCCCACATGTAGTAAGCAAGGACATTCCATTCCCATAGGAGTAAATCCTAGAGGATTAAAAGCTTGTGAAATTTGGCAAATGGATGTAACTCAGTATCCACCTTTTGCCCCTTGGAAATATTTGCACGTTTCCATCGATACATATTCAGGGTTTATTCTGGCTACTCCTCAAAGGGAAGAAACTGTAAAACATGTCATCAATCATTCAATTCGTACCTTTGCCTCGCTGGGACGTCCAAAAGAAATCAAAACTGACAATGGACCTGCCTATACAAGTTCTGCTTTCCAGGACTTCTGTAACAGATGGGATGTAACCCACAAGTTTGGGATTCCCTACAACAGCCAGGGGCAGGCTATTGTGGAACGAGCGAACTTATCTCTGAAACGTGCTCTTGATCGATATTCGTTGCGGGAAAAAACCCCGAACCTCCCAGCATTGCAAAATTCTCTTAATATTTGTCTTTACACTTTAAACTTTCTTAATCTGACTGGCATTCCTCCCACTTCTGCTGCTTCATGTCATTTTTCCTCCCCCTCACCCCCGCCTAACAGACCTCTGGTATATTATCACAGATTGCCAGATCCTGCCTGGCAGGGTCCCGCTGAGCTTCTCACTTGGGGACGAGGCTACGCTGCGATCTTACTGCCAGACAAAACCACTTGCTGGATCCCTGGTAGGGCGGTTAGACCCTATCATGGGAATTCCTCTGCTACATCTGTATCTTAAAACTCTTCCTGATATTCTTGCCTATATCTTCTTTGCAATTTCTACCTTACTTCAACAAAACCTATGCTTCCTGTCAAAAGACTATTCGTGTTAAAACCATTTCATTAACAGAAGGCTATTATACTTGCTCCATGTGGGTACGTCATGAAAATGCTACCCGTAGTTTTCACTCTGTCACTTCTGTTTTATTTTAAAGAACACTCTACCACTCGCTCTTTTGTTCCTTCTTTACTCTTCCTATGGAAAGGAACCTTAAAATCGTTTCCTCTATTCAATCTAAAACATAGGGGGACCTAGATGTCCTTCTATTGTATTATGGGTTCTCCCACCCCAACTAACATCCTTGATGAATTACCAAATTAATCTTTATTGTCATTATTGTAATTATTATCCTTTTTCTACTAATTGAATTCCTCCTCATTTCGCAAATGTTCTACAACTAACTTCTCCATAGCCCTCTCTCCTGCTTGTGATGTTTTTATATATCCGAACTTTGATCCTGTCAACAAACGACGCTTCAAAAGAACTGTCCATGACGATCCGCAGAAGCCTCATAGAAGATATAATATTGCTTGGACTATAACTGACTTTCAAGGAGTTCGTTTAAGTTCTACAACCAATTTTTCTCGCATAGAAGACTTCTACCCACCACTTCAATTCGATTTGGCAGACGCACCCACACAACCAGGGGATATCCTGCAATCTACACCACTTCAGGAGGAACTTTAACATCACGCCTGAAAGGAATGTAATTTATCCCTGGCAATAATTTTGTTTGGACTTGTTCCACCGGTTTCATGGCATGTGTCCACGGGGATGAAATTGTTAAATCCAAATCATTTTGCATTCAAGTGTGGCTTGTGTGTATAACTCTAATGATTTTATATCCCTACAGGTACCCATGGAATACCCCCTCTTGCAAAATCGTAGAGGCTTAGATCTGTTATTTTTTAAAACAAGGGGGATTGTGTGCTGCGCTTAAAGAAGAATGTTGTCTTTATGCCGATAGCAGGGGGGCTTGTTTTCTATTTCGCCATGGTTTACAACCTTTTTAACTGCATTGGCAGGATCATTAATAATCATTATATTGATATGTATTATAGGACCTTGTTGTTTTAATAGAATATTGCAATTTTTTAAAAATCAATTATCCTCCATAACTGCTGATGTTAATGTGCTATTGCAAGCTCATGTTATATCCTCAACACCGGACGAAAAAATGTCATTGCTGAGTTACCGCTCCTTGGACAACCCTGACGCTGACAGGTCGCACTCTTGCCTAGATGACGGGGACGGCGAACATTTCATAAAAATGGTTCCTGTCTTCTCGGACGAGGAAGAAGACTCGTCATAAATAATAAAAACAGAGGAGATGTTGTAACTATGTATCATTGCAACTATGTATCATTGCAACTATGTATCATTCATGTGTTTGCAACATTGTATCATTCACGTGTAATCATTAACTTCTGTCTCTTCAGTGACCTTTGCAAGGCACGTACAAGGGACAAGGAGCTAGATGGTTGTTAATAAGCTTATCCACACTGTAAATGATCTGTCCGGTATGCAGCTTTGTTCACATGCACATCCTAATGAGATTATCATGTTTGACATGAGCTTTGATTAAATCATTTTCTTGTAAAAAAGCACAATAAAAGAGCGTGTGCCAAGACATTCAGGGTGCGCTCATCAAGAGGAAACCTCACTTCCTCTCGTTTCTCTTCCCTTCGCTCCCTATCATGAGCCGCCCATCAGATGCGGGATGGCAGATATCGCAATACTCCTTTCCAAGAGGAGCAGGGCACTAGCTATTCTGATGGAGGACGCCATATTTCATGCATCAAAAGATCTCAGGGTTACCCCTTTAGGGTACCCTAAGTGAGAGAATTGGAACAAACTTCATGGTTGGTTGTTTGGTTTCTTAAATCCACCATGCTGACTATATTGCTTGCTGTACACATGATGTATAGTGGCAGTTTCAACTGCATTCCTTTGTTGAGAGTAAAATCTATATCCTCCAAAAGTGATTTTTATAATTTTGGGTCTGCACAACCTGGGGATAAAAATAAAATAAAATCCCTTTTATCAGGGATTCAATGAATTAGCCAGAATTACTGTATAATTCAGGCTTAGCAGCTTTAAGTCACTAAGGAACTCTTTAAAAGATTCATACTCTTTTTGAAGTCTTTTGTGAAATTTAAATTATTCCTTTGGTGTTGGCCTGCAATATTTTGTTGGACAGTTCCATTCTTTTTCCTTTCGTGAACAAATTACATGCCATTAAAAACATCAACTGCTTTTGAGGCAATTTCTCATTTTTGTTCTTCTTTTTCTGTACAACTTGTGGCAAGCATATGATCAAACTGCTTATACTTGTTTCAGGATTCAACACTATTACCATCTCTTTAGGAACCTTCCATCATCTATTCTATTTTGGTTTTTACTTTGTTTTGGTGTTTTCTTGTTATCCCATCCTTGCTGCTGTGTGAAGTTCTTGAATTGCTAAAAGAGGAGAGGCCTGGACACTTACTGTTGTTGATATCAGTCTATACAGGAACCAAGGACACATGTCCTGGCTACTTCATTTTTTGTATAACTTCTAAACAAATCTAAAAGCAGTAGTGCTACCCCATTACTTTTGAAAAAGGTGTGTTGATTTCTACACTAACAAGATGATTACATCTCATTCCAAAAAATCAGTCCTCAAAAAAAGAGGTGTGTTTCCAAGTCAATTATTTTGATGGACTGCAAAAGTTCTGAAACAGTTTTAATTCCTCTTAAGTGAGACATATTTCCTATATTATTTCTGCCTTACTTCAACCAGATTGTGCACCTTTTTCTCCTGATGTACCACCTGAAAAATCTTGTTGATACATTCTGTTGTTTCTTTTGAATTTTTTTCATTTGAACCATTTTGCCAATATAAAGGTATTAAATTGTTTCATAGTTGTTGTTTTTTCTGTTGCTTGAATCAGTATTGAGATTTTAATCTGTATTATCATGTTTCATGAAGTTTCTGGATGAGTTTATGCATTTGTGACATGAGATATCGTTAGTGTGCTAAAGTTATTACTAGTTGGGTTGCATTTCAGAGGTGATTGATATTCTGATCCTCAGTCTGAAGATGGAAACATATTAAAGTTGTAATCTCTTGAATTCCTGAACCCCAGGTGTACATTTAATTGAACAAGAAATAAACTATGAATAGGTTAAATATGCAAAATAACAAGGGAAGACTTTCATTCTTGAAAATATCATAGATTGAGTTTCCTAAATAGAATTTATAATTGTAGAGAGTTGTATATATTAGTTCAGATCATAAATTTTGCTCCATTAATCATACTTCCATGTATAGTAAACATATTGTCTTAATAATTTAAAAAAGCTGAGAAAGATAATATTTGCAAAAGTCCTTTCTTTTTTTAATACATACAATTTAACCAGATCTATTTATTATATTTTAAATCTTATCTTGCCTTTCTATACCAAAACATACTCAGAGGAGCTTATAGCAAAAAACTCTAATTTACAAAACTGTTAATGTAAAGTCAAAATAAAACAGAAAATGGTGATTGAAACAGTGGAGTCTAAATTAGGAAAATCCTTATATAAAATCACAATCTCTTATTAAAAGCAATAATAGGGCCAAAGCTAGGTTCTTAAATAGCAAGGGAATATAGAATTGGTCTCCATAATGAATTAACAGCTTTCTTAAGCAGGTTTGGTATGAGATATTTCACTTCATGCAGGTTAATATGCTTTATTAAAATTATTTTGCAATAGTGGCGAATATCTGTAGCTCGAGTGTAGGATGAGGGCTTGTTCTCCAAGCTTGTAGGTTGATTTTCTGAATGTTTCATTACCAGGCTAGGTAACTTTAATTTTAACCAAAATAAGATGACCAGTCCTTCACCATGATGTTTCAGCAAACTGAGCTTCATTAATAAATGCAATATATATCATAAATATTTTATGATAAAGGAATTCTGCAAAGTGCATATCTACTTGTAAATACCACCTTCTCATTACTACATGCGTGTTCCATCTGATTGGGATGTCAAGGTATCTACCAAGATTGGAATGAAAAGGAAAATCTGAAAGAAATCCTATGGGTTGTCGATTTCCAGACACTACCTGGGACAATGATTAATTCAAGCACACCTGGGATGTAAAAGGCCTGACTAGATATTATCTCTGCAATATCAGTGACTGAAATGACCTATAAGGGATGTGTGAGAATTAAACTCTAATCTAAATTTTCCCTTCATCCCCCGGGTGTAGCTCCTTTTAGAACAAGAAAATTACAGTGCAGATTTGTTACAGAATCTCTAGGGCATTATCTTGTTTGGTCTCTGTTGCTTTCAGATGCTGTGGGGAAACTTAACTAATGATTAGGGGCAAGATATTTTATTCTTTACAAACTATTGGGTTTAAAATAAGAAGCAACTGCTGACTTTCTATTTAGCACCATTTGTATCAATATGATAGTAGCAGAGATTAAATTACTAAAACCTCCAAGACTTTTTGAATATTTTTGGAAACAGGAATAGTCTGGAAGTTACTTGACGGTTCAATCATTGCAACTGGACTAATTTTTATTGTTGTTAGTTTTGTTGTTGTTGTTAGTCCAGGCAGCTTCCTTAATGACTCAACCTTCAGACAATTTCAGACAACCTTCAGACAACTCTAATTGAATGATTGAGAATCTTCATTGACAACTTGAAGCAAGAATAGGTTAAAGAGCTCCTTTAGTACCCCCAACCACTATGTCTGTGTCTTATTGTTTTAGTATAAAGTTTATTTTTAGTAGTTCAGGTTTTACTATTTTTTAATTTAAGAATAAGTATTATTTCTAAATTCTAAATAGAAATACTTGCATCAAAATGCTGATAAAATCTTGTACACAATGTTTGCTATGAAATTGGATAGGTTTCTGTTTTTCCTGATCTTTATATCCAGGAATTTGTAGATTTTTTTAATCCACTCCAAAAATAATTGTTTTTCCTAAAAAACTTATAGGAAGTAGGTCTGTGCCAAACTTTTAAAAGAAGTATTTTCAAAGGACATCGTAGTTTTAATAATTTAAGGTGGGGGAGGTACTTTGCCAATTTTTGTAAGCTTTTTTCCTCAAATTGTTAAAATAGTCATGTCCTTTCATATTAAGCTAGGCATGGCATGAACAATATTATTTCATTGAGAATCACCAGTAAAGTGAAATGGCTGTGCATGCACACATTTAGATCTGCCAGAATGTAGGTTTGCAAGTTTGCTAATTGTGATTAAATTTTGAGAAATATATGGTATTTCCTGTTTAGAAACAGTGCTTGTATTTCTGGGATAATAGGAATGGCTTAAAATTCACTATTGGTCTTAAATAATTAACAATTCCCTCATGAATCATGTCAGGGCTACACTTTATATAATCATATTTCACAGATACATTGATTGCATTTCCTGCACACATAATCTATTAAATACAGGATGTATATGATGTTTAAAGCTCCTAGTTATTGGGATCATTCACCTATTCTTTGAAAAGGGGAAGCATTAAAGATAGGCATTTAGATAGATCTCAGAATTTGTTCTTCCAGTTATAACATTTATGTTAGGGAGATACTGCAATGAAAATTTCCTGGCATACTGTAGTTTGTCAACATTTTGGAAAAAATTCAAAACTGTGTATATAGCTTCTCCCACAACATGCCCTTTGTACAAGCAAACAATTGGTAATTGTAGTTTCTTGGACAAACTTTTAATATATTTAATCTATTGGAGAGATCATCATGTATACAAAATGCATAAGTCTGTTAATAGAACCTGTTATACTATGGATAAGTGTTTAGTCCAGATAACTTCCATAAACTAATATTAAGAAATTAATTCTTCTATTTCTTTGTGAATTTAATCATAGCATAGAATGTGCAATCCAGATTATTCTTTGAAATACTTTTATTGTGTCAAACTAATAATCCAAATGTAAGTATATATAACATTGAATTATGACTAATATTAATTAAAGAATGTTAGCTTCAATCTTAATAATAATAATAAAGAGGAGGCAAACAGAGAAAAAGTCAGGCCTGAAAAATTAAATTATAAACAGAATACTTGGCCAACAAAAGAATTCTAATTCTAATTTCCCAAATTTTGATTAGATTGCTCAAAATTTTTTTTCCTTATTCTATTACCTAAATAACCAGAAATCAACTATTGATATGTACAGGTAGTCCTCAACTTACAACAAAGTTTGCTTAGTCACCGTTCGAAGTTACATCAGCACTGAAAAAAGTGACATGACAATTTTACATACTTATGACCATTGCAACATCTCCATGTTCACGTGATCTACATTCAGATGCTTGACAGCTGTCTCACATTTATGACAGTTGCTGTGTTCCAGGGTCACATGGTCCCCTTTCACAAATTTCTGACAAGAAAAATCAATGGGGAAACCAGATTCACTTAGCAACCATGTTACTAATTTAACAACTTAACAAAGTTAACAAAGTGGCAAGAAAAGTGGTAAAATGGAGCAAAACTCACATAACAAATTTCTCACTGAGCAACATAAATTTTGGGCTCAATTGTGGTCATACATTGAGGATTACCTGTATTTGATAGATAGTGATAAGCATTATATATCAATAATACATATTTTCAAATCAAATATATATTTTCCTTCTGTAGCTGTGTAGTCATTCTTTTAGTCAATAGTCCATACTTATGATGACCCAGGAAGCAGCACACATGTAATAAATTCCCAAATGTAAATAAATTTCCTTTAATGATTCCAACTTGGCCCCACTGTTCAATTGTTCTCATTTGGAAATTAAATTCTTTCCAAAATAGTCTCCAAAAGAAAGAATTACAGTCCAAACTCAAAGAACAGATAACAGAGAAATAAAAAACCAAAACAAACAGCACTGAAGGAATTTTCACGACAGACCAGGATAATGAATTACAAACTTCAAGAAGATAACAAGGCACAGTCCATTGGAACAACGTCAATGGAGATAACCCTCAGCCAGAAATAAAACACACTTTGCTTCTAGCAATGCTGTGTTTTAAACATCCCTCCTGTATACTATTCCCCCCAGCTACAGCCAATGAGGGGAATCATGGCCGCTTCCTCTCCCATAAGCCACAGTTTTTCCTTCTCGATTCTTCCTTGCCTGCCCTAGGATGAAGAGGGGATGGGCCTGGGTCTTCCTCTGATTGCCCAGCCGGCCTCTGCCCTTCCCCAGCCTCCTCCACAACCTCCAGAGCCACACTTCCAATCCCTGTCAGCTGTTCCTCCTCTTCCTCAGAGTCAGTCTCCTACAGGGGCATGACAGTACTTCTTAACAGATATAAATTCCAAGTAATAATGCAGCAGTAGCATCTTTACAATACAGTAGTTGATACAAGGTCATATTAATAATTCTGTTCTCATCAAATGTTACAATAATCAGACAAGACCAGATCACATAAATTAAAATCCCAATTCCTAAATTGTACTTCGAACTACAAGGTGATAGTAATCCACCTTTATTAAATATTCACTAAGGTGTATACAAAGTTCCCTAACATTTCCGGCTTTGCAGACTGGCAGGGGAGAGGAGGGATGGTTTGCACACATGTGTGCAACTCCATTTGCGTGAGCAATTTGCATGCATGCCTCCTGTCACTCATGCAAATAGAGTGCAAGTGCACTTGTTTGCTGGTCGCACAAATGAGGATGCACATGCCTATGCGCCCACTGACCAGCCATTTCCATGGCCCAGTTGCAAACCCCTCATGGCCCACTAGTGGTTGGGGACCTCTGATGTACAGCATATACAAAGATAAATTTATGATTGTACTAGCTTCATTTTAAAGTAGTAGGAAATTATTGTACATCATTTGAAGTAGTTTGTCATTTACCAAAACAGGACATTGAGTCTTATTATACTGCAGAAATTGCATGTATTTACTATCAATTTTATTTACTTGCTTCGTATTTACAAACAATGTTACTGATTTAGCACAGGGGTCTCTAACCATGGCAACTTTAAGACTTGTAGACTGGGAATTGAAATCCACAAATCTTAAAGTTGGAGACCCCTGATATAGGAACCACACTCCATTCTTGACTTCTATTATTTAGAAATAACAGAATCTGAACTAAAAAAAGTGAGTAATAGTTTTATTTGCCCCATTTGTTAAGTGATTCACTGGAGTTGTTACCTTAGACAAGCAGTTAAGTGAATCTGGTTTCAACATTCTTTGCTTATTGGAAAGTCACAAAAGATGATCACATGATCCCAGGACTCAATAACTGTCATAAATGTCAGTCACTTGCCAAGCTTCTGAATTTTGATCATCATGGAAATGCTGCAACGGTCATAAGTGTGAAAAACATCCATAAGTCACTTTTTTCAATACCATTGTAACTCTTCATGGTAATTAAATGAACAAGTTGTAAGTCAAGGACTTCCTGTACTTTTCGTTTTATATTAACTGGACACTGACCTTAGTAAACAATAAAGGAATGCAGGCACTCTTCCTCATCACAAAATCTTTAAAAACAGACCTGTAACTATTTTTTTTAAAGCCATCAGCTATTTTTCCTTTATGCAAAGTCAGAGATAATTTGCCCCCAGTTTTTTAAACCCATGAATATTGGGATCCAAATGTTAAGAGGAGGGCTGAAAGGGAAATACTTAAATTTGAAGTATGTTCTGACAATCAGACATATGCATACATTTGGAGATTTTGTTGTGCCAAGAAAGTTGTCAAGACAGTAGTTCTTCCAATTCCTACCCCATAGTGCGGTGATGGTGAACTTATGGCACACGTGCCAGAAGTGGCATGCAGAGGTACCCACCTCTGCGGGCATGCAAGCTGTTGCCCCAGCTCAGTTCCACTGTGAATGTGCACGCGCCTCTCTCCAACCAGTTGATTTTTAGGTATCCGCTTGCATGGGAGGCGGGGGGAAGCATGGGGGTCCTGTGCGCATGCCCAGGGGAGCAGGGGTTGCACTGGGGGGAACGTGCATGCATTCCATTATAAGTGCACTTTCGGCACATAACGACAAAAAGGTTAGCCATCACTGTCATAGTGTGTTTCAAAGCTAAAGTTATGTGAGACTTAAGTCATATATTCCCTACTCCAGATTCTCCCCACTAAAAAATTTAACATATGGCAGAAATTGTAGGTAGTCCTCAACTTACAAGAGTTTGTTTAGTGACCATTTGAAGTTACATCTTCAATGAAAAAAGACTTTCAGAGTAGATGGAGAAATGAAGGAGAAGCTAGGGGGAATGAGATGAATCTGATGTTAGCTACCTTAATCCTATATCCTCTTCCAATATTCCGTGGTCTCTTAGATTAGATAAGTCTGAAAAGAATCACTCTTATTGTGAATAAAGATATGCCTGTAAAGAATAATTAAACTCTTGCATCTCTCTCTTACCCCTTGAGATGGAATTTCTTGATAGAAGACTTAAATTGTAAATTATATTTTTCTGCAATCATTCAGAAATAAGAAAGAGTGAAAACTGGCCAGTTGATTAGCCAAGAAGCCAACCTGACTGGCTTGTTGCCATATTTGTTTCCTAGAAGGAGTTTCCTCAGAGAATGCTGGCTGTTTTGTATCTATTGGTAGAAAGTTGATGGACCTCTTTGTTATACTTTTCTGCATTTCAAATGTGAATTCATAATTTTCTGTGCAAGTTGTCTAAATCCTTAGTTTAAGATACAAATCAAATTAAATCATTAGATGTACCAGGTATATGGACACATGGTATTATCCTTAGAAATTGGTTCTTTGATTCTACAGGACCATTTCCAAAATTTCCTTTTATATTATTTTTCATTGCCAGAGCAGTAGTTATACCATTTCACCACCATATTACTTCATTATTATTTATTTTAATGGACATTGCCTAATATAAGAAAATGCTTTTCTAAAACTAAAAACAAAGAAATAATTTTTGCTTCAAAAATGTTTCCTAGTTAAATACAGAAGCATAATTTAAATCACGTATTTGATTAAGGTATATACATTATATATACTGTTTAATGAAGGTACATTAAGGCACAATAAATACTATAGTTTAATATTTTAGCTTAGAATATATATTTATATTCTTTATATATATTTATAATTCAATTTCTTAAAGATTTTTTTTAAAATATCACCTGAAATGTCAGTGAATTTTTAACCCTTCTTCTTTTTAACCCTTGCTTTTTTGAGCACACTCTCTTTAGTATTTCACTACGCTGGTGTTCAGGAAGGCACTGTAATTTTTGATAGAAAAAGGTGATCATGAACATGCCTTGTTACTATTTAAATTATGCAGATCTTGATGCTGTGAAAATTAGTGCTTGATGACGCCAAGGCAGCTGCACGTTGTTAGCATTGTAGGCTGTCAGATGATCATGTGGGATTCTTGCAGTATGCAACATTCAGTAGGATTGAAAAGGGCTTTTGATGCAAGGCATAGCTTCTGAATATATTCGTGCCTTTTAGTTCCTCACTACAGCAAATCAAGCTTCCTTTAAATTTTAAAATGCTGCCTCATTTTTCTTCTGGTTGGTTTCATTTTGGCTTCACTAGAAGATGCCTCTGGTACATCTACGATTGAGGAATTTATTAATGCTACTGTTGTTCAGTTCACTTTCTTTTCTGTTAGGCTCCTAGTAGCACACAAGTGACATGATCGCACATTTGCCAGCCACCACCATGCATGGTTTCTTCCTCAGCCTTCCCTGCATTGTTCCCTCTGTTAAGTTGCACTGTCATGTTCTCCTTTGCTATTAAGCTTTGTTTCTGTCTCTTTCCTTCTTCTGTTGTTTGCTATGACATTTTCCCCATGTTTGGTTACTGCACTATTATTTGATTAACGGGCTGTGAGGATGATGAACCTGCACACTGGAGGAGCAGCTACTACCGTGGTGATGAAGGGATATAATAACGGTCGCTATCCTCGGAATTCTCTCTACAGTGACTGCATTATAGAAGAAAAGGCAGTGGTCCTGCAGAAAAAAGACAATGAAGGATTTGGGTTTGTGCTCAGAGGGGCCAAAGGTAGGTGGATTTCTTTCTTTTTTTGTTTGTATCTGTGTGATTGGGGAAGTGCTTGTGTGAAAAATGGCATGCATTTCTGAAAATAAACAGGCATTATTCCTTATGCCTTTGGTTGCTAGACAACAGTCTTCTTTCTGTGCAGCAGAGTACTGATATGGATTTACTGGTTTCTGATCGAGCAGTTTTGAGAGAATGTGTGTGTGTGTGTGTGTTTGTGTGAAAGAAATAATTGATTTGTGGAATAATTCAGGGGAGAAGTTGCCTAAATATTTTGCATGCCTGAAACCATCCCTGCTGGGGGAAGATAATCAAAATGTTTCATGTATAGAGTTATTTTACTAAAATAATGTGTTGAAGGGGCATGTTGACTTTTTTCCTTGAAATGGTTTTTCAGCTTATTCAAAGTAAAACTACTGCAGCTTTAGGAAGAAAATCAGGTCATTTTTGTATTTTCATAAGCTGCAGGCATGTCAGATGGCCTTTTACTATGTATACTGTTTGAAAACTGCTTGTGTCTACTAAATATGCCATTTCTTTCCTATGCAAAATCTGTTTTCATAGATTTATACAACAAATATAATGATCTGTGATCTGTTTTACTCTTTTGGCAAATTTTATACGTGGTGGTATATCCCAGTGTCTGTTATTAACCTCCTCCCCCCAATTAATAAATGGGCTGTTCCTTAGACTGCTGTCTTCAAGGAAAGGCTATACCATATGTACTTTATGGAGGAATCTCCACACCCTTGTCTAGGAATGCCACTTTCCTCACTAGAGTGTGGCAAATACCTATTGGGTTCCCCTAGCTATGTGACAGATTAACTCTCCTGGCTAAACATACGTTTTGGTGGGGTCATCTGGAAACCCAGTGACTTCATCACTGTGTCGATCAGCTGGCGCTGAGCTGTCTATGCAGCAAACAGAGCTCCCTCACTATACATCTTAATTTCACATGGAGTGAGTTCTTTAGGTTAAAAATTCAAATACCCTTTGAAAACACACACTTTAAACTGTGTGGTTTATCTTAATCAAAACTGTATGTGACAAACATAAAGCACATATGTGAAACTTATACAGAATATGTATCTAATGCACAATTATAGGATCTTTCTGTTGGATTTAATGGCTTTACACCATGCTAAGTGCTAACTATATAATTACCTGTTTTTCTTGATGCACTTCTATGAGTATTAAAAACACTATCTTCAGATGTAATCTGAATGTTATCATGGCTTTATATTTATTAGCAGTTGAATTCAGAGCTTTATTTGTTTGCTGATTAAACCCAAGAGTTTATTAATATGCAAGAAAATAGGAAGATAGATAGATAGATAGATAGATAGATAGATAGATAGATAGATAGATAGATAGATAGATAGATAGAAATGGAGTGTTTTATTTAAAGGCTTTCTGGCCTTGTAACAGGCAATATTTTATGAAATAACATTTCATGTTTTAAAAGTTTATTCAGATATGTCATTTATTATTCCTAAAGCTGATACACCAATTGAGGAATTCACACCAACGCCAGCCTTCCCTGCCTTGCAGTACCTGGAATCAGTTGATGAAGGAGGGGTAGCATGGCAAGCTGGCTTGAGAACAGGAGACTTTTTGATAGAGGTAGGAAAATATGGTTAATTGTTTTGGTGGGGATGAAAAATGTTATCCCAGTTTAGGGAAACTGGTCTTTCTGTCTATTGGCAGTAAGGCCTACAGGTAGTCCTCAACTTACAACCATTTGTTTGGTGGCTGTTCAAAGTTACAATGCAACATGACTTAACAACCAATCTTCACACAATTAAAACATCACCCCCATGGTCACATGATCAAGATTTGAGTGCTTGGCAACCAGCATGTATTTACAATAGTTGCAATGTCCTGGGCTCATGGGATCATCCTTTGCAACTTGCCCAGCACGCTTCTGGCAAGCCAAGTCAATGGGGGAAGCTGGATTTCCTTAATGACCGCATGATTAACTTAACAACTATGGCAGAAAAGGTCATCAACCTGGCTGCAACTCATTTATCAACTGCCTTGTTTTAACGTCAGAAATTCTGGTGTACATTGCGGTCCTAAGTCGAGGACTATCTGCAATTAGCCATTCAATGCCATATTACTTTTTGCATATTTGTCTTAATTGTCTTATTTTTAATTTTGTTTTTTTTAATATTAACACAAGTTGTACCATTATAGACATGTAAAACTCTAGGCCTCGCTGTGTCCATCCTTGGCAACTTTAAGAGCTGTGACTGTCTGAGGAATTCTGGGAGTTGAAGTCCACAAGTCTTAAAGTTTCCAAGGTTGGACAGCTCTGCTCTAGACAACACATTGTTTTACAGGTGAGAAGACTCCAGAAGAGTGTCTATTAGATTAATTCTTTCTTTACTTTGGGTAAATTTAATTTTAAGAAGAAATGAATTGATGCATTGTATATAGTACTGTGTCTAAAAATGAATTCTAGTTATTAGACTTACAGTTCACATACATAACAGCAAGTAAGAGCCATTTGGTGTAAAAGTAGTAATTCCATCTTTATGATAGCAAAAACTCCAATATTTTCCGCCTGGCGTCATTGGAAAACTTTGTATATTCATTTTAATAACCGATACCTGGAGTTTGATTGGTTTTTAATCACTTGAAAGAAAAATGCATCAAATTATTAGGCATCAGAGAGTAAATGTATAAACATTTCATAAAAAGGGAGCAGAATTTTGTCAGATATCTGATTTCAAATGTTTATTTTCAAATATAATTTCCAGAGTTAAGGTACTTGTTTTTCTTAAATTGGTGCATGTGATACCTGGATTAAGATACCTGTACATTTTAGCCTATACTCTCAGTGATAAACCAGACTTCAGAAATAGAAACTCAGATCTTTCTGATTTCTTAACATTGTTTGGGCATTTGTATTTGCATTTAGCTGATTTGTTTTCTTGGTTATATTGATTTTAGCAGTATATATTGAAATAAAATGCATTGGATGTTTGGTCTTTCTGTTTGTATAATTTCTGAATATTTGTCTTTAGACATTTTTCAGAGTATTAATTTGCAGATTAATTTTAATACTTGTGTCAATTTGCTTTTTAGAGAGTTTATTTGGGAGATTATTGCATAGATATTACAATTTAAACCTCAACTTCAAGGGCATTTTAATGTTTAGTCATTGTTCATAACGCAGTAACTAACCACTTGTATATGATGGAATATACTGCAAAGGATTCACTTATGGTGGTCATAATTGAAATACATGAGGAGGCAGATCTGAAAACTGAACACATGGCCTGTAAGCTTTTGAGACTTTGTTTTGTGAACAGCAAATATTTGAAGTATTTTTGGGTGTCCTGAGGTTTCAGAATGAGTTTACCATGAAGAATGCATAGATTGCTGCTCAAGAAACACAAGCTTCAAACCTCTTTCTACTGTAAAAGTTGTTAAATGTGGTTTTGGATGCTGGCCAATGCCACAAACTGTAAGTGTATGCCAGCATTGCAGTGATATCTCTCTTGGGTTGCTAAATGATGTAGAGGAATAATTATCTTGGGCGAGCATTCAGTAAAATGTAGAAAGATAAACTCTGAATTTACAAGGAAAGCATATTGGGCTTTGCGTAAAGTAAGAGATTTTCTAAAAACTTACTTCAAACTTTTGGTTATGCAGATCCATATGTCTTTTCAGCTGTACAGATCTTTTGGGGAATATTTTTTTTCTTTCAGCAGCGGTCTTGAGATATAGTACTGTATATAAACTTTTTTCACTTTAGTTTGTATACATGTAGCAAGTAAACAAGTAAACTATGTGCTTGGAGAACAAGGTTGCAATGTTTGCATGTTCTTTAAAAGTAAAGCTTATTGGAAACAATGACATCTAAATAAATTTGAATAGAATTGTTAAATATTCAGAAATCTTCCCTTTCAGATGGAACTGCATTGTACAGTAGACAGAGTAATAAATTATTATAATTTGGGAACTGAACAACACCCTTAGCAATTCAAGTAAATGGAAGCAATAAAATTGAGGATTGTTGTAAGGAAGAGAACAGAGTACTAGGTATGTTATTTATAAAAAATAATAAAGATGGGATGAAAAACAAGTAAAGAAGAAAAAGAAATGGAAACTGTCCCAGATGAGGATAGGCTTGATCAAGGAGTATGTCTCAAATATTGTTGTCTGTGAAGATTTATAGTACAAGTTCCTAGATCTCAAACATAGAATACTATATCACATAATTTTATAACATTTTATCAAATAAATCCTTTTTTTTTTCATTTAAAATGCTATTAATTTAATGTTTTGTCAGATTTCATTTATTTTGGACATCATCTTTAAGGGTCATGGTAAAAGGTATATTTCTATTTATGAAATAGGACCTCTTATTTCTCTTCCCCTCCACCCACAATTCACCACTGCATTGCATCCTATCAGCTCTGGATGACCCTCTAATCTTTTATAGCAAAATCTCTAGAGAAAAAGAGAATCTCTTCAAAAGTATGATAGAAACATAGCTTTCACAGCTGGTTACTTTTGGATGCAGCCCAAGATATTAACTCTTTTGTCTAATACACATTTCAGTTTTTCTATTAAGCCCCGTTATTTTTAAAGATTGCTAACATAACCAAATTTTAAAATAAGCCTGTATATCACCATTTTTCGCCCTACTGAAGAGAAAACTCTGCAAAGATTAGCCACTTCAGCCATTTTTTAAATAAGAATATACCCAAAAAATTGGCTGTCAGTCTGTCTTTGGCAGTGGAAAAACAACTACTACTAGGCACTCTATTTCTAAGCAAAGCCTGTCCCAAATAATGCCCATGATGATAGATCAATTGCTTGCACTTTTAATTATGATGTTAATGTTGCACAATATTAATTCTAAATTATAATATAGGAATCCTGAACATTACACTTTAAATACATTTGTTAATGAAGAATAGTTTACTGAATTCACAATTTTTCTGCTAGTATGTATTTAAGGAAGTTGCTTGGATTTTTTTTTAAATTCCATACATATTTCATCTGAAGAACAATTAATTCCAGTAAGAACATGAAGTAAGGTTCACATGTTCTTTTCACTGCTGTGAAATTGGATTATGGTAATTTTGGCAGTGACTGGCCTTAATGCTTGTTGCCAAGTGATAGAAAATCCTCAGTGACTCAGATATTTATAATAATATATGCTTGCCCTCAATCTCAGGAATATAGCTGGAGAGCTATTATTGTAAAGGAAAAGTAAACTTTTTAACAATGTGTTTCTGTTATTTCATACAGGTTATAAATGCTTGTACGAGTCTTTTGTTTAAATACATTTTAAACAAAATAATTTCCACTTACGATTTTATAAATGCATTATAAAGGTTTATTATTTCAAATTATTCTTCGAAAAGTTTATTTCCTAATTCAGAAATGAAGTTAAAAGCATGAGGTATAAAAATAAATCATAGATGTTAGTGTTCAACCATTAAATTAGAACAGCACCAAAAACATAATAAAAACTTTAAAAGCCTGTGAGTCTTCAGTAAGAGAGTCTCCAGTTGATACTGCAAAGGTTACAAGGTAGATGCCAGTTACACTTCTCTGTGGAGGATGTTTCACATGTCTGGCACTTATAGCAATAGCACTTAGACTTATATACTGCTTCACAATGTTTTATAGCCCTCTCTAAGCGGTTTACAGAGTCAGCATATTGCCCCCAACAATCTGGATCCTCGTTTTACCAACCTTGGAAGAATGGAAGGCTGAGTCAACCTTAAGCCAGTCAGAATCGAACTCTTGGCAGTGAACAGTGAGTTAACCTGCAGTACTGCAGGCTAGCTTCTATGCCATCGTAGCTCCTAGTGCTACCACAGCTCCTTTAATAGAACCATGTCTATTCAAAAAAGCTTCCTTTCCCAGTGATCAGTGGTGGTATTCAGCCTGTTCGCAATGGATCGGGCGAACCAGTAGCAAGAATTTGGCATGGGTTGCCAAACCAGTAGTAAGTTCTGGCTGGCCACGCCCCCCACCCGGTCGCCCTCCTGCCCGATGCTCGCTCACCCCACCCGCCTGCCTGACATTTGCCTAAGGTATTTCTCTCTTTTTTTCCATCCCAATAATCAGCTGTAGATAAGATCAGCTATGCCAGGATTCCCCTTGCTGAGGCCCAGGAAGGCAAAAAATGGAGGGAGGAGTTCAGCCTCCTCCTCCCTTTTTTGCCTTCCAGAGCCCCAGAGGAGCCTTGGGGGAGCAAAAACGCGCCCCCCCCCCAGAGGCTTCTCCGAAGCTAGGAATCTCCCAAAATGGAGCTTGGAGGAGTGCTGCATGCCCCTCCCATGCTCTGTTCCTTTTCTTCCTGAGCCCCAGAGGATCCTTAGGGGAGCAAAAACTTCCCCCCAGAGGCTCCTCTGTGGCTAAGAAGCTCCCAAAAACAGGTGAGGGCTGCACAAAAATCCACACTCACCCAGTCACATGACCACACCCACCAAGCCACGCCCACAGAACCGGTAGTAAAAGTTTTTGAATACCACCACTGCCAGTGATCGCATCATTTATTTGGGTGCACAAGAAACTGGCTGTGTCTTGTTGACCAGCAGAGAGAAGTGGCTTCTTTCTGACAATTTTACTAGTTGGTTCATGCTTAATGATTTTTTAATGCATTATGTGGCAATCATTGTCTGACTACATATTTATAGTGAATGTGTATAATTAATTATAAGTATTGTTCTTTAATAGACCATTTTTGCAGGATCAGCAAGTCAAAGCTTCCAAATATATACCCTGTTTCTCCAACAATATGGCCTCCCCCAATAGGAAGTCCCAGCATGTTTTATAGGTATGAAATGAAATTAAGCCCCTCCCCCCAAATTAAGGCCTATATTAAAACATGCAAAATGGGGGGAATGGTGGGGGGGCTTGCTGCTAGGAAGTACTTTTTTTGCACACCCGGATATGGTGCTGCCTGCATTGACCCCAATACGAAGTGCCCCACCAATGCCGAGGTCAACATCCAAGTCAACATCCAAGCCTGCCCAAAGATGCAAGGGGGGGGGAAGTAAGTCACTCCTCGAAAAGACAGCCTAGCCATTTTTTCAAGGCTCAAAAAAAAAAAAAAAAAAAGACCTGGCCTTATTATATGAGAAACACGGTACAAATAATTTGTTAGAGTATGTTCAGCATGTTTATTCCTTCTTGGTTATCAATTCTGCTACTTTAGATGCATGCTAGTATTCTGGTTTTAGGATTTTTCTGAAATTTGAATTGTGTGTGTTTTGAAAAAGAGCTTACTGGCAACACTAGCCAATTTAGTGCAGAGAGCCAAACTGCTATGTATATATTTTAAAAATCCTTAAAAATAATTCTTATGATATCTGGATTTTTGTTTTAATTTTTTAAGTGTGAGAAGTTTTGCTCATTTATCTTTTGTATAGAAATGATTGGCTTGGTGGGAGGAGATAATTAAAATGTCACTTTATATCCCTTCACTTCTCATTGTACTGCACAGAAATGAAGAATAAAAAGTAATAAACAATAAAGATGAAGAGTAATAAACTATATAACAAGCAGTATATTCTTCCACTGTGCTTAATGGGTAAAACAAAATAAAATGAATGGAACATATCCAGTCTTGGATTCTGTGACCATGCTCCCTTAGCCCTAGGGTTCTCCCACCACTGTAGGGAAGTGGACCCTATTTGATCAGCTCATTCCAGGAAACAGCAATAGCAATGGCACATATACCACTTTACAGTACTTTACAGCCCTCTCTAAGTGACTTACAGAGTCAGCATATTGCCCCCAACAATTTGAGTCCATATTTTATCCACCTCGGAAGGATGAAGGGTGAGTCAACCTTGAGTCTGGTAAGATTTGAACTGCCAAACTGCAGGCAACTGGCAGTCAGCAGAAGTAGCCTGCAGTACTGCATTCTAACCACTATGGCACCTGATAAACTATGGATGGTTCAGAAGCAGCTTGGGTTCCCCCTGAAACTCTGTTATATGGTTCTACAGAGGCTCTTGTTTCAATATGGAGATGTGGATCATATAACATCTATGTGGAGTCTTTGTGCATGGATCTCCTAGAGCTTCATGGTTTACTAAGCAGCTCAGAGAGATGGAGTGACATAAGAGTGTCACTGTAGAAAGACAAAGAGAGAGGGTGACTGAGCGTAGATAAGAGCCTATACTAAGATTTAACCTTGTGTTGATGAGGGCGGTGAAGCGTAATTACTTCTCTGACCTCATTGCATCTGCAAGTAGCAGACCAGTTTCTCAGTATTGGTAACCATGTTCCTTCTGGATAAGGAGGAGCTGAGGAAGCCCTAGCTGGGTTGTTGTGAGGAATATTTGCACTATCTGTCAGATAAAATAATTCAACTACACTCGAACTGGACTCTGGCTGGACAGATCCCCTGAGCCTTGCTATCTGGAAAGAGTTTGAGCCAGTTGTTCTCAAGGAAATGGACAGGGCCCTTAGACCTTAGCCACCTTTGCTATGGACCAATGCCCCTCCTGGTTGGTCAAGGTCTTCAGGAGGTGACATATGGTTGAGTCCAATCAGTGATTAATACCTCTTTATGGAGGAGGCGGAACTGCCTGCTCTGAAGGAGGTGGTGGCTCACCCCTTCTCAAGAGGCCATCCTTGGACCCCAAATTTTTAAACAACCTTTGTCCATCCTCCAATCTTGCCCTTTTAGTGAAGGTTGTTGTGAGAATGGTTGGCACACAGCTACAAGGAATCTGGATAAAGAGGGTTATCAAGACCCTTTTCAGGCTACAAGACAACACTGAAACAGCATTCTAGTCCTCTTAAAGCTCTCAGCAGCTCTCAATACATGCATGATATTCTTTTGGATCCACTCAAGAATTGGTAGTGTAGTGGTTCTTCTTCCTCTGTATTGTATTGCAGTGGTTCTACTTCCTCTGTGTTGGGTTGCAGTCAGTGTTGATAGCAATGAAGAAGTTGAGCCCCTAGCTTCTGAAATGTGGATTACCGCAGGGCTCGAACTTTTCACCTCTTTTTCAACATCCATATGAAACTACAGGGTGAGTCATCTATTGGTATAGGGTACAGTATCATCAGCATGCTGATGATACCCAATTATAAATCTTCACCCCTAGTCAGACAGGCAATGCTGTTGGGGTGTTGTCCATGTGCCTAAAGGCTGTAAGGATTGGATGGGGAGGAACCAGCTTCGACTCAACCCTGTCTGCTTGTTGTAAGTTGAATGCAGAAAACCACTATGATGGCTGAAACAGTAAAAGCAGATTTTCTTGTGATAGAAAATTTACTTCATTTGGATAAACTCATTTTTCCCCCCTTAGTCTCTCAGGAAAGTTAGACCGTTAAAAGGTGGAGAAATTTGCTAATTATAGTAAAAATTAGCAGAAAATTACCCAGTTTTATTATTTTTAAATATGATGAATTTGCAGTAATAAATTGTTTTACTGCTTGCATGTGCTAGAGCAATTACTACACATACACCACAAGCTATAATAACTTCCTAAAATCAAACAAAATAGAAAACTAGTACTTTTTTGCATTCATTGCATGTCATTCATCCATGTCATACTGTAAATTATTTATTTGATTTTGGCACTACCTGATTCAAGATTGACTCTGGAATTGTGTACAAGCAGAAATGTATGTATGTACATTGTATGAGGTGTAATTGGGATTTCATGAAAATCCCATTTAAACTATTACTTATCTGGAAATATACAAGTTAAATATAACTATGTTTCTTAAACTACA
Source organism: Hydrophis major (assembly GCA_033807585.1). Classification (NCBI taxonomy): domain Eukaryota; kingdom Metazoa; phylum Chordata; class Lepidosauria; order Squamata; family Elapidae; genus Hydrophis; species Hydrophis major. The sequence continues at coordinate 101,252,715 of CM066328.1, forward strand.
TATGAGATCTAGTTTAAGGTAGTGGTTAAGGCACCAGGCTAGGGATTTGGGAAACTGTTCTAGTTCTATCTTAAGCTCAAGGTTGACTTAATGACTTTGGGATGAACATTCTCATCTCTAGGAAGAAGGGAATGGCAAACCACTTCTAAAAGTTTGTTCTAAAAATGCTGGGGGTCAAGATTGACTGACAGGTTCCCACCCTCCTCAAGTTAATATAATTCCACTTGACTTCTACGGTGTGCAGCTCTGTTCCAACAAATATATAATTTATTTATGTTAGTCAGTTCTAATGTATCATCTTCTTGTTTGGATGGGTTCTGAGTCCAAGATGCACTTTTTATGAGCAAACATCTCCATGACGTTTCTAAAATTTTGGTAACTTTTACAGTGCTGCAATTGGTATCAGAAGCCAAGAGATTTCAGTGTGTTTAGGAGACTCTGATTGTTTGAAAGGAATAGTGCTATTTACTGTCTGTAATTACATCATTAAAAGTTAAAGGTTTCCCCTGTCCAGTTGTGTCTGACTCTAGGGGGTGGTGCTCATTTCCATTTCTTAGGTGAAGGAACCAATGTTGTCCATAGACACTTCTGTGATCATGTAGTTAGTACTTAATTAGCATGCTTTTAAATTGCTAAGTTGGTAGGAGCTGGGGAAAGGATAGGACCTCACCCCATCATGTGGCACTTGGCTCTTGAATCTGGGCTGCCAGCTTTCCAGCTCAGAAGTTCAGCATTTTTAACCACTAAGCCATTGCCCCTACCCAATTATATCATTATAATTATTATATTAAAAAGACCCTCAACTTTTTACTTGTCACTTTATCTCATTTGTTCCTTTGTTTTATTCTACTTATTAGCTTACAAATATGTATTTTCTTTTTTTCCTTTTAATACAGTCTTTGACAATACATTTATAAATCAATAAAAATTCCAAATTTGAAGTCCTTTAAAATTGTCTACCTATGCCAACTTGCTGCCCCCATTTTATGAATGAAACTCTCGTGATTTATAAAAGAAACTGGCAACACAGAGTCTGCTTTTGTGTTTTCAGACAGCATGCTTGGTAGCTCACCAAAACTAAAGAAGGTCACTCTATAAGTTACTTTTTAAAGTGATTGCTTTGAAGTATATTTTAAAGTTTGCAGCTGCCATGATTACTATTTGTATCTGCATATATGAGATGCATTTATAGTACAGATAGTCTTCAACTTATAACGACAAGGGACACCAAAATTTCTGTTGTTAAATGAGATATTCGTTAAGTGACTTTTGCCCCATTTTATGACCTTTCTTGCTGTAGTTGTTAAGTGAATTACTGCAGTTATTAAGTTAATAACACGCTTGTTAAGTGAATCTAGCTTGCCCATTGACCTTGTCAGAAGGTCGCAAAAAGTAATCACATGACCCTGGGACACTGCAACCAACATATTGGTTGCATTGACCTCACCCCTTTCCTAAGAGGTCTGTAGGGGGCGTGCATAAGTGCACCAACGTGCCGACTGTCCCTGTCCTATTGTTTCTTTTGTATATATATTTTATTTTTCTTATATGTATCCATGTATTCATAACTATGTTTTTACTTATACCTATTATCTTGTAAGCAATTGACAAATAAAAAATAAATAAATAATAAAATAAATAAAATAAATATGAGTCAGTTGCCAAGCACCTGAATTTGGATCCTATGACTATGGGAATGCAGCAACAATTTTTCAAACTTACTGCAATAAGTTTTAAAAAATGGTCTTAAGTCAATTTTTTCAATGACATTGTAACTTCAAACAGTCACTAAATGAACTGTTGTAAGTCAAGGACTATATATATAGATGCAGATATATAGTAGTTGGAAATATTAAGCAATCAACTGCTTGGAATTTGTTGAAGGTAGGGATTTCCTCCTGCTGCAAATTGTAGGTTTCTAAGGGGCAATTTTTCTTAGGACTACAGCAGGGGAAGAAAATGCTCTTGAAAATCCCTCTCAGTGTCCTTCTTTCTTTTGAAATGCTGATAATTATAAGCCTTCCCTCTCCAGCAGCTATTTCTTTTTTTAAAAAATACACATGAAAAGCAAAGGCACATTTAATCCTACATCCAATTTGACCATGAATATTAAGTACTCATGATACTCAGGATGGGGTTTGCTGATTATAGAATAAATGTGTATTGAGATACTTTCTCTCTCATCTTTATATCTTGACATTAGATTGAATTGAATTGCGCTGAGAAACAAGGGACTGCCCATGGGAATGATGAACGCTATTAAGCTTCTTACTAAACACCAAGTGAAGGCAATGTAGAAGTTTTTTTGTTGAGCAGATAAACATCCTAGTTCCTTTTTGTTGTCTTGATAATCTTTTCATATGTGCTTAAATGCATTTTTATGCCTCCTGTTCTAATAGCCTTAGATAAACTACCAAATCAGGAGAGAGCAGAAAAATATTAAGAATTATTAATAAAACATATTGCTGAATTTTTTTCCTGCCTGAATGCCATCGCTGTTTTTCTAAAGGTACTGTAAATGTTAGGGGTATTCTCTCTCTCTCTTTCTCCCTCCCTCCTTCCCTCTGACTCATTCCTGCCCCCAGTTTAATTTTGTAATTTCACATAAAATTAGCAAAATAATCAAATATATATCCATAAAATGTATTGATGTTATATCTGTTGAATAACCATAGTTTCCATGAAACAAAACCCTCATGTGAAACATTTAAAAATCTGTTGATTAATAATTGTAGTTGGATTGAAATAATAGATGTAGTGTAAATACAGTCTGCATATGGTGTCTAATAAAAATATAACTTTGATTGTGAAGACTAGAGGGACTTTTAGGCAGAGGTATAGATTTGATCAAATCTTGAGTTGCCTCTTGGTGATCAAATAATTCTATTCCTTTGTATTTTCCATTGTATGACATCCTGGTCTCTTTTTATTGTAGTTGTATGGTTTGGTAGAATGGGAATCCCTATTTGCAGAAAGTGAATCTCATTAAGGAAATTAAGTACTTGATACTTTTGTCGAGCTCTGGGAACACAGTCATAGGCAGCTTCTGGTTTGACCTACCCCCTGGTGCCCAGTATCTAGCCATTATGACCGGACATTTGCACCGGATGTTTACAAATACAGAACAGTGGGTAGCTCAACAGATGCCACTGTGAAAAATACTTTTTGTGGACAAACATACAGACATGTTTCTCAGAGCAGAAAAAGCTTTTGCTTTGAGTACAAAAGTAAGAAGTCAATATAAAGTGACTGTTGGTAGCTAGCAAATTTGCTCAGATTGGTTGAGTCATCTCTTGTCTATTGTTTTGGTGTCAGTACTCTGTGAAGAAGTGGGGAAGTGGAGAAAGGCACTCAAGTTGTACATGAGTCTTGGTGATCACAAATGATCATGCCCTCCTTTGTTTTCATTTTGAAGCCAAAGAGCTTTAGAAGAGAAAAGCTGGAAATGGTCTAGGGACAGAATCCAGTCATTCTCTCCATTGATGGAAAGTATGCAAAGATCCACTTAGGTGCCATTAAATTTTAGCCTAATATATTAGACCCTGCTTTGTGTCTAAAGCTAATTTAAATTTTGCCTGAAGAAAAGTATTGATGGCTAAATTCTTTTGAAATTGGATCCAAAGTTTGCTGAACAACTTTGCTGAAAGCAACAAACTTATTTGCAAGGATGAAAGGATTAATGATGAAGAGTTATATCATTGCACTATGGCATCTCTTAGGGGTCTGAAATCTTGTTAATTTCATTTAATTGTAAAGGGTTTTTTCTAACTTACTGCTTAGTTTCATCATAATGCATTGAACCTATTGAGGAAAAGTTCTATTTCCTAATTTCTTCCATATCTGCTGCACAAGCTTTGTTGCATGCATATGTCCAGATATTTGTTTCACAATAATAGAATTGTGATAACATTTTTATATGGTTGTTGCTGAGTTATTTTCTTCTTGCTGGGCATCTGGGTTTGACTGAGTCTAAGACAGTTAATAATTTTTTCTGTGTTGCAATAGATATTGGAAGGCAGGGGTTTCAACTCACTGAAGTGTAGAGTTCCTGGTTGTTTGCAGTACCATGAAGGTGGCTATTCAAGGCTATTTACTATCTTCTTATAGTTGTTTTGACAACTATAAGTTGTCATATTTTTTTAAATATTTTTTCAAAAATCTGTCTTATTATTTAATCTTACTTCTTATATTTTAATGTAGTCTTTGTTTCTCAGTGTATTACTTAATCAATGAAAGTTCTACTTACAAGATTGCTCTCTCCACCAGCCTAAGTTATAGAAGAGGCTGGCAGCACTGGCTCTGTTTATTTATTCTCATTTTATTTACTTTATCTCTATTCATTGAACAGCCATCTATCATCAACTTATGGGCTTTTAGTTGGATGTGCACTAAAAACAATTATTATGACAGATTCTGACATTTCATTTTAGTTTTTACATTCATAATTAAATCTGTTTTCACTTTTCTACATTGTCTGCTCCAGAGGATCAAACTGCTTTCAGTTGAATCCCTTATATTCATTTGCCTCCTCTTAATTTCACAAAGAAATTTCTTTTATTTTCCTCATAACATTATTTCCTCATTACATATACACTTTACCAATTGCTCTCTTACATTCCAAGTAATAATTTTCCATTTGTTATGGTTGGCACAAAATGTGTCCATAAAAATTCATCTCCACCACCCCTAATGCGTATCATCAACTGAACCTTTCATATTTTTAATATTTTTAGTAAGATAAGGAATGGATTAGATCCCTAGTCATATATGCCCCATGGGCAGCACTTGGAGACTGCTCTTGCATGCTATTATTTATTTTTGTTTCTGAATAATACACAATCCCAGATCTTGTGGTCTCTACAGATTATGGTTTAGCAGAATTTGAGAACATTGTTAAGCTTTGTTCAATAAATTATAATTAAAGCAATCTTAGTTAGAACTCTAATTAAAAAAACTATTAACAACATGCTGTGTAAACAAAGTCAATCTTTTATAAAATTTCATTCTACTGTTCATCACTATCATAATTAAAAAATTAAATTACTGGAGTTGGTTCTATATGTAAGCTGACTACCTAACATTTTTAGAATTACTCATATTAACACCTATGACAAAAGCCTCTTCTTCCAATGCTTGGAAGGCAACAAAAGAAAATACTTTCTTGCTTTTAATCAAGTCACACCAGATTATTTCCTTGTATACTCTAATTAAGGATAGATTTATTTATCAGTTACACTTGAAACACAGCAGCATATCTGCCTCATCACTTAATATTCACTTAGCTCCGCTTTCAGTATATTATCACCCAATTAACAATAAGCAGCTATTCTTGTGGCTTATTTCCTCAATTTTTCCACGGTTTTGTTTTGGTATGAATTTTATTGATCATCAGTTTAAGCACTTTGAATCTTCCCATGCCTAGTTTCAAACAAAAACCTGAAAAGGATGCAGCTGCCTTAAAGAGATCCAGCACATAAAATGCCATGCATCCCAGAGTGCTTGAAGGAAAAATTCATGATAGTTAGTGTTGCTGCTGCATTTCCCCCTAATTTGGTGATATAGGAAGTTTGATTCTTTTAAAAATGTGCTAAAATATTTTCTGATTTGTTTGTTTGTCTTATGATTTTTATATTTAGTGTAACAATTAATTTATTAAAACAATTAATAGCTTCTGGAGGAAAGTTTAATAAAATTGCTGTTGTTGTATATAGCACCTTCTTCTATTAAGATTAGAAAATACCTTGTAAAATGGATGCTGTAGAAATCACTGTGAAAATATTGTTCTTCTAATATGCTGGATAAAAGCAAAAAGTCTACTCTAGATTTTCTTTAAAAAGTAAGGTTTAATAAACATTTGTTTCTCTACTTAAGTCAATGAGTTGAAAGCTAGTTGTTTACTGTATTCTAAAAGTATTTGGAAAGCATTTTTTGACTTGGAAGAAGTCAAGAATTAAGATATAGGACATTCACAAAGGACTTCCTTAAACATTTCTCTATTCTTGGATCACCAACATGGTATCTCTGGCATGCTTCTGCTCTACCTTACTTTCTAAAGAAAAGGAAATAATTAACCTCATAATTTCAGCATCACTGGGAAATACACAACAGAAGCTTCAATTGGCAAGAAAATCTTTTCCACCCATAAATAATGTTCATATCTTTCTCCTTGGTTCTGATTTATGTTTTTCATGATCCAAAAGGTTTGTGGTGCATAAATCCATTAGCCCAGTCTTTTCCAGTTTGATATATCTGGAGGTCACTGGATTGAGGAAGCCTGATTTAAATTCTGATAGCTTTTAGCCTTAGAGCCGTTACAGTAAAGGCTAGAGAATCATTCATTTTCTGTAGTCCTACTGTGAATCAGTTGTGATATTGAAGCTTATTAATATGAACATCATTAATTCCAATGGAATTATTTAAGAGGTAGTATCTTGATGGAATAGCACATATTATATTAAATGGCATCTTCAGCTGATTAAAAGGTAAAGTGGCATACATTTGATAATTATGGGGAAAAATTCATTGACTCTCAGAACTGTAGAATTCAGAGACTCATAAGATAAACCTCTTTTCTAATTAAGCAAGTAATATACACTGCAGACAATCATTTGTTGAATATGCATGTGTTCTATTCAGTTGTGGTAACTATTATACAGTTCAATAACTTTTCTGATTCATTCTAAAGAATGAAAAGTCACCAATCTATTTTAACATATTACTTTTGAATGGTTAAGTAATTGTACATTATCAAGTAATTGAACTCAGGGTAGCATGCTACATTTAAATCTTAATAATTGCAAAAAAGAAAAAAGAAATTTTTTTTTAGGGATACATCCTCCCCTTCTCTTTCATTTGGATTGCCACTTCTGCATCAAATATTAATAATTGCTATTGGCTTTTGAATGCTAAAAACTATATTTCATATGTGATTGTTGTATGACATACTGTAAATAAGAGAACTATTCTTGCTTGAATTTAGTTAGACTTTGTAGATATACAGTACAGTCAGTTTTGCCTTTGTAGCATATCCAGTAAAGAGAAAAATAATGAGTTACAAGATTGTGTCCAATCTAAAGTTCTCTTTTGGGGCAGAAATGACCGAGGTTATATTGCAGGGAAAAAAAGAAATGAAAGAAATGAAAATGGCCAATAGCAAGGTAGATAGGCTTCATTACAGTGATGATGGGTATACCATTGCAAGACCCAAGCGGACCAGGTTGGGGAAAGATCATCTGGAGAAGATCTTTCTACTGTATGTAGTCACTAGAAATCAACATTGATGTGATGCCACGTAATCAATCAGATGTATGTCCAACACAGCTTTAGAACTGTGTTAATTAAGATTACAGTAGAAGTGAGACAGAGACCAGCTTTGGATTGTTATATTGCTTCCTGAAATTAATGTTAATCTAAACAGGGCTGATTCCTCTGATAAACAAGGTTAACTTTCAGTTTTCATGGAAAATACATATCAGAGAAAAATTGACTTCATATAGCTTCTCTAGTGGGACATTCCAAAGGGTAGAATATAACAACAGACAAACACCAAAGAGGAAGCATGGAGACTTCCAGATACAGAATGGCAGTTTGTATAGCAATATACACCTTGGAGGCTTAGCTTCAGAACCAGGCTGGCTGACTCTTGCCAATCCCTAAAACATTACAGACATTTGTCCTAGTCAAATTTGATGCACTGCCATAAATAGTCACTGAAGGCAGATGCCAAAAGATTCCCTACTATAAAAGAATCTGCCCTTGTGATTGATGAGTGTCACATCTTACTATACTGTACTTTTGATGGGGATTTACATGCTGTATGAATTAGATTCTGCATTTTTTTAAAAATGTGGAACATATAGTTTTGTTTATTGTTTATTTATTTTTACCTGGCAGTCTATACGGCAATTGTTACTTACAATGTGGCCACATTTTGCCCATTAATTGCGAAGAACAACAGCAAATACTATCCAACATGCTGAGTTCCTTTTTAAAAAATAAACACTATTTTAGAAAAATATCTTCATATAAATGATTTGTTATGGTCTCTTTGATTCTTTCCTACTATTGTTTCTATGAATTATGAGGGGTTTTATGTATATATGCTGGTTTAATACCATAATAAAACATTTACAGATGGCCCTTGCTTAATGACAACTCATTTAGTGACTTTCAAATTTAAGATGATGTTGAACAAGCGATACTGATAACTGGTTCTTGAAGTTTCAACCATTTCAGCATCCATTCAACATAGTCACAATCTAGATGCTTGGTACCTGACTCATAATGACAAGACTGCAGCCTATCATAGCTACAGATCATCTTTTATGATCTTCATTGCCAACCTCCAATGCAAAGACAATGGGAAAGCCAGCAGGAGGTCATAAATGGAGACTGTGTCACATCACACTTAATGAAAGTGTGGAATTTGCTCAATGTGTCCCATCCCTTTAATTTTCCTGAAATCCTTTAAGACCTGATTATGCCATCAGGCCTAAGGGCCCCAGGAACCTGGAGACAAATTTAGTGAGGTGTATGTAGTTATACTCTCTTTGCTTGTTTTGTGTGTGTGTGTGTAATAAATCAAATAATGATGGCAGTAGGAATTACTGTCACTAGACAGCACAGTCACATGATATGACTGCGTTGCTTAACAATGGAAATTCTTGTTCCAATGGCTGTTGTTAACCAAGGACTAGCATATTTACCATTGCTTCATCTAAATGAAATGGGATATATTGCATGAACTGATTTTGTTATGTGCTTTTTGCTGGTAACACTTGAATGTTGTGGAAGTATGACAAAATGTTTCATGCATGTGAATATAAAAAATTGTGAAATGCATTCATGATTATAAACGGGGGGGAAATAAACATAAAAGATAATGGTTTCCCTGTTAGCCATGTCCGACTCTAGGGCATGAAGCCCATCTCCATTTCTTGGCTGAGGGAGGCAGTGTCCTGTGAAGACAATTTCCATGATCATGTCAACAACACTTACTGCAAAACTGTAAAGATGTTCCTACAAGGCATTGTATTTTTAAAGGGTTGAAGGCGATGTACAGGTCTATTGGAGAGTTTTTTTCCCTTCATTTTTCCCTTTATTCAGCCTTTCTGGTGAAAATTTACATAGTTTACAGCTGGAAAAATCATGAGCTTAATAATACATGTTTTTGTCTGTTTGATGCCTCTGCATTTTAATATTTTATTTAGATTTACCATAGTCTTTCAAGTAACACATGTCTATTTTATGACCACAAGTATATCTATGAAATTTTGAGCTAGAGAAATAAAAGCTGTCACTGTTTCAACTACTTCATTTATTAGCATTGTGTTTTAACATCTTCTAGGGTTCCTTTTTTTTTTTTTTTGACTGATTGTTTTTCATATTGAGAGGCAGTCTGATATTCATTCTCTCATTTCACTTTCAGTAAGAAATTCCTTCTTCATTTTCAGCAGAAGTTATTGAAGTTTCTTGAAACAATTCTTATCCTTCTTCTCCATCCTCTTCTTCTTCTTTGTCTTCCTCTTCTTCCTCCTACTCATATTCCTACTCCTACTCCAATATATTCTGCTGATATGTTAAATAGTCTGATAACGTTGGGACACTGGTTTTTCTTATTCTGAACATTTAGTTATTCCATACTCCATTCTAACTGTTACTTCCTGGTCATCATATAAGTTGCTCAATAGATGGATGAACAGATCTAGCACATCATAATTTCACTGACATTGAATTTGCAGAAGCTCAAAGAAGCAGTTAGTGACAAATCATTTTGGTGATCTAATGTCATTTGGATCACTAAAAATCCAAAATAACTGAAAACAACATTATGGAACCATGTATCCCTCATCCTCTATATATGCACTTGATTTTTTGTTTCTAAATAAGACCTTGCATTTGTTTGCTTATTTATTTGTTCAATTTTTCTCGCTGCCTACTCAGACATGTCCCTGGGTGATTTACAGGGTTGTTAAACAGAACAACAATTTAAAAAAAAACAGAAAAGCAGCCATGCTGGTGACGGTGGGAGAATCTATCTGTCACAATTGCTCAAATTCATAAATAAGCTGGGATGATATTCTGGCTCAGTGCCTGAGGAAAGAAACAGGTTTTCAGAGGTTGTTTTTTCCTTTTGGGAAAGATAGTAGTGCAGGGGTTCACAGATATTCAGGAGAATGTTAAATTTCATTCTGTTACTTTCAACTTTTTTCTCAAGCTTAATTTTCTTAGCACCCTACCCAATTTTATATCATCTCCAAATCTGACATGTATTCTACCCATCTCTTTAAATAAGTCATTTACAAAATCATTAACAGATCATGCCAGACTAATATTATTGCATTCTTTGACAAAAATGACAAAATTAGTGGACCAGAGGAATGCTGTCAGTATAATTTATTTGGACTTCAGTAAGGCATTTGACAAAGTAGACCATAACTACTACTTGATAAAATAGAAAAATGTGGGTTAGACAGCACCACCACCAGGTGGATTCATAATTGGCTGACCAACCATACTCAACATGTATTCCACAATGGAACTGCATCTACATGGCGAGAGGTATGTAGAGGGCTCTGTTTTAGGCCCAGTACTGTTCAACATATTCATCAATGATTTGGATGAGGGGATAAATGGGGAACTCATTAAATTTGCAGATGACACCAAGCTAGCAGGAATAGCCAACACTCTGGAAAATAAGATACAGAAGGATCTTGGCAGACTTGAACATTGGATACTTATCTAACAAAATTAAATTCATTGATGAAAAAAGTATTAGGCATTTAGGCAAGAAAAACAAAGTGCACAGGTACAATATATGTGGTACCTTGCTCAATAGTGATGACTGTGAGAGGGATCTTGGAGTCCTAGTGGACAATCATTTAAGTATGAGTCAGCAGTGTGCTATAGTTGCCAAAAAGCCAACACAGTTCTAGGC